>CM018684.1:50275790-51475790 GCA_009363875.1 Mikania micrantha
TAGTCAACCACGACTATAACTGGGTATGATGGTCAACCACGACTATAACTGGGTATGATGGTCAACCACGACTATAACTGGGTATGATGGTCAACCACGACTATAACTGGGTATGATGGTCAACCACGACTATAACTGGGTATGATGGTCAACCACGACTATAACTGGGTATGATGGTCAACCACGACTATAACTGGGTATGATGGTCAACCACGACTATAACTGGGTATGATAGTCAACCACGACTATAACTGGGTATGGAGCCTTGTGCCGGCATAAGCCCACTGTTCGAATGGTAACAGTGGAACGTATGATGATGATATAAGGATGTTATGTGCTAAGGTTATGGACCATGTGTATGAAATGATGTATATGATAAGTATGTTTAATGTTGTTTTATGAAAACTAGAACTCACCAGCGTAAGCTGACTTGATTTAGCATGTATGTCAGGTTGAAGGTATGATAAGAGAAGGCATGGAGCTCGGGCATAGAGTCATACGATCCGGTGGTTTTGGCAATCCGATATGTTTTTGATACAGATACTTTATTGATTTCTGTTTATCAAACTATGTTTATATTTTCGCTGCATGATTATGAAAGTTTTTAGTTTAAGAGCTATGCGTTATGATGAAAACCAACCTCTGTGAGGTGCCCGGTTTCGGGGCCTCTCAACTTAATAGAACAAATGAATGTTTAATGTGTAATAAACTCGTAAAAAAGAAAAAAATTGATGATACAAAGAACTTTGAAATGGTGGTGTGAAAAGTATTAATTATTATCAAACAAAAAGTACAAATGATGTGATGCATGTTTTACAAAAAAAAACTTTTCATTAATGAATGACCATATGTGGGTTAGATAACCTTACCACAATAGTACACCAAATCTCTGCAACTATCAAATAAAATATTAAAAGAATATATTAAATCAAAATCTAGTTCAAACGAGCGGGAAATCAAATTATTTCAATTGCAGGTCTAACAGGTAACAAAACGTGAACTGCAACGTAAATTACATATTACAAATGATAAAAATGCGGGCTGAAACGAACAGGGAACAAAAAATGAAAAAAAATGCAATAAGAAAGTGGAAACAAAATTAATAAATCGAACTAATGAACGTTGAATGTGTAATACACTAGTAACAATACACATGATTTACCTTTTTGTATAGGTAAAAAAAATACAAATCTTAAAAAAAAAATTAAATATACACACAAGAAATATACACACAAGAAATTATGTAAAACGTATGTAACAAAATTAAATGATGTGTGCGATGTATGCAAGAAACACTATCTGACAAAACAATCTAGGGGAAATGGGAAAATAATAAAAAAAATACATACATGGTAAAATGACGAAAATGACTTTGGGATTAATTTAAAGGGGATGATGATGTGACAAAATATGGACCACATATTGGAGTTTTTTCAGTTTTCTTATTGAGAGGTGGTTTTCATTTTATACTTTCCCTACATATACATATGCATATATATATATATATATATATATATATATATATATATATATATATATATATATAGGATTGAGATCAAATAATAATTCGCTCTTAAAGCAATAACTCAGATAACTTTGCCAAGATGAAGTCAAATCTTGGATTTTTTTTAAACATCATTGTAACACATTTAAAACACTATGTTCTTTTACGAGTTTGCAAAAATTTATCACCGTTTAAGAGATATCATCATTGTAAGTTTTGTGCCTAAAATAGTTACAGTGCTGTAAATCAAAAATTTACAACGATGATATCTCTTAAACGGTGATAAATTTTCACAAACGCATAAAAGAACATAGTGTTCTAAATGTGTTATAATGATGTTCAAAAAAAACATTCACGATTTGGCTTCATCTTGGCAAAGTTATCTGATTTATTGCTTTAAGAGTGTATTATTATTTGAACACTTCCATGTATATATATATTATTTTTTTAATCATCTCATAATAAATAAATATATTAAAATATCTATCATTTCCTAAACACACGTGACAAAAAAAAAAAAAAATCAATTCCTGATAAGATCAAATCCATATATCGTTTATGAAACATGACAAGTCAATGAGTTATATCCATTTCCACAACATATTCTGTGAATAAACAAGCTACTGGAAATGGCAACATTTGACTTCTCTGATCAGGCATGCCAAATTCTTCCTTTTCCTGATGATATCAGCAGTCGTGATTTCGAATCTGATTTCGTCTGGGGTGCTGCAACTTCTGCGTATCAGGTATGTCTTATTGCTGATTGTTCTTCATTTTCATCATCATTGTCATCAAATGCGGCCCAAATATTGCATTTGGGCGTCATTTTGATCGCATTTTAATCTGAAACGGATGTGCATTCTTGTTTTAGAACATGACTATGCGTTTTAGATCAATGGTGTTGATTTTTCATTCGGTAAATGGTTTCCGATCTTGTTCGATTGACAATTTTCAAATTTCAAGTTCTTCTCGGTTTAAATGTTGAAAATTGTTAGGGTTTATGATTTTTGACTATTGGTCATTCATCTTTTTTGATCAATTATTGGAAAACCAATCATTTCATGATTTCAAGTCGAATGGATCCTTTAAACCTCTTGTCTTCATCCCTGTGTTCATGATGAATCATGGAAGTTTAGGAGGACAAATTTGTCCTCAGGATGATAACAACGACAGATTCATCCTCAAAGAATGCGATTAATGAACTTGAATTCAGACTCAAGGAGATTTCAATAGTGTTCAACCAGTTGATAATGCTGACAAAATTTCATTTTGAAAGTTGATTCACAATCTTCTGAAATGGGACCAGGGTACGCTCAACCATTTTGAAGAACCTAACCGAAATAAAAATCCAGGTTCCTTGTCTAATGATGACATTAAAACCCTCAGCTTTTGAGGTTGGAATCAACAATAATAAACAGTTTTTTCATGGATTTATGAAGTACAAAGTTCCAAGCTTTTAACTAAGTTCTATAATCTTTTTCATAGATTTATAATCGTATCCTCTCTCTCAAACATTACCTGAATATTAGAAAAGAATGGGCTATTATTTGGGTCTTTCTTGCAATCTTATTTCCTCCAGAGCCCACAAACTAAAAAAAGTCACACAGGCAAAAGAAACCCAACTACGTATAAAATATTTTAAAAAATTAGAGGCTCAATATTTTTTAGGATCCTAAGCTTTTGCTTAAATTTCTTAGCTTATTGGGCCGGCCCGGCATGGGAAATATTTGTTTCAAAACCAATAATATGTCAAGAATCACAAAATGCACTTGTACTTGTGCATAAAAATAATTAGTAGTACGGAGAGAGAAACATAGATGGTTACACAACCGACTAGTGTTTCACATTGAAATCAATGTGCATAAAACCATCATGTAGTTCTTGCTGTTCTCAACATATTATTTTATCTAAAATAACACCCTTCCTAGCATTTTCTTTCTTTTTTCACATCTCTTTTCGCAGATTGAAGGTGCTGCTTCTGAAGGGGGTAAGGGCCCAAGCATTTGGGATGTTTTCTGCCTCACAAATCCAGGTTTGTGTTATTCAATAAGATAGTCTACCAAAAACATAGAGATTGTTTCCGGGTGTCATTCACGAATATGTTTCCATATATTTTTCTGCAGGCCGCATTGTTGGTGGCGATAATGGAAACAATGCTGTTCAAGCTTACTATAAAACAAAGGTCAACCTGCATTACCTTAGCATGATATCATCTATAGGGAGACCATCAAATAAAAGCAAATTTTGCCTAAAAACATGCAAACGCCACTTTTTTGTACTAGATTTGTCTTTCTTTGTATTCATATCTTAATCCAGTATAAAATAATAAAGTACCGTAAAGAAAATATAAATCCAGTAAAAAATAGGTGTTTTTATGTTTTTTAGGTAAAATCTTGTGTGTAGACGATCAAACCCAATCATTTATATGTTCACATTAGTACAACTTATCTCTTATTAATCATCTATAATACTGGTGATCAGGAAGACGTACAGACTATGAAGAAAATGGGTCTTAAGGCCTACCGATTCTCATTTTCATGGAGTAGAATATTACCAGGTGAAGTAATAGTTTTATCAAGTCAAAATTGATAAAATTTAATATTTATTTTCTTACATTTAGGAGGAAAACTGAAATTGGGCATCAACCAAGAAGGGGTTGACTACTACAATAACTTAATTAATGAGCTTCTGGCCAATGACATTGAGCCATATGTCACTCTATGGCATTGGGACACTCCCAATGTCTTGGAAGGTGAATACATGGGTTTCTTATCTGACAAAATTATGTAAGTACAAAATGAATGATTATGTGTCTACATGGAATGCTATTATCTTAATTGGTATTTGTGTTTCAGATATGATTTTGTAAATTATGCTGAATTTTGCTTCTGGGAGTTTGGGGACCGGGTTAAACACTGGACCACGTTAAACGAACCACATTCTTATGTTCAAAAAGGATATGCAATGGGTACACATGCCCCTGGCAGGGGAGGTGAAGGTGAACCTGGGAATCCTGCCACTGAGCCTTATATTGTGGGGCACAATCTGCTTCTTTCGCATGCAAATGCTGTTATGTTATACCGTCAAAGATTTCAAGTAATGTATCTGTTATTTGGAAGTTGATTAACACATGGAAACTGACACAAGAAACATGCTTTAAACTCTTTTTAATTAGTGGATACTCAAAATTTCAGGATAGTCAAGGTGGTACAATTGGAATTACACTCAATACAAAGTTTTACGAGCCACTTAATCCAGATCTCAAGGATGACATAGATGCAGCCCTCAGAGGCATAGACTTCATGCTCGGATGGTAAGTTTCTATTCATCATAAGTAGTGAGCATAATATTCATAAATAACTATAATCAATATACAAATAAAACACGAATATAGGTTTATAATTTAATAAAATAAATTTCTGTTGTTTTCAAATGATTTAGCATCTTTTTTGATTTTTTCTATGACTTGAGCAGTATGTATGACTGATTATTTGTAGGTTCATGGAACCGCTGTTTAGCGGTAAATACCCAAACACTATGATCCAGAATGTTACTAATAATCGTTTACCAAAATTTACAAACGAGCAATCAAAGTTATTAATGGGATCATATGATTTTCTTGGGTTGAATTATTATGTTTCTCAATATGCAACCACTGCACCAGCAACAAATATAGTTTCACTCCTCACAGACAGCAAGGTTCTTGAGCAGCCAGGTATCTTATATTTGTTACAAAGTTATTAAATTTCTTGCAACCTGTTATACTTCTTTTAAAGAAACAAGGTTTACTTCAAAATAAGTATGAATCTGATGCTAATTTTTTGTTTTTCCAGACAATTTAAATGGCATACCTATTGGAATACAAGTAAGATTTCTTTAGTTAATGTAGCGTGAACCTTGTGTAACTCTTCATTATTTAATTTCTCGGTTGATTAGGGTGGTCTCGACTGGCTTTATTCATATCCACCTGGATTTTACAAACTGCTCGTCTATATAAAAAATACTTATGGAGATCCATTAATATACGTAACGGAAAATGGTAAAGAATGTCTTCCTCTTATTAGTTAATCTTTTTGCATTTAGTAGTTTCAGATGCTAACAGGGTGACTGTTGTCTTTCTCATAGGATGGGTTGATAAAACAGATAACACCAAAACAGTTGAACAAGCTCGTGTTGATTCTGAGCGAATAGATTATCACAACAAACATCTCCAACATCTTCAATATGCAATCAGGCAAGTGAATCCATGTATAATTGTAAAAAAAATACCAAACACCCTTGGTAAATTCCAATCTTTCAAAAAGCATGAGACGCCCTATGGCGTTTAGGCCCCAAAAGCCATGGAGCGAGCGCACACATCACATATGCCAGACGTTGTATTTATGAAATATTATATAAACTTTCTTTAAAATCAGAAGTTCCGTTTCTCTCATCAGTTTTAGATATTAGTTTGACTATCTAGTAAACATTTCATAATTTCTATACCTCTTTGATTGCTTTTATATATAAAAGCTACCTACACACCCTGATATTGATACAAAAGTACATAAGGCGATGCCTCAAGCCCCTGAAGTGTTTTCCATCCTGTCTCAGGCACGCCTTTTAAATTCATTAATCCCACATTGCGCATAGACAGTTGAAATATTATGCTGGTAAGGAATGCCCGACCTCAAATGCTACAAATACGTTTTAGGTGCACTGGTGCATTGGTTGTGTATGAGTGAACTTCACAAGCAAAAATGCTTGCGTGAGAATAATTCTAAGGCCCTGTTTGGTAGCCTCTTAATCTCATTCAGAGGCTACCTCTTAATGGTTCATAGCATGTGAATGGTTAAAAAGTATCCTTAAGTCTGAATGGTTAAGTGGTTGGTAATGGTTCATAACCTCTGAATGGTTAAGAGGTAACCCTAAGTCTGAATGGTTAAGAGGTGATGAACCATTCAGAGGTAACCTCTTAATGCCATTCAGATGCAAACAAAAAATCAAAGCAGTTAACACCTTTTTGCGAATTGGACCATATTTAGTTGGTATGACGAGTTGAATGTTGCAACATAACGCTTCTTTTTTCTTTGACAAGCTTTTAAGATCTTTTGTGTTATTGGCTTATTGTAGTGCCGGTGTTAGAGTGAAGGGATATTTTGTTTGGTCATTGATGGATAATTTTGAATGGGATGAAGGTTACTCTGGCCGTTTCGGCCTAATTTATATAGATTTCAAAGGCGGGAAATATACAAGATACCCAAAGAACTCAGCAATATGGTACAAACACTTTCTTGGTTATGACGAGGAGCCGAAGATCGTGACAAACGTTAATCTCAGGGGTGAAAGAGCATTCAAATCATCAGACACGTCAAAAATGTAAGATTCTTCATTTTTTGGCTGTTTTCTCTCCCACTTGATAATGCTGATTTGTTTATTTTGCTTAATGTTGGTCAAGACTTGAGTTTGAGCCGGAGAACAACTGTTACTGCTTGGATCTGCTTTTGCTTCTCATGCCAAGGTTCAAACTGATTTTGCTTTGATTTAGATTGTGTGTGTGTATTTGTTAAAAATATAAAAGAATTATTTAAATATTTATTATGAGTTTATATTAATTAGTAATCGTGTGTTAATTGCAGATTTAGTATGAAAATTAGTTACAAAAGTGGAGGGATAAAGTTGAAGGATAAACAAAGGTGAGGATTGAAGGGACTACAACTCACTGTATAAAAGTGAAAGATGCATAAATGTTTAAAAGATTTGTTAAATTTATAAAGGGTGATTGTCATTCCTTTTGTTCTTTTTAGTTATATATATTTGTTTTGTAAGACATGACTTCAAATAAATTCATATAATAAATGTTACTGCAATGCTAAAGTGCCATGTGGATTGGTGTTTCCTTTCAAAGCTAGTGTGAATTTAAATTCTTGCAAAAATTAGATAAAAGTTAGAACTAAAGAAAATTGTTAATTTAAATATATGTGTGTGTGTGTATATAACACATCTTTTGTTAACTCTTTCGATTTGATTTAATTGTTTTAACCATCTCATACCCATTGATTTTAATATAAATAATCCTTTCTATTTAGATCTTGACGGTTGAGATGCAATCAAGGACGTTTTAGTATAGATGCATAATATATTTTTTTGTCAGACCCTTATCTTATTGTATCTCTCTTTCTCTATCATAAATCTTAAAAAATCACCACCAAGATAAGATCTCACACAACCACCACCACCGTCAAAGACCACAAAATCACTAATGTTTGCTTTTC
The DNA here is from genome assembly GCA_009363875.1 of Mikania micrantha. Classification (NCBI taxonomy): domain Eukaryota; kingdom Viridiplantae; phylum Streptophyta; class Magnoliopsida; order Asterales; family Asteraceae; genus Mikania; species Mikania micrantha. The sequence continues at coordinate 50,283,549 of CM018684.1, forward strand.
CCCTATCTTTCCCTCAATGATGGTGAATCAAGCGATGTCAGGTGGATGAGTAGAGTGGTGGCTAGTGGATGTCTCAAGCAACACGTGACAAGTGACGAAAGTGGATGCAACAAATCGCACTTCTGATTAGGCAATAGCCTTAACTAGGGGTGTGCATAAAACGAGCCAACCTAGTTAACTCGAGAAAAATAACCATGCTGACCTAGAGGTGGCCAAACCGGTTCCTGAGACCCATCGGTTCCTCCAAACCGGTTCCACCCAAGACCCGAACCGGTTCCGTACCCGGTTCCACTCACAAAGAACCCTATTCGGTGTACCCGGTTAGGGTAGGGTCCCAAACCGGTTCCTGTTTTAGAACCGGTTCCAAACCGGTTCCACTTGTTTTTTTTCCCTTAAACTATAAACTAATAATTTATAAACCCTAATAAAACCTTAAACTAATAATTAATAAACCCTAATAAAACCTTAAACTTATTAATAAACCTTAAACAAATCAAAGATAAAACCTTAAACAAATAAAACCTTAAACTATTATTTAATTTGATTTGTTTAAGGTTTTATTAGGGTTTTATTAATTAATAGTGTTAGGTTTGATTAGTTTAAGATTTAGGTTTGATAAGTTTAAGGTTTTATTAGGTTTGATTTGTTTAAGGTTTTATTAGGGTTTAATTAATTATTAGTTAAAGGTTTGATTAGTTTTTTATTTGGTTTCATTTGTTTAAGGTTTAGGTTTGATTTGTTTAAGGTTTTATTAGGGTTTTATTAATTTTTGTATTAAAAGTTATGAATTGGTTAATAATAACAAATGTTAAAAACAAACATAAATTTATTAATTATTTTAAGTAGTTTAAAAACAAAAGAAAAGTTACAAAAAACTAATAAAACATTAAAATCAAAGATTTGTGTCGTTTTGTTGTGAACGACTGAAGTTAGCTTCAAATGCGAGTTCTTCGTCGGATAGGCCGGGTGATAAGCCTTCTTCAACTTCTTCGTCATGTACTTTTACTTCAATGGATGTTTCATCTTCGAGGGTTGTTTGATCTTGAATACGATCGATCGAGTCCAAATGGTCCTTTAAACATATGCACATTTCTACCGACTCGGGAGTGAGTTTTGTTCTTCTTAACGACAAGACCCTACCACTAAGAGAAAATGCAGATTCCGAAGCTACCGTGGAAGCTTGGACAGTTAGTAAATCACGGGCCATGGCGGCAAGAATCGGAAACTAGGATTCCTTTGCTTTCCACCAAGCCAATATATCAAAATTGCGATATGACTCGGCCGTCATATCAGATGAGTAATCCGTACCACTATACCGGCCGAGTTCGCTTGAAGGGGTATTACCCCTTTGACGTTTAGCCGTGACGTTTCAAACCGTGTTCAATATGTTAACCATCGGATCTCGTGCTCGAGAAGCACTCGAACTTGATGAGGAACAACGGGTGGGCATATATATGTTGGAACCATATTTAATCAAATAAAAGTCATACATAGATTGTAAATTATTAGTAAAAACTTTTTTTACTTCGGTTGAAAAGCTTGGGTATATCTCGTGTATGTCAAGAGCGTCATAAATTTCGTCTATCAAGCATTCCACCCCCGTAACATTTAAAATTGGGTTTAAAACGGCCGTGCAAGTAAAAACGGGTGGTAAGTCAAGAAAATACTTTAGTAATTTATTTCGCATCGGTAATATCATGTTAGAAAACATTTCATTTTTAGTTTCAAAATTTTTAAAGTTTGTAACCATTAAAAATAACTCCGAAAGAACCAAAGAACTAGTCGGGTAATAAGTCCCTGATAGTTTAGTAGTTGATGATTTAAAAACTTCAAGAAATTCAGATAATAATTGGATATTATCCCAAGAACTATCCAAAAATGTGTCGACATAACCCTGGTCGACAAGACTTGCGTGAAACATTTGCAAAGTATCTTTTTGTCGTAAAACACTTTCAAACATTAGGCAAGTGGAATTCCATCTATGAGATACATCCCAATTTGCACCCAAAGCAACCCTCCCCGTATCTTTACAAAATTTCCTATATGCCATATGTCGTTTCCTACTCTTTTTAAAAATATCATGTAGCATTTGTCTACAAACGTTTATAAAGGTTGTAACATCATCAGTGCCAATACCGTCTTGCACAATTAAATTTATTATATGTGCAACACATCTTGAGTGAAAAATACACCATTACATAACGACAAATATTTTAGTTTTAATTTATCAACCGCCGTCGTATTGTTTGAAGCGTTATCAAATGCTATTGAAAATATTTTTTTCTAACTTAAACGACGTTATTACATAATCTAAAATTTGAAATAAAAGGTCACCGGTATGTGGATACGGAAAAAACTCAAAAGCAATGGTGCGTTTCATCATTATCCATGATGACGGTTCTACCCAATGAGCGGTGACACAAAGGTAGGATTCGGGTAGATTATGTGGAGCCGACCAAACATCACTAGTTAAGTTAACCCCCGTATTTAAATTTTCAAAATATGCAACTAGTTCTTGTTTGTCATTTTTCCACATCTTTAAACAATAACGTCTAAGATTTTGTCGACTTACGTGGGTGTAGCGTGGTTGAAGCGTCTCCCGAATCATGTTTGTTAACCGAGGGTTGTCGAAATGGCTAAACGGCAACGCCTCTTGAATCACGAACTTCGCCATTCGATCCTGAACCCGATCAAGGTCATAATTAAATATTCCACCTTGAACATCCATTTGCGTTTGTTGGGACTCGGGATCCTTTTTCAACGCCTTGCAAAACGGTTTGGTGATGTGTTTCTTCAAATTCGAATTCGATTCTTTCCCTAAATATATTCCACAAAACTTGCAACGAACTTTTATAGAACCATCACTTAGCTCGACCAAATCCCAATTGCACCATATCTCCGGGTTCCGATTGTGTTCAATAACACGAACAAATGATGGTTCGGTGTTGGAACCTTGACCGACCGAAGAATGTGAAGCATCCATGATAACAAAGGGAAATTTATAAAGAGTATTGAGACTTTGAGAGTAGGAAACGAGAAAACGAAAAACCAAAACGAGAGATGGAGACTAAACAAGCGCGTATAAAGAGCGTTTTTTGCGTTTTTTTGCGTTTTTTCGCGTTCGGGATTGCGTTTTGAGTTGTGTGATCACTCCATACCACCCAATACCTATTTATACTAGTTTAGTGTCACACCCCGAGCCGGCGGGGTTGGATCGAAGTCCCCGTCGGGCGGAAGGTTCCCGGGGCGCGATATCGTGAGTGATAACCGAGATGATCAGATTGTTTACATTGCACATGATATATAATTGAGAAATGCTAAGTAGAATAGAATTACAAAGTTAAATTACATCAGTATTGTTCATAATTTAACAATGTAAATCTATCATAAACATCATAATATTTCTATCTTGTAACTGTACAAGATATACAAAATAATTGTATGTTGATGTTCTAAAAGTATGCAAGTCCAAAAATACTAAGTCTTCTATCCGAAGTCCTAGTCCAAAATCATAAGCTTTGTGATAGACCGTCAAAATAGATCGTTAGTTCATTGAAATAGATCGTTGAAAATAGACCGTCAGTTCTTTGAAATAGATCGTTGAAAAGAATTCTTTGATTTGATGAGTTATTTACCCATCATGAATAGATAACTTGATTTAAGTTAAGTAAACATTTTACCTAGACAGAAGTCTAGAATAACAGTTATACAAGTAAAAGCATTTAAGTAAACAATTTAAATAAACAGTTTACGCATGCTTCTCAGCCCCGCGTTTTAAAACAAAATGTTAGAAAAGGGGCAATGAACTCACCTGTGTTGCTTTGTATAGAATTACCACAAAATGCGCGCTCGTTGTTGTAGCCTATGTATCTTCAGTTCCTGAGTTGTTTTAAAAGAATTCGAATACTATAAGTACATATAGTAGTCGTCGTGTTTAGGGTTTGGTCTCGGTGTGCAACTAAGTGTCCTAGGTTACTAGTGTGTTTCTAGAATTCTTTCTATCTTCACTAACTTATTACCCGTTGATATCCTGTACCCCAAGATTGTTTATCACAAATCTTTAATTAAATCATTATTATTTATAAATCAATTACTTTTATTAAAGTATGATAAATCTTTTAAGAGTATGGAACTTACACGTAATGGGCTTTGATTCAGCCCATTAGGCCACTACGGGCCCATTACTCGCCTTTTTGATTTAAAAGATTTCTTGTCAAATCATTAATTGCTAATCCTTGGTGGTTTAAATAAACCATTTAGGTTAGCTATAAGTCTTTATTGATTTCCGATGGGTTAGATGTTAACATTTTAGTCACCCCTAACCTTTAGAAATAATTAACTAAATTTATTTTAAATTTTCAGAAATAATTAATTTATTGTTTAAAATCGAATCGTACGGTTATCGCGCGTATTCGTTCGAATCGTCACCCGTACGAACACGACGATAACTATACTTTTCAATATTGTTTTCTAATTATCGGATATCATTCAGAACGTTAAACTTCCAGATTTATTCGTACAGATCGTCACCTATACGAATAATCCGTCGGTTTAGTATTCACGTAACGACATCCGTATTGTTTTGTTCAGTAAAACCTCCCATACGTTTATATGTAATAAAATCCTAACAATAATCACAGGATGGTTCTGTGATGTCAGATAATTATCTGACTGATGAACCATTGTTCTGAACTTGTTTTTCTGAATTGAATCTGAACTGTGCTATGATAACATGTAATGAAAATGATATACGAATGATACTTGAAATATGTACCTGATTTACTGTTCATGTACTGTAGAGATCACTGTTCCGGTGACGTTTCCGGCACTGATGTTACAGTCTCCCCTTTTTAGAGGAATTTCGTCCCGAAATTTGAGAATTGTTATCGGGTACAGCTTCCTCTTCAGACAATTGGGGATACTTTGACTTCATGTGATCTTCACGTTCCCAAGTAAACTCAGGTCCGCGTCTTGAGTTCCAACGAACCTTTACAATTGAAATACGGCTTCGCCTCAGTTGCTTTACTTTGTGATCCATAATCTCTAAAGGTTCTTCGATAAAGTGTAATTGATCATCCACTTGAATTTCTTTGATTGGAATGACGAGTGATTCGTCAGCAAGGCATTTCTTTAAGTTCAAGACGTGAAACACGTCATGCACACCACTGAGTTCATCTGGTAGTCTCAGTCTATACACCACAGGACCAATACGTTCGATGATTTCGACCGGTCCCACGTATCACGGTGCTAACTTGCCTTTCTTTCCGAAGCATACTACACCTTTCCATGGGGAAACCTTTAACATGACACGGTCCCCCACTTGAAATTCCAACGGCTTACGCCGTTTGTCGGCATAGCTTTTCTGTCTGCTCCTAGTAGCTTGTAATCTCCGCTGAATCTGAGCAATCTTGTCAGTGGTTTCCTGAATAAGCTCTGGCCCAGTTATACGGTTATCTCCCACTTCAGTCCAACAGATCGGTGATCGACATTTTCAACCATATAAAGCCTCGAATGGTGCACATCCGATGCTACTATGATAACTGTTGTTATAGGAGAATTCAATCAGTGGCAAGTGAGAATCCCAATTCCCACCGAAATCCAACACACAGGTTCTCAACATGTCCTTCAGGGTTTGAATTGTACGTTCGCTCTGGCCTTCCGTTTGTGGATGGTAAGCTGTACTCAAATTTAACTGTGTCCCTAGAGATTTCTGTAATGATTGCCAGAACCTTGATGTGAATCTGCTATCTCTATCAGAAATAATAGACAATGGCACACCGTGGCGCACCACTATCTCATTGATGTATAATCTTGCCAGTTTATCCATCGTGAAAGTCTCACGCATAGGCAAGAAGTGAGCAGATTTGGTTAAACGATCAATGATCACCCAAATTGTATCGTGACCACTGGAAGTGCGGGGTAGCTTGGTAATGCAATCCATAGCTATTTGTTCCCACTTCCAGAGCGGAATCTCAGGTTGTTCCAGTAAACCAGACGGCTTTTGGTGTTCCGCCTTTACCTTCGCACACGTAAGACATTGACCGACGTACTCAGCTATATCTTTCTTCATTCCCGGCCACCAAAAAAACCCACGCAAGTCTTGGTACATTTAATCAGCGCCCGGGTGCACAGAGTACTTGGTCTTGTGCGCTTCATCAAAGATAAGTCTTCTTAGTTCACTTACCGCAGGAATCCATACACGATCCTTATAGTAAATGATTCCATCAGGCTTCGTATCAAATTGTTTCTCTGCTCCACAGTCAAGTTCTTTCTTCAAGTTTCCTCTATCAATTGATTCTTGTTGTGCCTGAATAATCTTGTCTCATAAGCTTGTCTATACAGTCATTCCCATTGCTCTAACGCGCAAAGGTTTGACCCGTTCCTTCCGGCTCAAGGCATCTGCTACAACGTTCGCCTTTCCCGGATGGTACTTGATCACACAGTCGTAATCGTTCAGAAGTTCAACCCAACGGCGTTGTCGCATGTTGAGTTCCTTCTGATCAAAGATATGCTGCAGAATCTTGTGATCTGTAAATATGGTACACTTAGTGCCATATAAGTAATGTCTCCAAATCTTCAGAGCGAAGATTACAGCTCCCAGTTCAAGATCATGAGTAGTGTAGTTCTTCTTATGAACTTTCAACTGTCTTGATGCATAAGCGATAACTTTGTCTCGTTGCATCAGTACACAACCAAGTCCCTGATGGGATGCATCACAATACACAACAAAGTTATCACATCCTTCTGGGAGAGATAGAATTGGAGCATTGCATAGTTTTTGTTTCAATATCTGAAAAGCATCTTCTTGTTTCTGCTCCCAGACAAACGGTTCATTTTTCTAAGTTAACTTAGTGAGAGGCAAAGCTATCTTAGAAAAGTTCGAGATAAACCTTCTATAATAACCCGCCAATCCCAGAAAAGACCGTATCTCCGTTGGCGTTCTCGGAGTGTCCCAGTTCTTTATTGCTTCAATCTTGGCAGGATCTATGTGTATTCCCTCGCTGTTGACCACATGACCAAGAAACTGAACTTCTCTTAGCCAGAATTCACACTTGGAAAATTTGGCATAGAGTTTCTTTTCCTTCAACAGCTCCAAGATCTTCCTGAGGTGTTGTTCGTGCTCCGTTTTGGTCTTGGAATAAATCAGTATGTCATCAATGAAAACAATGACAAACTGATCTAAATACGGATTGCACACTCGGTTCATGAGATCCATGAAAACCGCCGGTGCATTTGTCAATCCGAAAGGCATCACTAGGAATTCGTAATGCTCGTATCTGGTTCGAAAAGCCGTCTTCGGGATGTCTTCATCTTGAACTCTAAGTTGATGATAACCGGACCGTAGATCGATCTTTGAGAAATACTGAGCTCCTTGCAACTGATCAAACAAATCATCAATCCTCGGCAATGGATACCGATTCTTGATAGTCAACTTGTTCAGTTCCCGATAGTCGATGCACATTCGAAACGATCCGTCTTTCTTCTTCACGAACAAGACCGGAGCTCCCCAAGGTGAGTAGCTCGGTCTGATGAATCCTTTATCCAGTAATTCTTGTAGCTGGTTCGACAATTCCTGCATCTCCGAAGGTGCTAACCTGTAAGGGGATTTAGCAACAGGTGTTGCTCCAGGAACTAAGTCAATTCGGAACTCTACCGGTTTTGCAGGTGGCAAACCTGGTAGGTCTTCAGGGAATACTTCTGGATACTCTTTCACTACCGGTACGTCTTGTATCTTTTTCTTGTCTTTCTCTTTTTCCACCACATGAGCTAGGAAAGCTACGCACTGCTTCTGTAAGCACTTACGCGCCTTTATGTAAGAAATGATTTTGACACTTCATTTTGCTCGATCCCCTTGGACTTCCAATACGCGATCATCAGGCAATGGAACTCGAAGCAGCTTCTCAGAACAGATGACTTCCACTCGTTTAGAAGAAAGCCAATCCATCCCGACAATGATGTCGAAACTACCCAACTCCATCGGTATCAAATCGATGGCAAATGTATGACCATTAAGTGTCAACGGGCAATTCCTGTATACTGTACTAACTGTGATCTGTTTTCTGTTAGCTACTTCTATAATGTAAGGGGAATCTAACTGTTCCTCTATAGAATCTAGCTGGCATGCAAAATCGGCAGAGATAAAACTCTGGTCCGCACCAGTGTCAAATAGAACAGATGCATAAAAGTCATGTAAGAGAAATGTACCAGTGACCACATTAGGGTCTTGGCATGCAGCTGGAGCTTCTATGACAAAAGCTCTTCCACGTGGTGCTTGAACTGCCTGTTGAGCCTTCTTCGGGCAATTCTTTGCAAAGTGGCCTTGTTCGCCACAGTTATAGCATCCACCATGGTTCTGATTGGCTGGTGGAGGGAGAGCCAAAGCAGCATTGTTGACTGCTTGGTTTTGTGTCACTCGACAATGTTGGACCCAATGACCCTTTCTTCCACACCCAGTGGTTGCTTGCAAGGGGTGTTAGCAGCATTATGATATTGACACTTGGCACACAAAGGATATGCACCAGTGTAGGGTCTTTTGTTGGGGTATTGTGGTGCAACTGTTACTTGTTGGAGAGGGGTGGCCATCGTGTAGTTCTTGATGACCTTTTGCTTCTTCTTGGGATGATGATGGGGTCTCTTTGACGACTCTTCTTTGCTCTTGCCAGTATCAGCCTCTTTCTTCAGAACTCCTGAGGCAACCATCAGATCCGTGAGTTTACCAGACAAACTCACAGCAGACTCCACAGTGACAGGATTTGCAGCAACAACTAATCCTTGTATGCAAGCAGGTAGCCCGCATACATACCTGTCAATGCGTTTCTCCAGAGTGGGTACCATATCTGGCACCAAAGCGACCAACTCATGATAACGAGTCGTATATCCCATGTGATCAGCCCCTTTCATCACATGGTTGGATAGCTCAACCTCCAGTTTCTGCAACTCGTTCTTGGGGCAGAATTCCGTTCTCAGCAAAGTCTTGAAATCTTCCCATGGCATGGCCATACCTTCTTCTATTCCCCTGGCATTGATCTGTCCATTCCACCAAGTCAAAGCCCGCTTGTTGAATGTTCCAGCTGAGTAGCGAACTTTGTGATGCTCTGGACAGCTGTAGAGATCCAGAGTAGTTTCAATCTTTTCGATCCATTGGATTAATCCAACGGCTCCTTCAGACCCGCTAAAACTAGGCGGTTTGCATCCTACAAAAGACTTGTAGGAATAACGGGATGAACCTCCAGTATTTCCACTGGCTTCTCCAGATGAGTTTCTAGTGTTGTTGATCTCATTACGGAGGCGGTTGAACATCTCCGGTATTGCCTCCTTCATCTGATTAGTCATCTGACTACTCAGTAAAGTCACCAAAGCGATGGTGGTAGGGTCTAGTATGGGAGTTGTACCCGAGCCAGATGGTTGGGTTATCAGCGGTGGAGGATGTCACACCCCAGGCCGGCGGGAACGGATTGTGTTTTCCCGTCGTGGCGGAAGGTTCCCGGGGCGCGATATCTTTGAGTGATAATCAAATGATCAGATTGTTTACATAGCACATGAGATATAAATGAGAAATGCTAACATGACATGAAATGGAATTACAAAGTTAAATTACATTGTCCCATCATAATTTAACTAAGTAAATCTAATCAAAAAGAATCAATGAGTTTATATCTTGTGTCTGTACCAGATATACAAAAGTGATTCACTGTTTGTCATTCAAAAGTATGCAATCAAAAGTAAGCTAGGTCTTCTAAAAGTCCACTAGCTTAGTACTTGCATATATGTATCTACACCTGTCCGTCACCTGAGAAACATGTATTTAAACAAAGTCAACACTAGGTTGGCGAGTTCATAAGTAAGTTAATGTAAAACCTTGATTCATTCACATGCACATTCACAATGATAATATGTTACCTGTATGTTTGTCTGTTTCACTTGTTCACCCAATGGCTCCTCAATAGTTATAGTCACAAGTACTATATCATCCTAGTAGTGTTGCTTATATATAGGGCATATGTAAGGGAACTAAGCCCTAGCCAACATCCCACCACAACACCACTAGAACTCCACACTACTTGTAATACAACTATTGATTTCCATTCTCAATTCACATGTTATCTCTTCCTTGATCACCTGTGTTCTCATGTATAGAATAATAATATGATAACGTTGTAATTATCAAACCTAAGTATTGATAACCAATATATGTGTTAAGGATATTAGATTTATTCAATCTGTTCCTTGTATTATTCTATAGTTTGTGGGGTTAACTGTTATTTCACTTTTAAATATTAAAAGTGTTAGTTAACTGTTTGTAATGTAATCTCAATGCAACGTATAGAGCCCAAATGAAATCCATTGTAATCCTCACGTAATCAGATTACAATGCATTCCATTCACCTCTATTCCGCCGTGTGATCCCAAAGCCTCCATGTGGGATTGTTCTCATGTGATTAACAAAGTTGAATAAGAACTTGTCTTATTACATCATGTTAATTATGTGTAAATGATAAGAATCCTCATGAAGTTACATTATCATGATCATCATTTACTGTAATCCATATGATCCCAAAGCCTCAATGTGGGATTGTTCTCGTGTGATTAACAAAGTTGAATAAGAACTTGTCTTATTACATCATGTTAATTATGTGTAAATGATAAGAATCCTCATGAAGTTATGTTATCATGATCATCATATACTGTAATCCATATGATCCCAAAGCCTCAATGTGGGATTGTTCTCGTGTGATTAACAAAGTCGAATAAGAACTTGTCTTATTACTTTATGTTAATCATGTGTGAATGATAAGAATCCTCATGAAGTTACGTTATCATGATCATCATTCATTTGAAATCCATATGTTCACCATGTAATCCTTAAGCCGTAGTAAGAACATGTCTTAGTACCCTTAAGTGACGCAGGTGGTGGATACCCAATGCGATCATACTATCACATAGTATGTTTTTAAGGTGTAGATTAAGTGTTATAAGAAATTGACTTATCACACTTAATCAATTATGATGTGGAATGATATTCAGAAGATATTTTATCTTCTAATCATTCATGTGTTGTGAAGTGTCAACATGTTTCACTGTAATAGTTCTCATTGTTTGGTTGTGTATAAATTGTCTCGATGTTTGCTCATGTAGAAATAACTAAGTGTTATAAGATATACTATTACAACTATGTTATTCTAATGTGTTGATGCTTATGAAATTACTTTATCATAATCATCTGAGTTTCCCTGTTATCTCATGATCATACAAGCATGCATACAATGATTAAACGATAATAAACTTTTTAATATTATCTAAATCAAAGTATAAATAACATGTTAAGCAAAACTTTTAAATAAATAAAAGTAAACATGTTTCTCATCCCCGAAAGTTAAAATCAGTAAAGATTAAAGTAAAAGGGGCATATGAACTCACCTTGTTGTTGTAGGGTTGACTTAGCTTAAAAGAAAGAAGATATGCGCTCTTGATTGTTCTTGTGGTAGTTTTCATGCTCCTGTATTGATTTCATATGATTGTAATATTATAAGTATCGATCGTATAGTTTTGTACGCGTGTATGTGTTAACCCTATAGTCGGTTAACCCATCGTAGGTCTCGGTCTTCATTCGGCCCTTGTCTAGTAGTCATAACTTACTAACACTTAGCCATTTATTAATTATGTTATTCACTTACAATCCATGACTCTTTGTAACCCACTCTAATATTTACTTAGCTTTGAATTTAAAAGTTCCATCATTGCCCTTGATATATATAAAGTATATTTAGTTTGTTACATGGTCATCAATTAACCATGCGACCATCCATGAAAATGTTAAATTTTCATCTTAATAATGCAGTAAAACTAACCTTTATTATCATTGAAACAATTAGATCATAACCCCATGCATTTTACCTTTAATTGTTTAATTCCGTATATTCGTTAACCTTTAAACCATGTGGGCTTCCCATTTGGGCCAAGTGTTAGCTACATGGGCCGAATTTAAGTTCATTGGGCCCAATGGATATATGGATTCACTTCTTATGTCGGTTAAGCTATAGTAGGCCAAAGGAGGACTGTTGGGCCTGTTGGGCCGGTTGTAACCCAGTGGGCCGATTAGAGTTGTGGTTTCTGTTTGTGATTGGGTTGAATCCAATATATGTGGGCCAGCTCTGTGGGCTGAATTTTCTAAGTTGGGCCGAAGGAACTTGTTTTTGGGCCGTCCTAATTGGGCTGAATAAGAGTTGAGCGTGACTCTATGATGGGCCGAATCAATTGGCCAGCAAGATTAGACTTCGGCCAAGGGAAACACTTGGGCCAGGACCTTGCTACTGCGTTTAGTTTACACTGATCGAGAGGAGGGGCCTCATCATCCAGCGAACCCTAGGTTCGAATGAGCCAAGGTTCGTGTATCACAAGGCTAGGTGGCCACTGGTTCGCTGATGAGGGTTCGTCTTTTTTGATAAGAGGGTTCGGCTAGAAAACCTATCATGGTTCGTTGATGGTTCGTGACTGAGAAGGTTCGGCAATAGGGTTCGTGCATGGGTTCGTTCATGGCTGTAGTGGGTTCGGCAGGAGAGGAAAAGATTCGTTGTAACCAGGAAGGTTCGGCAATGGCTTGAAGCAGCATAGGGTTCGGCCACCTTGGAGTCAAAAGGTTCGGTCGATCCAGGGTTTCACGAACCTGCAACTGCCTCATCACCATCTTCGACGAACCATTGAAGTCATGGTGTGTTCTGGAGTTCCCTCATGCTTGCACGAACCCTAGGAAGTTGTGATGACCGTCTAAGATCGAAAGTACCTTGGCTTTTAATCCGGTTTAGTGAGTAGGTCGAGTTATGAGATGAAAACCCTATTTTCGTGACTTTTCATGGCCTCATACCTCGATTTTGGCTCGTGAAATCTTCAGATCCGATGTACTTTCATGTAGAGGACGTCAAGGGCTACGCGTGGGCGCAAGAATCACTCGAATTGGCCAAGAAACGAAGAAGTTATGAGCGATTGAAGGTGGAACTTGGTGGTTTTTGGTGTTAGCCGGAAATGAGAGAGAGAGAGAGAGAAGGATTTTGAATGGAAAATGGAAGAAACTCTTCATTTAGGGTTTTTATACCCTAAGTGGTGTTCGGGTTCGTTTCGGTTGCTTGGTTCGCGTTTTCGTCGCGTAACCGGATTTTTACGTGTAAATTGTAATAAATAAATAAAGAATGTTATTTTAATTATTTGATGAGTTTCAAAATTTTAAAATGTTAAATATTTTATTTTTATTAATTTTATTATCGATCGTGTCGCGTTTCGTTTTCGTTTCGTCGAATCGTGTCACCATCGCGCGTATTCGTTCGAATCGTCATTCGAACGAACACGACGATGGTTTTGCTTTCCGACTTTTGTTTTTTACTTATCAGTCATCATTTCAGAACGTTAAACTCACAGATATGTTTGTGTGAATCGTCACTCACGCAAACACAATGTCAGTTCGTTATTCTGAAACGACACTGAAATTTATGTTTGAATTGTGTTTCCTCACTGTCGGACTCAACTAAACATCATGTTATCACATTGTTTTCACATTAACTTGTCGGCCATCTGATTCCTGTCATCTATGGATATCAGATCGCAACCGATTTGTTTCTGTTATTTCCTTGAATACTGTTGTTTCTCTTGATCTGTTGTGTTAGTTGTACTTAAGTTTTCACTTAAATACACACAACTAAAGTTTTAAATGTACGTTGTACTTACGGTATCTAAGTTTACACAAAAATACGTACAACAATTTCTTGTATTTAAGAATTTGTTAACACAAACACTGTTTACAATCACATATGTACACATAGTTACTGTTTACAAGTACACTTACCATACGGACTTGCCGGCCGGTCAGGTACTAGTTGTCACAGAGGAGGAGGAGGCGGTGGAGGAGGTGGCGGTGGTGAATCATTGGGTGATGGCGTTGAGGAGTGTGGAGCTTGGTCTTGTGGTGATGTCAACAGGGGAGGTTGTCTTCGTGGCGGCATTCTGATCATAACCAAAAGAATATTGGTTAGTGCAATGATCGAATGCAGAAGACACAATGCAATAAAGTCTTAAGTCCTATGTTCTCTACATGTAGGGTCCCTAGGTTATAGTCTAGGCCAAACTGTTTAATTAAGTGACCTATATTTCTCTATAAGCATGGCTCTGATACCAATCTGTCACACCCCGAGCCGGCGGGGTTGGATCGAAGTCCCCGTGGGGCGGAAGGTTCCCGGGGCGCGATATCATGAGTGATAACCGAGATGATCAGATTGTTTACATTGCACATGATATATAAATGAGAAATGCTAAGTAGAATAGAATTACAAAGTTAAATTACATCAGTATTGTTCATAATTTAACAATGTAAATCTATCATAAACATCATAATATTTCTATCTTGTAACTGTACAAGATATACAAAATAATTGTATGTTGATGTTCCAAAAGTATGCAGGTCCAAAAATACTAAGTCTTCTATATGAAGTCCTAGTCCAAAAGCATAAGCTTCTTAATTGACATGTTCGTCACCTGAGAAGTCATGCAAAAATAAAGTCAACACATGGTTGGTGAGTTCATATAGTTTAGTAATTGGAAATGATTTGTAAACCTTTTTCGGTAAAGACCCTAACCTCGTTAACATCACATGTGATATCCACATCGGTATGCTTATATATAGGGCATACCCCTGAGTCGAGCCTACGACCCGCCCAGACGCCGTCCCACCACATACTAATACGCATATGACACTGTTGTTAATGATAGTTAAGCATTTTTACCCCAACCAATAACCCATTAATCCTTCAGTTCTTTGTTCCTGTAAATACCATAATTTGAAAGCTCTATTGATTCCTTCAGTTCATCACGCAAATATGATCAACCTTAACAATTGTAGAAACAGTTATAAATGCTTAATTAAATCAATAAATAAACATTTAATAAAATCTAAGTCCTAATGATTGGGCCTTGGTCAACTCGAGTAGCCTAGTATAGCAATCAGGTACTTAGTAGTAAAGGAGATCTGTAAATATCATCAAACATGCGACCTATACTCAATCAGTCTAGCTAGGACCTCTTTTGAGATACAAGATTTTATTGACCGTTCTTGACCGTTCACATGCTATCTCTGAATATTTCCCAGATGTTCCTCAAAATAGTTCTTTGTGATAGACCATCAAAATAGATCGTTAGTTCATTGAAATAGATCGTTGAAAATAGACCGTCAGTTCTTTGAAATAGATCGTTGAAAAGAATTCTTTGATTTGATGAGTTATTTACCCATCATGAATAGATAACTTGATTTAAGTTAAGTAAACATTTTACCTAGACAGAAGTCTAGAATAACAGTTATACAAGTAAAAGCATTTAAGTAAACAATTTAAATAAACAGTTTACGCATGCTTCTCAGCCCCGCGTTTTAAAACAAAATGTTAGAAAAGGGGCAATGAACTCACCTGTGTTGCTTTGTATAGAATTACCACAAAATGCGCGCTCGTTGTTGTAGCCTATGTATCTTCAGTTCCTGAGTTGTTTTAAAAGAATTCGAATACGATAAGTACATATAGTAGTCGTCGTGTTTAGGGTTTGGTCTCGGTGTGCAACTAAGTGTCCTAGGTTACTAGTGTGTTTCTAGAATTCTTTCTATCTTCACTAACTTATTACCCGTTGATATCCTGTACCCCAAGATTGTTTATCACAAATCTTTAATTAAATCATTATTATTTATAAATCAATTACTTTTATTAAAGTATGATAAATCTTTTAAGAGTATGGAACTTACACGTAATGGGCTTTGATTCAGCCCATTAGGCCACTCCGGGCCCATTACTCGCCTTTTAGTTTTAAAAGATTTCTTGTCAAATCATTAATTGCTAATCCTTGGTGGTTTAAATAAACCATTTCGGTTAGCCATAAGTCTTTATTGATTTCCGATGGGTTAGATGTTAACATTTTAGTCACCCCTAACCTTTAGGTTCTTGTTTTGATCCCCATATTATGACCCATGCTTGAACTCCCATAATCTTTAGGGTAGTATTAATGTCACACATGATAGATACCTTATGTACATTCACAAGAATTCTCATTCCATGCATGTACACAAGTAAGACCATTTTCTTGAGTAAACCCTACTATCCTTTTTATATGTACACACACCAACCCATGCATGCATACATGATTTTCCACGTAAAGGTTCACATTTTCGGTCAAGGCCCATACATGTTTATAACCATGGTCCCCATATATGCACACACATCTTCCCATTCCTTACTTGACCGAACCATCCTAAACCGAATGAGAATGACCACCGAATAAGGTGTGGTCGAAAGTGGTTTGACCGAATGAAGGGTTGGCTTTGGTCGAATGGGAGGCTGCCGAAAGAGGGAGTATCGATCGAATGTGGGTTGCCGAATGATGGGGCGATCGAATGGCCTATTGGCGAAGGGCTGAGCTGGCGAATAGCATGGCCGACTGAGCCCTGATTCGGGCGAAGTAGATTGGCCGAAGAACCCTTAGCCATTTGGCGAAAGTGGCCAGAATGGTTTCATTCGCCGAGCTGGAAGCTAGTCATTCGTGGGTTTGAATGTTTCAGCTATGGCAGCCAATCTTTGATCTAGAAGCTAGCCTTTGGGTGTGTAACAAGTTCTTAACTCATTCTAAGTGTATTCCATGGTGATTCCATAAGGTTTTGAAGGTGGTTATTCGGTTTCTACAAGAGGGTCGAAATAGGGTTTTTAAAACCCTAAAACGCAACAAAACACAGATCTTTACCTCGATTCAAATGGATCCAAGTCTCGATCTGTTGTACTTCTATGATCTACAAGCTATAAGGGTTGTTTTGACACTAAAATGAGTTAATTTCGTGAAGAAATGAGTAAGGAAACTTAGAGAGAAGATGATGGTTCTAATGAGAGAAACTAGAGAGAGAGCTCCGAAAATCTTGTGATGGTGGCTGGTTGGTGGGTCTTGAATGAGGCATTAATTGCCTCATTTAAGGCTTAACATAATACTCGCGTGCTCGGTCTCGCTCGGTTTCGCGTAACAAGTCGGTTTTAACGTCGTTTTTGTAACGAAACGATCCGGTTTTAAAATAGAAGTTATAAAATTATTTTTAGATTGTGATTCCTAATAAATTAACTAAATTTATTTTAAATTTTCAGAAATAATTAATTTATTGTTTAAAATCGAATCGTACGGTTATCGCGCGTATTCGTTCGAATCGTCACCCGTACGAACACGACGATAACTATACTTTTCAATATTGTTTTCTAATTATCGGATATCATTCAGAACGTTAAACTTCCAGATTTATTCGTACAGATCGTCACCTATACGAATAATCCGTCGGTTTAGTATTCACGTAACGACATCCGTATTGTTTTGTTCAATAAAACCTCCCATACGTTTATACGTAATAAAATCCTAACAATAATCACAGGATGGTTCTGTGATGTCAGATAATTATCTGGCTGATGAACCATTGTTCTGAACTTGTTTTTCTGAATTGAATCTGAACTGTGCTATGATAACATGTAATGAAAATGATATATGAATGATACTTGAAATATGTACCTGATTTACTGTTCATGTACCGTATAGATCACTGTTCCGGTGACGTTTCCGGCACTGATGTTATATTTAGGATGTTAAAAACGGCTAGATTCAAGCTCTAAACGGTCAAAAAACGGCTAGAAATGGATCTCCAACGTTCAGATTCGTTATAACGGCTATAACCGGTTCCTAACCGGTTCCGGGTAGGAACCGGTTCTGGTTCGGGTCTGGGTACTAACCGGTCGAGTGGGAAAATCGTGGAACCGGGTCCTAACTTTCGGGTACTACCGGGTACCAACCGGTTCTTGAGAATACCGGGTAGGAACCGGTTCGGGTCCGCCGGGTCGGGTCCTGGAACCGGTTTGGATGGCCACCTCAATGCTGACCCGTTGCCACTCGGTTAACCTTTATATGGGCAGGGTTATGGGTTTCATTTTTTAAAGTTAATGGTTTTGGTCCGATCCGGTCTGAATTTAGCCCGACACACACCCTTACCGAGAATTCAAGATGATTTAAAACTTGTTTAATCTATTTCAGCAAAAAGAGAAGCACATCCAATTGATTTGCCATATAATTGATCAATGTTGTCTAATTTCTTTTTTTTTTTCTTAGATATTTATAATAACATTGCAGCTAATATCGATTAATGAAGATAACGTTTGAGTCCCTTAAATTTTTAAATTTTTTATAAGTTAAATGATTTTATAATTAATATTTATATGTTATTTTATGTTAAGCATATTTTTTACTTTTTATGTATGTTTGATGATATATCTGAATCCATTTGAAAAATAAGTGATTTTATATTTGAATTGGTTTGAAAATAAATGGTCCGGCCCGGCTCATTTATTAAACCGACCCGTTAAACCCGTTTCAGCCGAGACCGGCATACAATATAATGGTCCGGTTCACGGGTTTCCTTTTTCAACTTAACGGTTCCGGTCCAGGTTTAGCCCAATGACGCCCCTAGCGCTGACCAAAAGGACCACACTTGAAAGGGCTTTTCTTTTGCATTTCTAGGGTTTGATGGTTTTGAAATTTGGGGATTTCAATAGTTTTGAAATACAGTGAAGGCATCAATACACTTGTAAATAATTTCTAAACGGTGATGAATTAGCAAAAACACAAAAAAGAAACCCCCTATTTATGTATAATAAACACCATGAAAAAAAAACAAAGATTCGGGCAAAAAACGCAAAAAAGTGCTAGGGTTATGCGGTTATCGCAATAAGGAATGGTTAACATTTGATCCTTCCCCTATATATATATATAGGGATGTGATCTAATTATAACTCACACTTATGGCAATAACCCATTAACTCTAATTACCCAATCAAAATTAAACACATGGATTTCTATTATTAAATCTGATGAGGGCATATTAGTAATTTGCTCATTATACTAACTTACCCCCTCTTTTTTTATACATCCATAACTTTTTTATACTATAATATTTTTTTTTATAAAAATTGCACCATTTTACTCGTCTTATTTTTATCTTTAATTCTATTATAGTCTTGACTATGTTTTTTTTTTATTTTTTTCGGATGTTCGTATTTACAACAATGTAACAAGTATAAAAATAACAAATTATTTGTAACGAGTTGTAACGAATTTGGGTTTACCTTGTTGTAGAATAAATAGGGGTTACGTTTTAGAGTGTAAATGAGCCAAGCCTATCCCGAGGTCGTTAATTACGTTATATTCTTGACTAGGTTTTTTAATTTTTTCCGGATGCTCCAAAATTCGTTATATCTACAAGATTGTAAATACATTTTAATACTTAAAAAATATTATATCTACAAGATTGTAAATACATTTTAATACTTAAAAAAAATACTATAACATTTTGTTGATAAAAAACCAAAATTCGTCCTTGTAAATACATCTTAATACTTTAAAAAAAAATATATCTACAAGATTGTAAATACATTTTAATACTTTAAAAAAAATACTATAACATTTTGTTGATAAAAACCAAAATTTGTTATATCTACAAGATTGTAAATACGTTTTAATACTTTAAAAATTATATCTACAAGATTGTAAATACATTTTAATACTTT
Organism: Mikania micrantha; assembly: GCA_009363875.1. Taxonomy (NCBI): domain Eukaryota; kingdom Viridiplantae; phylum Streptophyta; class Magnoliopsida; order Asterales; family Asteraceae; genus Mikania; species Mikania micrantha. Next base: position 50,303,153 of record CM018684.1, read on the forward strand.
AAAAACCAAAATTCGTTACAAAATCAAGAATATAACGTAATTAACGAGCATCCGGAAAAAATAAAAAAACCTAGTCAAGAATATAACGTACGGCTTGGCTCGTTTACACTTTTAAACGTAACCCCTATTTATTCTACAACAATGTAAACCCTAATTCATTACAACTCGTTACAAATAATTTGTTATTTTTATACCTGTTACATTGGTGTAAATACGAACATCCCGAATTACAGAGAAAAATAAAACGAGTAAAATGGTGCAATTTTCATAAAAAAATATTAGAGTATAAAAAAGTTATTGATGCATAAAAAAAGAGGGGGTAAAGTATTTAATATAGCAAATTACATTAATACCCTTATTCCCTTTTCTTTCAAATCAAATACATTATTTTATTGTAATTAAATATCAACCCTTTGATCAGAATCTTAAAATTTGATCATTAAATATGGTGGGGTTATTGGTTATTGCTTGATCCTAAGGTTAGTATTAGAACACTTCCCTATATATATATATATATATATATATATATGTAGGGGTGGGATCAAATAATAACTAACTCTTAAAGTAATAACCCAAATAACTTTGCTAAGACGAAGCCAAATCTTAGATTTTTTTTGAACATCATTGTAACACATTTAGAACACTATGTTCTTTTATGAGTTTGCGAAAATTTATCACCGTTTGAGAGTGTGCATCTTGTAAGTTTTGAGCCTAAAACAGTTACAGTGTTGTAAATCAAAAATTACAACGATGATATCTCTTAAATGGTGATGAATTTTCACAAACTTATAAAAGAACATAGTGTTGTAAATGTGTTACAATGATGTTCAAAAAAATCCAAGATTTGGCTTCATCTTGACAAAGTTATATGTGTTATTGCTTTAAGAGTGATTTATTATTTAAACACTTCCCTACACACACACACATACATATATAGTGTTAGGATCAAATAAAAATTTGTAGTTTTGTAAAAAGCGTAAAAAACAAAGTGCTATTATAAATAACATAGTGCTATTATTAACAAGGAACTGTTAAATATTATAACAGCACTTTGTTTTTTACACTTTTTACACAATTATCATTTTGTACATTAACCTCACCCTATATATATGTGTTTAGGGGATGGTTACATTGTTAACCCTCCCTTATAGCGTTAACCCGGGCATTTTTTGCCCGAATCTCTGAAATTTTTTTTCATGGCCTTTATTATACATATATAGGGGGGTTTCTTTTTTATGTTTTTGCTAGTTCATCACCGTTTAGAAATTAAAACAAAGTGTAAGTAAGTGTAGGTTGCTTACACTTACTTACATCAGATAGTGCAACTTAAACTTACACTTGATTTAAATTCTAAACGGTGATGAATTAGCAAAAACACAAAAAAGAAACCCCCTTATTTATGTATAATAAAGGCCATGAAAAAAAAATTCAAAGATTCGGGCAAAAAATGCCCGGGTTAACGGGTTAACGCTATAAGGAAGGGTTATTATATGATCCCTTCCCTATGTGCATAAATGTCACACCCCGGGCCGGCGGGAACGGATCGGGTTTTCCCTTCTGGCGGAAGGTTCCCGGGACGCGATATCGTGAGTGATAATCGAATTGATCAGATTGTTTACATGGCACATGATAAATAATGAGAAATGCTAACATGACATATAATATAGAATTACAAAGTTAAATTACACAGTACGTGTTCATAATTTAACTAAGTAAATCTACTCCCAAAAGAATCGTGTAGTTTCTATCTTGTAGCTGTACAAGATATGCAAAAGTGATTCACATTACCATCAAAATATATGCATCCAAAAGTAAGCTAGGTCTTCTAAAAGTCCTCTAGCTTAACTACTGATGCTGGTTAACTAGACCTGTCCGTCACCTGAGAAAACATGCATTTAAACAAAGTCAACACTAGGTTGGTGAGTTCATAAGTTTAGTAATTGAAAACTTTAAATGTTCACAAGCACAGTCACAATGTTTCACATGATCCTTGTAATAATTGATTCACTTGTTTCACCCAATGTCCTTTCCATAGTTATATGTACAAATGGTGTGACGCCTGATAAAGCACGCTTATATATAGGGCATACGAAAGGGTCAAGCCCAGATGTAACATCAGTGCCGGAACCGTCACCGGAACAGTGATCGTAACAGTACATGAACAGTAATCAGGTACAAATTTCATGTAATTCAGTGTATTTTATGTTCATATCAAGTCTTAGTATCATTTCATATTATCAAAACAGTGAATTCACAGTCATTTCAGAGAAATCAGTTCAGAACAATGGTTCTTGAGTCAGATAATTATCTGGCAACACAGAACCATCATGTGATTAATTGTTAGGATTTTATTATGTATAAACGTATGTGAGGCTTTACAGAATAAAACAGCACGGATATCGTTAAGTGAATGCTAAACCGACGAATTATTCGTATAGGTGACGATCTGTACAAATAAATCTGAAAGTTTAACGTTCTGAATGATATTCAATAATTAGAAAACAATATTGAAAAGTGTAGTTATCGTCGTGTTTGGTCGGGTGACGATTCGAACAAATACGCGCGATGACCGCGCGATTCGATTTAAACGATAATTAAATATTTCGTAAATTAAATAATTAAAAGATATTTAGTTAATTTATTAGGAATCACAATCTTAAATAAATTTTATGATTCTAATTTATAACCGAGTCGTTTCGTAACGAAAACGACAAGAAACCGCCGTTTCTACGCGAAACCACGCGAAACCGAACGAACCCGAACGAACCCGGATATTTCCCCCACATTTAATGTGGCTTTAATGCCAAAACCACCCACAACCACCAGCCCCAAACCCCCTCCCTCGTTCACCTCTCTCTCTCTAAACTTTCACAAGAGTTTTCATCTTCTCACTAAGATTTCTAGCTCAAATCTCAACCATTTCTTATGTTCTTGGTGTCAAAATCACCACAATCACTAGTAGAACACGAAAGTACAGTGGATCTGAAGTTCTATCCAACATATTAGAGGTAAAACCACGATTTTTGCTCGGTTTTAGGGTTTTGAAAACCCTCAAGGCCGCCCCCTTTCTTGGCCAGTTTTAGACCCCTTCAACACTTAGGGATCACACCAAATACACTCCGAATGATGTAGGAACAAGTGGTATTCGAATCTAGTTTGTTTAGAGTCAACATAGGAATGCTATGGTGGTTGTGTTCGAACGGCCGAATGGGCCTAACCCAGATCCACGAATGAGCCGAGAACATCATTCGGCGAATGACACTTGATCTTCGGACGAATGGCCAGGGCTACCTCATTCGGCGAATGGTTTGGGTCAGTCGGCCAAACCAGGTTTCTTTCGGCCAAGTTCCATACGGCACTCATTCGACCTAACTTCATTCGACAGCCTCCATTCGGCCATTGCTATTCGGTTGAATCCCATTCGTCACACCACAGCTAAGTCGTCTAGCAAAGGATGGTTTGAATCACAATGACTAGAGTTGATTAGATTAAACCATGAGTGTAGGTGTGCATGGAGTTCACGTGAACTTGCATGGAAATCTCCACTTAAATGCCTGCATGGATGCATGTGTGCATGGAACTAATTAGGGTTTCGTAATCATGCAACCAATTAAATATGGATTGTTAACATTTATGTCTTAATTCTAATACATCGGAAAGTCCTTGTAAAGTTATATGGATCAAAACGATAATATGAGATTTCAAGTGTTGATGTAATTATTAACATTTAAACTTTATGGGATTTCAAAAGAACTTGTAATCAAATTAAGATGATTCACTCGAATCATTTATGGTGATCATACAAATCAAAGACTAGTGATGGGCCCCAAGGGAGGCCCAACGGGCTTAGTATAAGCCCATCATGCGTTAAACATTATTTCAATTAAATTAATTATGTTTTTAATAAAAGAAGAGACTTATAAACCTTATTTAATTAAGTTAAATGGTTTCATGAAATGTTATATTCAACATGTTAACATTTTTATGTAAAGAACTTGTGATAATGAGTTAAGGGATTTGGGTTATAAAGGGGTAATATATTAGATTAACTAGATAGAATCCTAGAAATACATTAGTATCATAGGACACTTAGTTGCACACCGAGACCCAACCCTAGTTACGACGTCTATTATATATACTTATCGTATGCGAATTCTTTTAAAACAACTCAGGAACCGAAGATACTTAGGCAACAACAACGAGCGCGCATTTTGTGGTAATTCATTTCAGAGCAACACAGGTGAGTTCATTGCCCCTTTTCTAACATTTTTGTTTTAAAACGCGGGGCTGAGAAGCATGCGTAAACTGTTTTATATAAACTGTTTATTTAAATGCTTTTAATTATTATATGTCTTACATATGTATGTTTGTTGATACTCCTAGACTCCTGTCTAGGAAATCATTAAACAGAATCAAGTTGTCAATTGAATTTAAGTACTCTTATGAGTAATACCTTAAATTTAAATTCTAAATCAACCCTTAGTCCATCAAGTTCAAATTCAAGAATCTAAATTCAAAGTGAAATCAAATGAACAAAATCAAGAGATCATATTCAAGGGAATCATAACTCAGTGTGTGATCTAAGACCCAAGAATCATAATCAAATCAATTATCATTAGAAATCATGGGAATTCAAAGATCAATATCAAGAGACTCAAGGAATCAGAAATCATAAATGTGTGTGAATCATTGAAATAATGAAATCATTATGATCTAATGAACTCATTAATATTCAAGTCAAGGTGGATGTCAGTTGTATAGGGAATCAATACCACGTGTAACACACATATAAAGTCCCACTCAGATGCAGAAGACCTTTGGGTCAGGCTGTAACGGGCAATAACATAAACGATCAAATGGTATCAATATCAAAGTCAAAATCAAGAGAATCAAGAGATCAAGAATCAAAGGATATCCTTAAAGTCCCACTCAGATGCAGAAGACCATTGGGTCAGGCTGTAACGGGCAAAACATTAAAATCCCGCTCAGTTCAGGTGTACTCCTTGTGAGTTATGCCTGACATGGGTCACGTGTGAGAGGTTACAACTTGGACTACCACCAACAACTAAGTCTAATTGATTGAGTAAAAATTATACCCAATCATCATGTCTTAGTTGTATTTAAATGTTTATTTATTTATTTCATTAAATACTTAACATTTTATTTACTATCACTGATTTTTGAGAAATTATTTATCTATGATCAAAATCAAGGAAATCAAAGGTAAATCAAGTTTTGGAGATCATAATCTAAATCAGAGGTGTGTTGGGTAAAAATGCTTAGCTATCATTAATATCAATGTCCTATGCGGGTTAGTATGTGGTGGGACGTCGTCTGGGCGGGGTTGTAGCCTTGACCCAGGGGTATGCCCTATATATAAGCATACCGATCTGGATGATACAGTTGATGTTAATGAGGTTAGGGTCTTTACCGAAAAAGGTTTTCAAATCATTTTCATTTACTAACCTATATGAACTCACCAACCATGTGTTGACTTAATTTTGCATGACTTCTCAGGTGACGAACAGGTCAACTAAGGAGTTATTCTTTTTTTTTGACTAGGACTTCAGATAGAAGACTTAGCATTTTGGACCTGCATATTTTTGAAGACATCATTATACAAATTATTTTGTATATCTTGTGTAAATACAAGATAGAAATATATGATGTTAATGGTAGAAGTACATTGTTAAATTATAAACAATACTGATGTAATTTAACTTTGTAATTCTATTATATTTAGCATTTCTCATTTGTATCATGTGCAATGTAAACAATCTGATCATCACGATTATTACTCACGATATCGCGCCCCGGGAACCTTCCGCCCGACGGGACAACCGATCCTATCCCGCCGGCTCGGGGTGTGACAGATTGGTATCAGAGCCATGGTTATAGAGAAATATAGGTCATTTAATTAAACGGTTTGGCCTAGACTATAACCTAGGGACCCTACATGTAGAGAACTTAGGATTTAAGGTTTATTGCATTGTGTCTGCTGCATTCGATCATTGCACTAACCAATATTCATTTGGTTATGATTAGAATGCCGCCACGAAGACAACCTCCGCTGTTGACATCAACACAAGACCAAGCTCCACACTCCTCGACACCATCGCCAAATGACTCACCACCGCCACCTCCTCCACCGCCTCCACCTCCTCCCCCACTGATCACACAGGCATCAGGTTCAGGCACGACTCCCATACTGGATCCTACCACCATCGCTTTGGTGACTCTACTGAGCAGCCAGATGACCAATCAGATGAAAGAGGCGATACCGGAGATGTTCAACCTTCTCCGTAATGAGATCAACAACACTGGCAATTCAGCAGGTGAAGCTAGTGGGAATACTGGTGGTACTTCTCACTATTCCTACAAGTCTTTTGTAGGATGTAAACCACCTAGCTTTAATGGGTCTGAAGGCGCCGTTGGATTAATCCAATGGATTGAGAAGATCGAGACAACATTGGATCTCTGCAGCTGCCCTGAACACCACAAGGTCCGTTACTCAGCTGGAACATTCAACAAACGGGCTCTGACCTGGTGGAATGGTCAGATCAATGCCAGAGGAAGAGATGAAGCTATGGCAATGCCATGGGAAGACTTCAAGGCGTTACTGAGAACGGAATTCTGCCCCAAGAATGAGCTACAGAAGCTGGAGATTGAGCTATCCAACCATGTGATGAAAGGGGCTGATCACATGGGTTACACTACTCGTTACCACGAGTTGGTTGCTTTGGTGCCAGACATGGTACCGACTCTAGAGAAGAGGATAGACCGATATGTAGGTGGACTTCCCGCTTGCATTCAGGGTATGGTTGTTTCAGCCAACCCTACTACTGTTGAGTCTGTAGTGAGACTGTCTGGAAAACTCACTGATTTGATGGTTGCCTCTGGAGTTCTGAAGAAAGAGGCAGACACTGGCAAGAGAAAGGAAGAATCTTCAAAGAAACCACATTACCAGCAACACCCGAAGAAGAAACAGAAACTTATCAAGAACTACACTGTGGCTACTCCTCTGAACCGAGTAGCAGTGGCACAGCAAAACGTGCCTAAGAAACAGAATACTGGCCCACATCCTTTGTGTGCCAAGTGCCAGTATCATCACATTGCTAACACTCCCTGCAAACAATGCACGGGATGTGGAAGAAAGGGACATTGGGTCCAACACTGCCGGATGACACCTAACCAAGCAATCAACAATGCTGCTTTGGCTATTCCTCCACTAGCTAACCAGAACAACGGTGGATGCTTCAACTGTGGCGAACAAGGCCACTTTGCAAAGAACTGCCTGAAGAAGGCTCAACAAGCAGTTCAAGCTCCTCGTGGAAAAGCTTTTGTTATTGGAGCACCAGCTGCACGCCAGGACCCAAATGTGGTCACTGGTACGTTTCTCTTACATGACTTTTATGCATCTGTTCTATTTGACACTGGTGCGGAGCAGAGTTTTATCTCTGCCGATTTTGCATGCCAACTAGAATCTGTAGAAGAACAGTTAGACTCCCCTTACATCATAGAAGTAGCTAACGGGAAACAGATTACAGTTAGTACAGTATACAGGAATTGCCCGTTGACACTTAATGGTCACATATTTTCCATCGATTTGATACCGATGGAATTGGGTAGTTTCGACATCATTGTTGGAATGGATTGGCTTTCGTCTAACCGAGTGGAAGTCATCTGTTCTGAGAAGCTGCTTCGAGTTCCATTGCTCGATGATCCAATACTGGAATTCAGAGGGGATCAAGCAAAGAGAAGTGTCAAAATCATTTCTTGCATAAAGGCGCGTAAGTGTTTACGGAAGCAGTGTGTAGCATTCCTGGCTCACGTGATGGTAAAGGAGAAAGACAAGAAGAAGATACAAGATGTACCGGTAGTGAAAGAATACCCAGAAGTATTTCCTGAAGACCTACCAGGTTTGCCACCTGTGCGACCGGTAGAGTTCCGAATTGACTTAATTCCTGGAGAAACCCCTGTTGCTAAATCTCCTTACAGGCTAGCACCTTCGGAGATGCAGGAATTGTCGAACCAGTTGCAGGAGTTACTGGATAAAGGATTCATCAGACCGAGCTACTCACCTTGGGGAGCTCCGGTCTTGTTTGTAAAGAAGAAAGACGGATCGTTCAGAATGTGTATCGACTATCGAGAGTTGAACAAGTTAACTATCAAGAATCGGTATCCATTGCCGAGGATTGACGACTTGTTTGATCAGTTGCAAGGAGCCCAGTATTTCTCGAAGATCGATCTACGGTCCGGGTATCATCAACTTAGAGTCCAAGACGAAGACATACCGAAGACGGCTTTCCGAACCAGATACGGGCATTACGAATTTCTGGTGATGCCTTTCGGATTGACTAATGCACCAGCGGTATTCATGGACCTCATGAACCGAGTGTGCAAGCCGTACTTGGATCAGTTTGTCATTGTTTTTATTGATGACATACTGATTTATTCCAAGACCAAAGCAGAACATGAGCAACATCTCCGAAAGATCTTGGAACTGTTGACAGAACAAAAGCTTTACGCCAAGTTCTCAAAATGTGGATTTTGGCTAAGAGAAGTTCAATTTCTTGGTCATGTAGTCAACAGTGAGGGAATACACGTAGATCCCGCCAAGGTTGAAGCAATAAAGAATTGGGACACTCCGAAGACACCAACGGAGATACGGTCTTTTCTGGGATTGGCAGGTTATTATAGAAGGTTCATCTCGAACTTTTCTAAGATAGCTTTGTCTCTCACTAAACTAACTCAGAAAAGTGAACCATTTGTCTGGGAGCAGACACAAGAAGATGCTTTTCAGACATTGAAACAGAAGTTATGTAATGCTCCAATTCTATCTCTCCCGGAAGGATGTGATGACTTATTCGTATACTGCGATGCCTCCCATCAGGGACTTGGCTGCGTATTTATGCAACGAGACAAAGTTATAGCCTATGCATCAAGACAATTAAAGATTCATGAGAAGAATTACACTACTCATGATCTTGAACTGGGAGCAGTAATCTTCGCATTGAAAATATGGAGACATTACTTATATGGCACAAAGTGTACCATATTCACTGATCACAAAAGTCTGCAGCATATTTTCGATCAGAAGGAGCTCAACATGCGACAACGCCGTTGGGTTGAACTTCTGAATGATTACGATTGTGTGATCAAGTACCATCCGGGAAAGGCAAACGTTGTAGCTGATGCCTTGAACAGGAAGGAACGGGTCAAACCCTTACGCGTTAGAGCTATGGGGATGACTGTGCAGACCAGTTTACAAGACAGGATCATTCAAGCTCAACAGGAATCAGTTGATAGAGGAAATTTGAAGAAAGAACTTGACTGCGGAGCAGAGAAACATTTGGAGACCAAGTCTGATGGAATGATTTACTATCAGGATCGTATATGGATCCCGGCGGTAGATGAATTGAGAAGACTTATTTTCGATGAGGCACACAAGACTAAATATTCTGTTCACCCAGGCGCTGATAAAATGTATCAAGACTTGCGTGGATTTTATTGGTGGCCGGGAATGAAGAAAGACATAGCCGAATACGTCGGTCGGTGTCTGACGTGTGCGAAGGTAAAGGCGGAACACCAGAGACCGTCTGGTTTACTGGAACAGCCTGAGATTCCGCTCTGGAAGTGGGAACAAATAGCTATGGATTTCATTACCAAGCTACCCCGCACTTCCAGTGGTCATGATACTATCTGGGTTATCATTGATCGTTTGACGAAATCTGCTCACTTCTTGCCGATGCGTGAGACTTTCACGATGGATAAACTGGCGAGATTGTACATCAACGAGATAGTGGTACGCCATGGTGTGCCATTGTCAATTATCTCTTATAGAGACAGCAGATTTACTTCAAGGTTCTGGCAATCACTGCAGAAATCTCTAGGGACACAGTTAAATCTGAGTACAGCTTACCATCCACAAACGGACGGCCAAAGCGAACGTACGATTCAGACCCTAGAGGACATGTTAAGGACTTGTGTTTTGGATTTCGGTGGGAATTGGGATTCCCATTTGCCACGGATTGAATTCTCCTACAATAACAGTTACCACAGCAGTATCGGATGTGCACCATTCGAGGCTCTCTATGGCCGGAAATGTCGATCACCGATCTGTTGGACTGAAGTTGGAGATAATCGCATAACTGGGCCAGAGCTTATTCAGGAAACCACTGACAAGATTGCTCAGATTCAGAGAAGATTGCAAGCTACAAGAAGTCGACAGAAAAGCTACGCTGACAAACGGCGTAAGCCGTTGGAATTCCAAGTGGGAGACCGTGTCATGTTGAAGGTTTCTCCATGGAAGGGTGTAGTACGCTTTGGAAAGAAAGGCAAGTTAGCACCACGATACGTGGGACCGTTCGAAATCATCGAACGTATTGGTCCTGTGGCGTATAGACTGAGATTACCAGATGAACTCAGTGGTGTGCATGATGTGTTTCACGTCTCGAACTTAAAGAAATGCTTTGCTGACGAATCACTCGTCATTCCACTTGAAGAAATTCAAGTTGATGATCAGTTACACTTTATCGAAGAACCTTTAGAGATTATGGATCGCAAAGTCAAACAACTGAGGCGAAGCCGTATTCCGATTGTAAAGGTTCGATGGAACTCAAGACGCGGACCCGAGTTTACTTGGGAACGTGAAGATCACATGAAGTTAAAGTATCCCCAATTATTCGAAGAGGAAGCTGTACCCGATAGCAATCCTTAAATTTCGGGACGAAATTTCTTTAACAAGGGGAGACTGTAACATCAGTGCCGGAACCGTCACTGGAACAGTGATCGTAACAGTACATGAACAGTAATCAGGTACAAATTTCATGTAATTCAGTGTATTTTATGTTCATATCAAGTCTTAGTATCATTTCATATTATCAAAACAGTGAATTCACAGTCATTTCAGAGAAATCAGTTCAGAACAATGGTTCTTGAGTCAGATAATTATCTGGAAACACAGAACCATCATGTGATTAATTGTTAGGATTTTATTATGTATAAACGTATGTGAGGCTTTACAGAATAAAACAGCACGGATATCGTTAAGTGAATGCTAAACCGACGAATTATTCGTATAGGTGACGATCTGTACGAATAAATCTGAAAGTTTAACATTCTGAATGATATTCAATAATTAGAAAACAATATTGAAAAGTGTAGTTATCGTCGTGTTTGGTCGGGTGACGATTCGAACAAATACGCGCGATGACCGCGCGATTCGATTTAAACGATAATTAAATATTTCGTAAATTAAATAATTAAAAGATATTTAGTTAATTTATTAGGAATCACAATCTTAAATAAATTTTATGATTCTAATTTATAACCGAGTCATTTCGTAACGAAAACGACAAGAAACCGCCGTTTCTACGCGAAACCACGCGAAACCGAACGAACCCGGATATTTCCCCCACATTTAATGTGGCTTTAATGCCACAACCACCCACAACCACCAGCCCCAAACCCCCTCCCTCGTTCACCTCTCTCTCTCTAAACTTTCACAAGAGTTTTCATCTTCTCACTAAGATTTCTAGCTCAAATCTCAACCATTTCTTATGTTCTTGGTGTCAAAATCACCACAATCACTAGTAGAACACGAAAGTACAGTGGATCTGAAGTTCTATCCAACATATTAGAGGTAAAACCACGATTTTTGCTCGGTTTTAGGGTTTTGAAAACCCTCAAGGCCGCCTCCTTTCTTGGCCAGTTTTAGACCCCTTCAACACTTAGGGATCACACCAAATACACTCCGAATGATGTAGGAACAAGTGGTATTCGAACCTAGTTTGTTTAGAGTCAACATAGGAATGCTATGGTGGTTGTGTTCGAACGGCCGAATGGGCCTAACCCAGATCCACGAATGAGCCGAGAACATCATTCGGCGAATGACACTTGATCTTCGGCCGAATGGCCAGGGCTACCTCATTCGGCGAATGGTTTGGGTCAGTCGGCCAAACCAGGTTTCTTTCGGCCAAGTTCCATACGGCACTCATTCGACCTAACTTCATTCGACAGCCTCCATTCGGCCATTGCTATTCGGTTGAATCCCATTCGTCACACCACAGCTAAGTCGTCTAGCAAAGGATGGTTTGAATCACAATGACTAGAGTTGATTAGATTAAACCATGAGTGTAGATGTGCATGGAATTCACGTGAACTTGCATGGAAATCTCCACTTAAATGCATGCATGGATGCATGTGTGCATGGAACTAATTAGGGTTTCGTAATCATGCAACCAATTAAATATGGATTGTTAACATTTATGTCTTAATTCTAATACATCGGAAAGTCCTTGTAAAGTTATATGGATCAAAACGATAATATGAGATTTCAAGTGTTGATGTAATTATTAACATTTAAACTTTATGGGATTTCAAAAGAACTTGTAATCAAATTAAGATGATTCACTCGAATCATTTATGGTGATCATACAAATCAAAGACTAGTGATGGGCCCCAAGGGAGGCCCAACGGGCTTAGTATAAGCCCATCATGCGTTAAACATTATTTCAATTAAATTAATTATGTTTTTAATAAAAGAAGAGACTTATAAACCTTATTTAATTAAGTTAAATGGTTTCATGAAATGTTATATTCAACATGTTAACATTTTTATGTAAAGAACTTGTGATAATGAGTTAAGGGATTTGGGTTATAAAGGGGTAATATATTAGATTAACTAGATAGAATCCTAGAAATACATTAGTATCATAGGACACTTAGTTGCACACCGAGACCCAACCCTAGTTACGACGTCTATTATATATACTTATCGTATGCGAATTCTTTTAAAACAACTCAGGAACCGAAGATACTTAGGCAACAACAACGAGCGCGCATTTTGTGGTAATTCATTTCAGAGCAACACAGGTGAGTTCATTGCCCCTTTTCTAACATTTTTGTTTTAAAACGCGGGGCTGAGAAGCATGCGTAAACTGTTTTATATAAACTGTTTATTTAAATGCTTTTAATTATTATATGTCTTACATATGTATGTTTGTTGATACTCCTAGACTCCTGTCTAGGAAATCATTAAACAGAATCAAGTTGTCAATTGAATTTAAGTACTCTTATGAGTAATACCTTAAATTTAAATTCTAAATCAACCCTTAGTCCATCAAGTTCAAATTCAAGAATCTAAATTCAAAGTGAAATCAAATGAACAAAATCAAGAGATCATATTCAAGGGAATCATAACTCAGTGTGTGATCTGAGACCCAAGAATCATAATCAAATCAATTATCATTAGAAATCATGGGAATTCAAAGATCAATATCAAGAGACTCAAGGAATCAGAAATCATAAATGTGTGTGAATCATTGAAATAATGAAATCATTATGATCTAATGAACTCATTAATATTCAAGTCAAGGTGGATGTCAGTTGTATAGGGAATCAAGACCACGTGTAACACACATATAAAGTCCCACTCAGATGCAGAAGACCTTTGGGTCAGGCTGTAACGGGCAATAACATAAACGATCAAATGGTATCAATATCAAAGTCAAAATCAAGAGAATCAAGAGATCAAGAATCAAAGGATATCCTTAAAGTCCCACTCAGATGCAGAAGACCATTGGGTCAGACTGTAACGGGCAAAACATTAAAATCCCGCTCAGTTCACGTGTACTCCTTGTGAGTTATGCCTGACATGGGTCACGTGTGAGAGGTTACAACTTGGACTACCACCAACAACTAAGTCTAATTGATTGAGTAAAAATTATACCCAATCATCATGTCTTAGTTGTATTTAAATGTTTATTTATTTATTTCATTAAATACTTAACATTTTATTTACTATCACTGATTTTTGAGAAATTATTTATCTATGATCAAAATCAAGGAAATCAAAGGTAAATCAAGTTTTGGAGATCATAATCTAAATCAGAGGTGTGTTGGGTAAAAATGCTTAGCTATCATTAATATCAATGTCCTATGCGGGTTAGTATGTGGTGGGACGTCGTCTGGGCGGGGTTGTAGCCTTGACCCAGGGGTATGCCCTATATATAAGCATACCGATCTGGATGATACAGTTGATGTTAATGAGGTTAGGGTCTTTACCGAAAAAGGTTTTCAAATCATTTTCATTTACTAACCTATATGAACTCACCAACCATGTGTTGACTTGATTTTGCATGACTTCTCAGGTGACGAACAGGTCAACTAAGGAGTTATTCTTTTTTTTTACTAGGACTTCAGATACAAGACTTAGCATTTTGGACCTGCATATTTTTGAAGACATCATTATACAAATTATTTTGTATATCTTGTGTAAATACAAGATAGAAATATATGATGTTAATGGTAGAAGTACATTGTTAAATTATAAACAATACTGATGTAATTTAACTTTGTAATTCTATTATATTTAGCATTTCTCATTTGTATCATGTGCAATGTAAACAATCTGATCATCACGATTATTACTCACGATATCGCGCCCCGGGAACCTTCCGCCCGACGGGACAACCGATCCTATCCCGCCGGCTCGGGGTGTGACACCAGACGCCATCCCACCACATGCTCAACCAAGTTTCACACTACTTGCAATACAACTATGGATACCCATTTATTCCTCACATGATTTCACCTAATCCCATCGCGTAGTCTCATATAGTCTCATTACATAGTCTCATGTAGTCCCATCATATAGTCTCATAATCCCATCAAATAGTCTCATATAGTCTCATTCCCTAGTCTCATATAATCTCATATAGTCTCATATAGTCACATATAGTCTCATTCTCTAGTCTCATATAGTCTCATTCCCTAGTCTCATATAGTATCATAAAGTCTCATCACATAGTCTCATATAGTCTCATATAGTCTCATAAAGTCTCATATAGTCTCATATAGTCTCATAAGGTCTCATCACATAGGCACATAGACTCATATTGCATAAATTCATATAGATATCACCTCCTAATCACGTAGTCACAATCTCATGGTCTCACACAACTCGGATCTAACCTAACTCTAAGACTGTAACCTTTGAGTCTCATAGGTATTTCCGGTATAGTTTCATAGGTTTAACTATAGTCTCATATGTATGGGGAATGCCATCCCAAAAGTGTGTGCTTGCGATATCATCCTCGATATCACAAGTGATTGTCTCAACTGTTATCTCGGTGTTGAGTGTTCTTACTAACTTGAACAGAGTGTTATAAGAACATGTCTTATACACGATGTTAGTAATGTGTGAATGATCTCGTTATCATGAAATTACCTTATCATGATGATCATTCTTGTCATTAGTAATTGTTATTGGCATGTTATCCCATGGTTTTCCCCGTTGTTCTATCGTGTAAGAATAATAAACAGTTGCGAGATATATTCTTAACAACTTATATTATTCTAGTGCATACATGTGTCAGGAAGCGATAATGACATGTATCTTCCTAATTGTCTCAAGTATGATAATATCAGACAAGCAAGCATGTAATGATAAATGATAATAAAGATAAACTATTATTATCTAAATCATAATATAAGCAATATGTGAAACGAAACTTTTAATCAAATAAAAGTTCAGCATGTTTCTCAGCCCTAAGCTTTGAAATCAGTAAAGATTAGAAAAGGGGCATATGAACTCACATTGTTGTGGTAGGGTTGACTTAGCTTAAAAAAAAGAATGCACGCGCTCTTGATTGTTCTTGATGTTGATTTCATGATCCTGTATTGTTTACACGTGGTTGTACTGATAAGTATAAGTTACAATTGATTTGAGCGTGTGCAAGTGTGGACCTTAACTTAATCATCCTTTCGTGATCTCGGTCATTATCCGGCCCAATTCAATTCAAGTATACTTTATTGACACTTGGTTATTTTAGTTAGAATGTAATGTGTAATTGTAAATTACAATTGAAGACTTGATCCTCATGACCTACCCTTGTCTTTAACTTAGTTCTTTTGTAGAACTTTAATGCATTAACTATCACTAATCGTTTCACCACAAGTGTTTAACATCTTCTAATTAAATCGGAATTATGATTCCACTAATTGTCATCTTGAGTTATTTGTTTCACAATTTGAGTTACTTTTAATCTTATTGGGCCGAATGTGAGTCGTGTGGGTCATAATTCACATGGATCAAATTGGTCATTATGGGCCGAGATGGTGGGCTGAACTAATTGGGCCGACTAGGTGGTTTGGGCCACCTAGGATGGGCTGCAAAACAAGTGGGCCTGAGTGAATCAAATGGGCCAAAGAAATGGTATTGGGCCGTAGGTTTTGTGTGTGGGCCAAAAGGAATTGTGGTGTTGGGCCTTGTGCTGCGAAGTGGTGATGGGCCCAAAGGGTAGTATGTGGCTGCAAACGATTTCACCCAAGAAAGACTCGGCCGCAGGTTGTGTTCAGCCGAGATGGAGATGAGTTCCACTTCATAACAGCGAACCTGTTAGCTGCCCCCTTCTAGGGTTCGTGCGAGTGCTAATCCAACCAGAAGGTTCGTCGTGCATAGTAGGTTCATCGATAGCACCCCAAGGTTCGGCAGCTAAGGCAAAAAGGGTTCGGCTGTTTATCCACGGTTCGGCAAAAAGGTTGGCCAAGAAGGTTCGCTCTCAGTTGATGGTTCGGGTGTTAGGGTTCGTGAGTCTGCATGGTGTAGGTTCGTTGAGCAGAAGGGTTCGCCGGGGGTTGTTGGTTCGTCTGAGGATATAAGGGTTCGGGACTCGTGTGCTCAATTGTCCAGGTTCGGTGATGGTGCGGCTAGGAGGGTTCGGCGCCAGGCAAATGGTTCGGCATTCCAGCACCTCACGAACCTGTGGTTCGTTCCTCATCACCATCCACCTGATGGACTTGTGTCTGGTTTCCCGAGCTCTCCCATTATTATCAGGTATTGTACGAACCTTGGTGTTGCGGAGATGAAGGTCTAAGATCGAATGCAACCTAGTTTTTAAGCCGATCGTTTGGTTGGGTTTACAAAAGATGAGAAAACCCTATTTCCAGGTTTCTTTATGGCATCATACCTCGTTTTTCAGCGGTTATCTCTTCCGATCTGTTGTACTTTCACGTGGAGGACATCAAGGGCTTCGCGTGGGTTCAAGAATCACCCAAATCGGTCAAGAAACGTAGAAGTTTTGGGGTTTTGAAGTTTGGATATGGTGGTGAATGGTGGTAGCCGGATTTCTTGTCTAGAGAGAGATTGGAAATGTGAAAAATGAAGAAGAAGGCTTCATTTAGCCTTTAAATACCCCGCGTATATTCGGGTCCATTTCGGTTGCTCGGTTCGCGTTTTCGTCGCGTATCCGGAAAATTATGCGTAATTTAATTGTGACAAATAAAAGAATGTTGTTTAAATAATTTTGATGAGTTTCAAAATTGTAAAACGTTATTTATTCAATTTTATTAATTTATTTTCGTTCGTGTCGTGTTTTCGTTTCCGTTTCGTCAGAAAACGTAACTTACGCGCGTTTTCGTACAGAGCGCTAACTGTACGAACATGATCGTACGTTTCACTTTCTGATTTGGTTTTCTACTTATCAGTTATCGTTCAGAACGTTAAACCCACAGATATGTTTGTGTGAATCGTCACCCACGCAAACACGCTGTCAGTTTATTATTCGTATACGACACGGAGTTAAGGTTTTAAATTGTAGTTTCTCACTGTCGGACTCAACTAGACATCCTGTTTTCACTTTGTTTTTGTACTGATTCGTCGGCCATCTAATTCCTGTCATTTATGGATATCAGATCGCAACCGATTCGTTACTGTTATTCACTTGAACTCTGTTGTTTTCCTTGTGATGTTGTATTTACTGTATTTAAGTTTTCACTTAAACACATACAACTGTGGTTTGTTTTCTGAGTTCTGTTGTCACACAACTATTTACGCACAGTATTTACACATAGTAAATGGTGAAAGTACACACACCGTACGGACTTGCCGGACGGTTTGGTACTAGTTGTCACAATATATATATATATATATATATATATATATATATATATATAGGGGATGGCTCCTTTGTTAACCATTCCTTATTGCAATAACCGCATAACCCTAGCATTTTTTGCGTTTTTTGCCCGAATTTTTTTTTTCTTTTTCCATGGTCTTTATTATACATAAATAGGGGGGTTTCGTTCTAGTGTTTTTGTTAATTCATCACCGTTTAGAAGTTATTTACAACCGTAAGTAAGTGTAACGACTTACGGTTACTTACATCACACTTACATCAGATACGTGCTGTAAGTAACCGTAAGTCGTTACACTTACTTACGGTTGTAAATAACTTCTAAACGGTGATGAATTAGCAAAAACACAAGAACGAAACCCTTCTATTTATGTATAATAAAGACCATGGAAAAAGAAAAAAAAAGATTCGGGCAAAAAACGCAAAAAATGCTAGGGTTATGCAGTTATCGCAATAAGGAAGTGTTAAATTTGATCATTCCCCTATATATATATATATATATAGGGTAGGGTTATAATAAAAAAGGATAGATTGGTGAGAAATGTGAGAATGATTGTGGGCCATTAGATACATAATTTAATGGCTGAGATCAAAATTGTATTAAAAAAGTTAGTGGAAGGATATTTTAGTCATAGACACTTTTGTTGACTTTTTATCATGTTCCCCCAATTTTTTTAAACGGCCATAACTTTTATATACGATATTATTTTAAAAAAAACTACACCAAAAATACGAGCATTTTTTATCTTTAAAACGAGTATAGTATTGTTATAGAAAAAATAAAAAAAATACGTTTTCCTCCTCCTTTTATATTTGTAATGCGTCATTGTGTCTTTTTGTTTGTTATTGTGTCTTTTTGTTTGTGATTGTTTCTTTTTGTTCGATGTTGTGTCTAACTATTTTTTTTATAAAATGATGAGCTTTAAAGATAATATTGGCGAAACAATGACCTAAACGTAAAACACAATGACCTGAACGTAAAATACAATAATAAGTATATTAAGCAGCCATTTGAACGTAATACACAACTATGAGTATATTACACAATAACCTGAACGCAAAACATAACTATGGGTATATTACACAATGAACTGAACGTAAAACACAATGATGCGTATATTACACAATGACCTTAACGTAAAACATAATAATGACTATTACACAATGACCTTAAAGTAAAACATAATAGTGATTATTACACAATGACCTGAACGTAAGACACAATGATGCATATATTACACAATGTTCTGAAGATAAAATACAATGATAAATATATTACACAATGACCTGAACGTAAGACACAATGATGAATATATTACACAATGTTCTGAATATAAAACACAATGATGAATATATTAAACGTTGATCTAAACATAAAATACAATGAAGAAAATGTATTTTTCAAAAAATTAAAACAATTTATGTTTTTTAAAATTATGAGTTATAAAAACATAACGGTGAAATAACATAATTATGTACTTTTAATAAATAAAACATAAAAAATAAATAAGAGCAATTTATTCAATGCATAAAAAACATTAACAAAATAACACGAGATATAAAAAAGAAAACACAATAATAAAAACATTAAACACAATGACCTGAAGCATTAAACACAATGACTTGAAATATTAAAAACGTTGACCAAAATACCCTTTTTATAAAATTAGATAAATGCCACTTGTCATCTCCATAATCCTTTTCACCCTTTTCACCAATCTCACCCGTTTTACTTGAACCTAATCCTATACACACACACACACATATCGATATATATATACACATAGGGTAAGGAGTAAATGGTAACCCATGTTAATTGAGGTAACTTATAAACACAATTTGATTGGTTTTCTAATTTAATGAATTTGAAATGTGTGGTCCATATTAAATCTGGGAAAAATGAGTGGTTGAGATTTCTTTAAGGGTATTTTGGAGATTTGTGAGGTGTACTTGATTTGATTTTTAAAATAAAAGTTTACCCCTCATTTTTTTAAACCTTCATACCTTTTATATACATTATTATTTTTTTAAAAAAATTACACCATTAAATTTGTCACATTTTTATCTTTAATTCAAGTATAGTTTTGTCAAAAAATTTTAAAGTTTTCGAAATTACACTGATGTAACGAGCTGAATTTTATAAAAGTGTTCGTAATTACACTGATGTAACGAGCTGAATTTTTTCAAAGTGTTCATAATTACACTGATGTAACGAGCTGAATTTTTTCAAAGTGTTCATAATTACACTGATGTAACGAGTCGTTACACTGATGTAACGAGCTGTAACTTATTATTTATTTTACGTTACAATTATCTAACTTTATATCTTCTTTGATATAAATTTATCTAATTAACTAAATTTTATAATAAAAAATAAGTTTGTAATATATATTTAAGATGAGAGAAAAAAAAATTTGATGGAAAATTTTTGAAAAAAGAGAAAAATAATCGTACTTATGTTTTCTACGTTAGTGTAATTACGAACGCCCCAAAAAAATTTTGGCATGACTATAATGAAATTAACGAGAAAAATATGACGAGTTAATGGTGTAATTTTTATAAAAAAATAACATAGTATAAAAAAGTTATAAGTGTATAAAAATCAAGGGGGGAAACTTTAATTTAAAAATAGGAAAATAGATGGTTTTTTTTAAGAGTGTGACACTTGTCACTCTTATATTAAATCTGATTTTTATAATTAAGACAAAAGACCATAATGCCCTTTTGTATTAAAAATTAATTAGTGACACATGTCACCATTAGATTTAATCTTGGAAATTTGAACCATTGGATTTGAGTTATTGAGTTTTCTCAATTAGAGAGGGTTATTATATGATCCTTTCCCTATACACATATATATACATATATATAGGGGTGGGTTCATGAGAAAACTAAAAAAACTCTTTTTAGCCAATGAGATTTTTTCTTTAGTATTTATTAATTTAAATAAAAAGTTTATTTTAGTAAAATTACAACTAATTAATTTTAGAATGTATTTTTTTTATTAATTATCTATCCTATATTTTCTCAAAATAGGTAACGGATTTTGATTTTAACAAAATCAAAGTCGTATGAATATCAAAGTCGTATTTTTTCTTAATTTGATTAAAATATCATACTATTATTAACTATTTTTTAATGTAAGCATGTTAATCATATCTACTTTTTATTCTAACGATGGTGTATTAAAAGTTATTATTATAGTAATTAATTAATAAAATTTTGCTTACATGTTTAATGTGTTGTTTTATAGATTCGGTTCGTAGTACATTTAGCGAATCCTCTAATGGTGCAACATATTCGACTCTATTGTACACGTTGATCTCAGGCCTATTGTTGAGAGTGTTGAAATGAGAAAATAAATGTAACATATACTAACTTTATCTTGCATCCAGAATATATGTTTAATTATTATTGTTATTATTATTTAGTATAATTTGTCTGACTTTGGTATAACTGATTTACTACCTAAAATATGTTGATTACATATATGTCACACCCCCACCTCTCGTCACCTGAGATGATGTCATTGGTCACTCTGAGAAGGTTGCGGAAGCATAGTGGTGATGTCTCTGAGATGAGGTGTGACTTACTTGATCCGGTATCACAACACACAGATTAACTTAAAGTAAATACATTTGAAGGTTCGTCATTAATATCCACATTACAGTTTACAACTAAGTTTATTTAATTACAGAACTAAATTATTGAAGTACGAGTATTCCAAAAGTGTGTCCTCACCGACGATCACTGTTTCCCTGCAAAAAAGTTTAAGTTTGAAACGTCAGCACAAAGCTGGTGAGTTCATACAGTTCATGTTCCACAATATAATATGTTATACAAGTTCTCAAAATGTTCTGTTCAAGATAACCATGGGACCTATATCTAGTTCCTTTCTGACGTTCTTGTTCTATAAGATACTACCCGTCGGTAACATCTTAATGCCTCATTATCTTAATGTCTATCACAACATTAAGAAGTTCTAAGAAAAGGTAACAAACATTCACAGCAAGGGGAGTTGCAAACTCGTAGCAAATGGGTGGTCAGCCGATAGTACTATCATTGTTTTCTGTTCGGCCCCACATGGGTTCACTAGATACAGTTTAGGAATGAGGACTTTCAAGTTCTGTGATAAAGTTCTGTTCTCAGGCAAAATCCCATGAAATCCACAAGTTCTCAACAGTCACATGAAATCACACAGATCACAGTGATACATATCATATGTTCAAGAAAAGTTCCACAGTGCTACCCCGATGTTTATAAAAGATTTAAAAAGAAAAGGGGTTGTACGAAACTCACCTGATGCCTTACAATAGCAAAATCACTCGCAAACTGATGCTAATGGTGTAATTCTGCATTAGTTCATGTATGATAATGTAGGAACCTATACTGATTCAGGTTCCTAATACTAGGTTGATGACACACTTGATTAATCAGAATAATCTCGGATTAATCAAATAGTTAATGTTGTTGATTATGATGATGAAACAGTTTCTAGATGAATTTATTGCTTAGAAACGATTAATCCTTGTTATTGAGTACCCAATTATCATGAAATATCATAATGTGATATTGGAATAGGTTTAAAAACCATGCTTAACATACTAATCTGACTGTGATCATAAACGTCAAATAATTGTTTCTCTGAGTATGTTAATGATTGTGATTAGTTTGAAACACTTGGATTTAACCTTTGCATTTCAAAGATTAATCAAACTAATCACTTATATTGTCACGATTAAATGGTTTAAACCATTATAATCATTGTTATAATTTCATGAAAATCGGGCATTACAATGGATCAAAACAAGGATTTACCCGTTAGAATATCGTGTTCTTCGTCTATAATCAATCCTAGCCATTATCTAGGCAATAATCAACAACCCTAACTATATCATTACGTTCGAAAACAAGATTTAATAAATCATTATCAAACTAGAAGGTTAAAACGAACCGTTACCTAGTCAGACGGAGTTCTGAGTGTAAAACAACGATCAGAGCTTGTAGATACGATCCCTGGGATGATCTGAACGTTTAAAAGCCTTCAAAATAGAGGTTGAGAACTAAAAATGAAGATTTGGTGTGTCTGGAGGTGAGAAACGTCGAGGAGAAGCAAAGAATGAGTTTCCAAAAGCAATCTGATCGTTTTAAGCAACTTTTGCCGTCATAACACCCCAGGCGCATCGCCCCATCTCGGAGTTTGGCCCGGGGCGTACCGCGCGGGAGGGGAAATCCAGATTTTTGATCTTATCTTCTTTTCGCGATTCCGGACAATCCGTAACTCCGTTTCGCGCACGGTTTTCGCCTACATTTATCATTTCTCGCATACTGTCAACCTGTAATAATTACAATCATCAAATCAACGTGGATTTCTAGAACAACCACATGTGCTCATGTCATCGATGACGTAATTCTCAACTATAATTGTCACAGTCTCCTCCTATTAGAGAAATTTCGTCCCGAAATTTAGTGAAGACTTACTTGATGACAAACGTTTATGAGAACATATGTGGGTATTTTATTTTCATCTGATCTTCACGTTCCCACGTATACTCAGGTCCACGTTGTGAGTTCCATCGCACCTTAATGATTGGTATGCGATTACGTTTTAGTACTTTAACCTCTCGATCCATCACTTCAACTGGTTCTTCGCTGAATTGAAGTTTTGCATCAATTTGAATCTCTTCAAGAGGCACAATCAATGATTCATCAGCTAGACATTTCTTTAGATTTGATACATGGAAAACATCGTGAATGTTACTGAGTTCAGGAGGTAATTCAAGTCTGTAGGCTACTGATCCGATTCGTTCAAGAATTTTGAATGGTCCTACAAACCTTGGTGAAAGCTTACCTCTCTTCCCAAATCTGAAAATGCCCTTCCAATGTGAAACTTTCAACATTACTTGATCACCTATTTGGAATTCTAGAGGTCTACGACGATTATCAGCATAACTCTTTTGACGATCGCGAGCAGCTTTAATTCGGTCTTGAATGAGTGCGATCTTATCCGTTGTTGCTTGAATGAATTTTGGGCCTATGATCTGATTTTCACCTACTTCTGACCAACAGATAGGTGATCTACACTTGCTTCCATAAAGTGCTTCGAATGGAGCGCATTGAATACTGGTATGGTAGCTGTTATTGTACGAGAATTTAACAAGTGGAAGATGAATATCCTTGCTACCTCCAAAATCAATCACACAGCTTCTAAGCATATCTTCAAGAGTTTGATACGTTCGTTCGGTTTTCCCGTCCGTTTGTGGATGATAAGCTGTGCTCATGTTGATTTGTGTGCCCAGAGCATTCTGAAGAGTTTGCCAAAATCGTGACAGAAATCGACTATCTCTGTCAGAAATGAGAGAGATTGGTACTCCATGTCGAGATATAATCTCTTTAACATAGAGTTTAGCAAGTCGATCCATGGAATAATCTTCTCAGATGGGTAAGAGAATGCGCAGATTTAGTAAGGCGATCAACGATAACCCATATAGAGTCATGATTACGTGATGTTCTGGGTAGTTTAGTGATAAATCCATAGAGATCTGATCCCATTTCCATATGGGAATTTCAGGTTGTTGCAATAACCCAAAAGGTCGTTGATGTTCAGCCTTAACTTTGAGACATGTTAAACCTCGATCCACATATTCAGCTATATGTTTCTTCATTCCAGGCCATTAGTAAAAATCTTTAAGATATTTATACATTTTATCAGCACCTGGATAAATAGAATATCTAGATTTGTGTGCCTCATCCAAGATAATTTTTATAGAGTTACCGAATAAAGGAATCCAAATTCGGCTTTTGAATACAACCTTCCGTCAACCTTGGTTTCAAGGTGCTTGTCTAATCCCCTTAGTTCCTCAGCAGGATAGTTTGTTGCTTGTAAAGCTTGTTGCTGAGCTTCTTTAATCTAAGGAATTAGACTGGTTTGAATAGTCATTCCTAACGCTTTCACATGTAAAGGTTTGACTTGTTCCTTGCGACTCAAGGCATCGGCTACGACATTCGTTTTGCCTGGGTGATAACGAATTTCACAGTCATAGTCGTTCAAAAGTTCTACCCAACGCCTTTGTCGCATGTTCAACATTTTCTGATCTAGAATGTGTTGAAGACTTTTGTGATCAGTGTATACAATACACTTTGTTCCGTATAGATAGCGTCTCCAAATCTTGAGTGCAAGCACCGCTGCATTAAGTTCTAAATCATGAGTGGTATAGTTCTTCCCATGTATTTTCAGTTGTCGAGAAGCGTAAGCAATTACTTTATCTTTCTGCATTAACACACACCCAAGACCTTGACGAGAAACATCACAGTACACTGTGAAATTATCGATACCTTCCGGTAATGCCAAGATAGGTGCATTGCAGAGTTTGTGTTTCAACAGTTGGAATGCCTCCTCCTGTTGGAAACCCCATATAAACGGTTGATTTTTCTGTGTCAATGTAGTTAATGGCAAGGCTATTTTTGAAAAGTTCTTGATAAATCGACGATAATAACCTGCGAGCCCTAAGAATTGACGTATTTCGTTTGGGGTTCGTGGTGTCTCCCATTGTTTCACAGCCTTGATCTTACTGGGATCTAGTTGAATACCGTTTTCGTTCACTACGTGCCCAAGAAATTTAACTTCCCGTAACCAAAACTCACACTTGGAGAATTTGGCATATAATTTCTCATGTGCCAAAAGTTCTAAGAACTCGATTTATCAGATCCATGAAAACTGCAGGTGCATTTGTTAACCCAAACGGAATTACTAAAAATTCGTAATGTCCGTATCGAGTTCTAAAAGAAGTTTTAGGAACATCATCATCATGAATACGTAACTGATGATATCCAGATCTTAAATCGATTTTTGAGAAATATGTAGCACCTTGCAATTGATCAAATAGATCATCGATTCGTGGTAAAGGATAACGACTTTTGATTGTCAGTTTATTGAGTTCTCTGTAGTCAATGCACATCCTAAATGAACCATCTTTCTTTTTCACAAATAGAATTGGTGCTCCCCAAGGTGAAAAACTTGGTCTGATAAAACCTTTGTCTAACAGTTCCTGTAGTTGACCTGAAAGCTCTCGCATCTCTAAGGGTGCTAAACGATAAGGAGCTTTAGCTACAGGTGCTGCACCTGGAATCAAGTCAATACGAAATTTGACTTATTTCACTGGGGTAATCCTGATATATCCTCAGGAAAGACTTCAGGAAAATCGTTGACTACTGGAATATCTTTGATACGTTTTTGTACAGTACAGTTCTCGATCACATGTGCTAGAAAGGCCTGACAACCTTTCCGTAAACATTGCTGAATTTGCATACAAGAAATGACACCAAGTTTCCTACCGGCTCGTTCTCCTTGAACTATCAGTGTATTACCATCAGGTAATGGAATTCGGATCGCCTTGTTTTGACACAAAACTTCCGCTTGGTTATCAGAAAGCCAGTCCTTACCGACAACCACATCAAAGTCCAAGCTCAATAGGAAGTAAATTGATATTGAACATGTGATCATTTAGATTCAAGGAACACCCTTAAATGACACTGTTAGTTTTGATTAACTTGCCATTAGCAAGTTCAATGACATAAGTAGTTTCTAGATCTACCGCAGGCAATGAGAGTAATGATGCAAATTCAAGAGAGATAAAAATCTTATCTGCCCCTGTATCAAATAGAACTGATGCGTAAAGATTATTAAGAAGAAACGTACCAGTAACAATGTTCGCATCATGCCTTGCCTCGGTTGCACCAATCTGAAAAGCTCTCCCCTAGCTTCATTTCCCTGATTGGTGTTGTTGTTGTTAGAACAGTTTTTCATGAAGTGGTTAGGGCTTCCACATTTGAAGCACGACCGGTTTAATGGAGAAGGTTGCAGAAGCATAGTGGTGATGTCTCTGAGATGAGGTGTGACTTACTTGATCCGGTATCACAACACACAGATTAACTTACAGTAAATACATTTGAAGGTTCGTCATTAATATCCACATTACAGTTTACAACTAAGTTTATTTAATTACAGAACTAAATTATTGAAGTACGAGTATTCCAAATGTGTGTCCTCACCGACGATCACTGTTTCCCTGCAAAAAGGTTCAAGTTTGAAACGTCAGCACAAAGCTGGTGAGTTCATACAGTTCATGTTCCATAATATGATATGTTATACAAGTTCTCAAAATGTTCTGTTCAAGATAACCATGGGACCTGTATCTAGTTCCTTTCTGACGTTCTTGTTCTATAAGATACTACCCGTCGGTAACATCTTAATGCCTCATTATCTTAATGTCTATCACAACATTAAGAAGTTCTAAGAACAGGTAACAAACATTCACAGCAAGGGGAGTTGCAAACTCCTAGCAAATGGGTGGTCAGCCGATTTACTACCTACAAAATGTTGATTACATATATGTAATCAAGAAGATTATATATATGTAATAAACTAGATTAGTATCCCGTGTGTTACACAGATTGAACAAAAAATTAATAAGTATTCAATAATATAAATTTAAAAATTGTAAATGATTTTATGTTTTAAATAATGATCAGCATTACATACAAAATAAAATAATAATATTGCATTTTAAATAATTCCTTTTCAAAGTTTGGTTTCTAAACATTTCATTTTAAAAAAGTTGTTTTTAAAAAGTATTATTGTTTTTTTACAAAATAATAGGATGTTATATTTACTATTAAACAAGTTAATAAAGAAAAAAATAAATAGTTAATCATAATGACTTATAAATTATAAAAAGATATAATGAGTTATAAATTTTTGAGAAAATTTTCATATTTTATAATAATTTGATTTTTTAAAAGTGAGCTTTTTAATATTATAATATTTTTATTACATTAAGAATTCCTTTTTTAATTATAAAGGTATATATAATATAATTGGTATTTAATATTATTATGTAATATATTTTTTTAATATTAAGAACTTTTTAATTGAAAACGGTATAAAGAATATATAGTTATATAATTAGTATTTAATAAATTTATATATTTATTAGAAGAGAGAATGTAGGACCTCGTAGGAGCTCGGAAACAATCCGGTTCCAAGGGAAATCTGCTTGACAGCCTCTGGAATAGTGCGGAATCCTATTCCAGGGTTTTCCAATCGAAATCAACGGCAACCGTGGTGAATCGAGTGAGTAGAATCAATGTGCGAGTGAGAATCGATCACCACGGGTTGAGAATCGAAGTTGGACAGCAAGAATCGCTCAAAACTTCAAAGGTTTGACACTGGAGTGCACTGGGAAGAATGAAGACTCGGAAAAGTTAGGGTTGAAATGATTTGAACCTGTATTTAGAGGCAGTAGTCATTCGGCCGAATGAGTGGCCGAAGCAGCTCATTCGGCGAATGACTCATTCGATCGCCTGTCATTCGCTAGTGCGTTCATTTGGCGAATGACTTCATTCGTTGGAGTCATTCGCCCGAATGGTCAGAACATATAATTAAACATAAAACATTACTAAATCAGATCAAACAAACATATAATCAACATTAAACATTAAGATGAACAGATAAAGACAACTTCCATTAATATAACTTGAACTTTACATCATGGTTAAAACAAAATTGAACTAGGGACATATAATGCATCTACAAACTCCCCCTTGGACCTAGTTCATTCCTTGGATGTGTCTTTCTTGAAGTACTTTTCAGAATTGGCTTTCCAGTCAGCTCCAGCATGAATCTTGAATATACTGCAGAGACGGATCACCCTCATGAACTGTAGTGCATGTACCATGTCCTGTACATCGAAGAAAATCTGATGACGATAAAGTGCTAGGACATCTTTGTGGGACAAGTTAGTCAACCACATCGGCTCAAAAATCCGTACTGTCTCCCACTTCTTATCCTTGCACAGAACAATCACTGCCTCTCCAGTTCGTCCATCATAATACCACCATCGGAAGCCCTCCATAAAGTCTTGACGCATCTTCCGTAAAGGAATCTTCTTCAGAACTCTAGGAGGTAGCCACTTCAGGAGAACTTTGTGCTTCCTTGACTGACCGTCAATCTCAGGTAGATAGTATCTTTCAGGCTGTTGTGGTTGGAAGTTCACTCATTTCTTCCTGTACTCATACTCTTCCTGTCCTGATCATCATCTTTATCAGAATCTTCATATTCAACTTTCTACTCATCAGATTCTTCTTCTTCCTCTTCTTCCTCTTCTTCCTCTTCCTTTTCTTTCTCAGAATCTGAATCATCGGAGTGAGCAACAGTGCCTTCGATCCTGGGAGTGCTACCCTTGAGACTATCAACCTGATCAGCTAGCCTAGAATTCTCAGTCTCTAGGGACAGGATCCGGTAACTGAAATCAGTGACAGTTAATGCCAGCTGATGATGCTCATCAATATATTTCAGCAACTGCTCCTCTTGCTGAGCAAAACGAGCCCGTAGATCAGCTCTCTGATCGGCAGCTTGAAGAAGCAAGGTATCCTGCTCCTTTACCCGCTGTGTAAGCTGAGCAATGATCAATTCCTTCTCCTTGTTCTTCTTTTCTTGTTCCATGCTCCTCTCCATCAATCTAAGTACCATACTGTTCAGTGTGCTAAGCTGATCAACAACTGAAACAGTAGGTATGAACGTGTCAGCTCGTGAAGTGGAGGGACCAGTAGAGGCAGCAGTAAATATGGGAGCCTGGGCTATAGAGGTGGTCAGAGGGGCCACAGTAGTACGAATCGGAATAGCCCTTGACCTGGTCAGTGAAGGAACTGAGACAGCTGCTACTGATGTAACAGTAGTTGTAGCAGCTGTCGTCAGTTCTGACCTCCTCTGAAAGAGGAACCTCGATCTCTTCCTCCTGCCAGCTGGAGACTGAACAGCCGCAACAGATACAGCTGTAATGATAGGAGCAGAGGAACGAGGAGGTGGAGAAATCTCAAACTCAGGAATAAATGAAGGATTAGTAATCTCCTCCATCTCAGCTTCACTCCTTTTCCTCTTCCTTTTTATTAGCCTGCCACTAACCCAAACACTCTCAAACTCCTCATCTGGTGTATCCTCTGAATCAGAACCATCAGCTTCATCCGCACCAGCTTCACCCTCATCATCACTTGAGTCCTCTGACTCATCTCCATCAGCAGCAGATGTTGTGCCAGTAGTATCAAGAGGAGTAGTCACTGTGGAGGTAGTAGTAGCCATGAAGTCCAGCTCCAACAGTGAATCAACATCTACATCCTCATCATCTGCCATGGAAGTACTCACACCTACACCAGCAGTCACACTAACAGCCTCAACTAGGCTAACATCAGCAGTGGTAATAACATCACCAGCAACAGTACTCATAATCATACTAGCACTTGCACCACCACCACCTGCACCAGCTCCACTATCACCATCATCACCATCATCCCCATCATCACCAGGTGCAACTGTGTCCTCCACCTCAGAGTCTGAGTCATCATGCCTCCATCTCCTACCAGGTGGAGCAATGAAATCAGGCCTCAAAAGATGACCAAACAATGACCGCAGAGTCGGCTTCCTGTCTTTCCCTCTGTATGATATTACTCTGTTGAGAGTAGTGTCATTCATGTGTTCCAACTTGATGATATCAGCATCGATCTTCGGTAAATCTGGCAACTGAGCATCAATCAACTGCTGCAGAAACCTGGGATACATCAAGAACTTCTTGTCTCCCTTCAGTGCCACATTCTCCTTCATATGAGTGAAGATCATCTCAGAGAAGTTGAATGGCCTGTTAAGCACCAATGCAAAAAAGACACACTGTATAGTCTCCCGCATGTCATCGAATCCACCTCTCCTCGACCCGAGACAGTGAATCAGAAGATAAGCAAGATACTTGAACTGCGGAGACATATATGCCTTGTTGAGGATCCCCGCTCCTAAATCTCCCTCGTACTTACACCTCATAAAGCAGCCGCGAACTAAGTAGCGATATAACAAATATGGCTGATCAGGTGAATCAAGGAAACCACAAACTCTCCTGATGTGCCCGGCTGATATAACAACATTGTGTCCCAACACCTTGCCTCTAATAACAGGAGGCTCAACCTCACAATCAATATCTGCAGAAGCCCAGAAATCTTGCTGGTGAGAGTGATATGGCACATGTATAGTAGAAATGGCTGTAAAGATCCTCGAACGCCTCAGAAATGTGATGATCTCTGTGTAGTGTTTGGCGTTCGGAGTGGTGAGATCCAAATGAGCACAAATGTTGTTTTTCGTCACTGACTTGTATCCAGCCATTCTGAACATTAGATAAAGACATGTTAGAACAGTTCAATAGCTTAAAATATTGAAATCAGATGAAAAACCAGAACACAGAATCAGTTTAAACTGATATGCCGAATGAAGTGAATTTGGACGAATGAACACTTTGGTCGAATGAGTCATTCGCCGAATGAACTACATTTTCCAAACAAATCTCATTCGCCGAATGAGCTATGTGCTGAATTAGCCATTCGCCGAATGAGCTATTCGTCGAATGAGTCATTCGTCGAATGAGTCATTCGTCGAATGAGTCATTCGCCGAATGAGTCATTAGCTATCTTGGCTATTCGTCGAATGAGCCATTCGGCGAATGGGTTACATTCGGCAGTGAGTTCAAGTTCAACCCCTTCTTTTCAAAATCTTCAAATCAGTTCACAAAAAAACCACATATTCAAACTCAGAAATGACTGACTTACACATTTAAAATAGGTTGAATGAGGTTTTAAGTCCATTTTGACCATTTATTGCAAGGGCGAAATGAAGAACCCTAAAACCCTAAAATTTGTTCGGTTTTTGATGATTTCACGGTCAGAATTTGACGATATTCGATCCCAATGTACCTGAGATGACAATAAACAAGATTATCAGTGGCTGGGTGAGCAGGAATCATGAGAAAAAGATCGACCGAAGAAAGAAGGTTTTTCGGACGAATGTGAGCACACAGTAAAGCGCGAAAGTGGTTTTTGTCGAATGAGGTAGTTCGCCCAAATTACTGTTTATATAGGGTCACTCATTCGCCGAATGTGAACGGAGAATAGGTCATTCGACATTAGGTCATTCGCCGAATGAGACTGACTAATGAGTCATTCGGCATGAATCATTCGCCGAATGAGTATATCGAATGGGTCATTCGATGTGATTCATTCGCCGAATGAGTTTTTCGAATGAGTCATTCGGCACAAGTCATTCGCTGAATGTTTCATTCGCCGAATGATTTTCATTAGGTCGAATGAGACATACTCAACACAAAACACAACTAATTTCAAGATTTAACAGTTTGATCAGTAAAACAAATGCCATTTATGAAGATATGTCTGGTTGGTTCAGGATTCAGATAAGACAGACATCTGAACCTACAAATGATCATTTAAACTTAAGTTGAACAAGTAAAATCTTTTTGTAATTTTCTGAAACAAACTACGACTGTACAACTAGCAACTAAATACAAAGAAACACATGTTTTTGTGAGAAGTCTATTGAGAAATTAACACACACACCTAATCATATTATATCAGCATCACTGAATGTTTCACTTCAAACACACTTGTCCTATAATCATGATTACTGATATATTTGTCCAATCTTAAGCCTGAATTTACATAACTTCTTAACAAGATTTATGATTACTCATGTTTTCTGATTGCGTTACCCATTTCATTTTACCATTTAAAGATCAAAATCAGTTTATAACTCATTTCAGCATATCTTAATACCAGTCATCATAAATTCTATAAGATTCCAATTTTATTATCTTTTTGTATTTTTCTTGTTCTATCCAAATGGACGGCTTCAGCTAGGTTCGTCCCAGCAATGTGGCACGTGTATGGAATCGAACTTATTTTGTTTAAGTATTTCTCAAGCTTAATACCAGCTTGCTTTAATTTTTCTTCAAGCTTAATACCAGCTTGTTTTTGTTTCTCTTCAAGCTTAATACCAGCTTGTTCTTATTTTTCTTCAAGCTTAATACCAGCTTGTTTATGTTTGAAACCTCATTTCATTCTATGATGACCGGTGTATGCTTGATTTAAGTCAAAAACTATTTCTCACTCAACTAGTTTTCTAAAACAGATCCCACAAATCAAACTTTCAAAGTCATCACAAATTGTCTATTCATTTTGTAAAATCGGCCTATCAGTACATCACATTATAATTCTCATGTGTTTTGAGCTTTCACATTTAATTTAGCTTCTATGACATGATAGATTAATGTATTACTTTCTTAAAGAAGACTTTCTCATTTTTCATGATTTTTTTAATGTTTTTGAGTTTTTCAAATTTTTAATGTTTTTGGTTTTTCAAATTGCATACTTTTTCTCCCCCTTAAAAACTTAAAACAAAAAAATCTTTTTGTATTTTTGTTTAGAATAATGAAATAACAGGAATACTGAATTAAAAAAAATAACAGAAATAACTAAGACAAACAATGATCATTTGTTAGATTCAGATGAAGGTAGGACTTCATCCTTTTGGAAAACACCATTAGCCGATAACAGATATAAAAATCTGGATTTATCAAAAGCTTTTGTGAAAAGATCGGCTTTCTGGTGATCAGTGTGAATTTTAACAACATCGATTAATTTCTTTTCAAAACAATCACGTATGAAGTGATATTTAATATCGATGTGTTTTATTTTCGAGTGCTGAACGGGATTTTTAGTGACAGCTATGGCAGCAGTGTTATCAACATATATAGGAGTGTTAGAAAAATGTAACCCATAGTCCCTGAGTTGCTGTTGGATCCAGATGATCTGAGAACAACAACTAGCAGCAGCAATGTATTCAGCTTCACAGGTTGAAGTAGACACCGACGTCTGCTTCTTGCACTGCCAGGTAACTAATCGGGTTCCAAAGAACTGACATCCTGCAGATGTTGACTTGAAATCTCTCTTGCATCCACCATAATCCGAGTCACTGTATGCAGTAAGTTCAAAATTATCATCATTAGGGTACCATAAACCAAGATCCGATGTACCCTTCACATAACGCATAATCCTTTTCACAGCAATCAGATGAGACACTCTTGGTTTTGATTGATAACGTGCACACAAGCATGTTGCAAACATGATGTCTGGCCGAGAAGCAGTAAGATACATAAGAGAACCAATCATTCCTCGGTACAGAGTGGCATCGATTAACTCCCCCTTTTCATCTAGTGTAATCTCGTGATTGACAGCCAGTGGGGTACCAGCAGGCTTTGCATCAGACATACTGAACCGGCTCGGTATGTCACCAACGTATTTGGTTTGATGAACGAAGATCCCTACCTCAGACTGATCCACCTGTAATCCTAGAAAGAATTTCATTCTCCCATTGAGCTCATCTCAAATTTCTCTTTCATAACCTTCTCAAAATCCTTGCACAGACTATCATTTGTGGAACCGAATATGATGTCGTCCACATAGACTTGCACCAAGAGTAAGTCATCAGCTTTTTCTCGAATGAACAATGTACAGTCAATGACACCTCTTCTGAACCCGTTGTTCAGAAGGTGAGTAGACAGTGTCTCATACCATGCTCGCGGCGCTTGATGCAATCCATATAAAGCCTTGTCTAACTTATAGACTTGGTCTCGATGCAATGGATCCTCAAACCCGGGAGGTTGACTGACATACACTTTTTCACTTATCACACCATGAAGAAATGCACTCTTGACATCCATTTGATAAACTTTAAACTTCTTGAAGGATGCATAAGCCAAGAAAATGTGAATTGCTTCAAGTCGAGCAACCGGTGCAAATACTTCATTATAGTCCAAACCTTCAACTTGTCTGAATCCTTGAACAACCAGACGTGCCTTGTTTCGCACAATAATCCCATGATCATCCTTCTTGCAATGAAGAACCCATCTGGTGCCTATGACTTTCACACCTTTTGGTCTGTCAACAAGTTCCAGACACCTAACTTCTTGAATTGTAGAAGTTCTTCTTGCATTGCATCAACCCAAGATTCTTCCTTGAGAGCTTCAGTGACAGTACGTGGGTCAACTTGGGAGATGAAACATGAATGGGCACAGAAGCTTACATCTGCAAAATCATGAATGTCTGTAAGCCCCCCTGAAGAAAGTTGGTTTCTTGTCTTAACCCCATCTAATGGACTTCCAATAATTTTTTCTTGAGGATGAATTCGATTAATTCTTCCAACAGGCTGAGCAGGAACTTCAACCTGTGGATCAAGATTGTTCAGATTCAGATCCTCAAGACCTGGTACAAGATTGTCAACATTTGGTTCAGGGGAATCTGGAGGAACTGGGTTGTCGTCTGTGTCTGAGCTATCATCATGTGTTTGTCTTGTAGGAATTGAATTAGATGAAGGTTGCACATGTTCATCAGGTGCATTTTGTGCATCATACATCATCTGAACAGCAACATCTTCATCTGTATACATGGGAGACATATTGAAGGAGTCAAATAGATCAGAATAGTTGAAAATCCAATTAGGACCCTTCCCAGGTGGGGGTATAGAATATTTCTGAACATCAACATGGTACCACTCTTCCACATTTTGTGTTGATCGATTATAAACTCTTTTATTTGGAGTGATGTACCCAAGAAAATACCCTTCTTCCACCTTTTCATTAAACTTGCCTTGCTCATGTTTCTTAAGCATAGTGCATGGTGCACCAAATGGCTCAAGATACTTAAGATTTGGCTTTCTGTTATGGAGCAATTCGAAGCAAGTCTTCCCATGTCTCTTCACTATCAACACCCGATTCAGAGTGTAACAAGCGTTTGCTACAGCTTCATTCCAGAATTGAACTGGAAGAGACGAATCTGCAAGCATAGTCCTAGCAGCCTCAATCAAAGTCCTGTTCTTTCGCTCAGCAACACCGTTCATTTGGGGAACATATTGAGCACTAAATTGTTGAACAATACCTCGTTCATTACAAAAATTCTCCATGTTGTGATTTTTGAACTCTGTCCCATTGTCGGTTCTGAGTATTCGAATCTTTAGCTTATAAAGAGATTCAAGTTTGGTAACCAACACTTGAATGCAGTCAAAAGTTTCAGATTTCTCCTTTAGAAAGAAAACCCATGAGTATCTGGAATATTCATCAGTGATGACAAGACAATATTGATCCCCAGCTATACTCTTGCGGTTGACAGGACCAAAAAGATTCATATGGAGCAGCTCAAGTGGAACAGTGATTGAGTGATACTTCTTTGGTTTGTGAGACTGCTTGACTTGCTTGCCCTTTTTGTAGGATACACAGACATCAGACAGCTTGAAATTCTTCAGACTAACCCCTTCAACCAGATTGTTATGTACCAAGTGATTCATCTTGCGCAGACTCAAATGACCCATCCTCTTATGCCAAAGAATTGAATTTTTCTCCGTTGCCTTTGACATAAAACATGAAGCTGTGGAGGATGTAGTTGAAGCTGTGGCCATATTGAGTACATACAAGTCTTGCTTCCTGGGGGCAGACATCAAAATCCAATCTTCAGGGATAACAATACCTTGCTTTAGAATGTAGCATTTGGAGTCATCAAAAAGAACTTTGTAGTTTTTATCACAAATCTGTGATACAGAAAGAAGATTATTCTCCAATTGCTTGACATATCTGACTTTGTCAAATGAAACTTGCCCATTTGATAAAATTCCCTCTCCCGTGATAAAACCACCTTTGTCACCGGCAAAAGCTACATATCCACCATGAACAGATTGAACGTTTGAGAGTAGTGAGATATTTCCAGTCATGTGCCTTGAAGCCCCACTATCGACAATCCAAGAGCTGTTTAGAGCAGCTGTTGGGGCATTCTGCACAAAAATAAAACAATTAGTTCAATTTGGGAACCCAAGCCTTTACAGTCTTGGGTTGACCCAATGAGTTTGTCGGGTTAACATCGATCCATTTACCATCTGAAACAGCCTTGTCTGAAGTGGGTGGAACTGAAATCTCAGACTTTACTTTCCAGATTGCATTTTTACTGAAAGAATTTTTCAGATAAATGGATGATGATTTAACTTGATCAACATTTACCATCTTGGGAACATTCAAGTTCATCAGTTTCCCTTTACCCATGTCCAAAGATTTAACCTGATTTGGTTGTTTGGGTTTTGCTTGAGTTGACTTAAATTCAGATTTGACAGCTTTAATAAAAATCTGATTTTGTTTTCTGGGTGGTGCAACCTTTGGTCTGATCAACTGTGGACAAGATCTAACAAAGTGTTCACGTGTACCACACTCAAAGCAAACTGTTTCTCCTTTTTATGAAAATGTTTTAATTCAGAAAAAGATTGCCTTTTTGGTTTGAAAACATTTGTTTTAGGCGTGTTCTGATTAAAACCCAAACCCTTCTTTCCATTAGAAAC
Organism: Mikania micrantha; assembly: GCA_009363875.1. NCBI lineage: Eukaryota > Viridiplantae > Streptophyta > Magnoliopsida > Asterales > Asteraceae > Mikania > Mikania micrantha. Next base: position 50,340,329 of record CM018684.1, read on the forward strand.
AAGATTGTCAATCTTGTTTGACACACAAGCTTCATTTGCTTTTGAAGCTTTCACAAAGTTTAAAGCTTGATATATTTTAGAAGAAGAGATTGGGTCTCCTTTCATGACTGTAGGTTTTTTATCATGAACAACACAGTCAGTTGAATGTTTAGATTCATCCTCAAAATCTGAGACCCAATCTTCTACAAGTCCATCCACCAAAGATTCCTCTGACAAGGAGGAACCCTCATCAGTAATCATCCCAATCGGATTAATGGAGTTATAACTTGAAAATCTTTAACATCTTTGTCATTTGGTGAATTGACAAAGCTGTTTAAGATTGGTGGAGGACATCTTTGATAACTCACTGTTCCCTTACCCTTATGATCAGCTCCTTTGCTGATCATGTACTCAATGATATAAGATGCACTCTCATAGCTCTTGAGCTTTTGTCCTAGGGTCTCATAATCACACTCAACTATTGCTAACTTTTTCTTTACCTCATTAATGGTATTGAGATAAGAAGTTATAGCATCTTGCTTGTTAAGAACAGCAATCTCATCCTCATGAAGTTGTCTGTTTAAAAGTTCAATTTTATCTTGAAAATCTTTTTCATTAGCTTTTAAAACTTTGTTAGCATCAATACACTGGTTGAGATCACTGATCAAAGCAGCATTGTGATTTTGATAGGAAAGGACCTTGCTTTTAAGGTCAAAACAATTAAAACAACTAGAACAAAAAGATGAACAATCATCAGATACCTGATCAGACTGTGAAGTTGCAGCAGGAGTAGCAGATGAGTTTACCATCAAAGCAAACTGAGTATAAGATTCTCCAAAGTCAGCATCAGAATCAGATTGAGTGTCAGAATCAGACAAGCTTTCAGACTCTGATCCAGATGTTTCTTCTATCTTGAGCTGTGCTCCTTCAGAAGTACTCTCTTCATGTTGATCATTTAACTTCTGGATCTCAGCAACACATGCTTTATCTTGTCCCCTTGTTCAGAATTGAATCTGAAATCCCAATTTTCACCCTCATCCTGCTGTACCATCAAAGCTTTGCTTGCATTTGAGGAACTAGTTTGAGCAGGAGAATCAATAGGGACAAGTCTTCTTTCTGTATTTTCTGCAGAAGACTTTTGATGATGAAAAGGCTTCTTGTTTCCAGCTTTCTTTGGATGTTTGCATTGTCTAGCAAAGTGACCTTTCTCCCGACAATTGTAACAAGTGACCGAGGTCATGTCAAAACCAAACTTAGACTCCTTGTTCAAGTTAATGTCTTTACCAGTCCTTTTGACAAACTCCGTAGCTCTCCTCACAGCACTTTCCAAAGCCCACATGATGTCAATCCTTTCCATGTCATCTGGATCTATCTGAGAATAGTCATCATTTGTCAGATACGGATTGCCAATCTGTCCTGCTACCAGTCCATCATAAGAACTAACCAAGGTAGACAAAAGACCCATATGCTCTTTAGCAATCTCAACTGTAACTTTATCAAAATTCTCTGTCTTCAGACTTGTGACTGGTTGATGATGTTCTTTCTGAGAACTTGAAGAGGAGGATGACTGACTGAAATGAATCTGATTAGAAGATGGAGCTTCAGTAGTCTGAGAAACAAAAGCAGTCTTTAGTGGAGCATGTGAAGAGGCTTTTGCTACAATAGGTGTAGAATAGTGCAACGAAGAATCTTGAACTTGAGCAACCCTCTTAGCTTTCCACTTGTTCTCAATTTCCTGCTCCTTCAATTTCTGGGTAAAATCATTGATATCCATATGTGCCATCATCTCATTCTACTTAAGTACCATCAAAAATGACTCCCATTTTGGAGGAAGAGCATCTGCTAAACACTGAATCTTCTCCTGAGTAGTAGTCTTGACTTCATGATTAAACAACTCACTCAATAGATGGTAGAATCTGGCAATCAAATCATCCAATGATTCATTCCCCACATACATAAAGCTGTAAAATTCCTTCCTCAATGCCTTTGACCTGATGTTCTTCAAAGCATCATTTCCCTCATAACGCTGTTGCAAAGCATCCCACAAATATTTAGAAGATGTGAACTGTCTGAATTGATGGAAGATATCAGTAGCAATGGACTGAGATAAAATAGAATAAACCTTCTTCTCATAATCATAAAGCTTCCTTTGAGGCTCAGTCATCCGTGTGACTAGCATAGGAGTTCCATCCTCATTCAGAGGCCTCAAATAACCTCCTTCAATCATCATCCACTAGTTAGTATCCACTCCATTGATATGAATCTCAAATCTATATTTCCAGTGTGGATAATCATCTAAAGAAAGCAGCTTGGGAGCTTTGTTGGAATTTCCTGTCTCAGTTTCAGTCAACAGTAGAGTCTGAATACGATGATTCTGATTAGCCATCAATGCTAAATCCTCCATTTAATCAGGAACAATAAGATTCAACACTTAGAACACTTAGAACACTTAGAAAAATTTGCAGACTGATGGCAGAATGAAGATGCTTGGGGAGAATGTCGGGGCCCGAATGAACAGATTATAGCGAATGAAGATCTGAGTATGACTATAATGGCGAAAGAACTTATTCGGCGAATGAAGGGTCGAATGAAGCTATTCGCCGAATGTGGGTTGAGTATGAGGCTATTCGGCAAATGACACTGGCGAATGGTGCTATTCGGCGAATGAGACTTATTCGGTCAAACTTATTCGGCCGCCATGCTCATTTGGCAGAGCTGAGGGTTTTAGCAACTAAAATCACGATAACTTTCGATTTAGACCAAATCTAAGTGGCAAATTTGGTACAGAACACCATGATATGATTATGAACCAATTGGAATTGAAGTTTGGACAAAAACACCACAAAAATCCACGGATTTGGAATGTAACAATAACTTTTTGGCCAAGGCAATCAGGGTTTTGTGGGTTTCAAAACTACACACTGAGATCTGATGATTTTGAGTGGAAATCAAGTAGAATCAAGAGCCAAAGCTCTGATACCACTTTGTAGGACCTCGTAGGAGCTCGGAAACAATCCGGTTCCAATGGAAATCTGCTTGACAGCCTCTGGAATAGTGCGGAATCCTATTCCAGGGTTTTATAATCGAAATCAACAGCAACCGTGGTGAATTGAGTGAGTAGAATCAACGTGCGAGTGATAATCGATCACCACGGGTTGAGAATCGAAGTTGGACAGCAAGAATCGCTCAAAACTTCAAAGGTTTGACACTGGAGTGCACTGGGAAGAATGAGGACTCGGAAAAGTTAGGGTTGAAATGATTTGAACCTGTATTTATAGGCAGTAGTCATTCGGCCGAATGAGTGGCCGAAGCAGCTCATTCGGCGAATGACAATGTTGAATGGACATGTCATTCGAATGAGACATTCGGCGAATGACTCATTCGATCGCATGTCATTCGCTAGTGCGTTCATTCGGCGAATGACTTCATTCGTTGGAGTCATTCGCCCGAATGGTCAGAACATATAATTAAACATAAAACATTACTAAATCAGATCAAACAAACATATAATCAACATTAAACATTAAGATCAACAGATGAAGACAACTTCCATTAATATAACTTGAACTTTACATGATGGTTAAAACAAAATTGAACTAGGGACATATAATGCATCTACAGATAATCGATAAAAGTATTGTATAGATACTCTAGATTTGTGAAAAGTGTCAACTAGTTATTGTGATTGATTAAGTATAATAGATGTGAATACATATATGAAGTCAATATGAATACATATATGTAATTATATTTCCAGTTAATATGTATATGTAATCATATTTCCAGTTAATAAATTAACTAATCACTTATAAAATGTGTAATGAGTTATTTTTCTGTATTAAGAAAAAACAAGTATATATGTAATAAGATGAAATGAGAAAGTAAATGTAACATATATTAACTTTGTCTTGTATCCAAAATATATGTTTGGTAAATTTGGTAAAAAAATATGTAATTGTTCATACGATCAATATATATATGCAATCACAAATATATATTATATGAAATATATATAGCCAAAAAGAGTGTAACCTGTAGCAATATATTAAATACCACGTAACATTTAAATAAATATTATATGAAATATATAGCTAAAAAAGAGTGTAACCTAGAGCAATAAATAAATTTGATGTTTTTAATGGGAACTTGCCAAAATTATGGAAACAATCACATTAATTACGTTTATTTAGTCTACCGTTTCTACAGGAGTAGAAATCAATTACCCATAATACCTTTTTTATTTATTTACATAATTTTCAAACAAATAATATTTACAATAATGTCATTATTAAATCTAGCCATTGATTTCTCTAATTAATGGTTAGATGAAGGTTTTCTTGTTTTCTCTAAGTTTCATAGTTAACTTAGGAGCCTCAACCTATATATATATATATATGATTTAAATCAAATGAAAACCCGATCTTAAAAAGAAAACCCTTAAACCCTATCTCAACCGTTAGATCAAACTTTTTTACTTTATAATTTATTTAAATGAAAATGGCATTTTAGTCTTTAACCACTCTCATATATATATATATATATATATATATATATATATATATATATATATATATATATATATTACTTTCTCTCTCTCTCTCTCTCTCTCTCCATATTTTGAAAACCCATTTCTCTCTCTTTTTCATTTCTGTGCATTCTCTCTCTTTCTCTTTCTTCCATCTTCAAAGATGAAGATCTTCAACCATGAAAACGGTGGTTGTCGTGGGTTAGACGGTGGTGGCGATGAACGGTGCTGATACCAACTTGTAACACCCATGTTACTTTATGTCCCATTCGGACATTTAAAACACATATTTAAGGTTTTCGTTTAGGTCCCAGAAAAACTTTTTGTGTTTTATTTGTAAACACACACTTGTACATCGTACAAACATTATAACTATGTTTAAATATATTCACATACTTAAAATAAGTTAACTTATGCAAAACTTTCACAAAAGGTTTTATTGCTACTTTCAAACCACCACCCAAGTCTTCATGTTCGACTCCAATCACCATCACCGCTCACCTGAATCTTTTGTACCTATAAACACCACATTTAAATCACTGTTAGTTCGTTAGAACTAAATAAGATCACTCTGCTATTTCCTCAAGTGTATTCTATAACACCATATGGATACACTAATGATGTCACAAATATAATTCGGTAAGATTATTCAATCGTATACAAAAGATTTATAAACGGGTCGTTTTTACCCAAAACTCTTAAATTTCCCATTCATGCACAACCATTATAATTTAAAACAACACATATGTGTACACAAAACTCCAATTGTGCATCATATTTCCCAAAAGTCAAACTTAAACAATTTGACTCTTGAAATTGGATGTCTGCATTCTTGTAGATCATCTTTTGTTCACACACCTTGTGAATCTACATTGGATTTGCAAGTCTTATGTTCACACACCTTGTGAATGTAAGCATGCACATTGCCAATTTAATGTCTACACTTTTGTAAATTATCTTTTGTTCACACACCTTGTGAATTTACTATATTGGATTTGCAAGTCTTATGTTCACACACATTGTGAATCGAAGCATGCACATTGCCAATTTAATGTCTACACTTTTGTAGATCATAATCTCAACATTATGATGGTTGTTTACACTCTTGTAAATCAACTCAATCATTATCATTAGTTGAATGTTCACACACCTTGTAAATCATTCAACTACAATAACCACACTAACCATAACCATTTGTATCAAATTTAATCAAAACAACAAATCACATATATGCTAAATGCACAAATGCTTGTAGTGTGGATTCACCCAATCCTACAACTACAAGTTCAATCAAATGGATAACTTACACACAATTTAAACACATTCACTTGTGTTTACGTCAAATATACTCCCAATTCATATGTTCACACATATGTGAATCATTTAACTACACTTCAACACACTAATTGTTCACTCTCAAGTGAATCAACCAAAATTGTCTACACGATTGTGGATCATCAAATACAATTCTTTCTATTTACCAAATATGTATCACACCATTAAAATTCAAAACAACAAACTTATGTGTCTCATTGAGTTTTCACACTTTTGTGAATCACTCAAACTTTCACTAAAATAATTATGTTTTCACCTTTGAGAATCCACCAAAACAAAGTTTGCAACATGTGTTATTTACGCATATAATCAACATTAGACACAAACAACAAATAGTCACACATTTGTGATTCAAGATAACCTATATTAGTGTCTAACTTCCAATTCAACATAAAATATATCACCCTTACATATGTTCGCACACCTTGTGAATCATTTAAGTGCAATTTAATTACAAGTTATTCATATCCAAGTGAACCAATTATACTTACATATAACAAACATTTTTTTTACATCCTTGTAGATCAACTAAGTTGTCTACTACCTCCTTAGTTCACATTCAAGTGAACCATTTCAACATACTTTCTACAAACACTATCCACACTCATGTGGATTAATATTAATTAAAGCAAACATGAATGCCTACTCATTTGTAGGTCATCACTATATCACATTCAACACATGGTTTATATCCATGTGTATCACTAATTGAGTTTTGTTCACGTGATCACAATATTTGCGATTCGTTATCACAAAATTAAACAAACTCAACAGTAACGGGTGACTTACCTTGTTCAAATGGTTGATCACTTTCTACAACCTCTTTTCCACTTCTGTGACTTGTCTCTTGACTTTCACCACCAACACCTAGTTGCAATTCACATATATACAACTAGTTTCAATACACATAACACTTATACACATAGATTCAAACTCGTTGAATCTCATTCATCACTATGTGGCATTTAGGAGTCAAGTTACCATTTTACCCATTATATTTATGTCAAAATCGTTGACTTTCAATTCTCAAGCATTTAATCAAATACTTGACGTGAAACCATTAATTTAACTAATCTTGGTGATGTTAAACACTATCCAATTTCCTTTTAAACTCCAAACTCATCAATTCATTACTTTTATACAAGATTAGTCAAAATTTGATGCATATCTCTTTCAAAACCATGATTTAATCATCCTACTAGTTATCATACTCAATGATATGGATTTCATGACAACCAGACATTATAATGGATCAAAACTAAGATTTCACAGTTAAAATATCTAGCTCTTCGTTTCTAGTTATTCATATCCATCATCTAGGCAATAATCAACCACAATAATCATTGTATTATGTTCAAAACTACATTTAATCCATACACTATCAAACCAGTAGAAGAGATCAAATCGTTACCCTTTTGAACGGATTTCTCGGATAAAACAATGATCAGGACTTATAGAATCAATCCCTGGCTCGATCCGGACGATCTGGTAACTTCAGAACTGATTTTAGATGATGAAAATTCGTCTGTGTGTGTTCTTGTGGTGAAAATATTCGAGAAAGAGAGAGAGAGATACAAACTGCATGTATTCTGATATGAAATCCTGATCTTTAAACCGCCATAGCCTTCGCGTACCGCCAAGGAGGGGTTATAGGGCCTTGGCGTACCGTGAAGAATCTCGGGGTCCATCAGATATTTTGGATTCTTCGCGTAGTGCCAAGGAACCTCAGAAACATCTTGGCGTACCACGAAGAGTCCCAGAACACATTATCTTTGTAATTTTTCTCTTTTTTACGATTCCGAAGAATCAGGAACTCCGTTTTTCACACAGTTTTCACCCGTAGTTACAATATTCCCCTTTTTTGAGTAATATGAACACACACATACACATGACTATTAAAAACCGATCGTTAAAAATTCTCCTCCCTTTACGAAGGTTTCGTCCTCGAAACCGTTTATACATTAAAAAGAAAAGGATAAAATTTCCTCATTTCATCTTCTGACTCCCACGTGGCTTCTGATCCCCTTCTGTTTTTTCCATTGAACCTTTACCTGGTTCAAGGACTTTTTTCTCAATTGTTTGACTTTTCGGTCTAATATAACTACCGGATTTTCCACATAGTTCAACTTGTCATCAATTTCTAAGTCTTTTAGTGGCATATAAGCCGATTCGTCAGTCAGACAATTTCTCAGGTATGACACATGGAAAGTATCATGTATACCACTCAATTCTTCTGGTAGCTCAAGGCGATAAGCATCACTGCCTATCCGAGCTATAATTCTAAAAGGTCTGATAAAACGCGGGCTTAATTTCCCTCGCTTACGAAAACGAATCACACCCTTCCAAGGGGAAACTTTTAACAGCACAAAGTCTCCTACTTGAAACTCAATCGGTCGTCTTCATTTATCTGCATATGACTTCTGACGGTCTTGCGCCGCCTTTAAGTGAGCTCGAATTTGATCAATTTGTTGGTTTGTAACTTTAAGTATTTCTTTGTTTTCGAGCTCTCGCGGGCCAACTTCTCCCCAACAAACGGGAGTACGACACTGCCTCCCATATAACATTTCATATGGAGGCATTCCCAATCCGAAATGATAACTGTTGTTATACGAAATCAATAATACAAGCTCGTAACATATCCTCCAGTGTCTGAATGGTCCGTTCACTCTGACCATCAGTCTGAGGATGATACGACGTGCTTAACAACAGTTTCGTGCCTAATTCCTCTTGAAAATTCTTCCAGAAATGAGAAGTGAATCGTGTGTCTCGATCGGACACAATCGTCGCTGGTATCCCGTGACGCGACACTATTTCTTTCACATACACTTCAGCCAACTTCTCGGAAGAATACGATATATGAATAGGAATAAAATGAACACTTTTAGTCAATCGATCCACAATTACCCAAATCGTATCATACCCTTTTCAGGTTTTTGGAAGTTTAGTAATTAGGTCCATTATGATGTATTCCCATTTCCACATAGGAATCTCCAAAGACTGTAATTTTCCAAAAGGCTTTTGATATTCAGCCTTTACTTGCAAACAAGTTAAACATTTTTCAACATATTTAGCAATATCTCGTTTCATACCTGTCCACTAGTAATTTACCCGAAGGTCTCGATACATTTTAGTGGCTCCCGGATGAATTGAGTATTTTGATTTATGAGCTCCTCCATCAAATCAGTTTTCAAAGAACAAGTGGGAGGTATCCACACCCTACCCCATCTTGTCTTTAAACTGCGACTATCTTCATCCATATTATGAGCTTGCCCCTTTATTCGATCTCGTTTCCAATTTTCTTTTTTTAAAGCTTCAGCTTGAGCTTCTTTAATTTGATCCACCAAATCAGAGGAAATCACAATCTTCATTGTTGTAATCCGAATGGGTTCATGTTCTTCTTTCCTACTCAAGGCATACGCTACCACATTGGCTTTTCCCGGATGATAAAGGATTTCACAATCATAATCCTTTAGTAGTTCTACAAGTAATTTAACCAATTTGCCATCGCAAATCTATTGACACATTTTGTTAGGTTAATATACATACCCAACACGAGTCATGTAACAATTTAATGACCCTCAACCTTTGCAAAATTTACATATCAAATTTTGCTAATGGGGTCACCCGCCTCTTGTTACATATAACTAACTTACAAGATTGAACAAAAGCTCCACACTTATGTCGATTCCACGATATTATAATTCATCCTATGGACTTCAAACCGGTCTTGATAGTCCAATTCCACACAACTAGTATTGACATTCTTTCAACAACTAGTCAAAGTTTAACTCGAGTCAAACATACTAATGAGTTTCTCATTCTTATGTATACTCACCCAATAACATTTGGGCATTATCTCCACACATATGGATATCACATCGTATATACATTAATCAACACCACTAATACCTAGCAAAACAACTAAGGATTATATAGATTACAAAGTTTACATATCAAACTTTGTTAATGGGTCAGCTTTACTCGATAATCCCCATTACACATACTATGGATTCCCATTAATTCTTATATTTAAACGAATGTTCACACTCTTGTGAATCAATTCGATTATCCATTCCATATAGATGTCTACACCATTAATTCTTACAGGTGTTGCTTGACAAGGTGTACTTTAGGCAGTAAAATTTGTACATTTTTAATACTACACATGTGTAGTTTTCAGATATTATAGATGTTGCTTGACCAAGTGTACTTTACGCAGTAAAACTTGTACATATTTATTACTACACATGTGTAGTTTTTCAGATTTTATAGTAGTGCTTAGACCAGGTGTATTGTTTGTTGTAAAATTTGTACATTTTTATTCTACACATGTGTAGTGTGGTTTTGGTGATTTTGATATTCTTGTATAAAATTACACATGTGTAATGTTTGTTTCATATGTAAAATACATATGTCTAATGTTTTTATTATGGTTGAGAATATGGTTGATACACATGTGCATATTTTTTGTTTCTTAAAAAAATATGACTTTTTTATTTTGTATGAAAATTATACATTTTTGTAGTTGTAATATTTAAAAAAAATATTTTTTTAACCTAAAAATAAAACACTACACATGTGTAGTATTTTGGAAATCAAATATATAAATTATATATATATATATAGAGAGACTGACGAAGAGAGAGAGAGAGAGAGATAGGAGAGAGGAGAAAGGAAACAAAAGTCAATTATACCCCTTAAAGGGTAAAAGAGTAAATTTACTCTTAAAAACCCTAATAAAATATTCAACTTTAATTGTGGACCAAATATTTTTTCTGATTAATTTATTAAAATCTAAAATAACTTTGATATAACGGTCCACGTAGGGTTTAACGGTTTTCTCTTTAATATAGGGTTTTATGGTGTTTTCTAGATGTTCATCACACTGAACACAAAAAACATCATAAAAGGTCCAGCTTTGATCTCATGAATATCATAAACACCACAAAATGTTTAACACCATAAACATTATAAAATATCTCGAAAAAACGCCATAAAACGTAAACAACATAAAGGTAAGTTAAAAAAACACCATAAAATGTCGGGTTTATTTTCATTAACAATGTGGATATCATAAACACTATAAAATAACTCGAAAAACATAATAAAATAATTCGAATAATACCATAAAAGTGTTTATGGTGTTTTTTGTTTTCAAAAACCCATAAAATGCTTTGTTTTAGTTCATTAACTTCTAAACATCATAAACACCATAAATGTTAACATCATAAATAACTTGAAAGACACCATAAAACATGATGACCATAAAATGTAGAGATACGTTACAAAAAAAAACATCATAAGATTCTATTTAATTAACATTTGAAAAACACCATAAAATGAATAGTTCGTAAAACTCAATTTAAGTCCTTATTTTTATTTTTTAAAAAATATATTAATATTATACTCTTTAGAAAGGTAAAAAACGCTTGATTTTATGGTGTAATTTTTTTTAAAAAATATTAACATACAAAAAAGTTATGAGCGTTTAAAAAAATGAGAGAAATTTGCATGTGACTTGCATGTGTAAGTTCATTTTTTGTTTTGACATGTTTACCCTTAGGCTTTTAATCCACATGTCATTCTTTTGTGGCTTCTTAGGCTTTTTAAGGTTTTAAGCCTTTTTATAATATCATTACCCTATATATATATATATATAGGGAGAGGTTCAAATGTTAACCCCCCTTATATCGTTAACCCGTGTTAACCCGACATTTTTTCCCCGAATCTTTGTTTTTTTTCATGGTTTTTATTATACTTAAATAGGGAGGTTTCTTTTTTGTGTTTTTGCTAATTCATCACCGTTTAGAAATTATTTACAAATGTAAGTAAAATGTAAGAAAATTACATTTACTTACATTTGTAAATAATTTCTAAACGGTGATGAATTAGCAAAAACACAAAAAAGAAACCCCCTATTTATATATAATAGAAACCATGAAAAAAACAAAGATTCGGGCAAAAAATGTCGGGTTAACACGGGTTAACGATATAAGGGGGGTTAACAATGGAACCATCCCCTATATATATATATATAGGGTAATGTTCTAATACTAACCCACTCTTACGGCGATAACCCATTAACTTTGGCAAAAAATAGCCGAATCTTGAATTTTTTTTTTAAACATCATTGTAACACAGTTTGAACACCATGTTCAGTTTTGAGTTTTGGCTAATTCATTACCGTTTGGGCTCTTACAGTACTGTAGGTGTTTAAATATTTAAAACTTACAGTACTGTAGCAAAAACCTTACAACGATGATATTTTTTAAACGGTGATGAATTAGCCCAAACTCAAAACTGAACATGGTGTTCAAATTGTGTTACAATGATGTTCAAAAAAAAATTCAAGATTCGGCTATTTTTTGCCAAAGTTAATGGGTTATCGCCGTAAGAGAGGGTCATTATTTGAGCACAATCCTATATATATATATATATATATATATATATATAGGGCATTGAATTTTTGATAACCCTCATATTTTGTTACAACCCATTAACCATCATCCAATGGTTACTTGAAAAAGGTAAATGTATAGGATCGTGCCACGTGTCAATTCTTTTGTCTTTAGTATGAAGGGCATTTAGGACATTTGTTATTTATATAAAGTTTATCTTTTTTTTTAAACATTCATAACTTTTTTATACTATATTATTTTTTTAAAAAAATTGCACCATTATACTCGTCTCATTTTTCTCTTTAATTTCGTTATAGTCTCGACTAGTTTATTTTTTTATTTTTTTGATGTCATGTATTTACATCATTGTAACGAACTTAACGATAGCAAATTAATTAGAAATTTTTTCTAACAATGGTAAATTACAGTAATGTAACACAAAATAAAGTAATGTAACACAAAATGAAGTAATTTACAATGACATAATTAACGGTGACGTAACACATTATTTTATTTTTTTCCTCTAACAATGATAATTACAATGATAAATTACAGTGATGTAAATAGAACACATTATTTTGATTTTTTTCTCTCACAATGATAATTATAGTGATGTAATTTATCATATTGTTCGAAAAAAATTTAAACTAATTTGTTGTCAATGTAAATTACATCACTGTAATTTAAACCAAATTCACCGAAAAAAACCGAAACCGAATTTTACGTCAATGATAATTACAATGATAAATTACAGTGATGTAATAGAACACATTATTTTGATTTTTTTCTCTCACAATGATAATTATAGTGATGTAATTTATCATTGTTCGAAAAAAATTTAAACTAATTTGTTGTCAATGTAAATTACATCACTGTAATTTAAACCAAATTCACCGAAAAAAACCGAAACCGAATTTTACGTCAATGTAAATTACATCACGATAAATTACGTCAATGTAAATTACATCACGATAAATTACGTCAATGTAAATTACATCACTGTAATTTATCATTTTTAAAAAAAATTCAAATAAATTTGTTATATTTAACTTCGTTACAATGATGTAAATATAGGGCATTTAAAAAAAGTAAAAAAAATTAGTCGAGACTATAACGGAATTAAAGAGAAAAATGAGACGAATATAATGGTGCAATTTTTTTTAAAAAATAATATATTATAAAAAAGTTATTAATGTTTAAAAAAGAGGGGGGGAAAACTTATAAGGGTTAAAATGACTATGATGCCCTTTATAATATTTTAATGTAATGCTTATGTGTAAGTTTTTGATTGGTTTAAATGGGTTATGTAGTTGTAGCAAAAGATGAGGGTTATTTTTTATACCCTTCTATATATATATATATATATATATATATATATATATATATATATATATATATCTTACTACTTTATAATATATATCGGTGAGAGAAGGTTTGAAAGTCTTAAAATTAAGAAATTTACTACTAAAAAAGCATTTGGTACCACCCTTCAATGCACTCCCACTTAGTATGCTGAAGGTACAAGCAAAGGATGGCTTCCATTCTGCATTTCTGCTTTTCCCTTCCCCTAACGACGGTTTCCATTCTCAGCATAGTTTCTCCCAAGTTAGAAAACCTCATATCTCTCACCAATTCTCCATTGATGATTTTTACCTTAATCGGCAACGCTCTGAACCAGTCAATGGGATATCATAGCCAGATCTCTATGATTGCTTTCTTCATATCTTTGATTCCGAGGCATGTTGACTAAAGAAGCAAGCATCTTTTATTGAGTTCTTGGCTTATGAAACAATTATAACAAAAATAGCCTACATCTGAGGGCCTCCCATCAAGGCCAATTCAAACACCCTCCTCAAAAGTCATCTTCATCTGCATTCCAACACTACACCCGTAAAAAAAAACTAATAGCAATGTTTTTTCTTCACAGTTTGGCTGTTATGCATCCTCGCAGGTTCTCTCACGCGTCTTCGTTGGAATTAGCTGTTATGCATCCGTTTTTCACACAGTTTTCACCCGTAGTTACAATATTCCCCTTTTTTGAGTAATATGAACACACACATACACATGACTATTAAAAACCGATCGTTAAAAATTCTCCTCCCTTTACGAAGGTTTCGTCCTCGAAACCGTTTATACATTAAAAAGAAAAGGATAAAATTTCCTCATTTCATCTTCTGACTCCCACGTGGCTTCTGATCCCCTTCTGTTTTTTCCATTGAACCTTTACCTGGTTCAAGGACTTTTTTCTCAATTGTTTGACTTTTCGGTCTAATATAACTACCGGATTTTCCACATAGTTCAACTTGTCATCAATTTCTAAGTCTTTTAGTGGCATATAAGCCGATTCGTCAGTCAGACAATTTCTCAGGTATGACACATGGAAAGTATCATGTATACCACTCAATTCTTCTGGTAGCTCAAGGCGATAAGCATCACTGCCTATCCGAGCTATAATTCTAAAAGGTCTGATAAAACGTGGGCTTAATTTCCCTCGCTTACGAAAACGAATCACACCCTTCCAAGGGGAAACTTTTAACAGCACAAAGTCTCCTACTTGAAACTCAATCGGTCGTCTTCATTTATCTGCATATGACTTCTGACGGTCTTGCGCCGCCTTTAAGTGAGCTCGAATTTGATCAATTTGTTGGTTTGTAACTTTAAGTATTTCTTTGTTTTCGAGCTCTCGCGGGCCAATTTCTCCCCAACAAACGGGAGTACGACACTGCCTCCCATATAACATTTCATATGGAGGCATTCCCAATCCGAAATGATAACTGTTGTTATACGAAATCAATAATACAAGCTCGTAACATATCCTCCAGTGTCTGAATGGTCCGTTCACTCTGACCATCAGTCTGAGGATGATACGACGTGCTTAACAACAGTTTCGTGCCTAATTCCTCTTGAAAATTCTTCCAGAAATGAGAAGTGAATCGTGTGTCTCGATCGGACACAATCGTCGCTGGTATCCCGTGACGCGACACTATTTCTTTCACATACACTTCAGCCAACTTCTCGGAAGAATACGATATATGAATAGGAATAAAATGAACACTTTTAGTCAATC
Source organism: Mikania micrantha (assembly GCA_009363875.1). Lineage (NCBI taxonomy): Eukaryota > Viridiplantae > Streptophyta > Magnoliopsida > Asterales > Asteraceae > Mikania > Mikania micrantha. The sequence goes on from CM018684.1 coordinate 50,355,633, forward strand.
GATCCACAATTACCCAAATCGTATCATACCCTTTTCAGGTTTTTGGAAGTTTAGTAATTAGGTCCATTATGATGTATTCCCATTTCCACATAGGAATCTCCAAAGACTGTAATTTTCCAAAAGGCTTTTGATATTCAGCCTTTACTTGCAAACAAGTTAAACATTTTTCAACATATTTAGCAATATCTCGTTTCATACCTGTCCACTAGTAATTTACCCGAAGGTCTCGATACATTTTAGTGGCTCCCGGATGAATTGAGTATTTTGATTTATGAGCTCCTCCATCAAATCAGTTTTCAAAGAACAAGTGGGAGGTATCCACACCCTACCCCATCTTGTCTTTAAACTGCGACTATCTTCATCCATATTATGAGCTTGCCCCTTTATTCGATCTCGTTTCCAATTTTCTTTTTTTAAAGCTTCAGCTTGAGCTTCTTTAATTTGATCCACCAAATCAGAGGAAATCACAATCTTCATTGTTGTAATCCGAATGGGTTCATGTTCTTCTTTCCTACTCAAGGCATACGCTACCACATTGGCTTTTCCCGGATGATAAAGGATTTCACAATCATAATCCTTTAGTAGTTCTACAAGTAATTTAACCAATTTGCCATCGCAAATCTATTGACACATTTTGTTAGGTTAATATACATACCCAACACGAGTCATGTAACAATTTAATGACCCTCAACCTTTGCAAAATTTACATATCAAATTTTGCTAATGGGGTCACCCGCCTCTTGTTACATATAACTAACTTACAAGATTGAACAAAAGCTCCACACTTATGTCGATTCCACGATATTATAATTCATCCTATGGACTTCAAACCGGTCTTGATAGTCCAATTCCACACAACTAGTATTGACATTCTTTCAACAACTAGTCAAAGTTTAACTCGAGTCAAACATACTAATGAGTTTCTCATTCTTATGTATACTCACCCAATAACATTTGGGCATTATCTCCACACATATGGATATCACATCGTATATACATTAATCAACACCACTAATACCTAGCAAAACAACTAAGGATTATATAGATTACAAAGTTTACATATCAAACTTTGTTAATGGGTCAGCTTTACTCGATAATCCCCATTACACATACTATGGATTCCCATTAATTCTTATATTTAAACGAATGTTCACACTCTTGTGAATCAATTCGATTATCCATTCCATATAGATGTCTACACCATTAATTCTTACAGGTGTTGCTTGACAAGGTGTACTTTAGGCAGTAAAATTTGTACATTTTTAATACTACACATGTGTAGTTTTCAGATATTATAGATGTTGCTTGACCAAGTGTACTTTACGCAGTAAAACTTGTACATATTTATTACTACACATGTGTAGTTTTTCAGATTTTATAGTAGTGCTTAGACCAGGTGTATTGTTTGTTGTAAAATTTGTACATTTTTATTCTACACATGTGTAGTGTGGTTTTGGTGATTTTGATATTCTTGTATAAAATTACACATGTGTAATGTTTGTTTCATATGTAAAATACATATGTCTAATGTTTTTATTATGGTTGAGAATATGGTTGATACACATGTGCATATTTTTTGTTTCTTAAAAAAATATGACTTTTTTATTTTGTATGAAAATTATACATTTTTGTAGTTGTAATATTTAAAAAAAATATTTTTTTTAACCTAAAAATAAAACACTAAACATGTGTAGTATTTTGGAAATCAAATATATAAATTATATATATATATATATAGAGACTGACGAAGAGAGAGAGAGAGAGAGATAGGAGAGAGGAGAAAGGAAACAAAAGTCAATTATACCCCTTAAAGGGTAAAAGAGTAAATTTACTCTTAAAAACCCTAATAAAATATTCAACTTTAATTGTGGACCAAATATTTTTTCTGATTAATTTATTAAAATCTAAAATAACTTTGATATAACGGTCCACGTAGGGTTTAACGGTTTTCTCTTTAATATAGGGTTTTATGGTGTTTTCTAGATGTTCATCACACTGAACACAAAAAACATCATAAAACGTCCAGCTTTGATCTCATGAATATCATAAACACCACAAAATGTTTAACACCATAAACATTATAAAATATCTCGAAAAAACGCCATAAAACGTAAACAACATAAAGGTAAGTTAAAAAAAACACCATAAAATGTCCGGTTTATTTTCATTAACAATGTGGATATCATAAACACTATAAAATAACTCGAAAAACATAATAAAATAATTCGAATAATACCATAAAAGTGTTTATGGTGTTTTTGTTTTCAAAAACCCATAAAATGCTTTGTTTTAGTTCATTAACTTCTAAACATCATAAACACCATAAATGTTAACCCCATAAATAACTTGAAAGACACCATAAAACATGATGACCATAAAATGTAGAGATACGTTACAAAAAAACATCATAAGATTCTGTTTAAATAACATTTGAAAAACACCATAAAATGAATAGTTCGTAAAACTCAATTTAAGTCCTTATTTTTATTTTTTAAAAAATATATTAATATTATACTCTTTAGAAAGGTAAAAAACGCTTGATTTTATGGTGTAATTTTTTTTAAAAAATATTAACATACAAAAAATTATGAGCGTTTAAAAAAATGAGAGAAATTTGCATGTGACTTGCATGTGTAAGTTCATTTTTTGTTTTGACATGTTTACCCTTAGGCTTTTAATCCACATGTCATTCTTTTGTGGCTTCTTAGGCTTTTTAAGGTTTTAAGCCTTTTTATAATATCATTACCCTATATATATATATATATATATATATATATATATATATATATATATATATATATATATATATATATATATAGGGAGAGGTTCAAATGTTAACCCCCTTATATCGTTAACCCGTGTTAACCCGACATTTTTTGCTCGAATCTTTGTTTTTTTTCATGGTTTTTATTATACATAAATAGGGGGTTTCTTTTTTGTGTTTTTTGCTAATTCATCACCGTTTAGAAATTATTTACAAATGTAAGTAAATGTAATTTTCTTACATTTACTTACATTTGTAAATAATTTCTAAACGGTGATGAATTAGCAAAAAGACAAAAAAGAAACCCCCCTATTTATGTATAATAGAAACCATCAAAAAAAACAAAGATTCGGGCAAAAAATGTCGGGTTAACACGGGTTAACGATATAAGGGGGGTTAACAATGGAACCATCCCCTATATATATATATAGGGTAATGTTCTAATACTAACCCACTCTTACGGCGATAACCCATTAACTTTGGCAAAAAATAGCCGAATCTTGAATTTTTTTTTTAAACATCATTGTAACACAGTTTGAACACCATGTTCATTTTTGAGTTTTGGCTAATTCATTACCGTTTGTGCTCTTACAGTACTGTAGGTGTTTAAATATTTAAAACTTACAGTACTGTAGCAAAAACCTTACAACGATGATATTTTTTAAACGGTGATGAATTAGCCCAAACTCAAAACTGAACATGGTGTTCAAATTGTGTTACAATGATGTTCAAAAAAAATTTCAAGATTCGGCTATTTTTTGCCAAAGTTAATGGGTTATCGCCGTAAGAGAGGGTCATTATATGAGCACAATCCTATATATATATATAGGGCATTGAATTTTTGATAACCCTCATCTTTTGTTACAACCCATTAACCATCATCCAATGGTTACTTGAAAAAGGTAAATGTATAGGATCGTGCCACGTGTCAATTCTTTTGTCTTTAGTATGAAGGGCATTTAGGACATTTGTTATTTATATAAAGTTTACCCCTTTTTTTTAAACATTTATAACTTTTTTATACTATATTATTTTTTTAAAAAAATTGCACCATTATTTTCGTCTCATTTTTATCTTTAATTTCGTTATAGTCTCGACTAGTTTATTTTTTTATTTTTTTGATGTCATGTATTTACATCATTGTAACGAGCTTAACGATAGCAAATTAATTAGAAATTTTTTCTAACAATGGTAATTACAGTAATGTAACACAAAATGAAGTAATGTAACGCAAAATGAAGTAATTTACAATGACATAATTAACGGTGACGTAACACATTATTTTATTTTTTTCCTCTAACAATGATAATTACAATGATAAATTACAGTGATGTAAATAGAACACATTATTTTGATTTTTTTCTCTCACAATGATAATTATAGTGATGTAATTTATCATTGTTCGAAAAAAATTTAAACTAATTTGTTGTCAATGTAAATTACATCACTGTAATTTAAACCAAATTCACCGAAAAAAACCGAAACCGAATTTTACGTCAATGATAATTACAATGATAAATTACAGTGATGTAATAGAACACATTATTATGATTTTTTTCTCTCACAATGATAATTATAGTGATGTAATTTATCATTGTTCGAAAAAAATTTAAACTAATTTGTTGTCAATGTAAATTACATCACTGTAATTTAAACCAAATTCACCGAAAAAAACCGAAACCGAATTTTACGTCAATGTAAATTACATCACGATAAATTACGTCAATGTAAATTACATCACGATAAATTACGTCAATGTAAATTACATCACTGTAATTTATCATTTTAAAAAAAATTCAAATAAATTTGTTATATTTAACTTCGTTACAATGATGTAAATATAGGGCATTTAAAAAAAGTAAAAAAAATTAGTCGAGACTATAACGGAATTAAAGAGAAAAATGAGACGAATATAATGGTGCAATTTTTTTTAAAAAATAATATATTATAAAAAAGTTATTAATGTTTAAAAAAGAGGGGGGGAAAACTTATAAGGGTTAAAATGACTATGATGCCCTTTATAATATTTTAATGTAATGCTTATGTGTAAGTTTTTGATTGGTTTAAATGGGTTATGTAGTTGTAGCAAAAGATGAGGGTTATTTTTTATACCCTTCTATATATATATATATATATATATCTTACTACTTTATAATATATATCGGTGAGAGAAGGTTTGAAAGTCTTAAAATTAAGAAATTTACTACTAAAAAAGCATTTGGTACCACCCTTCAATGCACTCCCACTTAGTATGCTGAAGGTACAAGCAAAGGATGGCTTCCATTCTGCATTTCTGCTTTTCCCTTCCCCTAACGACGGTTTCCATTCACACAGTTTTCACCCGTAGTTACAATATTCCCCTTTTTTGAGTAATATGAACACACACATACACATGACTATTAAAAACCGATCGTTAAAAATTCTCCTCCCTTTACGAAGGTTTCGTCCTCGAAACCGTTTATACATTAAAAAGAAAAGGATAAAATTTCCTCATTTCATCTTCTGACTCCCACGTGGCTTCTGATCCCCTTCTGTTTTTTCCATTGAACCTTTACCTGGTTCAAGGACTTTTTTCTCAATTGTTTGACTTTTCGGTCTAATATAACTACCGGATTTTCCACATAGTTCAACTTGTCATCAATTTCTAAGTCTTTTAGTGGCATATAAGCCGATTCGTCAGTCAGACAATTTCTCAGGTATGACACATGGAAAGTATCATGTATACCACTCAATTCTTCTGGTAGCTCAAGGCGATAAGCATCACTGCCTATCCGAGCTATAATTCTAAAAGGTCTGATAAAACGCGGGCTTAATTTCCCTCGCTTACGAAAACGAATCACACCCTTCCAAGGGGAAACTTTTAACAGCACAAAGTCTCCTACTTGAAACTCAATCGGTCGTCTTCATTTATCTGCATATGACTTCTGACGGTCTTGCGCCGCCTTTAAGTGAGCTCGAATTTGATCAATTTGTTGGTTTGTAACTTTAAGTATTTCTTTGTTTTCGAGCTCTCGCGGGCCAACTTCTCCCCAACAAACGGGAGTACGACACTGCCTCCCATATAACATTTCATATGGAGGCATTCCCAATCCGAAATGATAACTGTTGTTATACGAAATCAATAATACAAGCTCGTAACATATCCTCCAGTGTCTGAATGGTCCGTTCACTCTGACCATCAGTCTGAGGATGATACGACGTGCTTAACAACAGTTTCGTGCCTAATTCCTCTTGAAAATTCTTCCAGAAATGAGAAGTGAATCGTGTGTCTCGATCGGACACAATCGTCGCTGGTATCCCGTGACGCGACACTATTTCTTTCACATACACTTCAGCCAACTTCTCGGAAGAATACGATATATGAATAGGAATAAAATGAACACTTTTAGTCAATCGATCCACAATTACCCAAATCGTATCATACCCTTTTCAGGTTTTTGGAAGTTTAGTAATTAGGTCCATTATGATGTATTCCCATTTCCACATAGGAATCTCCAAAGACTGTAATTTTCCAAAAGGCTTTTGATATTCAGCCTTTACTTGCAAACAAGTTAAACATTTTTCAACATATTTAGCAATATCTCGTTTCATACCTGTCCACTAGTAATTTACCCGAAGGTCTCGATACATTTTAGTGGCTCCCGGATGAATTGAGTATTTTGATTTATGAGCTCCTCCATCAAATCAGTTTTCAAAGAACAAGTGGGAGGTATCCACACCCTACCCCATCTTGTCTTTAAACTGCGACTATCTTCATCCATATTATGAGCTTGCCCCTTTATTCGATCTCGTTTCCAATTTTCTTTTTTTAAAGCTTCAGCTTGAGCTTCTTTAATTTGATCCACCAAATCAGAGGAAATCACAATCTTCATTGTTGTAATCCGAATGGGTTCATGTTCTTCTTTCCTACTCAAGGCATACGCTACCACATTGGCTTTTCCCGGATGATAAAGGATTTCACAATCATAATCCTTTAGTAGTTCTACAAGTAATTTAACCAATTTGCCATCGCAAATCTATTGACACATTTTGTTAGGTTAATATACATACCCAACACGAGTCATGTAACAATTTAATGACCCTCAACCTTTGCAAAATTTACATATCAAATTTTGCTAATGGGGTCACCCGCCTCTTGTTACATATAACTAACTTACAAGATTGAACAAAAGCTCCACACTTATGTCGATTCCACGATATTATAATTCATCCTATGGACTTCAAACCGGTCTTGATAGTCCAATTCCACACAACTAGTATTGACATTCTTTCAACAACTAGTCAAAGTTTAACTCGAGTCAAACATACTAATGAGTTTCTCATTCTTATGTATACTCACCCAATAACATTTGGGCATTATCTCCACACATATGGATATCACATCGTATATACATTAATCAACACCACTAATACCTAGCAAAACAACTAAGGATTATATAGATTACAAAGTTTACATATCAAACTTTGTTAATGGGTCAGCTTTACTCGATAATCCCCATTACACATACTATGGATTCCCATTAATTCTTATATTTAAACGAATGTTCACACTCTTGTGAATCAATTCGATTATCCATTCCATATAGATGTCTACACCATTAATTCTTACAGGTGTTGCTTGACAAGGTGTACTTTAGGCAGTAAAATTTGTACATTTTTAATACTACACATGTGTAGTTTTCAGATATTATAGATGTTGCTTGACCAAGTGTACTTTACGCAGTAAAACTTGTACATATTTATTACTACACATGTGTAGTTTTTCAGATTTTATAGTAGTGCTTAGACCAGGTGTATTGTTTGTTGTAAAATTTGTACATTTTTATTCTACACATGTGTAGTGTGGTTTTGGTGATTTTGATATTCTTGTATAAAATTACACATGTGTAATGTTTGTTTCATATGTAAAATACATATGTCTAATGTTTTTATTATGGTTGAGAATATGGTTGATACACATGTGCATATTTTTTGTTTCTTAAAAAAATATGACTTTTTTATTTTGTATGAAAATTATACATTTTTGTAGTTGTAATATTTAAAAAAAATATTTTTTTTAACCTAAAAATAAAACACTAAACATGTGTAGTATTTGGAAATCAAATATATAAATTATATATATATATATATAGAGACTGACGAAGAGAGAGAGAGAGAGAGATAGGAGAGAGGAGAAAGGAAACAAAAGTCAATTATACCCCTTAAAGGGTAAAAGAGTAAATTTACTCTTAAAAACCCTAATAAAATATTCAACTTTAATTGTGGACCAAATATTTTTTCTGATTAATTTATTAAAATCTAAAATAACTTTGATATAACGGTCCACGTAGGGTTTAACGGTTTTCTCTTTAATATAGGGTTTTATGGTGTTTTCTAGATGTTCATCACACTGAACACAAAAAACATCATAAAACGTCCAGCTTTGATCTCATGAATATCATAAACACCACAAAATGTTTAACACCATAAACATTATAAAATATCTCGAAAAAACGCCATAAAACGTAAACAACATAAAGGTAAGTTAAAAAAAACACCATAAAATGTCCGGTTTATTTTCATTAACAATGTGGATATCATAAACACTATAAAATAACTCGAAAAACATAATAAAATAATTCGAATAATACCATAAAAGTGTTTATGGTGTTTTTTGTTTTCAAAAACCCATAAAATGCTTTGTTTTAGTTCATTAACTTCTAAACATCATAAACACCATAAATGTTAACCCCATAAATAACTTGAAAGACACCATAAAACATGATGACCATAAAATGTAGAGATACGTTACAAAAAAAACATCATAAGATTCTGTTTAAATAACATTTGAAAAACACCATAAAATGAATAGTTCGTAAAACTCAATTTAAGTCCTTATTTTTATTTTTTAAAAAATATATTAATATTATACTCTTTAGAAAGGTAAAAAACGCTTGATTTTATGGTGTAATTTTTTTTAAAAAATATTAACATACAAAAAAGTTATGAGCGTTTAAAAAAATGAGAGAAATTTGCATGTGACTTGCATGTGTAAGTTCATTTTTTGTTTTGACATGTTTACCCTTAGGCTTTTAATCCACATGTCATTCTTTTGTGGCTTCTTAGGCTTTTTAAGGTTTTAAGCCTTTTTATAATATCATTACCCTATATATATATATATATATATAGGGAGAGGTTCAAATGTTAACCCCCCTTATATCGTTAACCCGTGTTAACCCGACATTTTTTCCCCGAATCTTTGTTTTTTTTCATGGTTTTTATTATACTTAAATAGGGAGGTTTCTTTTTTGTGTTTTTGCTAATTCATCACCGTTTAGAAATTATTTACAAATGTAAGTAAAATGTAAGAAAATTACATTTACTTACATTTGTAAATAATTTCTAAACGGTGATGAATTAGCAAAAACACAAAAAAGAAACCCCCTATTTATATATAATAGAAACCATGAAAAAAACAAAGATTCGGGCAAAAAATGTCGGGTTAACACGGGTTAACGATATAAGGGGGGTTAACAATGGAACCATCCCCTATATATATATATATAGGGTAATGTTCTAATATTAACCCACTCTTACGGCGATAACCCATTAACTTTGGCAAAAAATAGCCGAATCTTGAATTTTTTTTTAAACATCATTGTAACACAGTTTGAACACCATGTTCAGTTTTGAGTTTTGGCTAATTCATTACCGTTTGGGCTCTTACAGTACTGTAGGTGTTTAAATATTTAAAACTTACAGTACTGTAGCAAAAACCTTACAACGATGATATTTTTTAAACGGTGATGAATTAGCCCAAACTCAAAACTGAACATGGTGTTCAAATTGTGTTACAATGATGTTCAAAAAAAAATTCAAGATTCGGCTATTTTTTGCCAAAGTTAATGGGTTATCGCCGTAAGAGAGGGTCATTATTTGAGCACAATCCTATATATATATATTATATATATATATATAATATATATATATATATATATATATATATATATATATAGGGCATTGAATTTTTGATAACCCTCATCTTTTGTTACAACCCATTAACCATCATCCAATGGTTACTTGAAAAAGGTAAATGTATAGGATCGTGCCACGTGTCAATTCTTTTGTCTTTAGTATGAAGGGCATTTAGGACATTTGTTATTTATATAAAGTTTACCTTTTTTTTTTAAACATTCATAACTTTTTTATACTATATTATTTTTTTAAAAAAATTGCACCATTATACTCGTCTCATTTTTCTCTTTAATTTCGTTATAGTCTCGACTAGTTTATTTTTTTATTTTTTTGATGTCATGTATTTACATCATTGTAACGAGCTTAACGATAGCAAATTAATTAGAAATTTTTTCTAACAATGGTAAATTACAGTAATGTAACACAAAATGAAGTAATGTAACACAAAATGAAGTAATTTACAATGACATAATTAACGGTGACGTAACACATTATTTTATTTTTTTCCTCTAACAATGATAATTACAATGATAAATTACAGTGATGTAAATAGAACACATTATTTTGATTTTTTTCTCTCACAATGATAATTATAGTGATGTAATTTATCATTGTTCGAAAAAAATTTAAACTAATTTGTTGTCAATGTAAATTACATCACTGTAATTTAAACCAAATTCACCGAAAAAAACCGAAACCGAATTTTACGTCAATGATAATTACAATGATAAATTACAGTGATGTAATAGAACACATTATTATGATTTTTTTCTCTCACAATGATAATTATAGTGATGTAATTTATCATTGTTCGAAAAAAATTTAAACTAATTTGTTGTCAATGTAAATTACATCACTGTAATTTAAACCAAATTCACCGAAAAAAACCGAAACCGAATTTTACGTCAATGATAATTACAATGATAAATTACAGTGATGTAATAGAACACATTATTTTGATTTTTTTCTCTCACAATGATAATTATAGTGATGTAATTTATCATTGTTCGAAAAAAATTTAAACTAATTTGTTGTCAATGTAAATTACATCACTGTAATTTAAACCAAATTCACCGAAAAAAACCGAAACCGAATTTTACGTCAATGTAAATTACATCACGATAAATTACGTCAATGTAAATTACATCACGATAAATTACGTCAATGTAAATTACATCACTGTAATTTATCATTTTAAAAAAAATTCAAATAAATTTGTTATATTTAACTTCGTTACAATGATGTAAATATAGGGCATTAAAAAAAGTAAAAAAAATTAGTCGAGACTATAACGGAATTAAAGAGAAAAATGAGACGAATATAATGGTGCAATTTTTTTAAAAAAATAATATATTATAAAAAAGTTATTAATGTTTAAAAAAGAGGGGGGGAAAACTTATAAGGGTTAAAATGACTATGATGCCCTTTATAATATTTTAATGTAATGCTTATGTGTAAGTTTTTGATTGGTTTAAATGCGTTATGTAGTTGTAGCAAAAGATGAGGGTTATTTTTTATACCCTTCTATATATATATATATATATATATATATATATATCTTACTACTTTATAATATATATTGGTGAGAGAAGGTTTGAAAGTCTTAAAATTAAGAAATTTACTACTAAAAAAGCATTTGGTACCACCCTTCAATGCATTCCCACTTAGTATGCTGAAGGTACAAGCAAAGGATGGCTTCCATTCTGCATTTCTGCTTTTCCCTTCCCCTAACGACGGTTTCCATTCTCAGCATAGTTTCTCCCAAGTTAGAAAACCTCATATCTCTCACCAATTCTCCATTGATGATTTTTACCTTAATCGGCAACGCTCTGAACCAGTCAATGGGATATCATAGCCAGATCTCTATGATTGCTTTCTTCATATCTTTGATTCCGAGGCATGTTGACTAAAGAAGCAAGCATCTTTTATTGAGTTCTTGGCTTATGAAACAATTATAACAAAAATAGCCTACATCTGAGGGCCTCCCATCAAGGCCAATTCAAACACCCTCCTCAAAAGTCATCTTCATCTGCATTCCAACACTACACCCGTAAAAAAAACTAATAGCAATGTTTTTTCTTCACAGTTTGGCTGTTATGCATCCTCGCAGGTTCTCTCACGCGTCTTCGTTGGAATTAGCTGTCTCACTCTATCGATTCAACGACCTATTTGCTCTATTATGCAGCGTCTTGCTTTCAAGTAATCCAAGCGACTGATTTAGGCCAAATTTTGTGTGTTTACTAATTTAGGATAGATTGTTTGCGGGTACCGATTTAGGTTAGCTTTTTGTTTATAGATTTAATATGTTCTCTCACGATTCTTGCTTAATATTTTGCACAGCATGAAGCTCCATTAACGGTTCAAATCAAGGTTTTCAATTTTTATATATATATGCATTATCACGTCTGTGTTTTTTTTATAATGTTGTAACCAAGTGATTTAGACATTTTTTATGATTTGTGATGGAAGGAGCTTATTTGAGAGGCTTGTGTTAATAGGGCATAAAAAAGCATCTCCTAAATGTCCAATACAGAATGCCTCCATCTATAAGCCAGTTCCCAAATAGGGAGTTTTATGATAAAAGTATCTTGGATGGTGTGGATGTCAAGAGCAAGACTTACGGGAAGCACTTTCTTGATGGAGATATGTATGGATCATAATCATTTATAAATGTAAATTTCTGCTAAAAAGGAGCTTGAACATAATCATAGCACGAAAAATGTCATGGAAGTAGATGTTGCTGGTAAAATTGTTGCAAATGTTTTTAAAGGTATAACATCTGACCTTTTTTATATATTTTTTATTATTGGCATTTAATATTTGTAGTTGTCTTTGCAGAAGTTGTTGCAAGAAAACAAAGGGTAAGTGTTGATTGCATTTCACCATACAAGGCTCAAGTAAATGCAATGCAGGAAATGATTGGCATGAAGTACACGGGTTCAGTCAGTTGATGGCTTTCAAGGGAGTGAGGTGGGTGTGATTATAATATCCACAGTTAGATGTAATAGCAAAGGTTCAGCTGGTTTCCTTTCAAATTATCATAGAACAAACATGGCATTAACACAGGCCATGTAAATAAACATATAAACTAATCTGGTGAATTTTTTTGTCTAAATTTTTTCTTTCTTGCCACATGATCTTTTCATAGATCCACTTTCATGTTTTATGCAGGTATTGTTTGTGGATATTGGGGAATGAATCAACTTAGATAAATAGTGACACTATTTGGAAGAAATTAACTGTTGATCCTAAGATCGTGCTCATCCATTTGTGTTCGTGAACGTTCGGTAAGGTGTTCATTTACATTCGTTTATGTTCATTATCATATTTATTCATTAAATGGAGATTTTGTTCTATCGATTTGGTTAAACGTTTTTGTGTTCCTGTGATTATGCAAATGCTTGCATCGACTTCAGTTTGTTTATGTTTATAAAAACTTTTGAGTAGCACTTCAAGAGCTTATTCGAACCACTTGACCTGTTTCATTTTAGATCAGTTTTTGAGTTTTACTAGAGGTGGCAATTTTTACCCATATAAAAGGAAATGGGTTGTTTTGGGTAAACAATTGTAGTATAATGGGTTGAAATGGGTAACATCATAATGTTGAATGGGTTGAGATGGGTAGCACTTAAACACAATGCGGGTCAAGATGGGTAACCAAAAAACAATGTAAATGCATTGGATTCAAACATTTAAGAATGATTAATAACATATTTGATGAGAAAATGACTAAAAATTATTCAAATGAACTATTTGTTTACTTATAACGCATCTTAAACTAAACTAAACTAAACTGATGTTTTTTTAATAATAATCCATTTAAACCCGAAGTAATTTTACATAAAACACATCCTGACCCGAACTCGATCTGACTCGTTACCTAACCCGACCATTTTGCCAGGTATAAGTTTTACCATCCATCCAACCAAATATTTTTGTATTAGTAAGAAAAAGATGAAATTTTCTCATATTAAATGTGTTATTAATTGTGCTATGTATTAAATATTTCAATCCTTGATATAATGGAATGTTAGCTCGTTATTCTATTTTGGTTCTTACAATGTTTCTATAAGTTTGTTCCAGGTCCTCTTTATGGTATGATAGATGGCTGGGGATTAGCAACTAATGGGAAAATGCTCTTTGGAAGTGACGGATCATCTTCTTTATATCATCTCAACAATCAAACAATGAAAGATTAATAGAATTTGATTAATTTTTATTACAACAGATATTTAGGATTATAAAATCAAATTCAGTGATCCCAACAAAAAAATATAGTAGGTTTGATGCTCAGTCCATACGTTAGAATGTGTTGATTTAGGTTGTGTTTTATCAATTATGCCAATTAATTATAGATATAAAGTGATGAATTTGTTAAACAAAAAGCTTCCATGTCAAGTACAAAAGGATTTTCTTTTTATTATTAGTTTGCATATCACGAATCTTTTATGTGCTTATTCTATAACTAAATAATGTATCATGATTTTCATGTAAAATAAACTTTTATCAGTTGGAAGCTTTCATTATAAAAGTAAGTATTGTTTAGTAGGATGACTGACTTTTCACATTTTGTTTATGTTAATACTTGGGATTGTTTGAGGTGTGTATTATTTATTGGAGATTTGTAAAACTCATGGCATAGTCAAACCATACCGATGTTACAGGAAAAAACTAACGAGTGCATTGTCTATATCATGAGAATATTGATTAACTAACAACAAATGAACACCGTGTTGCCGCCGCCGCATCGCGCGGGTTTCCGACTAGTATATATATATATATATATATAGGATTTGGTTCAAATAAGAACCCTGCCTAATTACGGTAACCAGTGAACTTTGACAAAAAATGCCCGAATCTTTGGGTTTTTTTTTTCATGGTCTTTATTATACATATTTAGGAGGGGTTTCTTTTTCGTGTTTTGGCTAATTTTCAATGCAAATTGAATTTGCATCGGTGTAAAATTTTTGCACTTTTCTAAATGTTGCGAAATGCAACTCGAATTTACACTGAGGCAAATTCGATTTGCATTGCGAATTAGCCAAAACACAAAAAAGAAACCCCCTGTAAATATATATAATAAAGACCATGAAAAAAAACCCAAAGATTCGGCCATTTTTAGTCAAAGTTCACTGGGTTACCACAATTACAGTGGGTTAACAACGGAACATTCCCCTATATACATATATATAAATAAAAGGAGAGGTTAAAAAAATTACCTTTATGTTTTGCTACAACCAAATAACCCATTTAAACGAATAAACTCTTTACATATAAGCATTTTATTAAATTATTAAAAAGAGTATGATACTTATTTTCATCTCAATGTAAGATAAAGACAAATTTATATGTTATCTTAATTTTATTAAATATATTATCTTAATTTTATTAAATATAGATGATGTTTTATACTTTTTATATTATATAATATATAAAAAAATAAATTTTGGGCCCCTTAATTTATATTTTTTATTAGTTGTACTATTTTTAACTTTTCAAATTCGTTATTAATTACTTTAAGACAAATTAAGTTTTCGTATTTCTCTTTCTAAAATCACCACGTCTATGTAGAAGACGTATTTTACATCTAAGTATTTTTAATATTGTATTTTTTTACAATCAATGAACTTAATTTATTTTTAATAATGCATTTTTTATTTTTTTATGAGGGCTACAGTGATATAAATAATGTATTTTTTTATTTGAAAATTTGTTGTTTCTTCTTTTTAAGGGGTTACAATGACGTAAATAATGTATTTTTTTTATTTTTTTTATGTTTTCTATTTAAATAGTTTTTTATTTATTTCTTTACATTCATGTAAAATGCTTTTTTAAACGATATTTTTCTTGCATTTTTTTTCCTTTTTTAGGTCGTGATTTTAAATGTATTAATTCTTTTTGTAGTGAAATTTTGAATATGTTAATGTTGCATTATAATTAGAATAATGTAAGTAAAATTAAAGTAGTAGCAAGATTATAGATAGTACTATTGTTGGTATCCTTGTCACACCCCCAAATTTCTACTAACGGAATCACACCGTTTAGGGCGTGACAAACCAGGATCTCAGGCATTAGACATAACGAAAGACCTCTATATGTTTTCAAACATAATTCAGTCTTATTATATAAAATCAAAGTTTAACATTTGCGGAAGCGTCTGAAAACCAATAACTAAGTGTAACAGTTGCAAAACCATAAATACAATGTTCAATGTTGTAAATCATTAATCAATATAAAATGTATGCATGAGACTCAACGTCCTAGTCCCTGCTTGTCCTTGCTTGTGCCTTAGTGTCCTGAGAAAACATTTAATCAAGTCAACACAAAGGTTGGTGCATACACAGGTTTGATCAGTAGTAATCACAAATGTTTGAACAACTGTTTGAAATGTAATGTTTGCAGATAACATAATCACACATTTGCATAGTCATGATAGCTAGTCATTGTACTATTTACATAAGCGGTCGACACCGAAGCTGACTGTTAGAATGTAATTTGCCTTTCCACTATTGTCTAGCACAAACAATAGTAATGTGAATTGGCTAGTCAAACACTTGCGTAGACCTACAATCTACCAAGTGAGGTTTGTCAAACCTAATAGATCTATCTTCAACTACCACGCTTTGCACCACGGCAAGCTAAACGGTTCGATATGTAAGGACTTGTAATGCTATGTTCGCACTTATCGTAAATAGCTAACTCATGCAAGTGATATGTATCTAAAATGTTTGTTCGCACATGTTTTCTCCCCCAAAACAGTTAAAATAAGAAAAGGGGCCGTGTACGCACCTTTGGTAGCAATGGAATGATCAAACACACGTGAAATCGCGTAAACTGTCTTCTACGAAGAAATCTGTGTTTTAGCAATAACGTTGTGTTGTTCGAAATGTTAGTTCGTGTTTGTGGTCTTATACGTGTTAACACACGTATATTAAGTTATTTGAAACGTACATACAAGAGCATGCACAAATTTATCTTTATTTGTTTAAATCGTATACACATATACGATTTAGTTTCATGACACGTAAGTATACGCGATTAAACTTTTTGTTCAAAAGATAAATTTTATCATTTTATTTTGCTCAGGATTCAATTCTGGTTCCAACGGATTTCGAACGGGTCAAATCGGAGTTCAAACGAAGAAGTTATGGATTAAAATCCAAAAATAGTTTTAATATCAAAAACTGGTGGAGCCCGGGTTCGAACCCGCGACCTCCAACACCAAACCAACACGCTCAACCAGTTGCTCTAGGTCTGATTTAGTGTTAAGATTTGATCTCAAATAGTTTTTAGACAAAAACAAGTCGGGTCCCCTTTGTTTTCTTAGACCGAACACATTTAACCCAATTCGAACCCCGATTCGACTATAATCGAGTGCAAAATCATGGTGTTAATGTATTATGGTTTCAGTCGAGTTCAATGATTCTTTGAATTCGATAGTTTTGTCAACACAAGTTCCCAATTCTTGACTTGCATGCGATTCGAACATGTTTAACAAAACTCCACATTTGATTCATCAAATCTGTTTAAATTAAACTGAAATTTCATAGGGTTCTCTTTAGAATAGAGATTTCGGAACCTTCTATAATGTTTAATTTGTATTCCAAGTTCAATTGATTAGAAACCCCCAATTCGTTTTTGTCTAAGAACCCTAGAAATCAAAATCGCTTAATTCTCAGTTTTTATATGAAATTAGCATGGGGTTTTCATTAAATTAATGATTTCGAAACTATGCATAACATTTAATTTGATTTTCATGCTCATTAGAATAAAAACCCCCAAATCGTTTTGAATGTCAAACCCTAGAATTAGAACTTCATGAATTCGTTATTGTTTAATCAGTTTAACATGGGTTTTTTATTAACCTAATGATTCTGAAGCTGCCCATATAGTTTAATTGGATTCTTGAATTCGTTCTATTAAAAACCCCCAAATTCGTTTTTATTGTAAACCCTAGAACTTGAAATCCATTAATTCGTGATTAGAACTCAAGATTATGATAAGGCTATGCTTAGTCGGCCTTTTTAGTATGTGTGGGTGTAGTTTGTTACCTGATTTGATATCGAATTGAAGTAGCTCGACTTGTAGGTGAAATTCGGCCGACCTTTGAGCGAAATCTTCAAACCACGGCTTCTGTAGTTCAATCGATTGATGAAACAGATGCTAAAAGTGCCGAATGGGTTTTAGAAATGCTCAATTGTGAGAGTTTTGATCGATTAGTATAAGGTTAGTAGTTAATGGGACGGTTTCAATCCTTTGGAGTCGTTTTGAGTTAAATTCGACCATTAAGAGACCTAATAACGTATGATAACTGTTAATGATTATTAGTATACGTTAATGGGAGGTTTAATTCGATTAATTTCATTGAATTCATGTGAATTTCGAATTTTATTACCCACTTTGACCGAATTTTGACTTGTAAAAGTCAAAATTGATAATTATAACCATTTACAATTTTAATATTTGTAAATTAACACTTTGGAATTGATTTTTGTTTGATTCCAAACCTTTGGGTTTGATTTTGTTCGATTTTATATATTTTCTGTTAATTTCCGGTTAACAGGGTTTACCCGGAATGTCGAATTGTCACAATCCTAATACTTATATTACAATAATGTAAGTTTGTATGTACGAATGTATAAATTGAACAACTTTAATAAATTGGTTACACTATTGTAAGCTGAAAATAAAAAAGTAAGAAATTAAATAAATATGTTACAACACTGCAAATTTAAACAAAACTTTATATTTTTATAAAGAATATAGTAGCAAGATTATGGATAGTACCATTGTTGGTTTTACTCTTCTTGTTTGAACTTGGTTCTTTCTCATAACTTATTTGTAGTATATTATTTTTTTTAAAAAAATTGCACCATTGTATGTACGAACGTATTATTATTTTAAAAAATTGCACCATTATATTATAAAATTAAAATAATGTGTTACGTTTATGTTCGTTACATCGATGTAAAGCAGGATATTTGGGAAAAGAACTAAAAAAACTAGTTTAGATTAAAATGGAATTAAATATAAAAATTACTTCAATACAAATAATAAGTTACATCTCTGTAAAAAATATGTTACTTTATTGTAAATTACATCATTGAAAATTATCTCAGTGTAATTTACATTTGTTAGAAAAAATTCAAATAATTTTGTTATCTTTAAACTCGTTACAATGATATAAATACATGGCATCCAAAAAAATAAAAAAAATAGTTGAGACTGTAACGGAATTAAATGTGTTACATCACTGTAAATTACATCACGTTAAACTAAATAAAAAATGTGTTATATCTCTGTAAATTACATCAATGCAAATTACATTACTGTAATTTACCTTTGTTAGAAAAATTTTCAAATAAATTTGTTATCTTTAAGTTTGTTACAATGATGTAAATACATGGCATCTAAAAAGTAAAAAATATATATATTCGAGATTATAACAAAATTAAAAAGAAAAATGAGACGAGTATAATTGTGCAATTTTTTTAAAAAAATAATATAGTATAAAAAAGTTATGAATGTTTAAAAAAGAGGGGGTAACTTTATATAAAAAATTAAAATTTATTAGGAATCTTTTGAAAGAGAGAGATACAAGTTAACAATAATATCCTTTTATACTTGAAAAGTAATATATTCTATTTTTTTATTATTAAGTGATATCAACCATATGATTCAAATTTAAATTGAATGAGATTGAGTTAATGAGTTATCTCATATTTGATGAGTTTTCAAAAATTCCATGCCCTATATATATATAGGGTAAGTATATTTTGAAAACATTTTTTCAATGAGAAAACTGAGAAAACTGTGAAAACTCAATTTCAATAATTGGATTTGGAGATATGTGCATGAGATTAAAGATGAAATTTTTGTTTTATTAATGTGATTAATAAATAATTATAATGGTACAAAAAGGTACAGAAAGGGTAGATATGTCATTTTCCTAGTGTACTTTAAAAAATATATATAATACAAAGTACAAAAGTACATCTAGCAAAAAAATCTGTACATATAACAGATAAATATTACGTAACATCGATGTATAATGTACGTAAAAATAACAAAAAAAAACTGTTAAATTACTTGTTAGTATAATACGTATCTCAAAAAGAACATTTTTCTTCTTGGAAATCTCGTCTGCCTAGAAAACGTGGATGAGATAACCTTTCACAGCAGATAAATCAAAATAAAACTCGAGTAGATTTTGAACTCGATTACGCAACCAATCAAGAAGTAGTTAAGGGTCCCGATTGCCAATAAATATACAGATTTTCAGGCTAAGGTTCTTAAAATCAGTAGGGGTACCCAGCCGTAGGTTTAACGTAATTTATCCGTAAAACATATGTAATATAGTTGTTCTCAGTAAAACATGTGTAATATGGTAAAACAAAGATTGATTTTAATATGTAGCACCATTGTAACCTAGGTGATTAACTGTGTAACAATTCACGAACTTGAAAAACATTTGTAACATCGTTGTCTTTGTTAAGATGTGTTAACGACTAAACAATATTCTCATCGATACGATTAGTGTGAGAAACATAACAAAACAACTTTCCCTGTGAGCTATCTAAGTTTTTATATGTAACACTTTGTGTAATGAACATAACTTATATGTAAAACATATGTAATATAGTTATTTTCTGTAAAACATAGGTAGTATAGTAAAACAAAAATTGTTGTTATATGTAAAACCTTTGTAACGTAGGTACATTAACTGTGTAATAATTCAAGAAATTGAAAAATATTGGTAACATCGTTGTATTTGTTATGATGCGACCTATGAGGCTGCCTAGGCGATATGTGCCCCTCTACTAAAAACTATATGTAAAACATTGGTAACATCATTGTATTTGTTAAGTGTAATGAACGTAATTTATATGTAAAACATATGCAATATAGTTGCTTCAAGTAAAACATATGTAACATAGTAAAACAAAGATTGATGTTAATATGTAACACCTTTGTAACGTAGGTGCATCAACTGTTTAACAATTCGCGAACCTGAAAAAAATTGGTAACATCATTACATTTGTTATGATGCAGCATAGACGGCTGCCTATACAGGGAACACGAACATTTAAACGAAGAGGTTTTTCTTGTTCGTGTTAGTTCGTTAAGAAACTTAGTGTGTTTGTTCGTTAATAGTATACATGAATGGTTCACGAACATAGACGGAAATAAGTAAACGAACATAACTAATCAAGCATAAAAGAACATGACTAAAGAAACAAAACAACCAATACTGAACACAAATAGTTAATCAAACATTCACGAACAAATGAATTCTAAACTTGGATTGATATTAAACCATTTTAGTTACTAAATTCATTAAAGTTCCGGTAAAATAAAAATGACACAAGCATGTTAGTTTATAAAGAACACAAATATATTACCGATTTTTAAAATAAATAAATTGATTTATTAATAAAAATAAATTAACGAGCATAAACGAACCTAAACGAACAAATATAAACGAACGTAAATGAACAAATATAAACGAATGTTCACAAGCGTAAATGAACAAATGTGACATGTGTTCATGTTCGTTCGTTTAGTTAAAAAAAATTTGTTCATGTTCGTTTATTTTTCTAAATAAACTTTGATGAACGAACTTTTTACTTGTAACATAGTAAAACAAAGATTATTGCTATATGGAAAACCTTTGTAGCGTAGGTGGATTAACTGTGTAATAATTCACGAACCTGAAAAAACATTGTTAACAACGTTGTAAAACATATGTAATATAATTGTTACAAGTAAAACATATGTAACATAGTAAAAACAAAGATTGATGTTAATATGTGACACCTTTGTAACGTATGTGCATTAACTGTTTAACAATTCACTAACCTAAAAAACATTAGGACGTGTATTCATGTTCGTTTATTTACTAAATAAACTTTCATTATCGAACTTTTTACTTGTTTAATAAACGTTCGGTTCATTTACAGACAAAAAAAGTGTAAAGAACTAAATTGAAAAAGGTAAGAACATTGGTAACATCGTTGTATTTGTTATGATGCGACCTAGGAGGCTGCCTAGGCGCTAGGCGCCCCTCCACTAAAAACTATATGAAAAAAAGTCACTGCATTTTTCAAGAGAAAAGAAATGACAAAGACATTTAAATAAAATATATAAAGAATAAAGAAACAAAAAATTGTGCTTTGAAACTAACGGCAAAAAAAATCATTTGACTTGCTATTCTAACAAGCAAAATAATGTGAACCACTATGTAAATTACAAGCTAGTTAAAACAGATTCCATCCCAGTTGTTTGGTTTTGCATCTATGACACATAAAAAAAATGAAATAAATGTGACCCTAGATGTTAAAAGAACGTAAAACTAATTTACTTAGAATAACATATGCACGCTTTATGTGTAATAAAAACGTAACAACACACACGAGTAGCCTTTCAATATATAAAAATCTCGAATCTTATAAAAAAAATCTACAGATACTACAAAACATATGTAACAAAAATGTAGGAATGTTAGAATTACCGAGTTGGTGGGAAGCTGTCATATGCATTTGGTGGTACTTAAAATAAAAAAAATATGGATAATAGTACATAAGTGAAAAAAGCATATTGTCAAAGAAAAAAAAAAGTGACCCCAGATGTTAAAAGAACGTAAA
Organism: Mikania micrantha; assembly: GCA_009363875.1. Classification (NCBI taxonomy): domain Eukaryota; kingdom Viridiplantae; phylum Streptophyta; class Magnoliopsida; order Asterales; family Asteraceae; genus Mikania; species Mikania micrantha. The sequence goes on from CM018684.1 coordinate 50,377,995, forward strand.
ACTAATTTACTTACAAAAACATACGCACGCTTTATGTGTAATAAAAACGTTAAAACACACACGAGTGACCTTTCAATCTATAAAAATCCAGAATGTTATAAAAAAACATCTACAGATGCTGTAAAACATATGTAACAAAAATGTAGGGATGTTGGAATTACTCAATGAGTGGGAAGCTGTTACACGTTATTTGATGGCATTTAAAATGAAAAATATGGATAAAAGTACATAAGAGAAAAAGACATATATGCCCTTCAGTCTATTTAAATGGAGATGGTGATGTGGCAAATTATGGACCACAAGAATTGGTGTTCATGGTTTTCTCAATGAGATGGGGTTTTTAATTTATACTTTCTATATATATATATACACACACACACACAGAGGAGGCATATCCAATACGAAGGAAATTAATGTGAGAAGGATAGGAAGGATTTTAAGTCATTGATTAAATTAATTAATGATTAAGATTTAGTGGACCCCACTTTTCATTAAAAACTTGCGTGTTTTTAAAACTGAAAGGCAAAATAGGAATAACCTACCTTTATTGGCTTTTTTGTGGTTAAATCAAGTTCCACCATTTTTTTAAAAAATCAAATAACTTTTAAACGTTTAATTATTTTTTTAAAAAATTACAACATAAAATTGAGAATTTTATTATCTTTAATTTGAGTACATTATTGTTATAGTTTTTTTCGTTTTTTTACGTGGTCCATTATTTTAATGTTTGGTACGTGATTATGCAGTTGGTCCTTTAATCATTAATGTTACATGATGGTTTGTGATTTTCATATAACGTGTTACGTGATTATTTGGTCCGTAATTATGCAGTTGGTCATTGATTATGTGTGCTAAATTACAGTTTGTAATTTTATGAATCATAGTCTATAATTTTATATGGACAATTATACTCCTTACCTTGATGACACATGTCAAATTCCTATCACTTCTTACGCTTCTTAATTTAAAATCCTTCGTATTATAACCGTCTTCATATATATATATATATAGGGAGAGGTTCAAATGTTAACCCTCCCTTATATCGTTAACCCGTCGGCATTTTTTGCCCGAATCTTTGTTTTTTTTTCATGGTTTTTATTATACATAAATAGGGGGTTTCTTTTTTGTGTTTTTGCTAATTCATCACCGTTTAGAAATTATTTACAAATGTAAGTAAATGTAATTTTCTTGCATTTACATTTGTAAATAATTTCTAAACAGTGATGAATTAGCAAAAACACAAAAAAGAAACCCCCTATTTATGTATAATAAAAACCATGAAAAAAAACAAAGATTCGGGCAAAAAAAGCCGGGTTAACACGGGTTAACGATATAAGGGAGGGTTAACAATGGAACCATCCCCTATATATATATATATATATATATATGTTGGTTCGAATGTTAACTCTGTCTTGATGCAATTACTGTATAGCTAGATCCCAATGGTTTAAAATAAATTGAAAAGATGATTCAATGGCTGATAATAAACTTCATTTAATATTTGCATTCTTTAATTCAATACAAATTGAAAAGGGCATAATAGGAATTTTGATTGAATGAAAAAGGCAACAACAACATGCATTTTGGTCAAAAATTATCACTTTTGATCTGACATAGTGTTGTACCTCTTATACTTTACCATCATTTCCCATATTTTTTATATAGCATGTGTCATGTAAGCCATTGTTCTAGAAACAAAAAAATGATTCCGTCAGTGTTATAATCAAAATATAATTTCATATGAATTTAGATAAATGTACGAATCTAATTACATTAATATAATCTTCATATTATTTTCCTTTATGGTCTAAGTTGGATTAATAACTTGTTATGAACGTCTTAAAATTATAATCATATTAAATGAGATAATATAATATATAAAATATTGATCAGGTCATATTAATGTAATCACTGTTTTCAAAACCCAAAAATGTAATTAATGATCAGAAAAAGGAAATAATTTTTATTAAAGTGATAAAATGTGGAATTAATGAATTTTTATCAAGTAAATAAATCATTACCTCATATAAATAAAGAAACAACAAATTACATCAATGTAAGTTAAGAAACAACAAATTACGTCAATATACCAACTATCCAATTTTGCTGTAAGTTGATGTAAATCAATGTAATTTGCCGTAAGTTGATGTAAGTGACTCTGTTACGTCGATGTAAATCAATGTAATTTGCCGTAAGTTGATGTAAGTGACTCTGTTACGTCGATGTAAATCAATGTAATTTGCTGTAAGTTGATGTAAGTGACATGGTTACGTCAATGTAAGTGACTTTGTTACGTCGATGTAAATCAATGTAATTTGTTGTAAGTTAATGTAAGTGACACTGTTACGCTGATGTAAGTTGCTGTAAGTTGATGTAAATGAACTTCTTACGATAAAACATAATATAGTATTAAAACCTAATGTCTTCTTGAGTCATGATTATGTGTCAAATAATAAAAAAAGAACCCAATAATCCAAATTTGATAATAAATCAACCTAAACATAAAAATCCAAGAGCACAAATACAAATTTAAAGATAATAAACACGGTAAATCGTCAAAACTCGAATCAACACGCTAATTCGCCAACAAAAATCCTAAACTCACTGATCCGAAGCCAAATTTCACCAAAAAAAAGATCTAATTCAAACCAACTGAAACCTCCATACCGTTGATCAAATTGAAGTCGCAAGGAACAATACACTCATCATTGTAAGTCCCAAAACAGATCAAGAACTGAGCTTTATGTCTCCATTCTGCATCAGATGTATCTATAACGTGCATAATTTCATATGAATTTAGATAAATGTACGAATCTAATTACATTAATATAATCTTCATATTATTTTCCTTTATGGTCTAAGTTGGATTAATAACTTGTTATGAACGTCTTAAAATTATAATCATATTAAATGAGATAATATAATATATAAAATATTGATCAGGTCATATTAATGTAATCACTGTTTTCAAAACCCAAAAATGTAATTAATGATCAGAAAAAGGAAATAATTTTTATTAAAGTGATAAAATGTGGAATTAATGAATTTTTATCAAGTAAATAAATCATTACCTCATATAAATAAAGAAACAACAAATTACATCAATGTAAGTTAAGAAACAACAAATTACGTCAATATACCAACTATCCAATTTTCCTGTAAGTTGATGTAAATCAATGTAATTTGCCGTAAGTTGATGTAAGTGACTCTGTTACGTCGATGTAAATCAATGTAATTTGCTGTAAGTTGATGTAAGTGACACGGTTACGTCAATGTAAGTGACTTTGTTACGTCGATGTAAATCAATGTAATTTGTTGTAAGTTAATGTAAGTGACACTGTTACGCTGATGTAAGTTGCTGTAAGTTGATGTAAATGAACTTCTTACGATAAAACATAATATAGTATTAAAACCTAATGTCTTCTTGAGTCATGATTATGTGTCAAATAATAAAAAAAGAACCCAATAATCCAAATTTGATAATAAATCAACCTAAACATAAAAATCCAAGAGCACAAATACAAATTTAAAGATAATAAACACAGTAAATCGTCAAAACTCGAATCAACACGCTAATTCGCCAACAAAAATCCTAAACTCACTGATCCGAAGCCAAATTTCACCAAACAAAAGATCTAATTCAAACCAACTGAAACCTCCATACCTTTGATCAAATTGAAGTCGCAAGGAACAATACACTCATCATTGTAAGTCCCAAAACAGATCAAGAACTGAGCTTTATGTCTCCATTCTGCATCAGATGTATCTATAACGTGCAGAATCCGAAATAGAAACACAAGAACAAGAAGAAAGTTCAAAACTTTGATATATTCAGTGAAGTACACAAAGTAATGCTTCAGTACGTCTAGAGAGCATTCCTCGGGAATCCAACCCTAGACTAGTACAAAATACGTCTATTTATACTAAGTCCAGGGGTACTCGAAATAGCTATACACGAAAATTTCGAGTACCCGAACTACACTAGTAATCGAAACACATGTACACGAAAATCAACAAAATTCTGGAACAAGTCTCCTTCGGTTGGCTTAATCAGTCTTCATCAGTATCTTGGGCTCTACAAACCCCCTAGACTGGTGAAGTCAACCGATAGGAAGAGTGACTGAGTGTGGTCCAGCTCCATCATAAAGCTTCAACTCAATGGTATAAGCAACCGTGCGTGTAAAAGGCTTGGCCTCTTCATCCCATCCGCCATACACCTTAATGGGAGATTTGTGCAGTCTCATCATGTCTTCTTTACCATACTTAAGCAGATCCCCAAAATCATTCCCACATCGTTGAGATCATCTTTATTCCTTAGGATGATGGCTGCAAGATTCTTCTCATCAGAGAGTACCAGGATAAGAAGTTCACCAGCGAGTTATCAGGAACTCTGGGAGACATAGGAACAACCTCTTCAGTGTGAGGAGGAGGATATTTGTAGTATACCCATGGCTTCTTTGATACCGGATCTATGATGCATTTCGAAACAAAACGCTTTCCTTTGGCAGTTCGCATCACAGGAAAATCCTTCTCGCACTGATCCTTTATAAACTTGGCAAATAAGTAGGCCTGATTATCGTTAGAAGGATTGAAGAACATGGCCCTGTTAATGCTCCGGATGCCAAACTTGGGCATAGTGCAAAAATCTCTCGGCTTCCTGTAATATTCCACCTTTCTGTTCATCCGCTTAACCAGGTATAGATCTCTTTCCTTGTCGTATAACCAGCAGCAGACGTTTGACCTATCGTTGTGTACAGCAAACAACGATCGGTCATCAGATATGAAAGTGTGCTCTGGGTGTTCTTCTTTCATCTCTCCTAGCCAAGTGGCTTAAACTTCAGGAGGTGCCAGAGTCCAATCCCTTTGTTTTTCAAACCAACTGTTGATGACCTCCCTAAGGGGGGAATCTCCTGTCCGTCCTGGTTAATATACTTGTGAGTGTACAGGAAATCAACGTAGGGATTCTTGGTCACATATCCAATGACTACATTTTCTAGCTCTTCCTTTTCAGATGCACCTGAGGAGGACTCAGCTTTCTCCTTCCTTTCCTGATCACATACAACATCAAAGACTAAGTCCATAGAGATATTGGGAAATAAATCCCCTAGTCCTGCTCCGTTGAGCTCTTCACCAAGTCCTTCAAATTGAAAGTCATCTGGGAGATCTTTGAAGAAATCATCAAGACCTGTATTCTCCGAGTCAACACCTGGAAGGTTATCTCCAAAAAGAATTTCATCAGGAAGATCTCCGAAGAGATCATCATAATCACTAGTGGGTCTGCTCGAGGAAGAGGGATTGCCAGTGTCATCCCCTTGATGATCATCGTTGGAGGGCTCATTGTCTTTCTTGTCTGATGAGTCTTTGTCTTTACCCTGATCACCGTCATCATCCTCATCATTATCATCATCATCATCCTTCTTTTCTTTATCGTTGTCTTTGTCATCATCTTTCTTTTCCTTGTCCGATTCGTCATCATCATCATCATCGACCTCAATCACAATCTCAGACTTAGTCAACTCATTGATGACTTTCTTTAGCTCCACATTTTCTTTCTTCAGTGTTCTGATATCTTTGCTGTACTTCCTGAGCTTATCGCATACTCTAATCAAACCATCTTGAAGGTTGACAATAAGACTGTTTTTGGCGACATAGTCTTGTTCCCGCTGAAATACTCTGTCTTGTAGCCCTCGAGATTTACTTCCACTTTCTCAGGCACATATGGAGATTCTTCGCGTAGTGGCGACTTTCCTTTGTCTTTTCTGATGCTGGATGGTGATGGTGGTGATTCTGAAAAAGGGACAGAAGGTTGGGATTTTGGAGGTGAGAAGGGAATATGTGACGGCGATGATGGTGTAGCTTGGTTGGTTTTTGTGGTGGTGGTGGTATATGGTTGAATTGGGATTTGGGTAGATATTGTGGGTTTTGGTGGCTGTGAAGGTTTGGACTGTGTCTGAGGTATGGGCTGAGTAGGTGGCTTAGGGTGAACGGGAGGTTGAGGTGGTGGTGGCTGAGTATAGGTAGAAGATGATGATCTTGCAGCCTTCTTCTGCAACCTGGGATCCTTTTTCCTCCTGGACATCATCTTTAGTCTCTTCTTCTTAGGCGAAGATTCAGGAGTCGAAGCATAATCGGCATCCTGAACATCTTCTCTTTCTGCCCTAGAGAGAGGAGGCTTCTCTACAACAAAATCCTCACTAGATGAAGAAGATGACTCAGAGGTGACTTCCTTGGCAGCTTCATCAGCTTGTGTGCTTGTACTGGTAGGATGAATATCATGTTCCTCAGCTACAATGGCAACTGGAGTTCCTGGTTCATCCTCAGCCGCATCATCACCTGCAAATCTTCCAATCTTAATCAGAGGACGTTCCCCTATGTACTACTTCTTGCCTCTTTTGTTCATATTCATGTAACCAAAGATGTCATCTCTCATCCTCTTGATTCCCCGAGTGCCAAGAGTGGGAACAAGATTGGGATGCCTCTTGTTGATGACAATCTGCAGAAAGCGAGGAAACGCCAAAAATCTCTCCTTCCTTTCCCTTTAATGTTGGCGTGCATATCTAGGAAGATCATCTTCGAGAAGTTGAAGTCAACTCCTAAGGCCAAGGAAACGAGACATGAGCTAAGAGTCTGATTAAGAACATCATAACCCCCTTTTCTCCCTTAGAGGTTTTGAGTGACAACATGGGCCAAATATCTCCAGTATGGATGCAGTAACTTCTTCTCTGTGGGAGGATATGCACCTTCATGTCCCATCTGATAAACAGTCTTGTTAACCAGATCCTAATCCAACTGCATAGGATCAGTGACTTTATCTCCAAATTGCAGACACTCTCTTAGAATCTGCTCTGTAATGATGATGGGTTGCCTTGAACCTTCCCGATGATGCTGATAGTTCCATTCGCGTCGGTGTTTTCAGAAACCGTACTTCAGAAGCCTTGAATGAAATCTGTAACGATGTTAGGATGCTCTATAATAGCATAGTTCACTGGTGACAAAATCAGTCTGTCAACCAGACTCTTGAACATTGAATGCTTCTCTGGTGGGTCCCCGACGTACGCTGACATGTTGTGATCCGATACAAACCGCAAGTCAGCCATCTGAGAACAAAACAGGTCAAGTTAGTCAAAATTGAAATAAAAAATTAAAGGTTAAAACTCAAGGTCCAAATCTCGGTCAAAAGAGTTAGACAAAATCACGGATTTCACAAAAAGTTCAAGGCAGGACAGGGGTACACGAAGATAGAAGTGTTCTCGAAATTTGGTTGTAATCGAAAATAGATCTTATTCGAAAACAGGCTGTATACGAAATTTAAGTAATATTCGAAGAAGGCCTGTAATCGAAATAGTTTCTGTATTCGAAAATAAGGTATAGTCGATATTTTGGCAGTATACAAAATTAAGAATTTCGAGTACACTAAAATCATCATATCTCCCTCAATTTTGTTCCTTAGAACTCCTATTTATGCTTGAAATGCTCGGAATCAAGAATCGACCATCATACTGAAAAATCGCCTTCCAATTTTGAGTTTTTCGAGGTGAATTGACCAAAAAACTATCTGTTTACGGAACTGAGTATTCGAAATTGGTTTTTGTGCCATAACTTTCGAATCCACGGACAAATGTTGATGAAAATCTATACCTATGTACGCCTAAGGGTGATCTACAATTGTGATCTACAATCTAGTTGGAGTGGTTTTTGAAATCGAAGTCTGGAAAACGAGATCGCCCTCACTGAACACGAATCGTATGCAAAGAGTAATGGTACTCGAAAATGAGCACGTTCTGTGTATTTATAGACTCAATTTGTGTACTCGAAATTTCGAGTATGAATTCGAGTACGATATCGAGTGTGATTTTGAGTAAAATTTCGTATACGACTTCGAATACGATTTCGAGTATGATTGTTATTATCTTAAAGATTTTCTAACTTAGATAAAATAAAATAAAATAAAATAAAATAAAATTAGAAACTTTGGATGAGTTCAAAGTTAAGTCGAATCAATTTCGTGGGATCAAATCTGTGTCAAAGATTTAACCACCTTAAAATAATTTCTTATGAAAACACAACCTTAAAATAATTATATGCCACCAATGATTTCCACTTGTTAATCCAAAATTCAAAAATAAGACTTATGATCAAATAGGTTTTTCTAGCAGTTTTTCTAAAAATTGCTTTTCGGAAGTTTACAAATAGTCAGACTGTAGAACCAGATGATCATGCAACCTATCAATTTGTAAAAACTTTTATTTCAAACTTTGATTGCGTTTCAACGAACTTAAAATGTTTTGACAGAATTTGGGATGAGAAAAGAAAAGAACATATCTATTAGATTAGAATCAAGAACAAGAAGGGGTTCTATCATCTTTGTGCTCATTGACATCTTTTTTACTTTACTGATCTGCAGACACATTGGCCTTAACGTCACACATTCAGGTCTTTGCTTACGCATAGCAGAGGATGCTTCAATAAGTATTTTCCACTCTTTGTTTACACAAAACATGGAAAATATCCGAGTTTTTCAAAACAATTTCAAGTTTATCGAAACACAATCTCATTTTGACTCCCAAGTTTATGCAAAAAGTCAAATAGTTGTTACATATATCCGGTTATCTGATTTTTCTTAATTCTCTCTTATTTATATTTTTTAGCGAGCATGTCCATTTCTTTCATTTTGGAAAAACTTGTTTTAACTTCTTAGTGAATTATAGTTATCCAAAGCTGTTATTCTTTAGAAATTACTTTTAGATAGTTAAACTTTTGAGTTTAAGAAGTTATTTCACTTCCCTTATGAACCACTTTACTTTAACCATCCAAATCAAACTCTTTTTGTATTTTCTTAAATTTTGAAAAAGTAAAATCTTTTTGTTGTTTTCTTAAAAATTTACTCCCCCTAAACCATAGATCAACTTAAACTGACTCAAAAAACGAAAATCTTTTTCTAGTTTTGTAAATTTTGACTCAAAGACCGAAAATCTTTTCGTGATTTTTTTTAATTTTCTCCCCCTAAATTTGTGATATAAAAATTATAGTAAAACAAAACACAAATTTTACAGTATTTACAAAAGTGGTTTAATCAAAACTTATTAGTTTGAGAGATGCAAGGAGATGGTGAAATCGAGCTGTATCGAATGGTTTTGTGAAAAGATCCGCCAGATTATCATCTTTGTGGATCTTTTCAAAATGAATGAGTTTCCGTTCGAAATAGTCGCGGATAAAGCAAATCCGGATGTCAATGTGTTTAGTTTTGGAGTGTTGTACCAGATTCTTGACGATTTGAAGAGCGGCACCATTGTCATAATAGATAGGAGAGTTAAGAAAATTCAAACCGTAATCGAGGAGTTGCTGTTGCATCCATATAACCTGAGAACAGTAACTGGAAGCAGCAACATACTCTGCTTTTGCAGTGGATGTGGATACGGTTGTCTGTTTCTTGCATTGCCACGAGACAAGGCGGTCTCCTAAGTATTGGCATCCTCCCATGATGGATTTCCTTTCTAAGTTACAACCACCAAAATCACTGTCAGAGTAAGCATGTAAACGAAACTCAGAGTTCTTAGGGTACCACAAACCGAGACTAGGTTTCCCGACAAGGTAACGAAGGATCCACTTGACAGCAATCAGGTGAGAAGGCTTCGGATTGGCTTGATATCTGGCAAATTGACATACAGAGAACATGATGTCCGGTCGGCTGGTGGTCAGGTACATCAATGAGCCAATCATCGAGCGATAGAGGTGTTGATCAACATCTTCACCATCAGAATCCGAAGTTAAGACTAGACGGGCTGCCATGGGGGTCGATGCAGGCTTGGATTCCAACATCTTAAACTTTTTCAGAATATCAGTAACATATTTGCCTTGATGAATCAGCACGCCTTTCGGATCTTGCTTTACCTGAAGACCCAAGAAGAAAGTCATTTCTCCCATTGCACTCATCTCAAACTTTTTCTTCATCACTGCTTCAAATTCCTTGCATAGCACTGAGCTTGTGGAACCAAAAATAATATCATCCAAGTAGATTTGGACTAGAATCACATATTCCTTATCCTTGTGAACGAACAATGTCTGATCAATGGCTCCACGGGTATATCCATAAGCAAGCAGATGATCTGTGAGGGTAGCATACCATGTTTGAGGTGCTTGATGAAGACCATAGAGGGCTTTGTCTAACTTGTAGACATGGTGAGGATGCTGCGAATCCTTAAAACCTGGGGGTAGGCACGTAAATTTCTTCCTTGACCTTTCCATACAAGAAAGCAATCTTCACATCCATTTGATACACTGTGAAGTTCATGTAGGAAGCGTAGGCCAAGAATATCCTTATAGCGTCAAGTCTTGCAACTGGTGCAAAAACTTCTGCATAGTCGATCCCCTCTTGTTGGTAGAAGCCATGTACTACCAAGCGTGCCTTGTTCCTAATAATCACCCCTGAATCATCCCTTTTGTTTCTGAAAGCCCATCTGGTTCCAATTGGCAGCTTCCCTTTGGGCAATGGAACCAGATTCCACACTTTGAGCTTCTGAAAACTGCATCAGCTCTTCCTGCATCGCCTCAACCCAGCTGGACTCCTTAAGAGCCATCTTGACGTTCTTGGGCTCCACCTGCGAAATAAAACAGGAATACATACAGGAATTAATTGGACCTGATTGACTTCGTGTGAGATTGCTTTCAGGCAAGGTGTTCTGAGTTGGAATGGACCGACTTCGTGTGAGAACTTCTTCCGAAAGAGGTTCAATAGTGTTTTCCACGGGATGATTCTTGTTGATGCTTAGGGTCGGTACTTCATCCACTGCCATATTGTCAAGCAGATTACTGATGTGATTTATCTGATCTTCACTAGAGGAAGAAATGTTGTAAATTGGAGCTGTTTCACTGCTTCGACTCCATGATCCACGCAATGTTCTTCAGGATGTGGTCTGAGAACAGTGGATTATCAAAAGTTTGGTGGGAGAAAGATGAAGCTTGATCGGTCTCTAGAAGTGGTTGAACAAACTGAGAAGTGTCCGGATCTGATGGGAGACTTCATTAATCGGGGTTGACTGAACTGGAGGGGCCCGATCGTACATGCTTGGAGGGTCAACCGTTAGAAGCTTGGGATCACATGGAACGTAGTCAACCCGATAGTCTACGTCATCACCCTTGTAGAAGTTGTCGGTTTGTTTAGATGGTCCTGCATTCTCTGATGTAGTGTTGAAGGGCTTAAAAGTAGAATCATACTCAAACAACCATTTTGGACCAGAACCGGCGTCTGTAGAGTTCATCTCTTGCCAATCGATATAATATGATTCCACAATCATCCGAGTCTTCTTGTTGTACACCCGGTAGGCGGCCTTTTCGGATGAATAGCCCACAAAGTAACACTCATCAGCCTTGTCATCAAACTTGTGATTTGGCTCAGTATGGAGGAGAGTACACGGACACCTGAATGACTTGAAATGACCAACTTTAGGCTTCTGGTTGAAGAAGATCTCATAAGGTGTCTTCTAATGGCGTTTGTTCAGCAGTGCTAGATTCTGAACATAACAAGCTATGTTAACAGCCTCGGCCCAAGAGATTATCGGCAGTTTGGATTCTGACTGCATGGTTCGTGCAGCATCAACGAGTGTTATGTTTCTCCTTTCAGCAACTCCAGTTTGCTGAGGTGTACATGTTGCACTGTACTGCCGAGCAATCCCCTTCTCATCACAGAAATCAATGAGAGTCTGATTTCTAAATTCCGTGCCATTGTCGGTTCTGATCACCTTAACCTTCAAGTTCTTCTGATTTTCAATCAAGGTGATAAACTCCTTCAGAATCTCTGGTGTCTCATCTTTCTTGGCCAGAAAGAACACCCAAGTAAATCTGGAATAATCATCTGTCACCACCAGACAATATGATTTCTTCCCGATACTCATAGCATTAACTGGTTCGAAGAGATCCATGTGAGGAAGTTGCAGAATCGATGATACAGAATTGAATAGCTTAGGCTTGTGGAGTCTCTTATGCTGCTTCCCTTTGGCACATCCGATGCACTTCTCAATTGTAGATAAGTCCTTAGAAGGCATGACGATGATGTGATCTTCCTTTGCAAGTCTGTTGAGATTCTTCAGATTGACGTGACCCAGTCGGTGATGCCATAGTAGACAATCATGCTCCGATGCCTTTGAGAACAAGTAGGTGTTCTCTTTGAATGAGTCTGAATTCATATTGATAATGTAGGCATTATTGATTCTTGGGGTCCTCATCAATATCCACTTCTCAGGTACAGCAAAACCAGGCTTCAAAATAAGACACTCCTTGTTTGTGAAGTGTGTAGAAAAGCTATTGTCACAAATCTGAGAAACACTCAATAAACTGTGATGGAGCTCTTCAACGTAATACACATCTTCGAAACTGAGAGTTCAATTTGTAACTGTGCCTTTCATGCTTATCTTTCCTCCATTGAAAGGTGTAACTTCATGTAACTGAGAGAAATCCCCAGTCATATGCCGGGAGCAGCCACTATCCACATACCAAACATTTTTGAGCTTATTTGGCCGTCCCTGCATTTCACACACAATCAATGAGAGATGGGTACCCAAACCATAACAGGTTTAGGCACAAGAGAGACAACAGGTTCTTTCTTGCTAACCCCTTTATGTTTGACTGATTTGCCCTTAACAATTTTTGGCCTTGCACCACTTCCATGGTCAACTGGTTTTAATGAGGTTTTGATTGGTGGATTATTTTTCCACTGTGACATGCTTTTTACTTTAGAAAACTTTGAATTTTCTTTTTGAAAACCAGATTGATTTTGTTTAAATGACTTGGTCTTGTTGGCAGTGGAAGGTTTCTGAGGTACCTTCTGATGTGTCACCCTAGGCTTTGAGGATTGGTCAGTCCTCATTGATCTGAAAATGGGTTTGGCCTTGGGTGTGACCTTGTGATTCTTACCATAAAAGAATTCAGTAGGTCTGTGCAGACAATTTCTGGCAATGTGGCCTGGTCTACCACATACAAAACAACATACCTTCTCATGAAATTCCTTAGGGTCAAAGGGTTTTACATCACAATCACTGTGACCAGAAGACGAACTTGTAGAGGCTTGTTCCAATGACCTAGTTGGAACAAAAGGTTCACATTTAGGGTTCAACTTTGAACCTGCCTCTTTGATGATTGTAGAATGACCCTTGTACTCATGATGTAAACAAGAAGATATTGATTCCAAAATAACATCATTCTTAACAAAAGTTGACTTAAAGTTTTTAGACATCTCATTGGTTTTAATTTTAAGTCCATCAAATTTTCCTACAAAATCAGTATTTGAAATAAACGGTGATGTTCCAAAAGATGTTGAACAATTTGTGCTCTTCCTAGTACTTCTTTCTTCAATCTTTCCCCTTACACCTGTTTCATTTAATCTATCTGCACACACCTCAGAATCATCAGAAATATTTGGGCTGGTCTCAATAGAATCTGTTGTCAAAGGAGTGAAATCGAACCTTCGGTCGGATTTCAACAACAGATCATCAACAGTTGTGTTGATATTGGGCATGATGGAGTAGTTGTGGTTAAACGGAGGTTTCACCTCGGTAAAACCAATCCCAATTTTTGACTTTCTCCTACATTGGACATCAATCATATTGGCCACCACAGTACTAGCATACTCATACTTATCATCTTGAATTTTAGATTTAGACAATTGAGACTTAAGATGCTCCAACTCTGAAGTGAGTTCATCTATCCCACGCCTCGCGTCACGATAGTTGGACTCTTTATCACTTAATAATTCTTTTAATTGTGAAATATCACGCCTTTCAGCTTCAAGTTTCTTTTTGAAAAGTGCTTCATTTTTTAAAAACTCAGAGTTAAAGTACTTAAGTTTGGTGACCTCTTTGATCAAGTCCTCATTATGAGAACGATATCTGAAGACCTTATCAATGCAAGAAGTGGAACAAAGATTTTGTGTTTCCTCATTCTGCTTTTCATCCACCTCTGCCATGAAAGCATGACTCAGGGTTAACTCAAGTTCCTGCACTTGATCACTCCAATCATAGGAGTCAGTTTCTTGAGTCACCAGTGCTTTAGACGTGCTAACACCTCCTCCAGTAGCAACAACAGCCTTCTCTTCCGGCTTCTTCTCACCTTACTTAGCCACTTTTGGCTGTTTACATTCTCTGGCATAATCCCGGTTGATCACAATTGTAGCATCGCAGCTTTGACTTATCAAAGCCCAGTTTCTTTCCCGGGTTGTTTCCGAAGCTGTTCCTTCCATACTTCTTGATGAACTTCTTTGCATGGAAGACTGCCATTGCCATTTGCCATGAGATGTCCATCGTCAACATCTGTTGGATTAATCTGCTCTAGATTATCCTGAGTAAGATTGGCAGGTGCCAACTCTCCAGCAATGCATGCATTATAACTGTTCATAAACCCCTTGAACAGCAGCAGATTCTCTTCGCTCTCAGGACTGATCTTGGGCACTGAACTGGCTTGCTAGATGAGAGGAATACAGTCTCAAATGGAATAGACTGCGATGACGGAGCTTGATAGTCCTGCAACCCTGATGCTCGAAAGTTAATGGTTGACAGAAGAGCAGCATTCTCTGATGCTTGTGCAATGCCCATAGAGCTGGCATGATTGAGAGCTCTTTGCTTGTCATCCATGTCATAGGAATTGATTATTGAAATCAGCTCACTCAAGGAGGTTTTGTACATATCTTTTGTTCTCTTGATCATGGTGCAGTTGGAATTCCAATTGTAAGGAAATGAATTCAAGAGCTTCTTGTTGACCTCTCCTTTGGTCATCTCAATTCCAGCACTGGTCATCTCAGTCATTAAATGTGTAAAACGGTTCAGCTGAGCCTCCAAAGATTCTCCCTTGATATGATTGAACATATTGAACCTTTGCCTTAGCATATCTTTGCGACTCTCTCGAATATCTTCGTTGCCTTCAAACCTTTCAACCAAAGCATCCCACAATTGCTTAGCTGTTTTATGTTCCTTGAAACCGTGGGCAACATCAGTGGATAGAGCCATGGTGATTGATGCATATGCTTTATCATTTTTCTCTATCAGAAGAATGTCAGCTTCCGTATACAATTCAGGATCTTTGGGAATCAGTCCATTGAGCTCGCTCTGGTACATGGGCACATGAGGCCCTTCCTAAATCGACCTCCAAAGTTTCGGGTTAGTATACTTGATGAATGATTGAAATATAAACTTCCAATCCTGAAAGTCGTCACCCGACACGAGCCTAGGTGGCTTTGTTCCGGTCCCAATCTCATTGTCCAAGTTGAGTAGGTTTGAAAAATTGGTCAGATTCTTTGATGCCATGATTAATCTGAAAATTTTCTAAGTACAGTTGGGGGTAAGTACAGTTCACGAACTGTAACACCCCGCCTCGTTTTACCAGCAATATTGTCCGCTTTGCCAAATTATAGCTCACGGCTTTGCTTTTGGTCTCCCGGGTGAAAACTTCCCAGGGGGTCACCCATCCTGGATTGCTGTAACCTGAGCACGCTTAACTGTGGAGTTCTCCTCTCATCCACTACCATTAAGCCCCAAAACGCGTTGTTGGTATAAGAGGCGGGATATTACATATGAACCAAGGATCTCTCCTGTCCACGGCCGATGTGGGATTTGCCTAAGGTGTCACATACACCCTCTCTTGGGACTCATCGTCCTCGATGAGGTTTGCCCCGCTAGCCTCTCTGGCATGTAGGATCTGCCTAAGGTGTCCTCCAGACACCCCCCGGGACTCATCGCCCTGGATGAGGTTTGCCCCACATCCCGAACGGCACAAGAGTGTCTCTGATACTATTCTGTAACACCCCGCCTCGTTTTACCAGCAATATTGTCCGCTTTGCCAAATTATAGCTCACGACTTTGCTTTTGGTCGCCCGGGTGAAAACTTCCCAGGGGGTCACCCATCCTTGATTGCTGTCACCTGAGCACGCTTAATTGTGGAGTTCTCCTCTCATCCACTATCATTAAGCCCCAAAACGCGTTGTTGGTATAAGAGGCGTGTTATTACATATGAACCAAGGATCTCTCCTATCCACGGCCGATGTGGGATTTGCCTAAGGTGTCACATGAACCCCCAACTATACTGAGCACCAAGCACTACTCGAAATAACACCACTACCCAAAGATCAAACCATACACGAAGTCCAAAATAGTCGAATCTTCAGTATACTCGAAAAATAGAAGTACTCGAACACTGGTTGTACTCGAACACTTGTCGTACTCGAAAATTCTTGTCTATTCGAAGATCAGAAGTACTCGAACCAGATCGTGTATACGAAATCCAACTGAAACCTCCATACCGTTGATCAAATTGAAGTCGCAAGGAACAATACACTCATAATTGTAAGTCCCAAAATAGATCAAGAACTGAGCTTTATGTCTCCATTCTTCATCAGATGTATCTATAACGTGCGGAATCCGAAATAGAAACACAAGAACAAGAAGAAAGTTCAAAACTTTGATATATTCAGTGAAGTACACGAAGTAATGCCTCAATACGTCTAGAGAGCATTCCTCGGGAATCCAACCCTAGACTAGTACAAAATACGATTATTTATACTAAGTCTAGAGGTACTTGAAATAGCTATACACGAAAATTTCGAGTACCCGAACTACACTAGTAATCGAAACACATGTACACGAAAATCAACAAAATTCTGGAACAAGTCTCCTTCAGTTGGCTTTATCAGTCTTCATCAGTATCTTGGGTTCTACAATCATATCCAATATTATCATCATCATCATTGGTCTTAGCGGGAAGACGAGTACCGTGTCCGCTATAGTACACAAACAGAAAGTCTCTGGGCTCGACGGAACCAACGAGATCGTCAAGACCTTTGCGAATGTTTCGGCCGGTAAGTTGTTGTAAGTTGAATATGCATATTATATCATCACAAAACCCAGATTCAAACAAGAGCCAAAAAAGCTATAATTTCTTTATACAAAAACTAAAAACCAAAATTTAAAATATAAGAAAACAAGCATAAATCCATATATTTATATGGGATAACTCTACACAAATGTAACCAACTTTTCATACTGTCCCAATTAAGTCACTGGAACTTTTTTCTGTCCCAATTAGGTCATTCAACTTAGTATTGGTGTTCTAATCCTATATAAATAACCTGAATAGCAGGTTATAGCTAATTTTCTACATATTTAACTTATTTAATATGTTAAGTGATGATATAATCATTTTATAAAGTAAATAATAAATTGAAAATTATTTAAAATCATCCACATTTACGCAATATTTTTCGAAAAAAATAAGTTTTCAAACAATATGTGTCAATATTTAACGTTTGAAACTTAAGTTTTTTCAAATATCATGCGTAAATGTGGATGATTTTAAATAATTTTTAATTTATTATTTACTTTATCAAATGATTATATCATCACTTAACATATTAAATAAGTTAAATATGTAGAAAATTAACGATAACCTGCTATTCAGGTTATTTATATAGGATTAGAACACCAATATTAAGTTGAGTGATCTAATTGGGACAGAAAAAAGTTCCAGTGACTTAATTGGAACAATATGAAAAGTTGGTTACATTTGTGTAGAGTTATCCCTATTTATATTAGATGGTAGTTCCAATTTTCACCTGAATAAGTCGATATATATAGCTTTTCAAACTAATGGTGTCTTTGTAATTAATGCTCATCAAGGGTTAAAACACACACAAAAAAGCTTGAGACATGAGAAACCTAGCACAGAGGAAGATGACCAGTTGCAACGTAAAGAAAGCATTCGCCGGAAATACTAAAATCTCCGAGGGGAAAATATTATTGTTTGGAAGCACATTACCTGCGTGAGAAATAGCCGAGTTTGCTCAGGATTTGGGCTAAGTGTGCTTGGGGCTTTACCATCCGTGATCCACAACTGGAAATCTTTGATGAACTTACAACCGACAATTTACCGGAGTGGTTGTTAATCATCATCGATGGATCTGATTGTACACCATCACTGGAAATCTTTGATGAACTTTCAACCGACAATTTAACAGAGTGGTTGTTGATCATCATCGATGGATCTGATTGTACACGTAATGTGCGTTGATTGCCTATCCAAACAGACAGCGAACTAGACGATATTTTGGTGAAAACATGGTTTGGTGGGTTGCTTTTGCTGGACCAGAGACGGAAACCACCGTCATAAATCGTGAACGAGGATATTTTGGTGAACCAGTGGAAGATAATCACATATTTAAAGTAGAAGATTTTGAAAAACATTTGATATCTTTAAAAAGGAGAGATGCAAATTTTGACTTTTGAGATATATGTAAGATTTAAATAAGAAAAAAGTACAATGATTATTGAATGTTGATTGTGGTAAAAGACAATGATGCCCTTCAAAAAAGCATGTGATGACGTGTATTTTTCTTATTGGTCACATAGAGTTAAACGGTTAACGCAATAATACAAGGTTAACAAATGATCATCTCCATATATATATATATATATAGGGAGAGGTTCAAATGTTAACACTCCCTTATATCGTTAACCCGTGTTAACCTGGCATTTTTTGCCCGAATCTATTTTTTTTTTCATGGTTTTTGTTATGCATAAATAGGGGGTTTCTTTTTTGTGTTTTTGCTAATTCATCACCGTTTAGAAATTATTTACAAGTGTAAGTAAGGGTAAGTTACTTACATTACACTTAATGTAAGTAACTTACCCTTACTTACACTTGTAAATAATTTCTAAACGGTGATGAATTAGCAAAAACACAAATGTAAGTAACTTACACTTACTTACACTTGTAAATAATTTCGAAACGGTGATGAATTAGCAAAAACACAAAAAAGAAACCCCCTATTTATTGATAACAAAAACCATGAAAAAAAAACAAAGATTCGGGCAAAAAATGTCGGGTTAACACGGGTTAACGATATAAGGGAGGGTTAACAATGGAACCATCCCCTATATATATAGGAGGGTTATTTTGAAAACCTCATTTAGTTGAGAAAACTTTAAAAACAATGAAAAAACCATCAAAAAAAAATTTTTTTCTCATTTTTTTACAGTTTGGTTACATCATTTGGGTCATTTTTATAAAAAAAATAAAAATAAAAAAAGCGCCGACTATATTCTTTTAAAAAAATTAATAAAAAACCGATGTAATACAGACGTAACATCGCTGTACAAGACTGAAAGAAGAAGTTACGTTAGTGTTACGTTTTCGTTTTATTAATTTTTTTTAAAAAATTGGGTCGGCGCTTTTTTTATATATTTTTTTAATAAAAATGACCCTAATAATGTTACAAAACTATAAAAAAATTAAAAATTTGTTACATAGTGGGTTTTCATTTTATACATGCCCTGTATATATATATACAGGGGAATGTTCCATTGTTAACCCTCCTTTATAGCGTTAACCGCTTAACCCTAGCGTTTTTTTGCCGAATCTTAGTTTTTTTTTCATGGTTTTTATTATACATAAATAAGGGGGTTTCTTTTTTGTGTTTTTGCTAATTCATCACCGTTTGGAAGTTATAGTAAGCGTAAGTTACTTACGCTTATTTACATTTACTTAAATCTGATAGGATTGTAAGCAAGGGTAAGTAACTTACGCTTACTATAACTTCCAAATGGTGATAAATTAGCAAAAACACAAAAAAGAAACCCCCCTATTTATGTATAATAAAAACCATGAAAAAAAAAACTAAGATTCGGCCAAAAAAACGCTAGGGTTAAGCGGTTAACGCTATAAGGGAGGGTTAACATTTGAACCTCTCCCTATATATATATATATATATATATATATATATATATATATATATATATATATATATATATATATATATATATATATATAAAAAGTTTATTTTGCCTAAGAAGGTTAAGAAGGATTTTGAAAAACTCGAAAACCGACCCAAGCAAACTCCGATTGAATTCATTTTTGCATCATTGGAATCGTCTTGTCGAACCCTAAAACCTAAACCTTAAATTATAAACAATAAACCCTAATACTAAAACCAAAACTTTAAAAACAAACCCTAAATCTAAATATAAAACATAAAAGCTAAAAATCAAGCCCTAAAATCTAAATTTTGAAACTAGTTGTTAAAGGTAAAACTTAAAAGCTAATATTGTAGGGTTCGATGAGACGGTTCCAACGCAATCGAAATGAGTTCAATCGGAGTTCGTTTGGGTCGGTTTTTGAGGTTTTGAAAATCCTTTTTATTCTTCTTAGGCAAAATGGACTTTTTATTTGATCTTTCCTCTATATATATATATATATATATATATATATATATATATATATATATATTCGTTTGAAGCAATTGACTAACTAGAATGTTAATTTGAAGCTCATGATACTGGGAGGGCATGGATGTATTAGTTGCTATTTTTTTCAAGAAGCTTGAGATCATATTGCATAATGCAATAATTAGAAACTTTTACTATTTTAGTTAAATAGTTTAAATTTTGTCATTTTGGTCATTATGGTTTCATTTTATTGCTATTTTGGTGATTATGGTTTCCATTTTATTATCATTTTAGTCCAATTAAATTTAAACTTTTGGACTAAAATGACAAAATTGATCAAACTACAGGGACGGAAGTGACAATAAAATGAAAACTATAATGACCAAAATGACAAAATTTAAACTATTGGACTAAAATGGTAAAATTTGCCAAACCACGGGGACTAAATTGACATTTTACTCCATAATAAACATATGTTATCAAGTTATTAAATGGGCAAGTCTTTTATTCTTAAGTACAAATATATTTTCTAAAATGTACTCATCTTAAGCTCCATAATGCTAGAAAATTGTATAGTTATCATATTGATGTCACTTAGCTGTCATAGCAAATTTATACGTGTGATCTTCAAATTGTTTTTTTTTTTTTATTTTAAAATTCTTCTACGATCACATGTTTTTGAACCATTATGATGCAATTTTTTTCATATACAACAACGCAATTTTATCCCCTTTTTGCAGCATTGTAACATATATTTTCAGGCATATAGTCTTTAAATTTAAGACGTTACTAGTTCAATATAAAGATCATATTACATTAATGTAGCACTCTTTTACATTAGTATAATATGATGTTCAGTCACTAATTTTTTGTATACACGAAAATGTAATAATTCATTTTGAATTCTTTTATACACACATTTCAACATGATTGTTTTGTTTATACTAGATGGTTTAGTTACCTTAATGTAATTGTTTGTTACATTGCTGTAACATAAATAATCGTTACATTACTAATTCAATGTACTACTCATATTAAATAATTACACCACTCTCTTACATGAGCGTAAAATAGTGTCATGTCACTGATTTTGTCTGCATGAAAATGTAATAATTTATTTCGAACTTTTTTAAACACATTTATACATGGAAGTTTTGTTTATACTAGAGTGTTTAGTTACCTTAATTTAATTGTTCATTACATTGGTGTAATAGACTGGTAAATAATTTATAAAAGTAGTGTAATAATCATTTATTGCATTTATTGAAGATTTGTTACATTAAGTGTAAAAAATTTTAAACTTGACAAGATTATAATGAAATTAAAGAGAAAAATACGAAGATTTTAATTATGTATTTTTATGAAAAAATTATTATTGTATTAAAAAGTTATGAAGGTTTTTTTTTTAAAAAAAAAAGGTGGAGAATTTCAAATTGTCCAAATGGTATTACAAAATATATATAACTAGTATTTTGACCCGCCGCGCGTTGCGGCGGCGTCATAGTATAGCGGTTAGTAATTCGAATTACCTGTCATCTTCTATTGATCCGTGTAATCCTCCTTTCGGTCTGACTGATTGGGTAAAGTGTATGTAATAGATTTTTCGTTATGATAAAGGAATTATGCATAGTATATAAACACTTAGAATGTAATGTCTAAAGCAAGAAAGCCAAATACCTTCATATAAAAACCAAGTGATATAATTAACCAAGTGTTGGTACTCCCATTATATGAAACATGAAATACACGTAAGCTCCCCTACCATATATGTTTGAATCAACCAAAAACGTATGCACAAAACATAGCAAAAAAAATACTCCTCAAAGAATAACCATGTGATATGCTCTAAATCAACGAATGATATTCGTCCTTTTTAGAAAAAAAACTTACAGCAAGTGAATAAATGTTTTCAATTTGAGTCATTGACATTATGTATGCACCTGGTTATGTGGACCAACCCTCGTATTCTAAAATCTAGATAGTCTTTCCAGTCTAAGTAACCAGATGTAAATAGAAATACCTTTTGATCAATCTGAAATAGTTAATGAATACACAGGTTACAACTCAAATCTACACGTTATACTATGCTTGGCAAAATGGTCGGGTTGGGTAACGGGCTAGAACATGTTCGGGTCATGATGAGTGCGGGTCAGAATAGGTTTTAGGCAAAATTAGTTCGGGTTTAAATGGATTGTTCATAAAATACATCAATTTAGTTTAAGTTAATATGGGTTATAAGTAAACAAATACTCAATTTAGATATATTTGAACCATTGCATTTAAATGGTTTTTTAGTTACCCATTTTGACCCGTATTGTGTTTAAGTGCTACTCATCTCAATGCATTTAATATTATAATGTTATCCATTTCAATCCATTATACTACAATTGTTTACCCAAGATAGGATACCTTTAACGATGGCAAAGCCCTAAATCAATCGGACCATCGGAGGTCTTGAATGTCGTCAACGGAGCCGTGAAATATTGTTTTCATAATTCTTAAATCTTAAATAATGTTAATTCAACAATTAATCACACAATCCGATCCATAAAAGCATAATGTAAGACATTTCAGCCCTAAAATGCGTATAACCATTTTAACATGACACACAAATAACAATGGTAAACAGATTAAGAACACAACTTACCTCCCCTGATTCTAATTGGCCTTTATAAACACTCCCAAATCCGCCTACTCCAATCAAATTATCATCCTTGAAATTATGTGTTGCGATAGCAAGATCATGAAATGTAAAAGTATGTGCCACATTAGCCTTCTGACTACTAACTCCTTTCTCGTCAATTGAGTCTGTCATCTTCCCATCTACACACCAACACAATGCATCAGTTTAAAGATACTTGATGAAGAGATCTAAATAGTAGATATGCTTACCAGCAACATCCTTGCATATATTTCCCCTTTAATCATCTGTAACTACCAAAAACCATGAAGATATCAAATCCCACAGTTAACTACAACTCATCAAGTGTAATGTGTGATTCACATTTACAAACCTGTAACTCCATTGATTTTTCATATCATCATCGTAGTTTTTGACATCTTTGGAGCAAAATTTGACGCAAGAAAAACAACTCATCTTTAATAACTGATGAAACAGAGAAACACTTCCCGCCGATTCAGAAATCCATATAACAAATCAACAAACTACACATTATGAAATTAAAACCCTAATTCATCAGACAAGAACTAAAAACCCGACCTATTTAAACAAATTGGGGAAGGGCTTCTTCTAAAGTACAAATTAATCCAAAATCTTCATGCAATAAGACATCCATCAATCAAATCAACACGACATTACCAAAAAATTCCACATCCTAACCAAATTATCTCTAAATTTCAAAATTACCGTCACAAATCTACAAAAATTAAACATTATATAAAATCAGAAGAGAAAACAACAAAGTTTTCAATAAATTCAGGTGTAAAATAACTGCAATTGCTTTAAATATAGTAAAATAGCAACCTCCGCCGTTGCACGCTCGTTTCCGGCAAGTCTCCACTTGCAACGACCACCGTCGCCGCGACGTCCTCTTCACAGGTGCATGCTGATCTGCAGTCGTCCGTCGTTTATTGTTAGCGGTGGTGGTGTGGCTTATGTGTTGGTGGAGAATGGTGAACCACGGGTGGAGGAGGGTGGTGGACGACTGCAGAAGACGGTTGAAGAGGTGATCTGGTGTTGGTAATGTTGGGGAAGAATTAAAGAAGAAAAAATAGGAGACACGTATTGGCCACGTAAGTTTCCCACCGACATTAGTTTTTATTTATATAGGTAATTTTCAAAATTAGCTTGACGTTTTTTTGTTTTTTAATAAAGTTGACAAAATGATGTTACAAATCTTTGGTATTTTTCATGATTTTTATTATACATGATGTACAAGGCTATTTTCTTTTAAGCATTTATGCAGATTTCTTTTTGTTTAACATCTTACACCAGTGTAAATTGTCATCAAATTAAATAAATATTTCAATGTAACGCAAATTTACACTTCTTTAAAATCCCAAACGCCTGTGGATTGGTACATACACAAAAGAACATAATCTTGTACATGTATAGTAAATGTCATTAAAAAAACCAAAGATTTGAGTTGACCTTGTCGTAGTTATTTATGTTTACACATTTAAAGTGGGTTAACAACATATTCTTCACATATATGTGTGTGTATAAACAAAATGTCTTTTGTTACCAACATCATTGATTATATAGAAGTGAAGAGTAGCCCTACTTGTAATTAGTGGATATAACAATACACATATACAAGTTGAGTAAGTTTATACGAGACTAATCCATTTAGTAGAGATTTTGCATGTTAAGATCAATGTAATTAGGAGTGAGATGTGATAGTGTATGTAAAACATGTAAAAATCATGTAAAAAAACGTATTTTTTTAGGTTTGTAACACTATTTGGCACATTTTTAGAAAAAAAACAAAAAAGGGCCGACAAGATATTTAAAAAAAAATATTTTATAAAACCATGTAAAACATACGTAACAAAACGTATGTATATAAGGTTCTTCAACTAAACGAGCCACATGGCTCGATAACTAAACGAACCACATGGTTTTATAAACTCGGTTTTACAAGTCCAAATCATTTCAAACCTAACTTTTTGAGCCCTCCTTCTTCCCTGAGAACCCAGAGTCAAAACCCTAGGAGATTAAAGCGACCATTGCACGTCCAAGTTCGATTCTCAACCCGTGGTGTTCGATTCTCGATCAAACGTCCATCCTACACCTTCGAATCACAATGGTTGCTGTTGGTTTCGATTGGAAAACCCTGGAATAGGATTCCGCACTATTTCAGAGGCTGTCGGGTAGATATACATTGGAACCGGATTGTTTCCGAGCTCCTAACTGGTCCTACAAAGTGGTATCAGAGCTTTGGCTCTTGATTCTACTCGATTTCCATTCAAAATCATTAGATCTAAGATTGAATTTTCGTAACTTGCAAAACCCTGAATTCCTTGGTCTCCAAGTCACTGTTTCATTCAAAATCAGTTGGTTTTTGTGGTGTTTTTGTCAAAACATTCATCCCAATTAGTTGGTAATCTTGTCATGGAGTTCTGTACCAAATTTGGTGCATAGATTTGGTCAAAATCAAAAGTTATTGCGATTTTAGTTGCTGAAAATCTCAGATAGCCCGAATGAGCATGGCGGCCGAATAAGTTTGGCCGAATCACTCTCATTCTCATGCTCCACTGAAGTCTGCTTTTTTTTCTCAGACTACTGAAGCTCCATCTTCCAATCAGATTCATTTCAGTCAGTCATCTTCCTCATCAAGCTCTCAGAAAGAACATCATCAACCAGTTACTAGTCTGAAGACATAGAATTTTGATAAAGTGACTGTAGAGATGGCCAAGGAGCACATGGGTCTTTTGTCTACTCTAGTTAGCTCCTATGATGGTTTAGTAGCTGGACAGATTGGCAATCTTTATCTGACAAATGATGACTACTCTCAGATAGATCCAGATGACATGGAGAGGATTGATATCATGTGGGCTCTAGCTAGTTCTATTAGAAGAGCTAAGGAGTTTGTGAAAAGAACAGGAAAGGACATTAATCTAAACAAGGAGTCTAAGTTTGGATTTGATATGGCATCTGTCACCTGCTACAATTGTGGGGAGAAAGGTCATTTTGCCAGGCAGTGCAAACACCCAAGGAAAGCAGGGAACAAGAATCCTTTTCAGCATCAAAAGTCTTCTACAGCAAATCCAGAGAGAAGACTTGTTCCTATTGATTCTCCTGCTCAGGCTGGTTCTTCAAATTCAAGCAAGGCATTGATGGTACAACAAGATGAAGGTGAAAATTGGGATTTCAGATTCAATTCTGAACAAGGGGGACAGGATAAAGCATGTGTTGCTTAAGAAGACAGATGATTCAAATGAAGAGAGCACTTCTGGAGAAGCACAGATTAGTATAGAAGAAACATCAGGTTCAGAGTCAGAAAGCATATCAGATTCAGACACTCAAGCTGATTCTGATGCTGATATTGAAGATTCAGCTACTCAATATGCTTTGATGGTGAACTCATCTGCTACTCCTACAACATCTTCACAGTCTGATCAGGTATCTGATGAATGTTTTTCTTCTAGATGTTTTAATTGTGTTGATCTTGACAGCAAGGTACTACTTATCAGAAACACAATGCTGATTTGATCAGTGATCTCAACCAGTGTATTGAGGCAAACAAAGTTTTAAAATCTAATGAAAAAGATTTTCAAACTAAAATTGAATTCTTAAACAGACAACTTCATGAGGCTGAGATTGCCGTTCTGAACAAGCAAGATGCTATCACTTCTTATCTCAATACCATCAATAAGATAAAGAAGAAGTTAGCCATAGTCGAGTGTGACTATGAGACCTTAGGTCAAAAGCTCAAGAGCTATAAAAGCTCTTCATACATAATTGAGCACATGATCAGTAAGGGTACTGATCAGAAGGGTAAGGGAAAAGTGAACTATCGACAATGTCCTCCACCAATATTGAACACCTTTGTCAATTCTCCAGATGACAAAGATGTTAAAGATTTCCAAGTTAAAACTCCATTAGTAATTGATCCAATTGGGATGATTACTGATGAGGGTTCCTCCTTGTTAGAGGAATCTTTTGTGGAGGGAATTGTTGAAGATTGGGTCTCAGATTCTGAGGATGAATCTGATGATTCATCAGATTGTGTTACTGTTCAAAATCAGCCACCAGTTGTCATGAAAGGCGACCCAATCTTACCTTCAAAAATTTATCAAACTTTAGGCTTTGTGAAAGCTTCAAAAGAAAATGAATCTTGTGTATCTAACAAGATTAAAAATCTTGTTCCTAATGGGAAAAAGGGTTTGGGTTTTAATCAGAACAAGCCTAAAACAAATGTTTTTAAACCACAAAGGCAATCCTTTTCTAAATTAAAACATTTTCATAGAAAGGGTGACAAAGTTTGTTTTGAGTGTGGTGCATCTGGACACATAGTTAGATGTTGTCCACAGTTGATCAGACCAAAAGTTGCACCACCCAGAAAACAAAATCAGATTTTTATCAAAGCTGTCAAATCTGAATCAAAGTCAACTCAAGTAAAACCCAAACAACCAAATCAGGTTAAATTTTTGGACAATGGTAAAGGGAAAATGGAGAACTTGGATGTTCTCAAATTGATCAATGTTTATCAAGCAAAGTCATCATTCATTTATGTGAAAAGCACTTTCAGTAAAAACTCAGTCTGGAAAGTCAAGTCTTCTGAGACTTCAGTTTCACCCAAGGCTATCCCTGACGGTAAATGGATCGATGAATGAATCTGTGACTCTTTGGGTCAACCCAAGATTGTAAAGGCTTGGGTTCCCAAAACGAACTAATTGTTTGTGTTTGTGCAGGTTGCCCCAACAGCTGCTCTTAACAGCTCTTGGATCGTTGATAGTGGGGCTTCTAGACACATGACTGGTGATATTTCGCTGCTCACCAACGTTAATTATGTTCGAAGTGGTTACGTTGCGTTTGCTGGTGACAAAGGCGGGTTCATAACAGGAGAGGGTATTCTGTCAAATGGCCAAGTTTCTTTTGACAAAGTCAGATATGTCAAGCAGTTGGAGAATAATCTGCTTTCAGTGTCACAGA
This sequence comes from Mikania micrantha, assembly GCA_009363875.1. Classification (NCBI taxonomy): domain Eukaryota; kingdom Viridiplantae; phylum Streptophyta; class Magnoliopsida; order Asterales; family Asteraceae; genus Mikania; species Mikania micrantha. The sequence goes on from CM018684.1 coordinate 50,405,811, forward strand.
TCTGTGACAAGCAGTATAAAGTTCTTTTTGATGACTCCAAATGCTACATTCTCAAGAAAGGTGTGACCATTCCTGAAGATTGGATTTTAATGTCAGCACCCCGTAAGCAGGACTTGTATGTACTCAACATGGCCACAGCTTCAACTACATCCTCCACAGCTTCATGTTTTATGTCAAAGGCAACTGAGAAAGATTCAATTCTTTGGCATAAGAGGATGGGTTATTTGAGTCTACGCAAGATGAATCACTTGGTACACAACAATTTGGTTGAGGGGGTTAGTCTGAAGAATTTCAAGCTGTCTGATGTATGTGTATCCTGCAAGAAGGGAAAGTAGACCAAGCAGTCTCACAAGCCAAAGAAGTATCATTCAATCCCTGTTCCACTTGAGCTTCTTCATATGGATCTATTTGGTCCTGTAAATCAATACTGTTTAGTCATCACTGATGAGTATTCCAGATACTCTTGGGTTTTCTTTCTAAAGGAGAAATCTGAAACGTTTGAGTGCATTCAAGTGTTGGTTAACAAACTTGAATCCCTCAATAAGCTCAAAATTCGTATGCTCAGAACCGACAATGGGACAAAGTTCAAGAATCACAACATGGAGAACTTTTGTAATGCATGGGGCATTGTTCAACAATTTAGTGCTCCGTATGTCCCTCAAATGAACGGTGTTGCTGAGAGGAAGAATAGAACTTTGATTGAGGCTGCTAGGACAATGCTTGCTGATTCATCACTTCCATTTCAGTTCTGGAATGAAGCTGTAGCAAATACTTGCTACACATTGAACCGGGTTTTGATAGTGAAGAGACATGGGAAGACTTGCTTTGAACTTCTCCACAACAGAAAGCCAAATCTTAAATATCTTGAACCTTTTGGTGCACCGTGCACGATGCTTAAGAAACATGAGCAGGGAAGTTCAATGAGAAGGTGGAAGAAGGGTACTTTCTTGGGTACAACACTCCTAATAAAAGAATCTACAACAGATCAACTCAGAATGTAGAGGAGCGGTACCATGTTGATGTTCAGAGACATTCTATGCCCCCACCTGGGAAAGGTCCGGACTGGATGTGTGACTATTCTGGTCTTTTTGACTCATTCAATATGCCTCCCATGTACTCAGATGAAGATGTTGCTGTTCAAATGATGTATGATGCACAAAATGCACCTGATGAACCAGTGCAACCTTCATCCACTTCAATTCCCACAGCTCAGACACAGATGAAAACCCAGTTCTACCAGCTGCCCCCGAACCAAATGTTGACAATCTTGTGCTAGGTCTTGAGGACTTAAATCTAAATAATCTCAGGTTGAAGTTCCAGCTCATACTATTGGAAGAATCAACCGTATTCATCCTCACGAGAATATTATTGGAAGTCCTCTTGACGGGGTTAAGACAAGAAATCAGCTATCTTCTGGAGGCCTTGCTGATATTCTTGACTTTGCTGATGTGAACTACTGTGCTCATTCTAGCTTCATCTCTCAAGTTGAACCACGCACAGTCACAGAGGCATTGAGAGAGGAATCTTGGGTTGATGCCATGCAAGAAGAACTACTGCAATTCAAGAAGTTAGGTGTCTGGCAACTTGTTGACAGACCTAAAGGTGCAAAAGTCATAGGCACCAGATGGGTTCTTCGTTGCAAAAAGGATGATCACGGGATCATTGTGCGAAAAAAGGCACGTCTGGTGGTTCAAGGATTCAGACAGATTGAAGGATTGGACTATAATGAAGTGTTTGCACTGGTTGCTCGACTTGAAGCAATTCGTATTTTCTTGGCATATGCATCCTTCAAGAAGTTTAAAGTCTATCAAATGGATGTCAAGAGTGCATTCCTTCACGGTGTGATAAGTGAAACAGTGTATGTTAGTCAACCTCCCGGGTTTGAGGATCCATTGCATCATGACCAAATCTACAAGCTCGACAAGGCCTTATATGGATTACATCAAGCACCGCGTGCATGGTATGAGACACTCTCCACTCACCTTCTGAGCAACAGGTTCAGAAGAGGTGTCATTGACTGTACACTGTTTATTCGAGAAAAGGATGGTGATCTAATCTTGGTGCAACTTTATGTGGACGACATCATATTTGGTTCCACGAATGATAGTCTGTGCAAAGAATTTGAAAAGGTTATGAAGGAGAAGTTCGAGATGAGCTCAATGAGAGAAATGAAATTTTTTCTGGGTTTACAGGTGGATCAGTCTGAGGCAAGGATTTTCATTCATCAGACAAAATATGTTGGTGACATACTGAGCCGGTTCAGTATGTTGGATGCGAAACTTGCTGGTACCCCGCTGGCTGTCAATCACGGGATTACACCAGACGAAAAGGGGGAGTTAATCGATGCCACCCTGTACCGAGGAATGATTGGATCTCTGATGTATCTTACTGCTTCTCGGCCAGACATCATGTTCGCCACATGCTTGTGTGCTCGTTATCAATCAAAACCAAGAGTATCACATCTCATTGCTGTGAAGAGGATTATGCGTTATCTGAAGGGTACTCCTGATCTTGGCTTATGGTACTCTAATGATGATAACTTTGAGCTTACTGCATATAGTGATTCAGATTATGGTGGATCCAAGAGAGATTACAAATCAACATCTGCGGGATGTCAGTTCTTTGGAACCCGATTGGTTACCTGGCAGTGCAAGAAGCAGACGTCGATGTCTACTTCAACCTGTGAAGCTGAATATATTGCTGCTGCTAGTTGCTGTTCTCAGATCATCTGGATACAACAGCAACTAAGGGACTATGGGTTACATTTTTCTAACACTCCTATTTATGTTGATAATACTGCTGCCATAGCTGTCACTAAAAATCCGGTCCAGCACTCGAAAACAAAACACATCGATATTAAATATCACTTCATACGTGATTGTTTTGAAAAGAAACTCATCGATGTTGTTAAGATACACACCGATCACCAGAAAGCCGATCTTTTCACAAAAGCGTTTGATAAATCCAGATTTTTATATCTGTTATCGGCTAATGGTGTTTTTCAAAAGGATGAAGTCCTACCTTCATCTGAATCTAATAAATGATCATCGATTTTCTTAGTTAGTTTTGTTTTGTTTTGTTTCTTTCTTTACTTCAGTATTCCTGTTTATTTCATTATATTAATCAAAAACACAAAAAGATTTTCAGTTTTAGGTTTTTAGGGGGAGAAAAAGTATGTTATTTGAAAAACCAAAAACATTAAAAACTTAACAAAATATAAAAACATTCATAAAATCACAAAAATGAGAAAGTCTTTGAGAAAGTAATATTTGAGCCTATTATATCTCAGAAGCTGAGGTGAATGTGTAAACTGAAAACACAAGAGAATTATGATGTGATGTGCTGATAGGCCGACTTTACAAAATGAATAGACAATTTGTGATAACTTAGAAAGTCTGATTTGTGGAATCTGTTTTAGAAAACCAGCCAAGTGAGAAATAGTTTTTGACTCAAATCAGGCATACACCGGTCATCATAGGATCTAATGAGGTTTCAAATGATTCATGAATTCAAGTCTGTACACGTGCCATATTGCTGGGACGAACCTAGCTGAAGCCGTCCATTTAGATGAGAATGATTAAATCATAAGAAAAATAAAAACAAGCTGGTATTAAGCTTGAAGAAAAACAAGAACAAGCTGGTATTAAGCTTGAGAAATACATAAACTAAATAAGTTCGATTCCATACACGTGCCATATTGCGTTGTAAAGACCTAGCTGAAGCCGTCCATTTGGATAGAAAAAGAAAATAAAAAAATAATAATAATAAATTGGAATCTTATAGAATTTATGATGACTGGTATTAAGATGTGCAGAAATGAGTTATAAACTGATTTTGATCTTTAGTGGTAAAATGATATGGGTAACTCAATCAGAAAATATGAGTGATCATAAAGTTTGTCTAGAAGTTATGTATTGTTAGGTTTAAGATTGGACAGATATATCGGTAATCGTATCATAAGACAAATGTGTCTGAAGTGAAACATTCAGTAATGCTGATTTGACATGATTAGGAGGATGTATCAGTTTCTCAACAGACCTCTCACAAAAATATGTGTTTCTTTGTCTATAGTTGCTAGTTGTACAGTTGTATTTTGTTTTAAAAAAAATGCAAAAAGATTTTATGTTTTCAATTTCAGTTTAGGTGATCATTTATAGGTTCAGATGTCTGTTTCATCTGAATCCTGAACCAACAAGACTTATCTTCATAAATGGCATCTGTTATACCGATCATAAAGTTAAATCTTGAAATCATTATGTGATTTGTGAGTGAAAATACTCATTCGACCGAATGGCTAATGAGAATAGCCCATTCGACCGAATGTCTTCATTCGGCGAATGACTCATGACCGAAGGAATACATTCGCTGGTTTCATTCGGCGAATGACTATCATATTTGAATTTCATTCGACGAATGACTATTGAGGGAAAACATCTCATTCGCCAGTCTCATTCGGCGAATGACTTACCCTATATAAACATTCAATCGGCCGAACTACCTCATTCTCCACATTTTCATTCGCCGTTTACTGTGTGTGTCATTCGCCCGAAATACCTTCTCTCTTCGGTCTACCATTTTCTTCTGATTTATTTTGATCCAGATACTGATAACTCTGCTTCTGATTGTCTCAGGTATACTTCGATCCAATATCATCGATTTTGGACCGTGGAATCATCACAAACCGTTCAAAATTTGGGATTTTAGGGTTTCTTGAATCGCCCTTTAAATAGATGATCAAAATGACATCAAAATCACTTAATACAAATGTTAATGTTTTTAATCGGTGGTTTATGAGTGTGGGTATACAATTTTTATGGGCTGATTTGAAGATTCATAAAATGGAATTTGAATTTGAACTATCAGCCGAATGACGCCATTCGGCGAATGGCTCATTCGGCGAATGAAGTTCATTCGGCGAATGAATTTCATTCGGCGAATGGATCATTCGACCAATTTCCTCATTCAACCAATGAGCTCATTCGCCCAAATCAATTTCATTCGGCCAAAGTGTTCTAAATGATTCTTTGTTCTGATTTCAATCTCTTGTTCAACCGAATTGTACTGACATGTATTTTCTCTGTTTTTCAGTATGGCTGGATACAAGTCGGTGACCAAGAACAACATTTGTGCCCATCTGGATCTCAACACGCCAAATGCCCGACATTTCACTGAGATTATTAAATTTTTGAGGCGTTCCAAGATTTTTGCTGCCATTTCGACTATGCATGTGCCATATCATTCTCACCAGCAGGACTTCTGGGCGTCTGCTGATATTGATTGTGAAGCTGAGCCTCCTGTCATCCGAGGCAAAGTACTTGGACATGATGTTGTTATCTCTGCTAAGCACATCAGGAGAGTCTATGGATTCCAGGATACACCAGATCAGCCATATATGCTTGATCGCAATTTAGTTCGTGGCTGTTTTATGCGGTGCAAGTACGAAGGTGATCTAGGAGCATGGATTCTCAACAAGGCATATATGTCTCCACAGTTCAAGTATCTAGCCCATGTGCTTATCCACTGCCTTGGGTCTAGGAGAGGTGGCTTCGATGATATGAGGGAGACTATTCAGTGTGCATTCGTTGCCTTAGTGCTGAACAGGCCCTTCAACTTCTCAGAGATGATCTTTTCGCATATGAAGGAGAATGTGACACTGAAGGGAGACAAGAAGTTCCTGATGTATCCTAGGTTCCTCCAGTAGTTGATTGACGCTCAGCTTCCAGATTTGCCAAAGGTCACTGCTGACATTATTTGACTGGAGCACATGAATGACATTACTCTTAACAGAGTAATGTCATACAGAGGCAAGGATAGGAAGCCTATAGTTCGTTCGTTGTTTGGTCATCTTGTGAGGGCTGATTACATTTCCCCATTTGGTCGGAGATGGAGACACGATGATTCAGATTCTGAGGTGGAGGACATTATTGTTCCTGATGATGGTGGTGATGATGATGATGGTGCAGGGGGTGATGGTGCAGGTGGTAGTGGTGCTGATGTTAGTATTGTTGCCAGTTCGATTGTTGATGTTATTATTACCACTGCTAGTGTTAGCACTATTGAGGTTGGAGTGACAGGAGTTAGTGCAGTTGATGTTGGCACAGGTACTGGAGTTAGTACATCTGTAGCTACTAATGATGATGTGGATATTGATTCCCTGATGGATCTGGAGTTTTTGGCTACTACTACATCCACTGTTTCTACTGCACTTGAGATGACAGGCACCACATCTGCTGAAGACAGGGATGAGTCAGATGACTCAGGTGATGAAGGTGGTGAAGCTGGTGCAGAGGGTGGTGAGAGTTCAGACTCAGAAAACACACCTGATGATGAGTTTGAGAATGTGTGGATAGGAGGGAGACTGATGAATAAGAGAAAGAAAAGGAGCGATGCTGAACTTACAGATCACTAATCCTTCATTTATTCCAGAGTTTGATGTGCCTCATCCTCCTCGTACTTCTACCTCTACATCTACAGCAGCCGTGTCTGTTGCTGCTGCAGTTCAGTCCACATCATCTCCTGCAGGCAGGAGGAAGAGAGCTAGGTTTCTCTTTCAGAGGAGGTCAGAACTGTCGACAACTGCTGCAACGACTGTTACATCAGTAGCAGTTGTCTCAGTTTCTTCACTGGCCAGGTCAAGGGCTGTTCCGACACGCTCCACTGTTGCCCCTCTGACCACCTATGTTGTTCAGGCTCCCATCTACACTGTTGCATCTATTGATCCTTCCATCACACGATCTGACACTATCATACCTACTGTTTCAGTTGTCAAGCAGCTGAGTACACTGAACAGTATGGTTCTGAGGCTGATGGAAAGGAACCTGGAGCAAGAAAAGAAGAGCAAAGAGCAGGAATTGGTTATTGCTCAACACACTCAGAGGATAACTGATCAAGACGCGTTGTTGCTACAGGCTGCAGATCAGCGAGCAGATCTAAGAGCAAGATCAACCCAACAAGAAGAACAACTGCTGAAGTATATTGATGAGCATAATCAACTGGCTCTGACTGCAAATGATCTTAGTGATCGTATTCTGGCTCTGGAGACTGAAAATGCCAGACTTGCTGAGCTAGTGGAGGGAGCTGAAGAGGGCACTCCACAGTTGGAGGGTAATGCAAGCGTTTCCGATGAATCAGACAAGGAAGAGAAAGAGGAAGAGGAAGAAGAAGAGTCTGAGGAGGAAAAGGTTGATTATGAGGAGTCAGAACATGACGATGACTCTGATGGTAATGAGGAGGATGGGTCAGGAAGCGGATCAGCTAGCTCTTCCAGATCTGATGACGATGATGATGACCAGGCTCAAGGACCTGGTCCTGAGATTCGTACTAAGACTAAGCACGATAAAAGTGCTAAAGCTCCTTCTCCTCCTCCTGCTCAGAGAGAAGAACCCACAGCTGCTGAGGAAGTCGAAGCTGTGCCATTGAGACGTCGTTTAGATGAGACTTTGACGATGATATTGGACGCTCAGGGCATCATACAGCACTCAGTAAGCTACGACAAAGAGGAGGGAGAGATCATTCATTGCTTATCAATGGAGCAAATAGCTGAGCTGTTCAGGTTGAATCCTGACGAGGTAGTGATTGATGACACCTCAGCTCCGGTTGGTGATGAGCCGTCTCCAGAGATTTTTGATGACGTTGATGAGGTCATTCTGGAAGACATCACAGAAAAGGAATATCCCAAGTACACATTAGCTGAAGATGAACTACCTACCTTTACTGATTTATTTGATCAAGCCACTAAGGAGATGCTGAGCAGATATTTGGAAGAACAAGTTGAGAAGAGTAAGTCTGAAGCTGATGATATTCAAAGAAGGAAATAGGAATGGAAAGCTTATTGGGAAGCTTTGAAGAAGGAAGTCAATGTAAAGATGTGTCACACCCCGGGCCGGCGGGGTAGGATCGGATGTCCCCGTCGGGCGGAAGGTTCCCGCGGCGCGATATCGTGGGTGATAATCGTGTTGATCAGATTGTTTACATAGCATCAATGTTATGAATATCTAAAGCACAATTAACATTAAACTAGGATTACAAAGTTAAATTTCAATATCAATGTTTGATAATTTAACTAAGTAAACCCATTCAAAAGAATCAAAGGTTTCTATCTTGTATCTGTACAAGATATCAAAAGAGATTCGTATTAACTACAAAAGATGTGCTTTCAAAAGTCTGCTAGGTCCTCTTGTGGGCTGCCTAGCATGCAATCCTGAGCCTTAGTTTATACCTGTGCATCACCTGAGAAAGCATGTAAAAGAAACAAGGTCAACACAATGGTTGGTGAGTTCATGTAGTTTATAAGTTTAAATAGCTTTAACAAAACTCCTTTCGGTAAAACCTTAATCTTATTAACTCCACATGCAATATCAAAATCGGTATGCTTATATATAGGGCATACCCCTGAGTCGAGCCTACGACCCGCCCAGACGCCGTCCCACCACATACTAATCCGGATATGACACTGTTATTAATAATAATTAAGCATTTTACCGACCCTTCAATCTCGTTTCCCCATCATAGTTTAAGCATTTTGATTGTAAGTTTACCCATAGCATCCGTGAGTTTAGCTTGAGAGTCACCAGAATAGACAACTGAATGCCCGAAGGAATTCAGTATCAATCCATACCAGTTATATGTGAAATTGGCAACATAGGGGGAGATAGAGGATTCCCATGATGACACAAAGTCAACTAAGGATCACCAATATCGTCCTAGTTACTGTTCACATGTGTAAATAGTTTTGGGAAACACTGCATGGCAAGCACTGAGAGACCATCAGTCTGTTTCCTCGTTTCAGACCATAGTAGGTGCCTTCTAGTCCTGACTGTGAAGAACACATGAAGGCAAGCACTGAGAGACCAACTATTGTTCTTCAAGTCCCGACTAGGAAGAACACCTGAAGGCAAGCACTGAGAGACCAACTATTGTTCTTCCATAGCCAATAGTTTTAGCATACAAAGAGTCCAGCATTTACGTAACTTGTGCACAAGAACTAGCTTTACAACAGGTAAGGCAAGCGCTGAGTGGCCAAACCGTTGTTTGAGCATGGCAATCACATAGCATTCAAGAGTTTACAGTATCCATAGTTTCAAGTATTCAGTGTGTATGTATGCATGTATGTTTATATTCAGTATCCCCATAGCATCATAGCATTATTAGCATTTAGTGTTTACATTAGTCTCTAGCATAACCAATAGCATTAACAAGTAGCATAGTCTCATAGCATTAGTATTAAGCATAACCCGTAGTGTTAGTTTGTAGCATAAACTCGTAGTATTAGCATTTAGTTTAACCCGTAGTCTTAGTATTTAGTATAACTCATAGTATTAGTTTGTAGCATAACCTCATAGAATTCGCATCCAGAATAGCATCATCAGATAGCAAATACCCTTAGCACTTGGTATTGACACATAGCTTTAGTATTAGCAAGTAGCTTATGCCTTTAGCACTTGGCATAATCAATTAGCATTTAGTTTGAATAGTGTCTTATGCCTTTAGCACTTGGCATAATCAAATAGCATTTAGTTTGAATAGTGTCTTATGCCTTTAGCACTTGGCATAATCAAATAGCATTTAGTTTGAATAGTGTATTATGCCTTTAGCACTTGGCATAATCAAATAGCATTTAGTTTGAATAGTATCTTATGCCTTTAGCACTTGGCATAATCAATAGTATAAAAGCATTTTGTTAAATTTAAAACATTGGTTTTAAAATGTATAACATGCTTCTCAGTCCCGAGTTAAAACCAAAATAGTTTGAAAAGGGACAATGAACTCACCTTGTAGTTGTGGTAGTTGACTTAGTCTCAAACAAGAATGCACGCGCTCTTTGTTGTAGTTGATATTGTTTTCACAATCCTGTATTGATTTCACATTGTTTAAATTTGTAAGTATAAGTTGTATATGTTTAAGCGTGTGTGTGTAGGTGTTAGCCCTAGAGTTGGCTAACACACATAAGTCTCGGTCATCATTCGGCCTTGATTTAATTGTTGTAGATCATTATTATCCCATGTCTCTATATGGTGTATTTAACTTTAATCCATTCGTGCAATTTCACCTCCTTGTCATAAAATGCTAGTTAAGTCGGTTATAAACCTTGCATCATCACCCAAGTTTAACTTAGGTTAATACACTTTGTTCCAACATTTTAGTTAAGTGTATTGATTATAACTTTGCAAAAGCAACTTAGATATAAACTTAGGTTTATAATTCAAACACTACTTGTATTCATTGTTAACTTGAAATGGTCATTTCGTAATTAATGATTAAGTAGCCCATTTTCTTTGTAAAAATGGTGATTTCAAGTAGATAAAGTTCATCCTCCTTGTAGTATTTTAGGAGATCCCATGCATGTCATTACATGAGTTTGTTCAAGGAGTTTGTTGGTCATGTGTTTAGCTCATGTTGGTCGAATGATTTGTCATGTCCAATTAGATGGGTCGTGGACCAACATGTTAGATGTTGGGTCAAATCTACGTGGGCCTCGGCCAAATGATTGTTGGGCCTACAAATGGGCCGAAGGGCTATTTGGGCCTAATGATTAACATATGGGCCAATTAACAAGTCATGGGCCGTAGGAAAATTCTGTTGGGCCAAGGGGTTGTGTTTGGGATCAATTGTTGGGCCAGAGTTATGAGTTGGGTCTTGGGCCAAACTGGGCCTAACTCAGTTGGGCTGAAATGTTTCTGGGCCATTCCAGTCCTAGTGGTCGAATGAAGGGCTGTTGGGCCAAAGAAGTTACTGAGCTACATGGGGTTTGCTGGCCTGCTGAATGTCATGGTATTGGGCCTTAACTGGGCCGTATGGAACCTTGCTGATCGAAGAATGATTCAGTCGCATGGGTGGCCGAATAAGTGGATCGAATGACTCATTCTGAAGAGGTGGTGGTCGAATGGGGTTAGGGTGATCGAATGAGGTGAGTGGTGACTGTGGTTCTCTTGTTCTTCGGCCGAATAACATCACATATGGGCGACTGAGACAAGGTCAAGCGAATGGGGTGGTGGCCGAAAGGTATGGGGGTTGGCCGGCGAAGGGAAGGTGGCGAATGGTGGTTCTGGCGAATGGGGAGGGTCCCGGCGAATGAAGCTCGAACGAAAGAGGCTACTATCTAGGTCGAATGAACACCTGACGAATGGGACCAGGGCTGCCCAGTCGAATGACACACAGTCGAGAGACTAGAGCCATTCGGCCCTAGCCATTCGACCACCAGCGAATCTCCTTCGGCCGCAGCAAGGGTTAGGCTCATAGTCACCCCCATCTCGAGCTGTTATGGTGTGTGTTCGAAGGGGCTAGCCATCGTGGTTCTAGGGTTCGAGGGGGAAAGGTTTAGAACCGGTTTTGGCTTATGATGTGACTTAGGGTTTGAAAACCCTAATATTCGGAATAGTTGCAGCTTCATACCTCAATTTTTGAAGGTGTTTGGCTCCGATCTGTTGTACTTTCGTGTAGGGAATGATGAGAGCTTCGTGTAGGTTCAAAAATGAGGCGATTTGGTGGAGTATTGCCCAAGATATGAAGCTTTTAAGCTTCAAAAATGGTGGGAGGATGATAAAACCGGGATTAGGGTTTGCAAATGGGGAAGAAAGAAGAGAAATGAGTTGATTTGACTCATTAAGGGTATTTATACCCCGCGTGGGTTCGGGTTCGGGTTCGTTTTTCTTGCTCGGTTCGCGTTTCCGGAACGTAACGCGTATTTTTCGCGTTTAAAATAAAAAGATCATTCTATGACTTTTAAAGTACAAATATATTTTCAAAAATCCTATTTAAATATCGCGGTATTTATTTATTTCTTAGAATTATTTTAAGTGTCGTTTAATTAATTTATTTAACGAATTTAATACTTTTACGCGTTTATTAAATTTGTTCGCGATTTCTTAAAATAGTTTAATTTAATTTATTTAATGATGAGTTTCAAAATTGTAAAATAGGAAATATTTAATTTCCTTAAAATTATGGTCGTTCGTATCTTTTGACGTTTTCGTTTTCGTTTCGTCAGAACGCGTCACCATCGCGCGTATTCATTCGAATCGTCATTCGAACGAACACGACGATGGTTTTGCTTTCCGAATTTTGTTTTCTACTTTTCAGTTATTATTTCAGAACGTTAAACTATCAGAATCATTCGTACAGATCGTCACCTATTCGAATAACTCATCGGTTTAGCATTCCGTAACAACAACCGTTATCGTTTTGTTTTGGTTAACCTCGCATACGTTTACACATAATAACACATCAATAAGCATTTGTATCACCGTTCAATGTTGTCTGAGGTGTTTCTGACTGTTAAACTGTAAAGTTTAATCAGATTTCAGAAACAATAGCATAATAGTTTACTGTTAACCATTACGTAGTTGATAGTACATCAATAGTTTGCATAGTTTGTACCTGAGTTACTGTGCCTTTACTGTTCCGCTCACTGTTCCGACGACGTTTCCGGCACAGTTGTTACAGTCTCCCCTTGTTAGAGAAATTTCGTCCCGAAATTTAAGCATTGTTATCGGGTACGGCTTCCTCTGCGAACACTTGGGGATATTTGTTTCTCATGTGATCTTCGCGTTCCCAAGTAAACTCGGGTCCGCGCCTTGAGTTCCAACGCACTTTAACAATAGGAATACGGCTTCGCCTTAGTTGCTTAACTTTGCGATCCATAATCTCTAATGGTTCCTCAACAAAACGTAAGTGTTCATCCAATTGAATTTCTTCAATTGGTATGATAAGAGTTTCATCAGCAAGGCATTTCTTCAAGTTTGAGACGTGAAACACGTCGTGTACACCACTAAGTTCATCCGGTAAGCTCAATCTGTATGCTACAAGACCAATACGTTCAATGATTTCGAACGGTCCCACATATCGTGGTGTTAGTTTACCTTTCTTTGCGAATCGAACTACGCCCTTCCCTGGGGAAACCTTCAACATGACCCGGTCTCCCACTTGGAATTCCAACGGCTTACGCCGTTTATCGGCATAGCTCTTTTGTCTACTTCGTGTTGCTTGTAGCCTTTGTTGTATTTGAGCGATCTTGTCGGTAGTTTCTTGGATAAGTTCTGGCCCCGTGATGCGATTATATCCTACTTCAGACCAACAGATCGGTGACCGAAACTTTCGACCATAAAGAGCCTCGAATGGGGCACAACCGATACTGATGTGATAACTGTTGTTGTAGGAGAATTCGATCAGTGGCAAATGAGAATCCCAGTTACCACCAAAGTCTAGAACACAAGTTCTCAACATATCCTCCAGGGTTTGTATAGTACGTTCGCTTTGACCGTCCGTTTGTGGATGATAAGCTGTACTCAGGTTTAATTGCGTCCCTAGAGATTTCTGTAATGATTGCCAGAAACTTGATGTAAATCAGCTATCACGATCTGAGATAATAGACAATGGCACACCATGACGTACCACTATCTCGTTGATGTAGAGCTTTGCTAGTTTATCCATCGTGTATGTTTCTCGCATAGGCAAGAAATGAGCAGATTTCGTTAATCGGTTGACGATAACCCAAATGGTATCATGTCCACTGGAAGTGCGGGGTAGCTTGGTAATAAAGTCCATAGCTATTTGTTCCCACTTCCATAGTGGAATTTCAGGCTGTTCCACTAAACCTGACGGTTTCTGGTGTTCTGCCTTCACCTTAGCACACGTAAGGCATCGACCAACATACTCAGCTATGTCTTTCTTCATACCCGGCCACCAATAAAATGCACGTAAATCTTGATACATTTTATCAGCACCGGGATGCACAGAGTACTTGGTCTTGTGTGCTTCATCAAAAATAAGCTTCCTTAACTCATCTACTGCAGGGATCCATACGCGATCCTTATAGTAAACGAGTCCATCAGGTCTCGTTTCCAAATGTTCTTCCACTCCACAATCTAGGTCTTTCTTCAAGTTTCCTCGTTCAATCGCCTCTTGTTGTGCTTGCATAATGTGGTCGTGTAAGTTTGTCTGTACAGTCATTCCCATTGCTCTAACACGCAAGGGTTTGACCCGTTCCTTCCGACTCAAGGCATCAGCAACTACGTTTGCCTTGCCCGGATGGTACTTGATTACACAGTCATAGTCATTCAAAAGCTCAACCCAACGTCGCTGTCGCATGTTGAGTTCCTTCTGATCAAATATATGTTGCAGACTTTTGTGATCTGTAAATATGGTACACTTGGTGCCATATAAGTAATGTCTCCAGATCTTTAAAGCAAATATCACAGCTCCCAATTCCAAATCATGAGTAGTGTAATTCTTCTCATGAACCTTCAGTTGTCTAGAGGCATACGCAATCACTTTGTCTCGCTGCATAAGTACGCAACCAAGTCCCTGATGGGAGGCATCATAGTACACTACAAAGTCATCACAACCATCTGGGAGAGATAAGATTGGAGCATCACATAGCTTTTGCTTTAATGTCTGAAAGGCTTCTTCTTGTTTCTGTTCCCAAACAAACGGCTTGCTCTTCTGTGTCAACTTCGTGAGTGGCAGAGCTATCTTAGAAAAGTTCGAGATGAACCTCCTGTAATAGCCTGCTAAACCTAGAAAAGAACGTATCTCCGTCGGTGTCTTCGGAGCGTCCCAATCTTTTATTGCCTCGATCTTTGCAGGATCAACATGTATTCCCTCACTGTTAACAACATGTCCTAGGAATTGAACCTCCTTTAACCAAAACTCACACTTAGAGAATTTGGCATAGAGCTTCTCTTCCTTTAACAGTTCCAAGATCGTTCTGAGATGTTGCTCGTGCTCTGTTTTGCTTTTAGAATAAATCAATATGTCATCAATGAAAACAATAACAAATTGATCCAAGTACGGCTTACACACACGGTTCATGAGATCCATGAAAACCGCGGGTGCATTCGTCAAACCAAAAGGCATCACCATGAACTCGTAATGCCCGTATCTGGTACGAAACGCCGTCTTCGGTAAGTCTTCATCCTGTACTCTGAGTTGATGGTATCCAGAACGCAGATCGATCTTCGAAAAATACTGTGCTCCTTGTAGTTGGTCAAACAAATCATCAATCCTCGGTAATGGATACCGATTCTTGATGGTTAGTTTGTTTAGCTCTCTGTAGTCTATGCACATACGAAAGGATCCATCCTTCTTTTTCACGAACAATAC
This sequence comes from Mikania micrantha, assembly GCA_009363875.1. Lineage (NCBI taxonomy): Eukaryota > Viridiplantae > Streptophyta > Magnoliopsida > Asterales > Asteraceae > Mikania > Mikania micrantha. Next base: position 50,420,910 of record CM018684.1, read on the forward strand.
CGGAGCTCCCCAAGGTGAGTAGCTCGGTCGGATGAAACCTTTATCAAGTAGCTCCTGTAATTGGTTAGATAATTCCTGCATCTGTGAAGGTGCTAACCAGTAAGGAGATTTAGCAACAGGTGTTGCTCCAGGAATCAGATCAATACAAAACTCTACCGGTCGCACAGGTGGCAAACCAGGCAAATCCTCAGGAAACACTCCAGGATATTCCTTTACTATCGGCACGTCTTGAATCGTTTTCTTGTCTTTTTCTTTCTCCACCACATGAGCCAAGAAAGCTATGCATTTCTTTTGAAGACACTTACGCGCTTTTATGCATGATATGATCTTTATGTTTCTCTTTGCTTGATCCCCACGAACTTCCAATACACGATCATTCGTCACTGGAATTCGAAGTAGCTTTTCAGAACAGATGACATCAACTCTATTGAGTGATAGCCAATCCATTCCCACAATGATGTCGAAACTGCCCAACTCCATCGGCAACAAGTCGATGGTAAATGTGTGATCTGTGAGTGTAAGTGGGCAGTTCCTAAGTATAGTGCTAACTGTAACTTGCTTTCCGTTCGCTACTTCGATAATGTATGGGGAATCTAAAGTTTCCTCAGTAAGATCAAGTTGGTGTGCAAAGTCAGATGAAATAAAACTCTGATCTGCACCAGTGTCAAATAAAATAGATGCATAAGAGTCATGTATAAGAAATGTACCAGTGACCACATTAGGGTCTTGGCGTGCTGCATTGGCTCCAATCACAAAAGCCCTTCCACGTGGTGTTTGGGCTCCTGGTTGTACTCGCTTTGGACACTCTCTGGAGAAATGGCCTAATTCTCCACAGTTGTAGCATCCCCTGTTGTTTTTGTTGGGATTGTCAGGTCTTGGTGGTGGAGGAAGTGCTACAGCAGCATTGTTTGCAGTACGAGTTGCCGGTACACGGCATTGCTGAGCACGGTGACCTAATCGGCCACAATTGTTGCATTTCCGGCATTGCGCCGTAGTAGGATGATGAAATCTGCATCGTGCACACTGAGGATGCGGTCCCACATAGTTCTTGGGTGCAGCTTGAGCAGGTGCTGCAGTAACTTGTTGTAGTGGGGTAGCCATCACATAACTCTTGACGACCTTTTGCTTTTTCTTCTGATGATACTCGGGCTTCCTTGAAGTTGTTTCCTTAGCTTTTCCCGAGTCCTCTTTCAGAACCCCTGACTTTACCATCACTCCAGTAAGTTTAGCTGAAAGAGAGATGGCTGACTCCAGTGTAGCAGGATACGCAGCCAACACAATGCTTTGAATGCAAGAGGGTAACCCTGCAACATAGCGGTCAATCAGCTTTTCTAGTGTCGGTACCATTTCTGGCACCAGAGCTACCAGCTCATGATAACGAGTGGTAAAAGTCATATGATCCGCTCCCTTCATAACATGGTTCGAGAGCTCAATCTCCAGCTGTTGCAGTTCATGCTTCGGACAAAATTCATTCCTTAGTAGAAGTTTAAACTCCGCCCAGGGCATTGCCATTGCTTCATCCCTTCCCTTTGCCCTGATTTGTGCGTTCCACCATGTTAAAGCTCGCTTGCTGAATGAACCAGCTGCATAGCGAACCTTATGATGTTCTGGACAACCACTAATGTCCAAAGTATTCTCCATCTTTTCGAGCCACTGGATAAGTCCAACAGCTCCTTCAGCACCGGTAAAGCTGGGAGGTTTGCATCCTACAAAGGATTTGTAGGAGCAGTCTGAAGTGTGACTAGTGTTTCCACTAGCTTCCCCAGTAGTATGGCCAGAGTTGTTGCCATGACTTTGAATCCGGTTTATCATCTCTGGGATGACATCTTTCAGTTGACTTGTCAGTTGAGTGCTCAGAAGTGTCGCCAAAGCGATAGTAGCAGGATCTATCATCTGAACGTTGCTTGAACCTGGTGGTGGAGAGTGTGGAGGAGGAGGAGATGGCGGTGGTGAATCTGGTGGTGTAGGAGTAGAAGAATGTGGTGCAGAAGTCTGAGTAGTAGGCTGTTTTCTTGGCGGCATTCTGATCATAACCAAAAGTATTTGGTTAGTGCAGTGATCGAATGCAGAAGACGAAATGCAAACTTAAGTCTTATGTTCTCTATATGAGGGTCCCTAAGTTATAGTCTAGGCCAAACCATTTAAGCAAATGACCTATTATTCTCTATAACCTTGAGCTCTGATACCAATCTGTCACACCCCGGGCCGGCGGGGTAGGATCGGATGTCCCCCTCGGGCGGAAGGTTCCCGGGGCGCGATATCGTGGGTGATAATCGTGTTGATCAGATTGTTTACATAGCATCAATGTTATGAATATCTAAAGCACAATTAACATTAAACTAGGATTACAAAGTTAAATTACAATATCAATGTTTGATAATTTAACTAAGTAAACCCATTCAAAAGAATCAAAGGTTTCTATCTTGTATCTGTACAAGATATCAAAAGAGATTCGTATTAACTACAAAAGATGTGCTTTCAAAAGTCTGCTAGGTCCTCTAGTGGGCTGCCTAGCATGCAATCCTGAGCCTTAGTTTATACCTGTGCATCACCTGAGAAAGCATGTAAAAGAAACAAGGTCAACACAATGGTTGGTGAGTTCATGTAGTTTATAAGTTTAAATAGCTTTAACAAAACTCCTTTCGGTAAAACCTTAATCTTATTAACTCCACATGTAATATCCAAATCGGTATGCTTATATATAGGGCATACCCCTGAGTCGAGCCTACGACCCGCCCAGACTCCGTCCCACCACATACTAATCCGGATATGACACTGTTATTAATAATAATTAAGCATTTTACCGACCCTTCAATCTCGTTTCCCCATCATAGTTTAAGCATTTTGATTGTAAGTTTACCCATAGCATCCGTGAGTTTAGCTTGAGAGTCACCAGAATAGACAACTGAATGCCCGAAGGAATTCAGTATCAATCCATACCAGTTATATGTGAAATTAGCAACATAGGGGGAGATAGAGGATTCCCATGATGACACAAAGTCAACTAAGGATCACCAATATCGTCCTAGTTACTGTTCACATGTGTAAATAGTTTTGGGAAACACTGCATGGCAAGCACTGAGAGACCATCAGTCCGTTTCCTCGTTTCAGACCATAGTAGGTGCCTTCTAGTCCTGACTGTGAAGAACACATGAAGGCAAGCACTGAGAGACCAACTATTGTTCTTCAAGTCCCGACTAGGAAGAACACCTGAAGGCAAGCACTGAGAGACCAACTATTGTTCTTCCATAGCCAATAGTTTTAGCATACAAAGAGTCCAGCATTTACGTAACTTGTGCACAAGAACTAGCTTTACAACAGGTAAGGCAAGCGCTGAGTGGCCAAACCGTTGTTTGAGCATGGCAATCACATAGCATTCAAGAGTTTACAGTATCCATAGTTTCAAGTATTCAGTGTGTATGTATGCATGTATGTTTATATTCAGTATCCCCATAGCATCATAGCATTATTAGCATTTAGTGTTTACATTAGTCTCTAGCATAACCAATAGCATTAACAAGTAGCATAGTCTCATAGCATTAGTATTAAGCATAACCCGTAGTGTTAGTTTGTAGCATAAACCCGTAGTATTAGCATTTAGTTTAACCCGTAGTCTTAGTATTTAGTATAACTCATAGTATTAGTTTGTAGCATAACCTCATAGAATTCGCATCCAGAATAGCATCATCAGATAGCAAATACCCTTAGCACTTGGTATTGACACATAGCTTTAGTATTAGCAAGTAGCTTATGCCTTTAGCACTTGGCATAATCAATTAGCATTTAGTTTGAATAGTGTCTTATGCCTTTAGCACTTGGCATAATCAAATAGCATTTAGTTTGAATAGTGTCTTATGCCTTTAGCACTTGGCATAATCAAATAGCATTTAGTTTGAATAGTGTATTATGCCTTTAGCACTTGGCATAATCAAATAGCATTTAGTTTGAATAGTATCTTATGCCTTTAGCACTTGGCATAATCAATAGTATAAAAGCATTTTGTTAAATTTAAAACATTGGTTTTAAAATGTATAACATGCTTCTCAGTCCCGAGTTAAAACCAAAATAGTTTGAAAAGGGACAATGAACTCACCTTGTAGTTGTGGTAGTTGACTTAGTCTCAAACAAGAATGCACGCGCTCTTTGTTGTAGTTGATATTGTTTTCACAATCCTGTATTGATTTCACGTTGTTTAAATTTGTAAGTATAAGTTGTATATGTTTAAGCGTGTGTGTGTAGGTGTTAGCCCTAGAGTTGGCTAACACACATAAGTCTCGGTCATCATTCGGCCTTGATTTAATTGTTGTAGATCATTATTATCCCATGTCTCTATATGGTGTATTTAACTTTAATCCATTCGTGCAATTTCACCTCCTTGTCATAAAATGCTAGTTAAGTCGGTTATAAACCTTGCATCATCACCCAAGTTTAACTTAGGTTAATACACTTTGTTCCAACATTTTAGTTAAGTGTATTGATTATAACTTTGCAAAAGCAACTTAGATATAAACTTAGGTTTATAATTCAAACACTACTTGTATTCATTGTTAACTTGAAATGGTCATTTCGTAATTAATGATTAAATAGCCCATTTTCTTTGTAAAAATGGTGATTTCAAGTAGATAAAGTTCATCCTCCTTGTAGTATTTTAGGAGATCCCATGCATGTCATTACATGAGTTTGTTCAAGGAGTTTGTTGGTCATGTGTTTAGCTCATGTTGGCCGAATGATTTGTCATGTCCAATTAGATGGGTCGTGGACCAACATGTTAGATGTTGGGTCAAATCTACGTGGGCCTCGGCCAAATGATTGTTGGGCCTACAAATGGGCCGAAGGGCTATTTGGGCCTAATGATTAACATATGGGCCAATTAACAAGTCATGGGCCGTAGGAAAATTCTGTTGGGCCAAGGGGTTGTGTTTGGGATCAATTGTTGGGCCAGAGTTATGAGTTGGGTCTTGGGCCAAACTGGGCCTAACTCAGTTGGGCTGAAATGTTTCTGGGCCATTCCAGTCCTGGTGGTCGAATGAAGGGCTGTTGGGCCAAAGAAGTTACTGAGCTACATGGGGTTTACTGGCCTGCTGAATGTCATGGTATTGGGCCTTAACTGGGCCGTATGGAACCTTGCTGATCGAAGAATGATTCAGTCGCATGGGTGGCCGAATAAGTGGATCGAATGACTCATTCTGAAGAGGTGGTGGTCGAATGGGGTTAGGGTGATCGAATGAGGTGAGTGGTGACTGTGGTTCTCTTGTTCTTCGGCCGAATAACATCACATATGGGCGACTGAGACAAGGTCAAGCGAATGGGGTGGTGGCCGAAAGGTATGGGGGTTGGCCGGCGAAGGGAAGGTGGCGAATGGTGGTTCTGGCGAATGGGGAGGGTCCCGGCGAATGAAGCTCGAACGAAAGAGGCTACTATCTAGGTCGAATGAACACCTGACGAATGGGACCAGGGCTGCCCAGTCGAATGACACACAGTCGAGAGACTAGAGCCATTCGGCCCTAGCCATTCGACCACCAGCGAATCTCCTTAGGCCGCAGCAAGGGTTAGGCTCATAGTCACCCCCATCTCGAGCTGTTATGGTGTGTGTTCGAAGGGGCTGGCCTTCGTGGTTCTAGGGTTCGAGGGGGAAAGGTTTAGAACCGGTTTTGGCTTATGATGTGACTTAGGGTTTGAAAACCCTAATATTCGGAATAGTTGCAGCTTCATACCTCAATTTTTGATGGTGTTTGGCTCCGATCTGTTGTACTTTCGTGTAGGGAATGATGAGAGCTTCGTGTAGGTTCAAAAATGAGGCGATTTGGTGGAGTATTGCCCAAGATATGAAGCTTTTAAGCTTCAAAAATGGTGGGAGGATGATAAAACCGGGATTAGGGTTTGCAAATGGGGAAGAAAGAAGAGAAATGAGTTGATTTGACTCATTAAGGGTATTTATACCCCGCGTGGGTTCGGGTTCGTTTTTCTTGCTCGGTTCGCGTTTCCGGAACGTAACGCGTATTTTTCGCGTTTAAAATAAAAAGATCATTCTATGACTTTTAAAGTACAAATATATTTTCAAAAATCCTATTTAAATATCGCGGTATTTATTTATTTCTTAGAATTATTTTAAGTGTCGTTTAATTAATTTATTTAACGAATTTAATACTTTTACGCGTTTATTAAATTTGTTCGCGATTTCTTAAAATAGTTTAATTTAATTTATTTAATGATGAGTTTCAAAATTGTAAAATAGGAAATATTTAATTTCCTTAAAATTATGGTCGTTCGTATCTTTTGACGTTTTCGTTTTCGTTTCGTCAGAACGCGTCACCATCGCGCGTATTCATTCGAATCGTCATTCGAACGAACACGACGATGGTTTTGCTTTCCGACTTTTGTTTTCTACTTTTCAGTTATTATTTCAGAACGTTAAACTATCAGAATCATTCGTACAGATCGTCACCTATTCGAATAACTCATCGGTTTAGCATTCCGTAACAACAACCGTTATCGTTTTGTTTTGTTTAACCTCGCATACGTTTACACATAATAACACATCAATAAGCATTTGTATCACCGTTCAATGTTGTCTGAGGTGTTTCTGACTGTTAAACTGTAAAGTTTAATCAGATTTCAGAAACAATAGCATAATAGTTTACTGTTAACCATTACGTAGTTGATAGTACATCAATAGTTTGCATAGTTTGTACCTGAGTTACTGTGCCTTTACTGTTCCGCTCACTGTTCCGGCGACGTTTCCGGCATAGTTGTTACAAGATGCCAGCTACGCACACCAAGTTGTATAGGAATAAAGGCTACAAAGCTAGAGGTCAGATTCTCAGCTGGGCATACTTTCACGATCTGGGATGTTATGCTGTGAAGAGGGAAAGGGGAATTGATTACTTCAAGCATCCTCATGACTTCAAGACGCTGCCAGGATTTGAAGTCAATCAGATTGCGCATTTGAAGATGTTATACAGTGATGGCTCAGGGATGTCAGCTTGGTTCTCCAGAAAAATCCAGTACGAGTACAGAAAGAGGTGGCTAAACTTCAGGCCTCAGCAACCTGAACGATACTACTTGCCAGAAATCGATGGAGATAGCCGGAAGCATAAGGTTATCCTGAAGTGGCTTCCTCCTAAAGTCATGAAGAAGATTCCATTAAGGAAGATGCGTCAAGACTTTATCGAGGGCTTCCGATGGTGGTACTATGACGGGCGAACTGGAGAAGCTGTGATAGTGATGTGCAAAGAGAAGAAGTGGGAGACCGAACGTATTTTTGAGCCAATGTGGTTCACCAATCTGTCTCGCAATGATGTCAAGACTTTGTACTTTCATCAGATGTTCTTCGATGTTGCTGACATAGAGTGTAACAACCAACAATAAATCAGGTATAAAACTCCTTAATGTTATTTATATTTGTTTGAACAAGGGTTATTAAAACAAAACCTAAAAATCCTACTAAAATAAACAACTTCGGTCCTTGAACTCAAAACCATACCCAAAACATCATAATTAACTCAATAAAAACACCCAACCAATTCAAATTTCCAATGAAAAAGTTAACAAAATTAAATTAAAATCTCACCATGTGGTTCCAAATTCCATGTTATCAAATAGTTGGATTTAAACCAGAAAGTACAGCCATCTATTCCTAAGATTGATAGACCACAAACCACCTAATCCTTTTTTTTTGCCTCAACTGTAACATTTCGATTAATTATGTAATTTCAAGATTTATCAACCATAAATTTTGTTATCTATCTATCTATTGTTATTATTATTATTATTATTGATATTTTATTATTATTTTATAATAATAATATTATATATAATATCAATAATAACAACAAAAATAATAACAACAATAATAAAGCTTAAAAAAAAGTTACAAAGTAAGTATAATATAAAAGTTATTTCAAATTTTAAAGTAGGTTTTAATAATAATGATATTAATATTAAAAGACATAAATACTTTATTTAGAAAAGTATTAAGATTTTATAAAATTATAAATCATATTAAAAAACTTGGACTCTTGGAGGGACTAATTATGACAAGATTAAAAACTGAGAAATAAAAGGAAAACAAGGAAGGACTAGAAGTGTTAATACCCCAAAGTTCTCATCTCTTTCACCCATTTCTTCCATGGATCAACCCAACGACCCATTTCGACCCATTCAACTAACAACGCGATTTCGGGAGTAAAAATCGATAAAGTTTGAACTTTTATCAACAACCGAACATCGTGGGATCGTTAACATCAACCAAAGAGTCGAATAAGTCAAAAAATCAAACGAAATTCGTTCCTAATTAACCGGAATCGATCGCGTGTTATAGAATATATATAAACGAGCATAGCAATCGAATTGAATTAAATCAACCCATTTACTCCTCCCATACCTGCGAAACTTTCTGTGTATTTCAAGTACCATCACAAGCTCCCTAGATCGCGAATCAAGCCCATAAAAGCTTCGGGTCGAGCGGTTCTGTACGTGAGCTCGAAACCAGACCAAACACAAACGGTTGTAAGTGTTCTATACATCATTAGATTCGTATTTTAATTACAAACGAAAGCCCTAAGGTATTAAGGACGATCGGGTTAACATTCGATCGAATTTGATGAACCTTGGAAACTAGGGCTCGTAAATCATTAAGGAGGATTAGGGAACCCAGCTAAGTAACTGTTAAATATATTTCAGATGGATACAGAACAAAACCAAGTCCCTAGGACTATTATTATTATTATTATTATTATTATTATTATTATTATTATTATTATTATTATTATTATTATTATTATTATTATTATTATTATTATTATTAGTGTAATTGTCTTAATTAACATTATTATTATAAACTATTATATTATTATGAATGTTTTAGTTAATATTATTATTATTATAAATTATTATATTATTATGGTTATCATAGTTATTAACCAAATTATTACAATTATTATTGATATTATTATTAATAAAAGTATCATTATTATCATTAATATTAGTACTATTAATATTATCATTATTTTCATCAGTATTATCATTATTAATATTGTTAATAATAATAATATTATTATTATTATTATTATTATTATTATTATTATTATTAGTATTAGTATTAATAATAATCACGATTTCTTTAACAATAATAATTATTTTAAACTTCAACAACTAATCGACTGATAACACCTTAAACAATTATTATGAAACCAATACTCATAAATTTTATTGTAAACATATAAAATACAAATTCATTATAAAAAAAATTCCATGCAAAGTCGTAACTACTTTAGTTATGTGCGATTAAATTATAGGTTAAGCTAGATCGTGTTGGATACTATTTGGGCTACGTATTTATCATTTATTAGCAACGACTAGCTCATCACACAATGTGAGTTTCATTTTCCCTTTTTCTTATTTTGTGTTTGTTTACAAAACCTCGGGGCTGAAACATGTACTTTATCTTATTATGCAATTCTATATGTGAACTTGTGTGAATCTATGTGCTTTATGTTCCAAACTAGCTTGATTGCAATTACTCATGGCAATAGCAATAAGTCCACAATTTAAACTCATGGCAATGACAATAAGTCCACATAAAACTACGACAATTGATCATGCGTCACAACTAGTTGCTTAGTAGATTCTATACATGTTGAAAGACCGCTGAGATAGAATTGAAAGGTGACACAACTAATTGTTTATCGGTTTTGTTTCCACATGAATGCCCAGTTTACCTTGTTTCATTTGATATGCATACGATAACTTTGAAACTATTGAACTATTTATCGAGTCAAAACAATGACTCTCACCAACTTTATAGTTGACCTGTTATTTTAAACATGTTTCAGGTGGAACAGCTAACTAAGCGTATTTTGATGATCACATTAGAGCTTGGACCTAGTTAATTAGTTACGATTGTGATATGTAATTTCTTTGTAATGACATTGAATGTAAGTATTTACAATTAAGAACCTTGTGCTTTTGAACAATCTACACTTCGTGTACGCTCCGATGATTCCGCCATTGGTCGGGGTGTTACATCAACCTAGCCGAAGACACCCCCATGCCCCTCCTTCGGCAGCCACCAGTACCCCCTATAACCACTCTACAGCCTCAAATAAGCTGCCATAAATCTTAACCATACTGCAGTATGGATCTTTCCTGCCCCAATTCAGCTTCCAAGAATCATCCTTACCTTCCCAATAGGAGTGGTTGTACTATTCTTAAAAATCTAACCTCAAAGGCATGCCCCTAACAAGATAGGGATATCATGAGCCATGTCCATGATGCTGATCGTTTCTTTGCAAAAGGATAACACCCCATTACTCCTCCAAACAACCCTATAAATACCCGCATACGGAGCTCAAGGAAGTATCACCACAGCACCGAAAATTTCCATCTTCTGGAAGTTAACGGTTACCTCAAGGTTCCAGTCAAACCACATAATCCTCCACATAATCTTAAGATCCTTTCTTCTTGCGGTCCCACAGCAGCCAGCAGCTCGATCAGCAACGTTCGAAGTCCCGGATGTTCTGGAGTGGAGGCGCAACACTGAACCAGAAGCAGCTCAAACGAAACCTTGTTCTTCGGCTAAGTTCTGGTAACTACTCCTTCAAAATCAATTTACTACTTACCTATAAAAGCTTTTATCTAAAATCTCATTACAGTTACGAATTTTAACCGGAACTCGGGTCGGGAATGTACTAATATACGAACAGAAAGATAGATGAGTATAAAGAAACATACTTAAACAAAACCTCAAAAGAAAGCTCCGAAAATCCTTCTGTTAATCCAGAAACTCCCAGCCAGTTGATATACCACCACCTTATACCATTCCCCATACATTCCTCTTCTCGTTCAAGATCATCTCGGATGAAACCGCAAGAGTATCCGATCTGCAACAGAAGAAATTCGATCAGCTCAACAGCCCTCTCCCTGGACGTGTGCACATTAAGAAGCTCGAATACATTCTTCATACCTTGCTTGCTAAAGGTAAGATATCACCTCCTCAAATATAAGCCCCCATCTCCTTAAACAAACCCGTGAAACCTTGTAATCAAAAGATATCAAACTAAAACTAAGATTCATGCGGGTTCACTGCATTTACAACTAAAGCACCAGCTCAAGAGTTAACTTTCAACTCATAGGCTAGCAGTGTGTCAACAAGAGGCCACTGTTTAAAGAAAATATATATATACATATTAAGAAGAGGGTTTGCATAAGTGCCTGTAGATGAGTCATGTTCTTACATATGAACGTATAAAAATATACAATGGGTAAACCCTCTGCTTGTAGTAAGACAGCCCTTACATATCTATAAATGATAACAAACAATAGCCTCACTCACATGCGTATGGAACCAAGATAGTTCCATACACACGTAAGATCTATCTCAAACATCGAACAAAGTGAGAGGAAGATTAAGGGCTGGTTGTCTAAAAGAAAAGAATATGATAACACTATATTGATTTGGCAAGAATCGGTGTTTAAAGGAATAATTAAAACTACAAAAAAAAAATGACAACATAAAATGGCATCTTATGGGTATATATATATATTTATATACATACATTATCACATTTGGAGAAACAAATATGGGGTTGTTAACAATCAAAGATTTAATACACAATATCCTATTGACTTATCAAAATAATAATAATAATAATAATAATAATAATATTAAACAACAACAACAATAAATAAATAAAAGAGTAAAATGAAATAAAGATCTCTTATTCTAATTTTTGGGCGATATCATAAGTTTCCCTAATTAAATTTGGGCAAACTCGTAAGTCCCCCTCAATTTCACTTTAAAGTAAACTAAGATTTAAAATCTATAAACACTAAGACAAAAATATATTTCGATAACAATAGGGGTTATTCCACGGATCTCATGAAGTGCCATACGTTTGTAGGGCTCGAGAAAAACACTGAACCCTAAACTCACGGTTACTTGGAACCTCCTGATCACTACTCAAAGTGAGTTTCGTAGCCCCCTTTTTATTTAAATATTTATACTCTTCGATACTTGCTATCTTACTTATCCATACGTGTTTATTAAAATGATACTTGTTTGAATGTTTATTTCATGAGTACTTATTTCAAAGTCCCCATTGATATATATATGTATGAATTATATCGGTAATTCCACAACTATTTAGCTCAATTGACGAGCCGTGGATTAATATGGATAGTGCTATCGGGCTGACGACCCCATTCATTTCGAGATTTTGGTCGCTCCAAATCGTTCCCAAGTGCCTGGGCTTAAATGAATGTATATTTCCATTTACTATATATTTGATTGATTGATGGCATTATGGGGCGAACAGTCATAGGTTTGGTTGTGGGCTCATGTTTAAGTAATCATTCACTTGTGCTAATTTTAATTTAAACATTATATGGATAATTTTTATAAATACTTTCCTTCAACATTTTATCGAGTCGTAAACCTACGGACTCACCAACTATTTTAGTTGGCCCTTTTTATGCATGTATTTCAGGAAATAACTAAGCTTGGATTATGCAAGCTCTTTTGTGATACAACCGAAGATTTGGACAATATTGTTTTGATTAGGCAATATGAAGAATCTTTATATGTTGTATTTATTTTGGAATATTGTAACCTACATTATGTATCTCTTATGGACATGAATGCATGCTAGAAGTTTCTTTAGAAACAATGTGTTCAAGATCCGATTTCGTGACACCCTCGTGTTTCCGCTCAAGCGGGGGTGTGACATAGAGCAAGCCATGCAGTTCATGAGAGTCATTCGTATCTGTATGGTGTTGAAGATACATGCAGGAGCAGACCAGAAAGCTATCTCTGACAAGCTCTTCAAGAAAGACACTTCCAAGGATTGAACTAGGTCCAAGGGGGAGTTTGTAGATGCATTAAATGTCCCTAGTTCGATTTTGTACCATCCATTATGTATAAAGTTTATGATATTAATGGAAGTTGTCTTTCTATATTGTTCTTAATATTTAAATATTGATTATATGTGTTTGAGTATGATTATCAAAGTTTATATATGATTTAAGACACATTCGGGAGAATGACTCTACTAATGAAGTCATTCGCCGAATGAACGCTCTAGCGAATGACTATGTCAAGCGAATGAGTCATTCGCCGAATGACTCATTCGAGTGATCTGTCTATTCGGCCAAGTCATTCGCCGAATGAGCTGCTTCAGCCACTCATTCGGCCGAATGATGACAGCCTATAAATACAAGTCCGAATCATTTCAAACCTAACTTTTTGAGCCCTCCTTCCCTAAGAAGCCAGAGTCAAAACCCTAGGAGATTAGAGCGGCCATTGCACGTCCAAGTTCGATTCTCAACCCGTGGTTTTCGATTCTCGATCAAACGTCCATCCTACACCTTTGGATCACCACGGTTACTGTTGGTTTCGATTGGAAAACCCTGGAATAGGATTCCGCACTATTTCAGAGGCTGTCGGGTAGATATACATCGGAACCGGATTGTTTCCGAGCTCCTAACTGGTCCTACATTAAAGCTTAGGTTGGCACAATGTATGAATTTTTTTTAACACAAGTAAATTATTTTAGATGAACATTCATCACATGGTGCAGGAGGTAATTAAACTCGGTTTACTTAAAGATATGTATTTTGTTGAATGGTGTAATCACAAATGTAGTGATATTACATCACTGTAAAATTAGGTATGATACCAAATCAAATGATATTACTCTTATCTTAGACTCATATTTTTTTGAAACAAACTAATTCCCTACAAAGTGGTAATTTAATGTATTAACAAGCCCGGTATTTTCCTAATAGACAACATACACCCAGACGAAACAGTGATTTCAATGAGAGACCACAAAGAATATTTCAAGAAAGATATTCCCTACAAAGTGGTAATTTAATATATTAAAACTCTTACATCATATTACTTTACATTCTTCCAGGGCTGGTCCAAGTTAAACAAAATAGTAATACAAAGGTATTTAAAGCCTAATTTTGAAAAGTTTACTATTATGACTCAAACATGTCATAGTAGACTACCTTGAAAATAGGAAGCATCCTATGGCAGATGAATTGCAGAAATCTATGATCGTAAGACTGGAGCTTATATGGGCACCAAGATGGAATATAACGGGCTGTAGTTTTTTTGCAATGCGGCACATGGAAATGTATTGGAGCAACTGTCACATATCATTTGATTGTGGATTTTCAACACACCAGTAGAATCATCCTTTCAAACATCAACAAACTAAGGAAAAATGTGCTAGGGTTTGCATATTTGTAACATGGTCGTCTTTTTGTTGAATATGAATGGATCAAGATATTATGGAATTTGTATGCTTATAACAATATAAATGAAGCATACTGTATTGTAACTAAATTTATTTGATGCCATTTTATGATAATGCCAACTACAAATTAAATTATAACAATTATACCACAAGTAAATCAAATTATATAAATCACTTACAAAATAAGGGAAAAAGACATCATTGAAATGTGTTAGCTTACATTATTGTAAATAGAACTTTACAATATTGTAGTAAACATGTGAAAATGTCAACTTATAGCTCAATTTATATGTTTCAATTATTTGAAAATGTCAACTACAATTAAAATTATCATATTTATGCCACATGTAAATGAATTTGTATAAAATGCTAGCAAAAATAAGTTAAAAGAATATAATTGAAATGTGTTAATTTACAATATTAACTTTACACTGCTGTATTAATCCAGTTAAAATTTAGCTACAACTTAAAATTGTAAATGTAAATGTATTTAATTAATGCAGACAATGTTAGCAATGCATGTTTACAAATTAAGTTAAAAAAATACCATTAAAATGTGTCACAAACTTTAGACTTCAGCGTTAAAACATAACACCTTATACAAAATACATAGCCTGACATTAACATTATCCACATAATTTGAGGCTATGTGAAATCAAAATATATATGTAGATGCTACTACATGGAAGATGGTGTGGCATTGTCCTTCTCTTTACAGTTGCGAGAGTCATGTAAAGACATCTTATTACAAGACCGACATAAACATGGGTTTTCTTTAGACTTTTCAACTGCCTTCTCGCAAGGACCAACCGACCGAAGATTGGTACCGCAACCTTTGTGTATAATTCCTTGGGAATGCATCAGAGCATTAGCAGAATCATCCAAATGACCAACCAGATCCTCTATAACAGCAGCTTGCCTCTTCCCAGCACACACTACATGTTGGTCATGCAAAACTTCTTTCTTGATTTCCTTCATCTTTTAAGCAAAACATGACAAATCATCAACATGAGTGCATAAACGATCAACACATACATTTACATAATCCAAGCAAACATAAATTTTGTAGTATGTGGATATATATATAAACACGAATGTATGTGTAATTAAACATAATGATATATATATATATATATATATATAAACTCACAAAACAAAGTCACACAAGGAAACAAGAATTTGGTGATCTCTAATAAATTATCAACAACTAATAAAGTAAAATAAATGAGACATAAACAAACTTATATATCCTTGTAACGCCACTGTAAGGTAAAATTCAACATATTGAGCCATGTTATGTATATTTTTACATTACTGTAAATGTGTAAAATTCAACATAAACTGATTAAGTAAAATTCAACATATTGAGCCATGTTATGTCATTGTAAGGTAAAATTCAACATATTGATACATATCAAGGATATTTTTACATCATTGTAAGAGCATACAAGAAAATTACATCACAAAAAAACATAAACAACAATCAAGAACATACCTCATATGAACAAATCAAATAAACCATAAGAACCAGAGAACAAAATGCATATAAAAATGAACGAATAACAGGATATAAGAATGAACGACATATAAGAACTGATAACGATATACAAAAACTATAAAAATGAACGGGTAACGCATGCTTAATTTTTTAACATCATTCAAAATTTAATTTAAACAAAAGGAAAAGAAGAAATCTTGATTTGGTGTTCAATTTTAAAATTCTTTGATTGTAATGTTGCTGGTCAATTGCAGAGACAAAACACATTGGAAACTAGACTAGTGTATTTGTAAAGATAGAGTTTACTTTAAACGAGGCATTCGAACACCAAAGCTTGATAAGTCAGCATATTAGTGTAACTTTGTTGGTCAATTGCATGACAAAACCCTATCTGTGATGTCCCCCTTCCATTTTTTAAATCTAGCAACCAAACAACAAAGCCTGATAATTTAGCATATGATTCATACATGCTCACAACTTCATCCCATGTGATATAAACCTTTCCAACTTTGGGTCCCTAGTGTATGTTAACATCTGGGCACCAATAACGTGTTTCATTGGGAGTTTGATAAATAAGACTAAAGTGAAAACCTAGATATACATAAAAAATATTGTAAAATACATAAGTGATAACCTAATCCTTGTGAGAACCTAATCCATAATTTGAATATCAAAACATATGTTGATGCAGATTAAGTATGCTTTTACATTAATGTAAGAACATATAAGAACAATTACATCACAAAAAAGAAACAAATTAATATATTTTTACACCAATGTAAAGACATATAAGAACAATTACATCACAAAAAACCATAAACAATAAAAAAGAACAAAAATAAAATCTACAAGCTTAGACAAATAAGTATGGTTTTGCATCAATGTAAGAACATATTATAACAATTACATCACAAAAAAAAACTGAATAACAAACAAGAACAAACCTATATATGAACAAAACAAATAAGTATCCTTTTACTTTAATGTAAGGAAATATAAGACTAATTACATCATAAAAAAACAAACAACAAACTGGAAAAAACATAATATGAACAAAACAAATATGTGACTCATGACTTAGCCATTAACCCTATAATATAATCAATAAAATGAAAAAAGGCACAAAACCCTAAACACAATAGACTTTCTCTATGGTCAAAACTATGGTGTAAGATCAATAAAATTAAACAAGATGTAAACGCTAGCTAGGAAAAAAACTCCATTAGACTATCAACACTCTGCACGGTCCATAAAAAAACCTAGTCAAAGAAGACTCTTGTCGATGATAAAAAAAGGAATGATCTGTAAAATGAAACATAAAGAACTGTGTATTGGAACATACCTTTCATATCAGTTCCAAGATATTTCAAATGGGTTTTACCAACAAGCAAGTCAAATGTATCATCATACAAAGAACCAACCATTTCAATGTCGGTAAGATATCTATGGTCCATGATTTCATTAAAAATGTTAATTAAATCAGGAAAACCACAGGTGACCAAACCTTCACCCATTTCTTCAACAATAGAAATATGAAAATCAACTTTAGTAGGCGATCTATGGCCCATAGCTTCAACAATATTGTCTTCGAAATCTCCTGAACCACCTATGAAATCGTCATCCATCTCTTCAATAGCATAAATTAGAAAATCCCTTTCACCACCACCCATGAGGAAAATAAAATCCGGAAGATGAAGATGTGATATGAAATCGTCGTCCATCTCTTCAACAACAGAAATTGGAAAATCCCTTTCACCACCACCCATGAACAAAATTAAATCTGGAAGATGAAGATGTGATATGAGCAAATAAAAAGAATCCCATATACTAGACGTAATCATTAATCTACAAAATATGATTAATTATACTATAAGTGCAATTATAAAATGACCAGTATACCCTCAACAGATAATACATCCAAAAGCCACATGTTCAAATCTTATTGAATGAATATAGTTAATGGGTTATTGATTTAAACATGAGTTATTAAATGATCACAATCTTATATATATAGGGGAAGGATCAAATGTTAACCCTTCCTTATTGCGATAACCGCATAACCCTAGCACTTTTTTGCGTTTTTTGCCTGAATCTTTTTTTTTCATGATCTTTATTATACATAAATAGGGGGTTTCTTTTTTGTGTTTTTGCTAATTCATCACCGTTTAGAAGTTATTTACAACTGTAAGTAAGTGTAACGACTTATAGTTACTTACATCACATATCTGATGTAAGTGTGATGTAAGTAACTGTAAGTCGTTACACTTACTTACAGTTGTAAATAACTTCTAAACGGTGATGAATTAGCAAAACACAAAAAAGAAACCCCCTATTTATGTATAATAAAGACCATGAAAAAAAACAAAGATTCGGGCAAAAAACGCAAAAAAGTGCTAGGGTTATGCGGTTATCGCAATAAGGAAGGGTTAACAAAGGAATCATCCCCTATATATATATATATATATATATATTAGCCTTTCTTAGGGAAAATAGACTTTTTATTTGATCATTGCCATATACACACACACACACATACATACATACATACATACAAGTCAACTAATTAACATAAATCTAGAGAATAACATAATAAGAACAATATAAACATTTAGTATTTTAATTAAAACTAGGTTTATACCCGCCGCGCGTTGCGGCGGGTCATCACAGTACACTCCTGACAACGTGTATTATATGTCATTCGCAGAAACGTAAGTTACATAGCAAAATCAAATCTATTATCATGAACTCTATACAAATTTGTTATAAAAACATAAAATCATACAAAATCCATACAAATATGTTACGAAAATAATTAAAAAAAAAATGGCAATATCCTTCTCATCTGCAACCAATTGGTTGAATTAAAAAAACCCCAAATCCCTAAGCACACATCGATTTTCTATGAAAACAAACAAATAACAGTTGCTTTTTTCGAACACCACCAAAACCGTAGAAAGGACCACATTTTCTCACTAATCATAGAGAGAAAACCCCTAAACCCTATTTGGGTCGTCGATTTCGAATCTTGAAAATAAATACGTCGTTCACATTAACCCACATTAAAGCTGAATTGTTTATTCAAAACCAATTTTTTTATTCATATTCAATGCGCACCACATTTTTATTTTCAAAATTCCAAATCAATGGTACAGATAAAGTCTAGGTGACCCATTTCACTACTCCCCTTATCTCTTTTAATAATATACCAGTATATATAAAATATGTGGGAGTGGGTGTGTATATATAATATGTGGGAGTGTGTGTAAGAGGAAAAAAAAAAAAAAACAATGGGGCCCACGTTACTATTCCCCCCATGTCATATAATATATATAATTATGTTTCATTCAGATTAACATCACTTTTATTTACAAAAGTTATATGCCTGCTAAAATTAAAGGTTAATTATTAAGTTTTTATAGCCAGATAGCGTAAAGATAATTATAGTTGGTATAAGAGTTTTGTTTTTAAAACGATTTAATTTGAGTTTTTTCAAGAGATATATTGTAGTGATAATTGGAGTTGGTGTAAGAGCTTGGTGTCCAAAATGACCCAAGTTTAAGTCTCTTAAGAGATATTATAGGATAGACAAGATATATTATGGTTAATAGTCAACAACAATATTAAGGTGGAAAGAGAAAGGAATTAAGGTAAAGCTTGAGTATGGGTGTCTATCAACCACTCAGCGTAAACACTTTTGTGAGTTGATTGTATCATGTGTCTGCCCACAAGTAATTCTCGTTTGGGTGTGGTTTAGTTAATATGACATATATATAGTTTTTAAGCGAATTGTTAGAATTATTTTTTTTATATTTAAATACTTTTGGCTATTTATTTGAGCATATCTTTTTGCCTCAAATTAAAGGTGGCAAAGAAAGCAGGTTAAGAACAAACCTGACTACTTTACCTGAAATAGAGCTCATCCTACCTAAACCGACATGTACGGGTGGTTTCAGTTTCTAACAGAAATCATAATCGAAACATGAATTGAATCATGATTAGCTTTATTTTTTTACAATAACATATATTACATATATTACATATTTTAATAAAAAAATAAATATTAAACCAAGTTTTTATAAGTTTTCAAACTTAACAGGGTTTTTAATTATGTTTATACAATGTCTTAAAGATGAAAATGTCCCTCAACTGAGAGGTACGTGATTGAAGTTTATAATTTATTTTGATGGCTTTATAATTATAGACAAAATCATTAAAAAAATAAAAGTATGACAATCAAAAGTAAATTTTCCAAATCGTATGAAAATGACCATTTGACCAACACTACAAACGAAGACAAAAGTTTACTCGTATATTTTCTAATGGATCGTGTCATTCTCACATCCACCTTACGCCTTCTAAACTTTTATATGTCTCGTATAGACTTATATGATGCGTATAGAAGCAATTATTGTTTGTTTGAATTTCTCAGTGCCAATGATTAGACTCATATACGCCTCATATATGCCTATATGAGGCGTATACAAGTCCAATAATTGTTGAATTATTGAGATTAGAGGGGTTATACGCCTTGTATAAAGCCTATACGAGACGTATAAAGTTAGTGAGGTGTTAAAATAATAAAGCCGGGTTATTACGGTCCCTTATTAATAAACAATTGTCAAAGTTGATTATTCTCAAATATAGGACAAATCATGTCTGGTTAAATATAATATATTATTGTTGGAAATTATCCATATAATTATGGCCTTATGACCATTTTATAAATATGAATTAACTATACCAATATGACATAAGTAGCCCCTACATTTACTTGTTGGAAGTAATTGTAATATTGATAAGTTAAGGGGCAATTATGATTACCCTTAGATACCTTTAATATGTGAGATATGTATATATATATACATGAGAAATATATGAAGTTGAGAAAATACGCATCTTATCTTTCTTTTCTCTCAATTCTCTCAAGAACAACATAACTATTCTCACAAAATCTTTCCATCAAGATCATGGAATCATAATGGGAATCGATCATGACATTATCATATTCTTATGAAGTTTCAATTCCCACAAGTAAGTGTTATTAATTTATGTTTAATTTATGTTTATGTTTGACTACATGATTAGGGTTATAAGATTTCAACCCATAATTTGTTGATATAATCAACATGTGGTATCATAGCAATGTTGATTATATCAATTCGATCAACAAAATTTGTTTATTTAATTAACGATTGATGGTCGGCTGAATTTCTGCAATCGATTTTGTGAACGGGGACCGATATGATCATCTAAAATTTCATGTTGGCAAAAGGAATTGATATTCATGATGATAAAGTAATTATTTATCATGATGTCATAATTTGATTAAAAGAATGCCATGCAAATTTTTCCATACTGCCACGTTATGATTGTTGTGCCTGTAAATTTTCGCCTAATAATTAGAGATATTTCAGAATACAGAATAATTCCGGATATGTAGGGATATTTACATATATTAACTTACCCAAACCGACGGCTTAATTAATAAATAATGATTATTTATATTAATTATTATTTATTATGTCGACATGTACTTTTGATATTTGAATTAAGTCAACATGTGAGAAAGAACTAAAATCCCTATTTTGCCGGATAATGGAGAAAAACGTGGATCAAATGATGAAGCCATTAACGGTCATGTGGAAGGAGTCTGCGCATGACCCGGAGTGGAGCGGAGAATATGGAACTGTTTATGCTACCGTTGTATCATTTTTTTTGTAATATAAATTGAGGCAAAGATCGATCTAGGAACACACATCACACGCATTTAGCATACATCTGCTTACTTTTCACTACTGATATTCGTATTCACAACATCTGAAGTTCTGCAACACTTAGCAATCGATCATTTGTGCTCTTTCTTTGTACTTATTACTTTGTTGTTATAATATAAACAAGGCAAAGTGACGATTTTCACCTCCCAAGGTTTTTATGCCGGCAATCCTAATGGATTAAGGGTTTTTTCTCGTATAAATCTCGTGTGTTGAGCTGTTTGTTTCATTTCATATTTTCAATATCCCTATGGATCCTTAGGGATAATTTCATTGTAGTTTTCTTATAAACTATTTTCTTGATTATAAAACACAAAACCCCACTAAACTAATTCAGTTTTGCTAAAAATTAGTCTTGTTAATTTTTGCCCGAAACAATTTGGCGCCCACCGTGGGGCAAACTTGTGTTTTTTATAACAAAAACTTTGTTTAAAGGCGTTTTCTCAACAATTATAGTGAAAAATGGCTTCACAACCGAGATCAACTTATTCATTACCTGTTGTTTCTGCTACTACTACTAACATATCCTCACAGATTCCTGTTTTCTCCCATGAGAAGCCTGAAAGTTCTAGAAAAAAGACCACATTTGTAGCCGAGAGTGCTCCATCAAACAGAAAGACCACTACTGCTCTTGTACTTGTTTCTAACAATGATATTTTGAGTATGTTTCAGCAGGTTTACCAATAGATGTTGGATCAACAAAGAATAAACCAAAGGCTTCTCAGGGGATCCTTCATGATCCCAAGGCTTAAGGATATCTCGGGATAATATCAATATCCCTGGAACTTCTTGTCTAATTCCTGTCACTAGTAATACTTACAACTATTCTCCCATTGATACTACTAACTTTGGTTCTATGCAGGAATCAGGATTGACTCCCAAGTGGCTAAGGAGATACATAAACTCAGAGATATGGTCTCAAATGTCCCAGGAGTGGTGAAGCCTATTCCTGAAGTTCCTGTGACTACCCACAGGATCTCTCGATTTGCTCCACCAATATGTGATGATGAGATCCCAAAAAGATTCCAAACTCCAACCATGAACTTGTATGATGGAACCACGGATCCTGAAGAACATGTGGGATAGTATAGGGAAAGGATGGAGACTAACCCTATACCCCCACATTTGAAGGAAGCATGCTTGTGCAAGTGATTCGGTTCAACATTGACAGGGGCGGCCCTGAAATGACTGCTTAATGTTCCTTCTTATTCAATTATATCATTTGCTCCATTGATTAATTTGTTTAACAATCATTTTTCTTGTACCAGAATATTTGAGAGGCTGACTAGTGATCTTTATAGGATAACCCAGGGATCCGATAAATCCTTCAGAAGCTATGTCAACAAGTTTGGCAGAGACTCCCTGGATATCCCTAACCTAGATATCACTACGGATGTTCAAGCAATCAAGATGGGATTACAGAGAAACTCACCGTTTTATGATGACTTGGTTATGAATCCTTGCAGGAATATGGATGAAGTCCGAAACCGTGCATTGAGGTTCATTAGGTTGGAAGATGATAAAGAAATCCAAAAGAGGATCACTACAACACCTCCCAATGACCAAGGCGAAAGGAAGCTAGACTCACCCATCAACAAATCATTCAAATCCAAGCCATACTACAAGGCTGACAACCACAAGATTAATTCGGTGGACGAGGATAAGGATGATGAAGAATATCCCAGGATATCTGATTATTATTTTTCTGTTGATATTCCCGAGTTAATGTGTGTTATGCAGGATTTAGGTGAAAAAGCCAGGTGGCCACCAAAGGAAAAGAAGTTTGCGACAAGGGACAAATCCAAATGGTTTGCCTTTCACGAAGACTTTGGCCATATAACAGATGATTGCATTGCACTGAGAAAGGAGATAAGCTACTACTCAGCAAAGGCCATCTCAGGGAACTGTTGGGAAAAAAGAAAGAAAGAAGACAGGATCCCAATGGATTCCCAAAAAGAGCTACATCCCCACCAAAGGATGCCAAGGTAATAAATTTCATTTCTGGAGGTTTTGACCTATGTGGTACTTCTTATTCTGCAGCTAGAAAACATGCTAAAGAAGCCAAGATGGAGAATGGAGAGAGACCCACAAGGACATCAACACTTACCACCGAGACAGTGGTATCCTTCGAAGAACAAGACCAGGAGAATATTCTAGATCCTCACCATGATGGGTTAGTCATTACCTTATATGTAGCTAACCACTATGTCCGTAGGATACTCATAGATGGAGGAAACTCTGTGAACATCATCCAATTGGAAATGCTCAAGAGGAAGAATATCCCTAAATCAGAGATAACAACCAAATC
The DNA here is from genome assembly GCA_009363875.1 of Mikania micrantha. Classification (NCBI taxonomy): domain Eukaryota; kingdom Viridiplantae; phylum Streptophyta; class Magnoliopsida; order Asterales; family Asteraceae; genus Mikania; species Mikania micrantha. The sequence continues at coordinate 50,444,748 of CM018684.1, forward strand.
CCTGATCCTGGTTGGATTCAGTGGGGAAGCTAAAGCCATTGTTGGAGAGATCAAACTACCAGTATACATCGAGGGACTAAACTCTATGCAACATTTTTGTATTATAGATTCCCTATCTTGTTATAATATTATATTAAGTAGACCATTGATACATGATATGAAAGTTGTCCCCTCGACTTATCATCAATATGTCAAGCTACCCACACCATGGGGAGTGGTGAAGATAAACAGTGATCAATAAGAAGCTAAAGGGTGATATTCGTCCTCGATGAAGGCCACAACGAAACCTTCATCAACATCGTAATCAAAGTGCGACCTTGGGGTGTCACACCCCCAACTCTCGTCACCTGTTGATGATGTCACTGAGAAGATTGCGGAAGCATACTGGTGATATCTTAGAGATGAGGTGTGACTTAATTTATTCAGTATTACAACACATAGATTAACTTAAAATAAATACATTACAAGGATCTTCGTTACAACCAACATTACAATTTACAACTAAGTTTATCACACAAACTTACTTATTTAATTACAAGTTTTTGAAGTGCAGCCTCACCGTGGGTCACTGTCTCCCTGCAAAAATGTTTTAGTTTGAAAGAACAGCACAAAGCTGGTGAGTTCGTAAAGTTCAAGTTAAAACCATATGACATGATATGATATGATATACAAGTTCTCAAGATATTCAATTCAAGATAACCATGGGACCCGTATCTAGTTCCTTTCGGACAATCTATGATTTGATAAAGATACTACCCGTCGGTAAATATCTTGATGCCTCATTATCTTAATGTATATCACTAACATTAAGAAGATGTTTTGGAAATAGGTAACAAACATTCACACCAGGGGAGATGCAAACCTCCCAGTGAATGGGTTGTCAGCCGATAGTACTATCATTGATGCCTGTTCGGCCCCACATGGGTTCACTAGATACAGTTTCGAGGAATGAGGACTTTTGATACTGTGATAAAGATACTAACGGCAAAATCCCATGAAATCGCAAAGATAACAGTGATACATATCATATGTTAACAAATGGATTAAACAGGTACCTCGATGTTTATAAAGCATTAAAGATAAAAGTGGTTGTACGAAACTCACCTGAAGACAGAAGAGTGGTGAAATCACACGCAAATGATAATGGTAACTAAATTCTGCATTTGTTTATGTTAAATGAGTTATTTATGTTTTAACTTACTGATTAGATCTTCCTGAACATCCAATGTCAAAGACATTGCAGTGAAAGTCATCAAACCGATATTGGGTTTTAATTAATTAAATTAATGTCATACCATACACTGTACGATAATGTAGGAACCTATACTGATTCAGGTTCCTAATATAAGATTGATGATATGTTTGATTAATCAGAATAATCTCAGATAATCCAAATAGTTAATGTTGTTGATTATGGTGCTGGAACAGTTTCTAAATGAATTTATGGCTTAGGAACGATCAATCCTTGTTATTGATTATCTAAATATCATGAAACATCATAATGTGACATTGTAATTGGTTTAATAACCATGTTTAACATACTAATCAGACTGTTATCATAAACATCAGACAATCATTCCAATGAGTATGTTAATGATTTTGATTAGTTTGAAACACTTGGATTAAACTTTGCATTTCCTAGATTAATCAAACTAATCACCTACATTGTCACAATCAAATGGTTTAAATCATTATAACCATTGTTATGATTTCAAGAAAACCGGGCATTACAACGGATCAAAACAAGGATTTGCCCGTTAAAACATCAAGTTCTTTGTTTGTAATCATTCCTAGCCATCATCTAGACAATAATCAAGAACCCTAACTTTAATATTACGTTCAAAAACAAGATCTAATCAACCATTATCAAACAAGTAGGTTAAAATGAACCGTTACCTAATCAGACGGATTTTTAGCTGCAGAGCAACGATCAGAACTTGTAGAAACGTTCCTTGGTGTGATCCGTCGGTTTAGAGGCCATCACAATGGAGATTTGATGGTAAAAGAGGCTGATTTTCGTCTGCAGTGTTGTTCAAGTTAGAGAAAATGAAAGAGAGTTTCAAAATGCATGAAATCTAATGTTTCATCTGATCCAACAAACCGACATACGACAGGTGCATCGCCCCGCGTGGCTGCTTGGCCCGGGGCGTAGCGAGCGTGTCCTAGAATCCCAGATATTTTTCTTTACCCGCGCATACCGCCTAGCGAGAGCAGCTGGCGCTAGGGGCACCGCCTGGACCCTTTGACTTTAATTTTTTTGTAATTTTCTTCGTTTTGCGATTCTGGAGAATCCGCAACTCCGTTTTGGGCACGGTTTTCGCCTATGTTCACCATTTCTCTCATACTATCAACCTGTAATAATTACAATGGCTAAATCAACGTTGATTTCAAGCACGAGCAATTGTGCTATCGATCATTGATGACGTAATTCTCAAACACAACTGTCACAGTCTCCTCTTGTTAGAGAAATTTCGTCCCGAAATTTAGTGAAGACTTACCTGGTGACAATCGTTTATTAGAACAGGTGTGGGTATTTTGCTTTCATTCGATCTTCACGTTCCCACGTATACTAATGTCCACGTTGTGAGTTCCATCGAACTTTAACAATTGGTATGAGTCACACCCCAAGCCGGCGGGGTTGGATCGGAGTCCCCGTCGGGCGGAAGGTTCCCGGGGCGTGATATCGTGAGTGATAATCGAAATCATTAGATTGTTTACATTGCACATGATATAAATGAAAATGCTAAATAGAATAGAATTACAAAGTTAAATTACATCCGTATCGTTCATAATTTAACAATGTAAATCTATCATAAACATCATAAGATTTCTATCTTGTAACTGCACAAGATATACAAAATAATTGTATAAAGATGTTCCAAAAGTATGCAGGTCCAAAAATACTAAGTCTTCTATCTGAAGTCCTAGTCCAAAAGCATAAGCTTCTTAATTGACCTGTTCGTCACCTGAGATGTCATGCAAAAATAAAATCAACACATGGTTGGTGAGTTCATTAAGTTTTATAAAAATGAGTTTGAACAACCTGAATGACAACCTTAACCTCACCATTAACCACCTATACCATCCAGTTATGTATGCTTATATATAGGGCATATGTAGGGTCAAACTTACCGTCCGCCCAGCCACCGTCCCACCACATACTAAACCACATGATATATTGTTCCTAGTGATAATTAAACGTTTCATCCCACATCTTTGATCCATAACTCTTGATCCATAGATTTTGATTACCCTGAAAATGTTTACCTTGATCCCCCGAAATGACAACCTTAACCTCATCAACAACACTTATACTATCCAATCAAATATGCTTATATATAGGGCATATGTAGGGTCGAGCTTACCGCCCGCCCAGCCACCGTCCCACCACATACCAGACTGCTTAGCATATTCTTGTTAATAATAATTAAGCATTTCACTCCTACCATTAACCCATTAGTTTTTCAATTCTTTGTTCCAGTAAATACAACAATTTGGAATCTCTATTGATTCCTTAAGTTCATCAAACAATTATGATCACCACGACGATTGTAGAAACAGTTAAATAAATGTTTAATTAAATAATTAAATAAACATTTAATAAAATCTAAGTCCTAATGATTGGGCCTTAGTCAACTCGAGTAGACTAGTATAGCTATCAGGTACTTAGTAGTAAAGGAGATCTGTAAACCTCATCAAACATGTGACAAATAATCAATCAGTCTAGCTAGGACATCTTTTGATATATAGGCTTTAATAGTTCTTTAGACCGTCCATAGTTCGTATAGTTCTTTAGTTCTTTGGCACGTGTTATCTTTGAGCATTTCCCAGATGTTCCTCAAAACAGTTAGGGAATACTGTAAATATCATCAAACATGCATCTCATATTCGATCAGTCTAGCTAGGACATCTTTCAAACCTGAGATTGGCACATGCTATTTTTGATATTTCCCAGTCAGACCCTTGAAAATAGTTCTTTGTACATAGTTCTTTGAAATAGATCGTTAGTTCTTTGACAACACACCCTTGAATTAGTTCTTTGAAATAGATCGTTAGTTCTTTGAAATAGACCTTTGAAAATAGTTCTTTGATTTAGATCTTTAGTTCTTTGAAAATAGTTCTTTGAAAACTAGTTCTTTGATTTGAAACAGTTCACCTAGACAAGAGTCTAGAATAGCAGTTATACATATAAAACATATACAAGTAAAAGCATTTAAGTAAACAATTTAAATAAAACAGTTTACGCATGCTTCTCAGCCCCGCGTTTTAAAACAAAATGTTAGAAAAGGGGCAATGAACTCACCTGTGTTGCTATGTAAATGATCTATCACAAAATGCGCACTCTTGTTGTAGCTTAGGTTTCTTCAGTTCCTGAGTTGTTTTAAAAGAGTTCGAGTACAACAAGTATACGTATTAGTCTTCGTATCTAGGGTTTGGTCTCGGTGTGTGTAACTAAGTGTCCTAAGTTACTAAGTGCTTCTATGGCTCAATCTAATGGCCTAGTTCAATTACCCATTTATAACCCAAATTTCATGATTAGGTATAACAACTAAATCTTAAATTTTTACGAAATTCGGACAAAGTTTCCTTTGTTTTTAGTTTAATTTCCCAGACAATTTATATTGTCTATTTTACAACAATTTCCCAAGTAATTCAAGCATAATAAACCTTTAACTAAACATATATAAGTAAATTCCATTTAAATTTAGTAAGATTTAGAAAGTCATTTAATTAATTTGGAAAACCTAGTTTACAACTCATTTTCTTTTGTCAAATATTATTAACTTAACTCAACTAATAATCAACATGTGATGGGCTTAACCAAGCCCATTGGGCCCACTTAGGCCCAATTAATGACCTTCGATTCCAAATGATTATAACTAAAGTCCTTGAATAATCCTACATAGATAATTACACCATCTAAGTTAATTATCCGAGTAAGACTTTTCCTATATTAGTGTTAATAATTAAATTAACACTACATCCTTTTTGCCTTAGTTTTGATCCACATGAGCCCATGATAATTTCTCCATGAATTTCACTATATTAATATGCGTCCACACTCATTTTGATGTGTTATTATGTTTTATAAAAACCCCTTTTTCTCTTAGTAGCCCTACTTCCTTATTTACATTAAAATGAAATCATAATAAACTCAAATCATGCATGTACCCACGTGAGCTTCCCATGCACACCTAGCCCCATGTACGTGTGAAGGGTTGAAGGTTTTTATGAATTGGAGTTTTATTACCCACAAGGGCAGCGAACCTTTGGAAGAACTCCCTAAAGGTTCGGCTTAACCCAGCTCCAGTAGTTACGACCCATTTGCCATTCAGCTACCCAAGGTTCGGCTATCATGGGTTCGCCATGCTAAGGTTCGGCTGCACACAAAAGGTTCGGCTAAGTGTGATGGTTCGTGGCAGTGTGTAGGTTCGCCCAATTAAGGAGGGTTCGTCACCTGCAAGGTTCGGTTACACCAACAGGGCTCGGTGCAGGACCTTAGTCAGAGCCAACAGGTTCGTGGCTCAGAGTGGTGCAGGGTTCGTGGGATGTCAACAGGTTCGGCTGGTCCTAAGGAGAAGCGCTAGGTTCGCTGCATCTGATTCTTCCTAAGAGGAAAGTTTCAGCCGACTTACACTCTCACGAACCTGTAGCATCCCTTCCATCATCGATCTAGACCTGTTATAGGATAGTCTCTATAGTTTCCTAAGCGTTTACCACAGTTCATCTATGTGTTTGTGAGTGTTTAGACCGGTTAAAAGACATCAAACAAAGGGGTTCATGATACACCCTAAAAACCGCGAATAAAGTGAAAGTTTACCTCAAATTCGACGGGTAGATGCTTGAAACTCTTGTATTTCCTTGATCTACACAACGAGAGGAAGTCTTGACACCTAGAACACTAAAATCCGACTAGAAATGGCTAGGAACTTGTAGAGAGAAGGAGGAGAACCAATTCTTAGAGAGAGAGAGGTGTAAAACGAAAATGGAAGGTGGGTGGGAGGTTGGTGATGGTGGGTGGTGCATTAATGACCACATTTATTGTTTCAGAAGTACCCGGTTGTTCGGTTTCGCGTAGAATACCGGTTTCTCGCGTTTTCATCACGAAATGACACGGTTTATAATTTAGAGTTTATAAAATTAATTTAAGTTGTGATTCCTAATAAAGTAACTAATATCTTTTGTTTATTTAAAAAAAATTATTAATTTTACTGTTTAAAATCAGATCGTACGGTTATCACGCGTATTCGTTCGAATTGTCACTCGTTCTAATCATCACTCGTACGAACACGAAAATAACTATACTTTCAATATTGTTTTCTAATTATCGGATATCATTCAGAACGTTAAACTTTCAGATTTATTCGTACAGATCGTCACCTATACGAATAATCCGTCAATTTAGGATTCACGTAACGACATCCGTGTTGTTTTGTTCTGTAAGGCCTCACATACGTTTATACATAATAAAATCCTAACACATAATCACATGATGGTTCTGTGTTGCCAGATAATTATCTGACTAATGAACCTTAGTTATGAACTTTGTTTATCTGAAACAGTTCTGAGTTTGCTATATGACAACATCAAATGATAATGATAATTGATATGAATATGAACTATGCTTAAATGTATATAGTTCGTACCTGATTACTGTTCATGTTACTGTTTGAGATCACTGTTCCGGTACGGGTCCGGCACTGATGTTACAGTATGCGACTGCGTTTTAATACTTTGACCTCTCGATCCATCACTTCTACTGGTTCTTCATTGAACTGAAGTTTTTCATCAATTTGAACTTCTTCAATAGGTACAATTAATGATTCATCAGTTAAGCATTTCTTCAGATTTTATATATGGAAAATGTCATGAATGTTAATGAGTTCAGGAGGTAACTCAAGTCTGTAGGCTACTAATCCAATTCGTTCAACGATTTTGAATGGTCCTACAAATCTTGGTGAAAGTTTACCTCTCTTCCCAAGTCTAAAAATGCCCTTCCAAGGAGAAACTTTCAACATTACTCGATCACCTATTTGAAATTCCAGAGGTCTACGACGATTATCAGCATAACTCTTTTGACGATTGTGAGCAGCTTTAATTCGTTCTTGAATGAGTGCGATCTTATCATTTTTTCTTGAATGAATTCTGGGCCTATGACCAGGTTTTCACCTACCTCTGACCAACATATAGGTGATCTACACTTGCATCCATAAAGTGCTTCGAATGGAGCGCATTGAATACTGGTATGGTAGCTGTTATTGTATGAAAATTCAACAAGTGGGAGATGGATATCCCAGCTACTTCCAAAATTAATCACACAGCTTCTGAGCATGTCTTCAAGAGTTTGATTTGTTCGTTCAGTTTGCCCGTCCGTTTGTGGATAATAAGATGTGCTCATATTGATTTGTGTGCCCAGAGCATTCTGAAGAGTTTGACAAAATCGTAACATAGATCGACTATCCCTGTCAGAAATAATAGAGATTGGTATTCCATGTCGAGATACAATCTCATTAACATAGAGTTTAGCTAGTCGATCCATAGAATAATCCTCTCGAATGGGTAAGAAATGCGTAGATTTAGTAAGACAATCAACGATAATCCATATAGAGCCATGATTACGTGATGTTCTGGGTAATTTAGTAATGAAATCCATAGAGATATGATCCCATTTCCACATGGGAATCTCAGGTTGTTGCAATAACCCAGAAGGTCGTTGATGTTCAGCCTTAACTTTGAGACATGTTAAACATCGATCCACGTATTCAACTATGTGTTTCTTCATTCCAGGCCACCAGTAAAAATCTCTAAGATCTTTATACATTTTATCAGCACCTGGATGAATAGAATACCTGGATTTGTGCGCCTCATCCAAGATGATTTTTCTAGAGTTACCGAATAAAGGAACCCAAATTCGGCTTTTGAAATACAACACTCCGTCAGTCTTGGTTTCAAGTTGCTTGTCTAATCCTCTTAGCTCCTCAGCAGGGTAGTTCGTGGCTTGTAAAGCTTGTTGCTGAGCTCCTCTAATTTGAGAAATTAGACTGGTTTGAATAGTCATACCTAACGCTTTTACACGTAGAGGTTTGACTCGTTCCTTGCTACTTAAGGCATTGGCTACGACATTTGCTTTACCTGGGTGATAAAGAATTTCACAATCATAGTCGTTTAGAAGTTCTACCCACCGCCTTTGTCGCATGTTCAACATTTTCTGATCTAGAATGTGTTGAAGACTTTTATGATCAGTGTATACAATACACTTAGTTCCGTATAGATAATGTCTCCAAATCTTGAGTGCAAACACCACTGCACCAAGTTCTAGATCATGAGTGGTATAGTTCTTCTCGTGTACTTTCAGTTGTCGAGAAGCGTAAGCAATTACCTTATCCTTCTGCTTTAACACACACCCAAGACCTTGACGAGAAGCATCACAGTACACTGTGAAATTATTCGTACCTTCCGTTAATGCCAAGATAGGTGCATTGCAGAGTTTGTGTTTCAACAGTTGGAATGCCTCCTCCTGTTGGAAATCCCATATAAACTGTTGATTTTTCTGTGTCAATGTGGTTAGTGGCAAGGCTATCTTTGAAAAGTTCTTGATAAATCGGTGATAATAACATGCCAGTCCTAAGAATTGACGTATTTCAGTTGGGGTTCGTGGTGTCTCCCATTGTTTCACAGCTTTGATCTTACTAGGATCCACTTGAATACCGTTTTCATTCACTACGTGCCCAAGAAATTTAACTTCTCGTAACCAAAACTCACATTTTGATAATTTGGCATACAGTTTCTCACGTGCCAAAAGTTCTAAGATCAATTTCAAGTGTTGAGCATGTTCTTGTTGGTTCCGAGAATAAATAAGAATGTCATCAATAAACACAATCAAAAACTTATCCAAATAAGGCCTACAAAGTCGATTCATCAGATCCATGAAAACTGCAGGTGCATTCGTTAATCCAAACGGCATTACTAAAAACTCGTAGTGTCCATATCGAGTTCTGAAAGCAGTTTTAGGAACATCATCGTTATGAATTCGTAACTGATGATATACGGGTCTTAAATCGATTTTTGAAAAATAAGTAGCGCTTTTTAATTGATCAATCAGATCATCTATACGTGGTAATTGATAACGGTTTTTGATTGTCAGTTTATTGAGTTCCCTGTAGTCAATACACATCCTGAATGAACCATCCTTCTTTTTCACAAAAAGAATTGGTGCTCACAAGGGTGAGAAACTAGGTCTAATAAAACCTTTATCTAATAGTTCCTGCAGTTGACCTAAAAGCTCTAGCATTTCCGAGGGTGCTAAACGATAAGGAGCTTTAGCTACAGGTGCTGCACCTGGAATTAGATCAATACGAAATTCAACTTGTCTCACTAGGGGTAATCCTGATATATCCTCTGGAAAAACTTCAGGAAAGTCTTTGACTGCCGGAATATCTTCGATACGTTTTTGTAATGAACAGTTCTCGATCACATGTGCTAGAAAGGCCTGACAACCTTTTCGTAAGCATTTCTGAGTTTCATACAAGATATGATACCAAGTTTTCTACCGGCTCATTCTCCTTGAACTATTAGTGTATTACCGTTAGGTAATGGAATACGAATCACCTTGTTTTGACATACAACTTCCGCTTGGTTATCAGAAAGCCAGTCCATACAGACAACGACATCAAAGCTCCCAAGCTCAATAGGACGTAAATTGATATTAAAAAGGTGATCATTCAGATTCAAGGAACACCCTTGAATAACACTGTTAGTTTTGATTAACTTGCCATTAGCAAGTTCAATGACATAAGGAGTTTCTAGATCTACTGTAGGTCAATGAGAGTAATGATGCAAATTCAGGAGAGATAAAACTCTTATCTGCCCCTGTATCAAACAGAACCGATGTGTATAGATTATTAAGAAGAAACGTACCAGTGACAATGTTTGCATCATGTCTTGCCTCGGTTTCACCAATCTGAAAAGCTCTCCCCCAGCTTCATTTCCCGGGTTGGTGTTGTTATTGTTCAGACAGTTTCTCATGAAATGGTCAGGACTTCCACACTTGAAGCATGACGGGTTTGTTTGAGTGGTTTGTCATGGTGCTTGGTTTGGTTGACGAGCAGGCAACTTACAATATCTGGTGTAATGTCCAACTCTATTACAGTTGGCACAAACAGGACATGATCCTGTATGATGAAATGAGCACTTGTTACATTTGGGCGCCTGCCCAGTATAAGCTTTCCTCTCAGGAACAACCGCACCATAGTTTTTCACAATTGGTTTGCTCTGGCTAGTCTCAGCCGAAGCCTTGGTTTTGATTTTGCCTAACCACTTTCGTTTGGTGCCTTTAGAAACATTTGAGGTACTGACATCACTACGGCCCACCGCCGTCTGATTTTTTTTGGACAAAGTACCACTCCTTACCGCCTCATCGATAAGCCTAATGGTCAGCAAGATTGTACGTTTAAGAGTTGTAGGTTCAGCTGCAGTCACCATTCCCCGAATCTGGGAACCAGCCCTTTGATATACTTCTTAATCAAAGTTGTTTCCGTAGGAAACATATTGGGAAGTAGACAAGTAAGTTCATGAAAACGATCGGTATAAGCTAAACAATCAGCACCGAACATCGAGTGATTCCAAAACTCCTCCTGGAGCTTTTGGATTTCTGTGATTTGGCAATACTCTGACATAATCAGAGTTTTGAAATCATTCCAGCCCATTGAGTCGACTGTAACTAAGCCCAAAGTTTTTGCCTGGGTATTCCACTAGGTTAGAGCTGAGTCTTTCAGAGAACAAGCAACATAAGACACCTTATGCTCTGCCAAACACTAGCTGATCTTGAGTTTGGTTTCCATTTCCTTGATCCACTTCAAGAGTCCAGCCGCTCCTTCTTTAGCCATGAAAGTAGGATGGTTGCAAGAAACAAAGTACTTATAAGTACACCCTTGTTGTGGTGGATCAGGAACAGTTGTTTTCGTTGTTGCTGTACCGGTGGTATGATGAGTTTCTACACGGCGACCAGTAGCATTATGTTCAGTGTGATCGTGGTTCCCACCAGAACCCGCAGCGATATGTGGTTGGTGTTGTGTCAAAACACAACAAGCAGATAGCTGTTCTCTCACAATTCGTGCTATCATTGCTTCGTTTAGTTCAGATCCACTTGCACCCGCAGGTGGAACCGTGTTCGTTTCAGGATTCACAGGTGGAACGGTATTTGTTCCCAAATTTTCAGGTGGAACCACGTTTGTTTCCAGATTAACCTGTGGATCTGGATTTGATTCTACATTCACAGGTGGAACTTGATTCTGCTCAGGGTTAGTAACATTCTTGGCAGTTTTCTTAGCTGGTCGACCTCTTTTAGGAGCCATTGTTCTGCTCACATGCAGACAAACTTAGGTCAGTTCAAGAACATTAAAGATATAACCCGTTTGATCACACAAATTCAATCATATTTAGTTATACTGAAAATTTTTATGTTGAAAATGTGATTATATGAAATATAGTATAATTACTTGATATAATCCGGATATGTTCTTAGTACACAGTAATCATACATATGTTTGTAGTTATACTCAGTCCTATTATTTCAAAAACATGTTATATTATCACTCAGCTCACGACATTGTGACATTAACACAGATATATTATTATTCACATGTTTTTGATATATGATCATATAGGACTTTGAAATGTACCTCACATGATTTTGATATATACCTCACAGGATTTTGAAATGTACATCACAGGATTTTAATATGTACCTCACAGGATTTTGATATGTACCTCACAGGATTTTGATATGTACCTCACATTTCACACAACAGATACAAACAGATATTCATAAAAAAACATTTTATTATTACCATATCAGTATTATACAATCACAAAACTTTGATACAAAAAGTGTCAAAGAACCACAATAACACAACTAACTACCAGAGTTCCATTCTACACCCAAACATCCCCATCCCACACTACATACCTTCAACCTATTCGTCTATAACCGATGATATTCACAATGGAGATCCCAAAATAATCGCTTCCTGATCACCATTACCGCAGGAAATACGGTAAACAACCATGATTATAGCTATAGTAGCCAGCACTATAGCCAAACACAAGAGCCTATCCTCTAGGCTAATCATCCCAAACCACTGTATGGTTTCTCTCGCTCTCAAAATCCCCTCCCTCAACATCTCAATCAGCTGCCAGAATGCAGCAGTGATCATCTGTCTCCGCGTCCTCCGTAATCGATCCTCTACGGTAATCCTCCAAGCCTGAGTATCTGTATCCAATGTATTCACCTCATCCATGAGGGTTAGGTGAGAAGCAAGTATATCTAGTACCGTAGTACGTGTATCCTCTATGGTGGCACGCTGCTGCTGCAAATCATGCCTCACACCTTGCAGGTCCTGAGAGACCTGCTGTAACTGGGCTCTAAGCTCGGCCTGGTGGGAGGATTCTCCCACCTCATGTATAACAGGAGGCTCGTCTCTCGGTGCCATCTGGTGCCTGGGAGGCAGTCCCGTGGTCTTGCGGGCCTGGCCCCGCATCCGTCTCAAACTATCACAAACTGGGACTCTCTGCAGTGACAAACTCTGTCGTCTACCGGCTGAGAATGTCTGTGTGAACCAGATGGTACTACTGGTGGTGGTGGTGTAGATGGTACCAGTGGTGGTGGTGTCTCAGGTACCAAACGTACCACCTGGGATGCTCCAGATGAAGCCTCTGATGGGTCCGAGTATGAACCAGAGCTCGAACTAGGAGTATCGTCTAGGATAACATAGGGAAATCGCTGGTAGATATATCGTTCCCCAGGATTGGCCATCGCTGTATACGCAAAATTTCAAAAAGTATCATGAGATAAATATTAAATAATAATATTCAACATAAACATGATATGATAACTCTTCCTATCTCAAAACAGTTACTCGTCCTTATAATTATTATTGTTCAGCTTGGACTAAATTAGACTAAAATGCACACGTGTTGCGAATTATAGTTATGCTGGCCGCTCATAACTGGAATTCGTACCACCTGATTATCCTTGCTTAATTCAAAACAAGTTTTGTTCATTAGTTATGTTCGGTGCTCTCTATGTCACTATACGATCCTATGGTTATAGCCTACGTCTGTAAGTCCACCTAAATTGTATAACTTGTGACTCTGAAGCCACCCTGTCACACCGCCACCTCTCGTCACCTGTTGATGATGTCACTGACAAGATTTCGGAATCATAGTGGTGATGTCTCAGAGATGAGGTGTGACTTACTTGATCCGGTATCACAACACACATATTTACTTAAAATAAATACATTACAAGGATCCTCGTTACAACTAACATTACAGTTTACAACTAAGTTTATTACACAAACTAACTTATTTAATTACCAGTGTTTGAAGTGCAACCTCACCGTGGGTCACTGTCTCCCTGCAAAAATGTTTGAGTTTGAAAGATCGGCACAAAGCTGGTGAGTTTGTAAAGTTCAAGTTAAAACCATATGATATGATATGATATTATATGATATGATATGATATGATATGATATGATATGATATGATATGATATACAAGTTCTCAAGATATTCAGTTCAAGATAACCATGGGACCCGTATCTAGTTCCTTTTGGACAATCTATGATTTGATAAAGATACTACCCATCGGTAAATATCTTGATGCCTCATTATCTTAATGTATATCACTAACATTAAGAAGATGTTTTGGAAACAGGTAACAAACATTCACACCAGGGGAGATGCAAACCTCCCAGTGAATGGGTTGTCAGCCAATAGTACTATCATTGATGCCTGTTCGGCCCCACATGGGTTCACTAGATACAGTTTCGAGGAATGAGGACTTTTGATACTGTGATAAAGATACTAACGGCAAAATCCCATGAAATCACAAAGATAACAATGATACATATCATATGTTTAGAAATTGATTTACAGAGGTACCCCGATGTTTATAAAGCATTTAAGATAAAAGAGGTTGTACAAAACTCACCTGAGGTCAGAAGAGTGGTGATTAGATCTTCCTAAACGTCCAATGTCAAAGACATTGCAGTGAAAGTCATCAAACCGATATTGGGTTTTTAATTAATTAATTTAATGTCATATCATACAATGTCTGATAATGTAGGAACCTATATTGATTCAGGTTCCTAATATAAGATTGATGACATGTTTGATTAATTAGAATAATCTCAGATAATCCAAATAGTTAATGTTGTTGATTATGGTGCTGGAACAGTTTCTAAATGAATTTATGGCTTAGGAACGATCAATCCTTGTTATTGATTATCCAAATATCATGAAACATCATAATGTGACATTGTAATTGGTTTAATAACCATGTTTAACATACTAATCTGACTATTATCATAAACATCAGATAATCATTCCAATGAGTATGTTAATGATTGTGATTAGTTTGAAACACTTGGATTAAACTTTGCGTTTCGAAGATTAATCAAACTAATCCTCTACATAGTCACAATCAAATGGTTTAAATCATTATAACCATTGTTATGATTTCATGAAAACCAGGCATTACAACGGATCAAAACAAGGATTTACCCGTTAAAACATCAAGTTCTTCGTTTGTAATCATTCCTAGCCATCATCTAGGCAATAATCAACAACCCTAACTATACCATTACGTTCAAAAACAAGATCTAATCAACCATTATCAAACAAGTAGGTTAAAATGAACCGTTACCTAATCAGTCGGATTTTTAGCTGCAGAGCAACGATTAGAACTTGTAGAAACGTTCCTTGGTGCGATCCGTGGGTTTAGAGGGCTTCACAATGGAGATTTGATGGTAAAAGAGGCTGATTTTCGTCAGCAGTGTTGTTCAAGTTCGAGAAAATGAAAGAGAGTTTCAAAATGCTTGAAATCTAATGTTTGATCTGATCCAACAAACCGACATACGCCAGGCGCATCGCCCCGCGTGGCCGCTTGTCCCAAGGCGTAGCGCGCGCGTCCTAGAATCCCAGATATTTTTCTTTACCCGCGCGTACCGCCTAGCGAGAGCAGCTGGCGCTAGGCGTACCGCCTAGATCCTTTGACTTTAATTTTTTTGTAATTTTCTTCGTTTTGCGATTCTGAATCTGGAACTCCGTTTTGGGCTCGGTTTTTGCCTACGTTCACCATTATTTCATACTATCAACCTGTAATAATTACAATGGCTAAATCAACGAGGATTTCAAGCACGAGCGATTGTGCTATCGATCATTGATGACGTAATTCTCAAACACAACTGTCACATGGGATACTCAGGAATAAAGGGAGAATGAAGTAAAGGAAGTACTCCTGAACCCTGATGATCCTGAAATTAAACTCCTTATAGGAACTAATATATCCCTGAGGATATTGAAGGGAAACTGATTTCTTCCCTGAGATCAAGAGTTTCCACATTCTCATGAAACATGAGGATATGACAGGAATATCCTCAGACGTAATTACACATAAGTTAGGGATAGATAGGAATATGAAGCATGTCCACCAAAAAAGAAAGAAGTTCTCACCCGAAAGGAATGTAATCATCCAAGATGAAGTAGAGAAGCTCCTCAAAGCAAAGATGATTAGATAGGTGAAATTTCCAAGGTGGCTAGCCAATGTAGTCGTGGTTCAAAAGAAGAATGGAAAGTAGAGAGTTTGTGTGGATTACATAGATCTTAACAAGGCTTGTCCTAAGGACCCCTTTCCATTAACACATATAGACTCTATGGTAGATGCAACAGCAGGACATGAAATGTTAACTTTCATGAATGCATCAGCAGGCTTTCAACAAATTCAAATGAAACCCTCAGACCAAGAAGATACAGCCTTCATGATGCCAACAGGGATATATTGCTATATAGCAATGGCATTTGGCCTAAAGAATGCTGGAGCTACATACCAAAGACTCGTCAACATGATGTTCAAAGAGAAACTAAGGGACACTATGGAGGTTTTTATTGATGATATAGTGGTCAAATCGAAGATCACTAAAAATCATCTTAAGGATCTTCAAGAATCCTTCGATATCCTGGACCATTACAATTTGAAGCTTAATCCCTCTAAATGTCATTTTGGGGTATGATTAGGAGAGTTCTTAGGATATATGTTCACCAAAAGAGGAATAAAGGCCAGCCCAGGACAAATTCAAGATATCTTAAACCTCAAATCCCCAAAGAACATAAAAGAAGTGCTGAGATTGACTGGAAGGATAGCTTCACTCAACAGGTTAATCTCAAGGTCTTCTAAAAAGTTTAAAGGATTCTACGATATCCTTAAAAAGAATAAGAAGTTCCAGTGGGATGAAGAGCATGAGAAGGCGCTTCAGGAATTGAAAGAATACTTATCCTCACCACCATTGCTCATGAGACCAAAGAATGGTGAACCACTATCATTGTACTTAGTAGTATCCCGAACTACTGTAAGTGATGTGTTAGTTAATGATCATCAGGGATCACAACATCATGTATACTATGTAAGTAAGAGCCTAGTAGATGCTAAGACAAGATATTCTCGCCTTGAAAAGCTAATTCTAGCTTTAATCATGGCCTCAACAAAGCTTATAGGCACTGCTTTGAGACACATAGAATACACATTAAGACAAATTATCCTATTAATTCAATGTTGAGAAAACCTGAGCTATCAGGAAGGATGGCAAAATGGTCAATGAAACTCAGCACTTATGATTTAATCTATGAACCAAGGATGGCAATTAAGTCACAGGCATTAGCAGACTTTGTGGCATATTTTAGTAGTGGTTTACAACCAGAAGTAGATTTAGAAATCAAGATTTTGGATGAAGATACTAGTGAATGGACTATGTTCACAGATGGATTTTCGAATGTGAGAGGAACTGGACTTGACATCATACTAAAATCGCCACAGGGGGACATAATACCCCAATCAATTAGCTGTGAATTCCAAGCAACTAATAATGAACAAGAATATGAAGCCCTGATAGCAGACTTCAATTAGCTAGGGATATGAACATCAGAAATCTCCATGTATTTTTCTATTCCTTACTCATAGCCAATCAATTTAATGGCTCATACACAATTAAAGGAGACAAATTGGTAAAATATTTAGAGATTGTTAAGGATATAGCAGGATATTTTTATACCTTTGATATCACTCAAGTGCCAAGGGAAGAGAATGCTGAAGCAGATGCGCTACAAACCTTGCCTCATCCCTAAAGATCCCTGAGGATATCAACATTCCTATCTTACATATTATAAGTCTAGCGATAGACATGCAGGACACAAATCAGATTATTGAACCTAAGGATATTGAGGTTCATCACTCAGTAGCACATGAAATATCCTAGACTATCCCTATCAAGAATTACCTCCAAACAGGAAAAATACCTTATGAAGAAACAAATCCTAGAGCTTTTAAAACTAAAGTATCCAGATACACAATCATATAGGATATCTTATATAGAAAATCAGTACCAGGCCCATACCTAAGGTGTCTAGAGAAACCTGAAATTTTGGAAATAATGAAAGATATCCATGAAGGAGATTGTGGAAATCACACTCGTGCTAGAGCATTATTCTCAAAGATCCTGAGAACAGAATATTTTTGGACAACCATGAGAAGAGATGCAATGTCTTATTCCCAAAGATGTGATGCTTGTCAAATACATAGTAATATTCTTCATCAACCAGCTGAACCTTTATATCAAATAGTATCATCATGGCCATTCATGAAGTAAGAAATGGATATTGTAGGTAAATTACCCAAAGCACCCGGTGGAAAGGTATTTATGCTTGCTATGACAGATTACTTCTCAAAATGGATTGAGGCTGAAGCCTTTGTACAAGTTAGAAAGAAAGAAGTAATCTCATTCATAAAGAGAAATATCCTAAAAAGATTTGGGATACCCGCAGAAATCACTTGTGATAATGGGTGTCAGTTTATAGGCAAAAGGACTACAACCTTTTGTGAAAGCTGGGGCAAAAAGATGATAACTTCTACACATGTCCATCCTCAAGCCAATGGTCAGGCAGAATCAAGCAACAAGATTATCATCAACAATCTTAAGAAAAAATTGGGATCCAAGAAAGGAAAATGGGCTGAAGAACTTCCATTTTACCTATGGGCAGATAGAACAACTACAAAAAATGAGACTTGTCAAACACCATTATCATTAGTGTATGGTTCTGAAGCTGTGCTCCCAACTGAAATGGTTATCCCTACTGCAAGATCAAGTTTACAAACTCTAGAATCCAATAATGAGACACTATCTAAGGATCTAGATACCGTTGATGAACTTAGGGATATTGCAAGGATAAGAATGGTAACATATCAACAAAAGATAGCCAAATCCTATAATAAGAATATTAGAATCTGAAGATTTCAAATTGGAGATTTGGTCTTGAGAAAAGCATTCCAGAATACTACCAATCCAGCTGATGGAAAACTAGCTCCAAAATGGGAAGGACCTTATAGGATTGAGTCTGAAGCATGAAAAAGGGCATATAAGTTAACCAACATGGAAGGAGAACTTCTTCCAAGATCATGGAACGCTATTCATCTTAAGTTATACTTTATATAAAGTTTGTTATTTCAAACTACAAAAAGTTGTTACTTAAACTCTATATTGATATATTCCTATGTACATTTATTCTTGCATATTCTCAAATATTCTTAATTATCCTGATACTAACTTAAGCATCAGAGGGGCATTAGGATTCCTGATTCCCACCTATGCAAAAATATTAATGTTTTGTAGGTATAGCAGGAGAAGAGACGCGACTTTATGCCTCAACCCAAGTTTTGACCTGAAATCAAAACTTGAAGAAGACCCCCGTAGAGACTATATGTCTGGTTGCGAAGTTTTGACCTGAAACCAAAACTATGTAGAAGACCCCTGCAGAGACTATATGTATGGTTGCAAAGTTTTGACCTGAAATCAAAACTCAAGGGACTTTTGTCTCTCAAGAAGAACTAGGGTTCACACACCCTCGCCAGTAGCGCACGTTTATCCTATTATAGTCCAAGATAATGGGACTAGTACATGCATGAGTGGCTGACAATTTCATTATCGAGGGCTATAACTAAGGATCCTTCGAAATATCCAGGTATAGTTGGAGATTGTGGGACCAGTACACGCATGAGTGGCTGACAATTTCACTTTTGAATGCTATTACCAGGGATCCTCTGAATTATAGCATTCATATGCTATACAACCGGGCCTTAGTCGCAAGAATTCCGGCCTAGTAGCAAGTATCCCGGTCTTAGTCGCCAATATCTTCCGGCCTTACCGTCAGTTTAATCGGCCTTGTCGCCAGTATTCTGGCCTTAGTCGCCAGTATTCCGGCCTTAGTCGCCAGTATTCCGGCCTTAGTCGCAAGTATCCCGGCCTCAGTCGCCAGCATTCCGGCCTTAGTCGCCATTATCTTCCGGCCTTACCGTCAGTTTTATCGTCCTTGTCGCCAGTATTCCGGCCTTAGTCGACAGTATTCCGGCCTTAGTTGCCAGTATTAATCGGCCTTGTCGCCAGTATCTTGGGCTTGCCCAAGTTTTCTTGTTTCTTGATTTATACAGGACTGAATTTTAAGAATACCTAGGAATATCGCATATTACAACGACATACTTGGGGATATTCAGGTATGAAATTTGTTTTGATGTCTTGACACGAACAAAGAAGATTCCAAAATAAACCTACTATCTCAGAAAATTGGTATTTGTTTCTTAACCTTTTTAATATCCCACGGTATTTTTTATTTTTGATTATGAACACAGTATTTATTTCTATTTAATTTATGCTTAGTAGTATTCATTATACTTATTTCTACTTAGGAATATGTTATACGTATTATGCACATCTCTATTTAGGGATATGTTAAATTATATTACCAGTTACTTCACGTATTGGGGAAACTTTAAACAAATAATGACTCGATATTAACACATTTAAGCATAAACCTGAATTGTCTACAATAAATCATATAATTAAGACCCTAATTAGATTAGCCCAATTGTAGCTTTAATTATCCTTAATTATTCATAGGTATATCTGGTATAGATTAAACTTAAGAAAAAGTATTCCAAAAATTTTTCAGTAGAAATAGTAAGAATATTTGAACGTTTACATGTTCAAAATCTGATTTTTTTTTATACAAGGGTTTAGTCTCTCATACAACTTGTGTTGGATCGGGTTGTTAACTTCAAACAACACTTCACACGTATTTCTTTCTTACAATCTAACAGATGCGGAATCTCTGTTAGAAGGATTTCTCAAACACTCAAAGGTAAACAAGTAATCTTCAAACACACGTAAGAACACAAGAATAATTTTCAAGCTCAAATATATATTTCTCTCAAAGTATATGAGTGTTACAACAAGCAAGAGCCCTTATACAAGTTACAATGAGAGGTTATATAGCCAAGGCTACAACCTTATACTCGTAGGAATACAAGTTGGGTATACTAGACAATACATAAAGTAAAGCCTATTCTAGTATCTAAAGTGTCTTAACAGGCTAAGACACTTAATTACAATCATTACACTTATAGACATTGACTTTACAACAGACTAGCTAAATACAAAAGACATTTAATGTTCTTGATCTTCAAGGCTTCAGGCGATCTTTTGCATTTAATGCAGCTGAAGAGAAGTAAGGTGTTGTGTTTGACTATCGGTATGTTATCTTTATTTTAATCAGACCAACATGTCTGTTGTCAGCACCTTTTGTACCATAAAAGGTACTCAGCTACAGTCTTTGTCAGATGATTATCCTCGGAAGTCTTTGTCTTTGGAAGATGCAGAGGAGAGTCTTCGGAAGCCTTTGTTCTTCAGAAGCTTCAAGTCTTCAGAAGCTCTAAAGCTTTACATCTACTAAGTGTTGGCCTTCCGAAGCAGTTTGTCTTGTACAGCCTTCGGTAGGAGTCAGTTACCCTTCGGAAGCAATGCTGCTTCCGAAGCGTAACTCCTTCCTTCCGAAGGCTGTTTGTCTTGTAGAGTCCAGTACTTAGACAAATTAGAAGTTTGGTGACCATCAGCCTTTATTAGTCTTTACAGTCTCCCCCTAGGCTGATGCTACCAAAACTTCTTATATTATTCTCCTGGTCTTCCTCTCTCCTCTCAGAACCTGAGCTCTAGCCTTCACCCATTTGATGGCTATTCTCCCGTCTGATCCATTATCAGGATTATCATGTGGGAGTTTCTCAAGATCAAACAAAAAAGGTGAAGCCAACACCATCAGTTGCATAATATCCAGAACCTTTATTCCTCCATTGACTTTAGTGAGTGTGAACATCTTCTGTTGTGCATTAAAGCTCTACTTCACTATAGGAATGTAAGAATGAGTATGCATTAAGGAGTGAATGTCCTTTGGATTGGCCTTTGGCTTTGAAGGTTCTGGTGTGCCTTTTGGTTCTGATGGTTCTGAATCAGGCTCAGAGTCAGAATCTCCTTCTAGCCATGGTCTTTCTTCTTCTCATTCGTGGTTTGTCTGAGACCATGGCTTGACTCCTATGTTCTCTGGCCTGTTGATCTTCCATGTTGGAGCCCACTGCTGCATCTGTTTCTGTAGTGGGCTCTGGGCCTGCATACTCAGATCTAGGATTCTCTACTCTCCTCTCATCTGCCTTTGATTGTCTCTCAGGATTAGGGTCTGTTGATTGATGTTTCTTTGCAGCCTCTTTACGCTTGTTGATCTTAATCACTGAGGAGATTGGCATGTTATCCAAAGAAGGGCTTGATTGAGGAGAGACTGGTTCTTCCTTAGGGTTTTGGGGGAACATGTTGGGGAACATGTCCTTTGTAACCTCCCCACACATGACTTCTTCACCCTCTCGTATCCCAGCACCAGAGATGGGTATATCAATTGTAGCTCCTCCCCCTAAACCTAAGCCTAAGTTTAGGCTAGCCCTTTGAGCCTGTATTTGCTCCATAGAAGGTAACTCACCTCTGGCAATCTTGGCTTTTATATCTCTTATATGCATGTCCATGGTTGAGTTCTTCATAGGGCCTAGCTGCCGAGCATGGAAGCCATACTGTAGGAGGATGGCCTTCATTTTATCTCTGTAAGCCTTCTCCTTTTGTTTCTTTGTCAGAACAACCATGGCTTTGGATGCAGCAGCTGCCTGTTCCTGCTGCTGCACCCTGTCCAGCTCGGCAGCCATTTCAGGTACCGACCAGAGCAAAACTTCATCTATATAATACCCCTTCTCCTGGAGAAGAGCAGAGAGTCTGATAAGCTCGTCATCCAGAGAAGTGTCTGGTCGGCCCTTCTTCTTCTTTGGCATCCTCTCCTCTTGTTCTGCTTCCTCCTCTGGGGTTAGTTTCCTTTTTCCTTTATCCATCAATTTTGCCCCAAAGCATATGGATCCTGTAGCCTCACCAGCTGGTTCATCGGCAAACAACTCTTCTGTGGAAGATACATCAAGTAGACTGGGCCTTCAGAAGCAGCTGCAGCTTCGGAGTTAACCTTAGCATTCACTGCCTCTTCCAGTTGACCAACCACCTTGGGAGATTCCTTAGTGGTGTCCACAGAGAGTTTAGGATCAGAGGAGAGGTCTTCAGTAGCCTTTGTCCCAGAAGGGACACAGGTTCCATGGAGATGGATTTTTGTTCTTGAATGGGTTCCTCCTTGGTAACCTGGGCTGCAGTCTTAGAAGGAGACTTAGTCCCAGAAGGGGACTGTTGAGTCCCAACAGTGGACCTAGGCTCCATAGAGAGATCTGTTGTGAGCTCTTGTTCAATCTCTATGGCAGCCTCGCTATCAGCAAAGGAAGAGGAAGTAGTGGAGTAATGAAAGTAAGTGCCCAAGAATTCATCCCATTCATTAGTCAAGGTGACTATGGATGGGTTGACATCTTGTGCAACTTCCTCTTCTCTTGCTTCTGATCCTGACCCTACAGATGGTACCTTCTCCCCCTTTTGGTAGCATCAGGGGAGACAAAGGTAGTAGTAGTAGGATCAGAACAAAAGGGAGCACAAACAATGGGTGGTCTCCTCCTGAGATCCAGGATAGTAGCCTCTTTGGCCTGGACCTCAAGCCGCAGGGTAGCAACCTCAGCTTCCAGGTGAGCTACCCTGGCGTGGAGAGTAGAAATGGTGGCCGTCAATTCCTCAGTTGTTGTGCCCTCATCCACTTGAGTGGAATCACTGGGCGATGGAGTCCTGAGCCTTGCCCTTGCATCTCCACCACCAGATGTGGTTTCTTGGCACCCTGGATTCCCCTCATTGAGAAGGGCTTCAAAGAAGTCCTCCCCAGTGTGGGTTGCCGCAGATGAGGTCCTATTGTCTGTACCACTGTCATGAAGAACCTGAGAAGGTTTAGCAGTAGTGGCAGCCTCAACTGCAGTGAGCCCTTCTATACTCCTAGGGTCAACCTCTGATATGGTAGGCTCTGGGTCAGGGAACCTTGTTTGTAGCTGTGTCACCACTCTCATTAGTGTTTGGGTAGTTGGAGAGTGTGGGTCATTTAAAGCTACAGCAGAAGTTCCTTTAGCCTGGGTAAATGGATGTGTGGGGGCATTTCTAGGTGATATACTCCTGGAGACCTGGGAGACAGTCTCTAATCTAGTGGAGTTGCTTCATAAGAAGCAGACTCAATTATTGGGGTATCCCTTTGGGTATTCTCAGGTATGTATGGTGACATACTCTGAGGGCTTTCAGGCTGGTTGAGAGCAGCCACAGGTTCCATAGAAGAAGAGGCCTGAACAGCTGTAGAGAGCTGTCCAGGGGTTCGGCGGCGTTTGTAGGTGATTTTGATGGGATGGGGAACAGATGGGGAAGGTGTGGGTTCAGCATCTGTGGGTGCAACAGAGCTGTCATCTTCTGGAGTAGGTAACTCCATAGAGTGAAGATCCTAGAGAATTGGGCACTCTTCTTCTTTAACTGAACAAAAACCTTGGCAGTAACCAAGGGAATATTGTAGATGTTCCCAGATAGTGAGAGGGATGATCCCAACTCACTGTAGAAAATGTGCTGTAAGAATCTGGGATACATGCAAAACTTCTTTGGTGATGAAAGATTATCAGTCAAGTTATTGAAAATGAAAGTAGAAAAATTAAACAGTTGATTAGAGACCAAACCATGAATAGCCGAGGCTAAATCAGAGGGAACTTGATCCCAACCTCCTGTCTTATTGGACAGACAATGCAAAAACAAATGTACGAGGTACTTGTAATTGTAGGACACTCTACCTTTCAAATAAGTAGTTGTAGGGAGAGGACCTTCGTACCCCATTGACCGAAAGGTCGATGCTACCACATCCCTGGTGAAAGAGACCCTTCCCCCCAGCATCATTAAGTTGAAGATGCTGACAAATGGTCTCCACCGAAATAGAAATGGAATGAGCATTAATGGTAGCATTAAGGATTCTACCATTAGAAGAAGAAGAAATAGAACAAGAACGCCAAAACTGCTGGTGATAAGACTCATACACCACAGGTTTGACGGTTAATGCAAAATGATACCTGCTCCTTTGAAGAAAGGAGATGATAGGAGCAAAATCAGCGTCATTGTCTGAAGATAGTTCCGCTGCTAGGTTGTGAGCAGGTCTGAAGGCGAGGGATTCCATGGCGATTGAAGGATTCTAGGTTTAATTTAGGAGAGAAAGGGAAAATCGATTTGAAATGAAATAGTGAGAGAATGTGGACGAGCGGGATACCTTTTTATACCTTCGGATGTCAGCATTTAAAATAGAGGCACATTAAATTTTGAGATCCGGATGTCAGAAAAAGGTCTTCCGATGACAGCTGTTTAATGTTCAAAATTTGTTAAGGGCAAAGGTGCTTCCGAAGATGTTGCTTTTGGAAGTAGTTCATGAGACTAATAAATATTCTTCAGAATATGCTTACTTCCGAAGTATATAGAAAATATAGCATCGGAAGCACATCTTCTGAAGGTTTAGATAAATTCATCAGAAGGATTGTACTTCGGAAGACATCTTCTTCTGAAAATTAAGTTCAAAAGGTTGAGCTTCCGAAGTTATAATGTATCGGAAGGAAAATACTTGAGAAGAGAATTTTTCTTCTGAAGTGTGACTTCTTCCGACTTAAGGAAGGAAGAATGCTTCCGAAGACTTAAACTATCTTCTGATGAGTAATTACTCATCAGAAGATACTTTAAGTTTATCTTCCGAAGAATTGTTCATTCCTTATTAATTCATTTATTCAAGGTTAATCATGCCAATGGCTGTTATTAAATACCTGAATCTTCCTTCATCAAATGCCTTGGTGAAAAGATCAGCCAGATTGTGCTCTGTATCAACTTTGACTAGATGAATTAACTTCTTCTCTGCACAATCTCTGATGAAATGATATCTGATATCAATGTGCTTGGTCTTTGAATGCTTGACAGGATTGTTGGTGACGGAGATTGCACTTGAGTTATCTATTTGTATAGGAGTGTTAAACAGCTCTACTCCATAATCCTTCATCTGATTTTGAATACAGATAACTTGTGCACAGCAGCTAGAGGCAGCAATGTATTCTGCTTCTGCAGTAGAGGTAGAAACACATGATTGCTTCTTGCATTGCCAAGACACAATTCTGGATCCAAGAAATTGACATCCTCCTGATGTGGATTTCTTGCTGATGTTGCAACCTCCATAATCACTGTCAGTGTAAGCCATGAACTGAAGGTCTTCATTTCTAGGATACCATAATCCTAGACCTGGTGTTCCTTTGAGGTATCTAAAGATTCTCTTCACAGCAAGCATGTGTGAAACCTTGGGATTCGCCTGAAATCTTGCACACAAGCAAGTTGCAAACATTATATCAGGCCTGCTTGCCGTGAGATACATCAAGGATCCAATCATTTCTCTGTATTAATGTTGATCAACATCCTCCCCCTCAAGGTCAGGGCTCAGAGATGTTGTCTTGGACATTGGAGTTCCCAGAGCTTTGCAATCAGTGAGTTTGAATCTTTCAAGAATGTCCTTGACATACTTTGATTGACTAATAAAAATTACTGTAGGAGTTTGTTTCACCTGTAGTCCAAGAAAGAAAGTGAGTTCACCCATTGAACTCATTTCAAACTTAGACTTCATTAATGATTCAAAGTCCTTGCAGAGAGATTCATTAGTAGAACCAAAGATAATATCATCAACATAGATATGTACTAGCATGATATGTTGATTGGACTTCTTGAAGAAGAGAGTTTTGTCGATTGTTCCTCTCTTGAAGTTGTTCGCCGACAGAAAAGAAGATAAAGCTTCATACCATTTTCTGGGAGCTTGATGCAGCCCATATAGAGCCTTATCAAGCTTACAGACATGATCAGGAAACTTTGGATCTTCAAATCCAGGAGGCTGACACACAAACACCTCCTCATCAATCCTTCCATAAAAAACTTCATCATAATCTATGCCTTCTTCCTGGGTGTATCCTTGAACCACCAACCTTGCCTTGTTCTTGATGACAACACCTTTGTCATCCTTCTTGTTTCTGAACACTCATTTTGTTCCAATGGCATACTTACCCTTAGGTAAAGGGCAAATCTTCCAAACTCCCTGCCTTTCAAATTGAAGAAGCTCCTCCTGCATGGCTTCTACCCAGCTGCTATCTTTAAGTGCTTCAGCAACTTTCTTTGGTTCTACTTGGGATAGAAAGCAAGAAAACAAACAGATGTTCGCTTCATGCATAGAGCTTCTTGTTCTTACTCCTTCTTCAACATTACCAATGATGTTCTCAACTAGATGAGTGTTATCGATGCGAGTTCTTGGAATCACATCCAGCTGAGAAGCCAAATCCAGATCTCTTGACTCAAGGTTAGGAAGTACTACCTCAAGTTGAATTTCTGGCAAATCTTGAGGTTTTTGAGATTGGACTGTTGTGGGTTGACTTTCTCTGGGTGACGAGGTTTCCAAAGTGTTTGTTTCATTTGAGGGACTCCCATCTTCTTCCTGACTTACTGAAACTGAAGTAGAGTTACTCAAGGGAACAGCATGAGAGGTGTTCACTGTTTCAGACTGTGAGGCATCATTATGTGCTGAAGTGGATTCTGCCAAGATTTGTCTTAAAGCTATTGGCAGTTCAACACGAAAGTCTTCTTCTCTTGTGGACTGGGAGGAGTCTATGGTAGTTGACTGTGAAGCTGGAACATACTCATTCACAAGATTAAATGCAAATGTAAAGCTATCAAGATCAAATAGCCAATCAGGGCCAGTTCCAGGTTTATTGATAGTATGTTCATTGAACTGAACATTTGCAGACTCTTCAATAATTCTGGAAGCTTTGATGTATACTCTATATGCTTTTGCATGTGAAGAGTACCCAACAAAGTAGCCCTCTGCTAATTTCTCAGCAAACTTGGCTAAATGATCTTTAGTATTCAAGATGGTGCACTGATATCCAAATGGTTTAAGAAATCCAATGAATGGCTTTCTCTTATGCCAAATTTCATAAGAAGTCATACCATGTGTCTTAACTACCAATACTCTATTTTGGACATAACAGGCAGTATTAACTGCTTCTGCCCAAAAACTTATTGGAAGTTTGGCATCAGATAACATGGTCCTAGCAGCCTCAATTAGTGTCCTATTCCTTCTCTCAGCAACACCATTTTGTTGTGGAGTCCTAGGAGCACTAAATTGTCTTGTGATACCTTTATATTCACAAAAGGAACTTAAAACATTATTCTTGAATTATGTTCCTTGATCTGATCTGATTATTTTTACATGATGGTCACTTTCATTCTCTACCCTAAGAATGAATGATTTTAGGATCTTAGCAGTTTCATCCTTGGTATTTAAGAAAAATACCCAGGTCTACCGAGAGAAATCATTAGTGACCACCAAGCAATAAGACTTTCTACCAAGACTTTTAACACTTGTGGGGCCAAACAAGTCCATGTGAAGCAAATGCAGGACTGTTGTGATTGAATTTATCTCTTTGGCATGATGAGATGTTTTGTGCTTCTTACCTTTCAAGCATGCAACACATTTATCAACACGGATGAACTCTTTTTTTGGTAAACCAATTACTAAGTTATTTTTGACAAGTTTATTCATATTTTTAAGATTTACATGACAAAATCTCCTATGCCAAAGAGATGATTCATCAAGTGAAGCTTTTGAGACAAAGCAACTAATATTACTAAGTGGTGCAGTTGTGCTCATGTCTAGCATGTACATGTTGTTTCTTCTTGGAGCCCTGAGCAGGATTTGATCATTTGGGACTACAAATCCTGGCTTCAGAACAATGCATTCATGCTCAGTGAACAACATGTTACGCTTTTGATCACACACATGTGATACACTCAGTAAATTGTAATTTAGTTCCTTTACAAAATGCACATTCTCAAAGCTTACCTTGCCATTTGTGATTTTGCCCCTACTTGTGATGTAACCTCCCACTGGATCACTTCCAAACGCAACAGACCCTCCAAAGAATGGTTCATATTTGTGCAGGTGAGTCTTGTTGCCTGTCATGTTCCTGGAAAAACCACTGTCAACAATCCACAAGTTGCTCTTTGATTCTTGATGTCCCTGCACATGACCAGAAGTGTATTAGTTCCTGATGGGAACCCAAGCCCATGTGGTCTTGGGTTTTCCATTAGAATCATTGTAAGTAAATTTTTTGACATCATCCTAGGTGGAACAGATGATGAGCTTGCTTCTAATGGGATAGGTGGCTGAACATTTTGTTCAGTTGTTTCTTTCTTCTTCCATATTTGCTTGACTTTGGAAGTTGACGGAAGAGATTGCTTCTTTTGACAGCCATCGGAAGCACCTTTAGTCTTTCCTTCCGATGACTTGGTTTTTGCTGATGAGTGGGGCTTTTCTTTCGATGTTCTTCTTCCGAAGGGATAAGATTCCTTTGGTTTGTAGGAAGCCTTCTTTGCATGTGCTTCCGATGCTTTCTCTCCTTTGGAAGCCTTCTTTTCATGTGCTTCTGATGCTTTCTTTCCAGAAGCCTTCTTCTTTTGTTTCTTCCGACTATCAGAAGTACTTGCTTCCGATACTTTCTTGACTGAGTTTCTTCCTTGTTCTTCCGAAGAAACAGATGACTTGCTCCAGCTCTTCTTTCTTCCTCTACCTTGTGTTTTTGAAAACATTCTGCTTCTTGGATTATAGAAACAATCAGCAGCAAAGTGATCCTTCTCACCACACATCAGACACACAGTCTGATTGTTTAGGGATTGTTGATGTTGATCCTTGTTGAAGAAGGTTGAGCTTTGGTTCACAAAGATTGATTGTTTGGATGTTCCAACAGGCTTGTTGGCTGGGTGATTTACCTGTATCCCTGAAAAACTAGCCTTTCTCTCCTTTGATCTACCCCTTTTGGACTTGTCAGATGGACAAGTAACATAGTCATCTGAGGAGGTACTACCAGTTTGTGTGTATTTAGCTTTGACAAAAACTGATGAATGTTTCTTAGTTTTCTTACCTTTTTTTCTTAATTTTCAAAGCTGGTTTTTCTTTTTCTAAATTGATGGGAGTATCATCCTCATCTGAGCATGTTGAGTTAATTGGGTTTAGATCAGAGAGATCATCATGTTGATCCACTTTGTGTATGTCCAAATCATCATCATACACAAGTTTAATTTCTGGTTTGCACCTAATCTCCACCATGGGAGTATAGGCAGATGGAGGCTCCACCTTGTTATAACCCAAACCAGCCCCTCTTTTCTTTACCATTTCAGCTGTGTCACTCATTTTGAAAAGTTTTTCATACTTTTCACCTTGGCTTAAAAATTTATCTCTGTAAGACTTAGCCAATACAAGTTCTGTCTTAGCAGTAGTTAGTCTTTCTAAAAGATTGTTAATTTGACACTGTTTGTTAGTGTCTTCGTGTTTTAAGCTAGAAATGGTCTTTTCCATTTCCTCAATCTTTTCTTTGTAATTTCTTTCGTATTCAAAGAAATTTGCCTTGACAACTTGTAGAGACTCAAGCTCATTACAGAGTTGAGAATTTATTCTTTTATAAACATTTAACTTCTCTAAACATTCAAGTGTGCACATATCATCAGTTACCTTGAATGAAGAAGTTGAGTCATTTGCCATCAAAGAACTGTTGGAGATGGAAGCATTCTTAGCTTGGAAGCTCCAATCTGCAAAGTCTTGCTCTGCAATGTTAGCACTATTTGATGAGCTTGATGGTCTTTGATGTGGTTGTCCAGAAGTTGATGGCTGAGTGCTTGAGGATTTGCACTCTTTGGCAAAATGCCCTAACTGTTGACAGTTGAAGCATTTTAGCTTAGACTTGTCAAGCCCAAATCCAGTCTTCGTGTTGTGCTTTTTGAATATCCTGCCAGTCCTTTGATAAAACTTCTTTGCTCTATAGGAGATCATGGCCATCTAATAATTGATGTCCATCTCCTCAAGGTCATCTGTAGGAATGCCATCTAAGTCTTCCTGACACAAATGAAAGTAGTTGGTTTCCTCAGCCATGAAAGCTCCTTGCCCAGAGGTCAGAAGTGGAGTTGGGTTAGAGAAAGGGTTTGAGTGTGTGGTTGATGGAGTTGGTGTGGAGGTAGGCTGATAGATGGGTTGATAACTCTGGTAAGGAGGATTGTTGATAGGTGCATAAAGTGTTGCTGAACCAGAAATTATGTGAGAGGGTTTAGGTTCCTGGCATCTATTTCTATCTGGTAAGCATTGAGTATACCAAACAGTTCACCAAGCTTCAGAGTTCTTAGATTTTCTGTTCTTCGAATGGCAACAGAATATATGTTCCACGCTTGTGGAAGTGATCTAAGAAACTTTCTGATCACATCTTGATTCTCCATTTAGACACCTGCAGTTATTAACTCATCAAACAGCTGAACATACCTGAGATATTGAGAAGTCATCTTCTCATTGTTTTGTTGACAGAAGTTCTCGAACTTCTGTTTCTGTTTCAGCATGTCCTTCTTATTTTCTTTGACATCTTCAGATCCTTCATACATTTGCTGTAGAGAGTTCCACATCTCTTGAGTAGATTTGCATTTCTTGAATGCATGTATGATTGAGTTGGGGATAGCCATCTGAATGAGCCACAAAGCCTTCGAGTCCACCTCCATTCTTTTGTAATCTTCATCTGAGTAGAGAGCTAGATCTTTTGGCACAGGTTCTCCACCTACTCCAGCTGCAAGAACAGTTGGGATGAAAGGTCCTTCAAGAACTGACTTCCAGAGCTTGAAGTCCTGATTCCTGATGAATCCCTCCATCCTTACTTTCCATGTGTCATAGTCTTCTGGAGTAAACATCGGTGGCTTGTTGAGAGTACCATTCTCTGTATCATGTCTGTTTAGAGCAGCCATTTGAATAAACATAGAGGATATGAGTTTTTGAAGTAATGAGATTTTAGAAGAAATAGAACTAGTAACTTAAGGATGATTAATCACTTAAGTTCAAGAGCCAAAGCTCTGATACCACTTGTTGGATCGGGTTGTTAACTTCAAACAACACTTCACAAGTATTTCTTTCTTACAAAATAACAGATGCAGAATCTCTGTTAGAAGGATCTCTCAAACACTCAAAGGTAAACAAATAATCTTCAAACACATGTAAGAACACAGGAATAATTTTCAAGCTCAAAGATATATTTCTCTCAAAAGTATATGAGTGTTATAACAAGCAAGCGCCCTTATACAAGTTACAATGAGAGGTTATATAGCCAAGGCTACAACCGTATACTCATAGGAATACAAGTTGGGTATACTAGACAATACATAAAGTAAAGCTTATTCTAGTATCTAAAGTGTCTTAACAGGCTAATGCACTTAATTACAATCATTACACTTATAGACATTGACTTTACAAAAGACTAGCTAAATACAAAAGACATTTAATGTTCTTGATCTTCAAGGCTTCAGGCGATCTTTTGCATTTAATGCAGCTGAGGAGAAGTAAGGTGTTGTGTCTGACTATCGGTATGTTATCTTTGTTTTAATCAGACCAACATGTCTGTTGTCAGCACCTTTTGTACCATAAAAGGTACTCAGCTACAGTCTTTGTCAGATGATTATCCTCGGAAGTCTTTGTCTTTGGAAGATGAAGAGGAGAGTCTTCGGAAGCCTTTGTTCTTCAGAAGCTTCAAGTCTTCGGAAGCTCTGAAGCTTTACATCTACTAAGTGTTGGCCTTCCGAAGAAGTTTGTCTTGTACAGCCTTCAGTAGGAGTAAGTTACTCTTCGGAAGCAGCTTCAGTAGGAGTAAGTTACCCTTCGGAAGCAATGCTGCTTCCGAAGAGTAACTCCTTCCTTCCGAAGGTTGTTTGTCTTGTAGAGTCCAGTACTTAGACAAATTAGAAGTTTGGTGAGCATCAGCCATTATTAGTCTTTACAACTTGCAAAATATTTAAAATATCGTCAAGAATATTTATGAATACTCGAAAATATCTTAAAATTCAAAACAATAATTATGAATAAGAAACTTCAGAGTAAATAATATCTCCAAAACTGGATACAGTATTAATGTACTCGATGTTATATTCAAATTGTTTACAATCATTAGTTCAATTCGAATTAAGCCAAGAATAGATTGGATTATTCTTAATTATTCCTAGGTATGCCTGAGAAAATTCATAACAAAATATCCTAAACATAAATCATTTGGAAAATTAAGTTTATATGTGTTTAACATATAAACAACTACAATTAATACATACCAAGTCAAACTATATGAAACATTAATATTCATTAGAATTATTTCTAAATATCTAAGATAATTAAGAATATTTGGTGATATATGAGAATATTTTCAAAAAACAAACGACTAGACAGAACGCCAAAATATTAGCTAAAATACTAACTATTATATCCAAAAGCAGTAAAAAGTTTAACATATCATGCTTTGCCATGAAATTTATGGTCCCTCCACCTGATATGTTATTAATGTTGATCATAAATAGAAAAATTCAGGTTTCGCCATAAAACTCATGATCCATCCACCTTAATTTTCCTAAAAATTGTCTGCCCCTATGTGACAATTGCATTTGTGAATTACGCCATCAATGACGAGAGCACAATTAGTTGTTCTTGAAATCCACGGTTATTTAGCTATTGTAATTATTACAGGTTGATAGTATGCGAGAAATGGTGAACATAGGCGAAAACCGTGCGCGAAACAGAGTTCCGGATTCTCCGAAATCGTAAAACAAAGAAAAATACAAAAATATCAAAGTCAAAGGAGCCAGGCAGTACGCCCAGCCCCAAGAACTCAAGCTAGGAGGTACGCGCGGGCTCAGAAAATATCTGAGATTTGGAGGTTCTCGTGCGTTACGCCTGGCGTATGGCGGTTTGGCAGATCAGATCAAATTGTTGGATTTCATGCAAAATGTGATCTACTCTCTTTCTCTCGAACCTGCTTCATTTCCAGACAAACAAAATTGAACTTTTACCATCAAATCTCAATTCTAAGACCATCAAATCGTATATTTGAACCCAGGGAACGTATCTGCAAGTTCTGATCGTTGTTTTACAACTAGAAATCCGTCTGAACGGGTAATGATTCGTTTTAACCTTTTAGTTTGATAATGATTGATTATATCTTGTTTTT
Source organism: Mikania micrantha (assembly GCA_009363875.1). Classification (NCBI taxonomy): domain Eukaryota; kingdom Viridiplantae; phylum Streptophyta; class Magnoliopsida; order Asterales; family Asteraceae; genus Mikania; species Mikania micrantha. The sequence goes on from CM018684.1 coordinate 50,478,176, forward strand.
GAACGTAATGGTATAGTTAGGGTTGTTGATTATTGCCTAGATGATGGCTAGGAATGATTATAAACGAAGAACTTGATGTGTTAACGGGTAAATCCTTGTTTTGATCCGTTGTAATGCCCGGTTTTCATGAAACTATAACAATGGTTATAATGGTTTAAACCATTTGATTTTGACAATGTATGTGATTAATTTGATTAATCTTCGAAATACAAGGTTAAATCCAAGTGTTTCAAACTAATCACAATCATTAACATACTCATTGGAATGATTATCTGATGTTTATGATAACAGTCAGATTAGTACGTTAAACATGGTTATTAAACATATTCCAATGTCACATTATGATGTTTCATGATATTTGGGTAATCAATAAAAAGGATTGATCGTTCCTAAGCCATAAATTCATCTAGAAACTGTTTCAGCACGATAATCAACAACAGTACTTATTTGGTTAATCTGAGATTATTCTGATTAATCAAACGTGTCATCAACCTTATATTAGGAACCTGAACCAGTATAGGTTCCTACATTATCATACATTGTATGATATGATATTAAATTAATTAATTAAAAACCTAATATCGGTTTGATGACTTTCACTGCAATGTCTTTGACATTGGACGTTCAGAAGGATCTAATCAGTAAGTTAAAACATAAATAACTTGTTAAACATAAACTAATGCAGAATTTAGATACCAAGATCAATTTGTGTGTGATTTCACTACTTTTACGACTTCAGGTGAGTTTCGTACAACCCTTTTTCTTTTTAATGTTTTATAAACACCGGGGTATTACTGTGGAACTTTTCTTGATCATATGATATGTATCACTGTTATCTGTGTGATTACATGTGATTTGTTGAGAACTTGTGAATTTCATGGGATTTTGCCCGTAGAACAGAAATCTATCACAGAACTTAAAAGTCCTCATTCCTTGAACTGTATCTAGTGAACCCATGTGGGGCCAAGCGGGGAACATTGATGGTACTATCGGCTGACAACCCATTCGCTGGGAGGTTTGCTTCTCCCCTTGTGTGAATATTTGTTACCTATTCTCAGAACTTCTTAATGTTGTGATAGACATAAAGACAATGAGGCATTAAAATGTTACCGACGGGTAGTATCTTATACAACGAGAACGGAGTAGTCAGAAAGGAACTAGATACGAGTCCCATGGTTATCTTGAACTGTATATCTTGAGAGCTTGCATATCATATCATATTGTTGAAATTAAACATTACGAACTCACCAGCTTCGTGCTGATCTTTCAAACTCAAAAATTTTTGCAGGGAGACAGTGACCCACGGTGAGGCTGTACTTTCAACACTTATAATTAAATAAGTTAGTTGTGTAATAAACTTAGTTGTAAACTGTAACGTTGACTGTAATGATGAACCTTGTAATGTATTTATTTTAAGTTAATCTGTGTGTTGTGATACCGGATCAAGTAAGTCACACCTCATCTTCGAGACATCACCACTATGCTTCCGTAACCTTATCAGAGTGACGAATGACTTCATCTCAGGTGACGATAGGTGGGGGTGTGACACCCTATACTCGGGGACTTTCCTAAAAACTATTGTTCATAGAAAACATTGTTTTTAAGAACCACATATACTAAAAAATGGGCTCAGACCTCGACACCTTTGTCCTCATCGCCCATTGTAACCTCCACCTCACCAGTACCAGTACCAGCACCTGCACCTGACACCTCAGCATCACCTGCTTTGCTTGCCTCCACCACGTCACCAACCTTGGCCACATCATTAGAAGCCTCTGCCTTCTCTCCAGCCAAATCTGCCAATATTTTGGCCTATTCCCGAAGATCCTTGGTCCACAATCCAGTGCATTCGGCTTTAGCTTGATTGGCCATTTGGATCTTGGCTCTCAGGACAGCTATGGCCGCAGGTTTCTTGGCTCCCTCGATATGTTCCTTGAACTTGAGCTTGTAGGCGACCTCCATCTCTTTCATCTGTTTTTTGTCCTTGGCAGCTTCCTTTTCATAGTGACCAGCTTTGGCAGAGATGATCTTCTTCTGGTCCTCTAGATCTTCAATTAGTTTATCAAATTGCTTCTTTTCAGAGGCATATTTGATTGAGGCCAGCAAAATAGGGATCGTTCGGAATATATAGAAATATATAACCTAAAGAAAACTATATAGCCTACCTTATTAAGAAGCTCAGATAGCTCGATGGTTTCCTCCAGGTCGACAGTGTCCGCACCTTGCGCTTTTTAGCAGTCTTGGAAGAACGGGTAGTCATGGCGCGGGACTTAGGGGCAGCAGGGCTGGTTTTCTCCTTCTTGATCGCAAAGAAGGTATTCAAGTCTTCAAGATCGAAGGTTGATTCTGCGAAGGATAAACAAAATCAGAAATAATCAGAAATAATCAGAAATAATCAGAAATAAATAGAAATAATTATAGATAATTCAGGATATCTTAAATTGCTGAACAAAAATAAACCTGAAGTCATTGGGGTAAGGTTAGCTGCTTCAAGGTTGGCACCAAATTTTCTGTCTTTCTCGTCAATTAACAACAAGGCTCGGATCTTATTTTCGCTTTCTTCTGTTCCACTACCTTGGATTCAAACTTGGGGGCTGGTCACTACAGAAATTAAATTAGCTAAACAGAAAAATAACAGGCAAATTTAAATAAAAAAAGCTAAGAATCCTACCCTTTTTCACCCATTTGAGGGGTAGAAATTCCCCATTCGAGATAGACCTCCTCTTTACAAAGAAAATTTTGTTCCTCCATTCGTCCTCATTCAAGGTGATACCAAGAACTAGGACAAGAGCCCCGCTCCTTCTCTGAAGGACGAATCTAGAAGAACCATGGGTTCTAAGCTGATACATTCGGGCAATCTCAGGAATACCGATTTCTAAACTAAAATGTTAGTTTAACAGGTGAAGAGTAAACAAAATACGCCACCCCATGGGCATCAATTGTGGAAAACATAGTTTGGTGGTTGAGAAAAACTCAAAAATAAGATCGGGAAAAGGAAATTTTAACCCTAGAGTAAAAGGATACTCAGGAAAACAAACCCAAGAAGAAGACACATGGTCAGCTTTTAGTTTTTTGGAAAAAATATCAAAAATAGTTTCTTCGGGAAAACTCTGGAAATGCGCATCAAATCAATACGATCATCGTTGAATACGCATGCATTTTGACTATTATAAGTCAAAATGTTCTGGTTTGAAAAATCATTATTCGAAGAATCAAAACCAGATGAAGAAGAAGAGCCAGACATTTTTGGTGAAAAATAGAAGTAAAATCGAGAGAGAAATGAGGGCAAGGAACTTACTGAGAACACTTGATAAAGAGGATGACATCTGAATGGGATGAGATGATCATTATATTCTGAATAAACGGCTAGGAATGCATGGGAAACCGCCACAGTTAATAACTGTCAAATCAACGTTCAAATCAGCATTTAAAATTTAAATTTTGAAATAAGGAGCCAAAAAGTTCAGTTATTTTAAATTCTTACAACAGAAAAAGGGATTAAATGTAGTAAGAATTTAGGGGCAATTGTTGTGCCTGTAAATTTTCGCCTAATAATTAGGGATATTTCTATAATACAGAATAATTCCGGATATGTAGGGATATTTGCATATATTAACTTACCTAAACTGACGGCTTAATTAATAAATAATGATTGTTTATATTAATTGTTATTTATTATGCCGACATGTACTTTTGATATTTGAATTAAGTCCACAGATGAGAAAGAACTAACATCCCTATTTTGCCGGATAATGGAGAAAAACGTGGACCAACTGATGAAGCCATTAACGGTCATGTGGAAGGAGTCTGCGCATGACCAGGAGCAGAGCGGAAAATGTGCAACTGTTAATGCTACCCTTGTATCATTTTTTTGTAATATAAATTGAGGCAAAAATCGATCTAGGAACACACATCACCCGCATTTAGCATACATCTGCTTACTTTTCACTATTGATATTCGTATTCAAAACATCTGAAGTTCTGCAACACTTAGCAATCTATCATTTGTGCTCTTTCTTTGTACTTTTTACTTTGTTGTTATAATATAAACAAGGCAGGGTGACGATTGTCACCTCCCGAAGTTTTATGCCGGCAATCCTAAGGGATTAAGGGTTTTTCCTCGTATAAATCTCGTGTGTTGAGCTGTTTGTTTCATTTCATATTTTCAATATCACTAGGGATCCTTAGGGATAATTTCATTGTAGTTTTCTTATAAACTGTTTTTTTTATTATAAAACACAAAACCCCACTAAACTAATTCGGTTTTGCTAAAAATTAGTCTTGTTAATTTTTGCCCGAAACAATGATGAGGATCCAACTTTCAAAGTTTTGCTCTTCCTTTTATTACAAAATTGCCACTGTAATTGGAGATTTCAATCTTTTGCAAATCACAAAATTGGCATTTTTAATTATGACGTCTGGAATTCATATGCATTCGAAAATGGATTGCGTAGAAATCAACATGTGGATTTCACAAAATTGATGAATTATTGTTTTATTCAATCAACAAATTTAATTATGTGTTCAATGAAAACCATTTAATGTAAATGCCTTGTATTCAAAATTGACAAGTATGTGATTTTGTTTTGCCAGTACAATTATAGTTCAATTTAATTGCATTGATAATTATCATTTCATCAAGAGTTGCAACTGTTATGAAATTGTTTTATCATGATTGATCAATCTTATGAAATTGTTGTATAATGATTTATCAAATTGGTTGCAATATACATAATTGTTGTATCATGATTGATCAATCTTCGTCGATCAATTTTATGAAATTGACAATTGTTATAAATAATTTGTCTCAAAACAAATGATTTTATTTTGATGAAAGGAAATAAATGAATAAAATGTAAAGTGGTATACTTTAATAAAATATTATATGATTGACCCAAAGGAATATCATCTGGTATTGACATTAAAGTTTAACATTATCATTTTATGTAATTATGTGTGTTGTTAAGTAATCAACCCAAAGGCTAATTATTTTACAATACACGTGATGTAATATGGGCTAAATTGCATAAATTTCATTTCTGTCCAAAGGTGATATGTTTTTTTATGTGCCTTAATATATACTAAATTTATGTTCATAACACTTGAATGGTGGTCATATCCAACGCGAAGCCAATGTTCAAGTAGAACCTTACTTTAGTGTGTTATTTTGGTGTTTTGATATACTTTATTTTTATATATCAAAGATTCATTACTAACATCGTAAATTACGACATGTAATATATATAAATGGTTAACGTTACCAATGTTCATTCTAAGTCTTATTGATAACAAGTACCAAAGGAAAGTTATCAATATATTAAAGACTTATTACTAATATTGTAAGTGGTTACATGTCATAATTATGGGTTCTTTTCTCCATCAATATTTTAAGTCTTATTGATAACAAATACCAACAGAAAGTTATCAATATTATAAGACTTATTAATAAATTATTTTAACGGTGATAAATAGGTTAATCTATTATTATTTTTATTCTAAGTCTTATTGATTATGAGTAGCAACAGAAAGTTATCAATTTAACGAGACTTATTACCAACCTATTGTTTTAGTGTTCACAATAGTTTCCTAATGTGAAATTCCTATTTAATATCTTTAGCTTGATTTCTTATGCTTGAATATTTAATATGAGCATTAAACTATTAAATATACATATCTCAAGATGAGTGGGAGTGTTTATGTATGCTCATTAATGAAAGCCTATAGTTATTGGCTATTTTGATTTTGGTCTTTATAAACTCTAAAGATGATAAGAAATCAATATGGGAACATTATTTCATTTTAGAAAAAAGTCTTATATTTTTTAGGAGTCATAATCTAAACTTAAAAATGCTTTATGGCATGGTGTTATGAAATCTGCCAAATAATGCTACTAAAGATTACTTAATTGACTAAAATTACAAACTTTATTTCAAGGCCATTAAAGTTTATATCGACGCAATTATCTTTTGTGCGAGAATAAGTGAAAGACAACATATTTGTATTGAGTATATTATTACATCTAAAATGCTTGTCAACCCTCTTATAAAAGGGCTAACACACATCGCATTCTAAAAACATGTCATCAATGTGAATTTGTGAAATACTACTTACCTTAAACCTCATTGATGTAATTTAAAATATCACTTAATTTGGTACCATAATATATGCATGTGACTATACTCATAATTTGTGTATAAAATATTTGTCTATATATAATAATACTCGTGCACCTTATGAAATATAGACAAATTTGTACAAATCAATATTGTACATTAAGGGTTTATTTCAGTCATTTTGGTTTTATATTTAAGTTTTTTGTTTTGATGTTTTGGTATGATTGATGGGGGTCTTTGTGTTGAAGATGACACGAATGATTGTATCCTTTTTCTAAGACTTTGACATTAAATTATATGGGTACTATTTTAGCCAAACTTATTAGTACTCATCATGAATGGTCACCCAGCCAAGTGGGAGAATGTTGGAAATTATCCACATAATTATCGCCTTATGACCATTTTATAAATATGAATTAAGTTTACTAATATGACATAAGTAGCCCCTACATTTACTTGATGGAAGTAATTGTAAATATTGATACGTTAAGGGGAAATTATAATTACCCTAGATACCTTTAATATGTGAGATATGTATATATATGAGAAATATATGAAGTTGAGAAAATACGCATCTTATTTTTCTTTTCTCTCAATTCTCTCAAGAACAACATAACTATTCTCACAAAATCTTTCCATCAAGATAATGGTATCATAATGGGAATCGATCATGACATTATCATATTCTTATGAAGTTTCAATACCCACAAGTAAGTGTTATTAATTTATGTTTAATTAGTGTTTATGTTTGATTACATGATTAGAGTTCTAAGATTTCAACCCATAATTTGTTGATATAATCAACAATTATTACTTAACTTTCATATATATCAGGTTTTTTATTGTTTATGCTAAAATTTATCTGAATTTTCAAATGTACCACTAACATGTCTTTAAATTTATGGTTCGACATTAAGGTAGCATAGTATGCATGAATTAATGATGGAATGGTATGAGTCATTACGTTGGAATGAAAAGAAACGTGTTTGATTACCACATAGGAATGGAATGCACCATTCCATAAGGAATGTGATTCCTTCACTTTTAATGATTTTTATTCCTTGGGTAGGGGTGATTTTTCTTCATTCCTTCTCTTCAAGGAATGATCAAACCAAGGACCCGCTCCATCTCCAAAACCATGAGCCGACCCTTGACATGATCCATGACCCAAATCATAACTTGAACCATGACGCCAACCATGACTCGACCCATGACGTGAACCATGATTCGAACTACGACCCCGACCCATGACCAGAACCATGACGCAAACTAGGGGTGCTCAGAAAAACCAAAAACCGTTTAAAACCGATAACTGAACAGTATCCGTAACCGAAAAAACCGAACCGAATTATAAATTCGGTTTTCGGTTCGGTTCCTAACCGTATCCGAATTCCGAATTCGGTTTTCGTTTCGATTAACAGTTTTGGATATTTTTTGAATTCGGTTTGTTCGGTTTATTTGGTTAACCGATTAAACCAAATTCATAATTAAATTTATTATTTTTATTAATAATATAAGGTTGAATTTGGTTTATTCGGTTAAATTCAAATTATTCGGCTAAATTCGGTTTATTCGGTTCGGTTTATTCGGTTTTTAACCGGTTTATTTGGTTTTTAATCGGTTGAATTTGGTTTGTTCGGTTATAACCGAAACCAAACCGAATTGAATTCGGTTGAATTCGGTTCGGATAACCATATCCCGAATTCGGTTCGGTTCGATTAACGGTTATAAGGAAAAAATTTTGAAAACTAAACAAACCGTTAACCGAACCGATGAACACCCGTAACGCGAACAATGACCCAAACCATGACTCGAACCATAACTTGAACCATGACCCGATCCATGACTCAAAAAATTACCCGACCCTTGACTCAAACAATGACCTTACCCATGATCCAAACCATGACCCGAACCATGACCAAGACCAAGACCATGGCCCCATCCACAAACGAAACCATGACCCGATCCATGAAATGCCCCATGATCAAACCATGAGCTAAACAACAACTGACCAACGAACCGACCGATGATCCGAACCATGGGTCGACCCATGACACATGACCCGACCCATGACCCGGCCCGACACATGATCCGAAAAATAATTATAACCACGACTTGACCCGTAAATTGTATTCCTTAGGGCATGTTTGGTATGAAGGAATGGAATGGACGGAGGAATGGAATGGACGGGGAAATGGAATGGACGTGGGAAAGAAATAAATCATTACAATTCCATTGTCTTATTTGGTTACCTCTGGTAATGAAATGATTTAATTATTTTTTGTTGTTTGGTAGACACAACAAGATGAATGAATGAATGAATGGAATACAAATTACGGGTCAAGTCATGGTTTTAATCATTTTCGAATCATGGGTCGGGTTGTGGGCTGAGTCATGTGTCATGGGCCGAGTCATGGTTCGGACCATCGGTCGGCTCATGGTTCGATCATGAGGCATTTCATGGATCGGGTCATGGTTTGGTTTGTGAATCGGGTCGTGGTTTGGGTCATAGGTTGGGCCGTGGTTTGGGTTATGTGTTGGGTCATGGTTTGGTTCATGGTTCGAGTAATTGTTTTGAGTCAAGGGTCGGGTAATTGTTTGAGTCATAGATCGAGTCATGATTCGAGTCATGGTTTGTGTCATGGTTCACATCATGGATCAGGTCATGGTTTGGGTCATGGGTCAGGTCAAGGTTCGGGTCATGGGTCAGGTCATGGTTTTGGTCATGGGTCAGGTAATGATTTTGAACATGGGCTAGGTGATTGGTCGGATCATTCAAGAGAAGGAATGAATAAAAAACACACCTATTACAAGGAATGAAAATCATTAAAAGTGTAGGAATCATATTCTTTATGGAATGGTGAATTTCATTCCTATGTGGTAACAAAACACGTTTCTTTTCACTCTGGCGTAATGACTCATTTCATTCCACCATTCATTCATACATACCATACGCTACCTAAAAGTCGAAACAACACACAAATAAAAGGTGAAAGATCAGAGAAAATATGGCATACTCAAATTTAGCATTTTATAAGAATCTATTGTTAGATTAATGACCGACTTAGTTAAGTATTTTATAAACGTATAAAGTAACGACGACATGATTTGTATATCACATACAGCAAAAACAACGTTGTAAAAAAGAGTCTTAAGAAAAACGAAAGCATATTTATATGAAGAAAATAAAAACATATCATATTACACCAGGCTCAGTTTAAAAATAAAATGGCTCCATATAAAATTTATATCAAAATGTATAAAAAAATGAAATAATAATAATAATAAAAATGAGTAAATTTAGGCCTCTATCTAGAAATAATAATAATAAAATGGCTCCATTTTTCGCTGCGGGGGGATTTGAACCCAATACCTCCTATTTGGAAGAATCTTAGGGGTACCATTGGATAGTTAATTTAGGCCTCTATCTAGAAAATAAAAAAAATGTGTGTTATATGCGTTAAATAACAATTAAATATTAATTAATAATGATTATTTGGAAATTCTAAAACGGTAAAACAACTTAATAAACAAACATTAAAATTTGTAATTAAACTAAACTCAATTATTAATTTTGTTGACTAAAATAATAAAGTTCATTAAAATGTAAAATCAGTCTTTATAATATGACAACTAACAACTATCCATAGTATCAATTTATTGTCAAAAATTATAATTATCTATATTGAATTTAACATAAAATTCATTTGTTTAATGATATAATAACAATCATATTTATATTTTGCAATAAAAATCTAAAAGCTAATTATATTATTATTATTATTATTATTATTTTTTTTTTTATTTAATTGAGGAAGAAAACAAAAAATTAGGATGAAAAATCGATAAAAAGTGACACATGTCTCCTTCTTTAACAAACATATGTAAATAATTATTAAATAATAATTCATAACCCATTAATTAGAAAATATAATAATTAATTATAATTATATTTATTTAAATATCTAAAAGTATATTATTTTAGTATCCTTATTGTTTAATAAACAAATGAAAGTGAAAAACATAAGAGCACATGACATCTATTCTCTCAATGAAAACAAGAAAACATAATTAAAGTGAGATTTTATTCTACATATGTAATGATAAATCCTATTTTTTTTCTTTCAATTTCTGTTCATGCTATCTTAACTATGCATTTTTTTTAACGGCCAACTTTTTTTCAGGCAAAATTCTTTGACCTTCTGTGTTATTTTTTTTTCTTTTTTAAATAATTAGTATAACAACAAATTTTTATATTACAAATAAAAATAATTAATAAAAATTATATAAGAAAATTACATTATTTATAAACTATCCAAATTAACTAAAAATAATAAAACATAAATATATTTTTTTCGCAATTTTATCCATAACTTATAATGCAAAATTAAAAAATTAAAAAATATTTGTATTTATGGGTCTAATGACCTAGGCGATCAAACTCTTTGTTTTATAATTTTTTAAAACACTAATTTTCTTGGTTCATTTAGTGAAGTCAATGTCTATTATGCAATTAGGCCTCTATCTTTTTTTTTTTGAACGGCGAAGGTCTCAATCGTGTGAACGCATTGTTTTCAGGCCATGCCATCAAGGTCTAGTTACCTAGACCTCCCATGAGCCACCACAACCACCCAGGAGGAAACCCCTCTGGGAAAACCTCTGACCCTCCTCAGACCCTGTTTTCGCTGCGAGAAGGATTTGAACCCAAGACCTCCCATTTTGAAGAATCTTGGGGTACCATTGGATAGTTAATTTAGGCCTCTATCTAGAAAATATAAAAAATGTGTGTTATATGCGTTAAATAACAATTAAATATTAATTAATAATGATTATTTGGAAATTCTAAAACGGTTAAACAACTTAATAAACAAACATTAAAATTTTTAATTAAACTAAACTCAATTATTAATTTTGTTGACTAAAATAAATTTTTTTTGAACGGCTAAACTTACTATCCACCTAAATTACACATTTGCATGGGATTGAACCCATGACCTCCCATTCTAAGAGGCAAGCCTCTACCAAGTGGGCTAGTCCCACATTGGCTGTTGACTAAAATAATAATGTTCATTAAAACGTAAAATCAGTCTTTATAATATAACAACCAACAACTATCCATAGTATCAATTTATTGTCAAAAATTATAATTATCTATATTGAATTTAACATAAAATTCATTTGTTTAATGATATAATAACAATCATAATTATATTTTGCAATAAAAATCTAAAAGCTAATTATATTATTATTATTATTATTATTATTAAAATTTTTATTTAATTGAAGAAGAAAACAAAAAATTAGGATGAAAGATCGATAAAAAGTGACACATGTTTCCTTCTTTAACAAACATATGTAAATAATAATTCATAACCCGTTAATTAGAAAATATAATAATTAATTATAATTAAATTTATTTAAATATCTAAAAGTATATTATTTTAGTATCCTTATCTATAATCTATAATCTATAATCTATAATCTATAATATACAATATACAATCTATAATAAAAGAGTAAATCTTTGTCACATGTCACCTTCACACACCATTAGATGCCACATGTCACCTTCTCAAACCATTATTGACATTTGTCAATTTCTTATTAATCTACTTAATTTTCTCTCCTATTAAATAACTATATATTCTCTTTCTTATTAAATAAATTATTTCTTTTGTTAAATAATTATAATACTAATACCTAATATATTATTTTTCTTTTTATAATAAAACACACTTATAATTTTTATAAAATACATCAAAATTTTTTAAAGAAAGAAATATTTTATTTTCAAAAAAACAAAATTTTTGTAAAAAACAAGTTATCTTATAAAATGATTTTTTAAAAATTTACCATAAAATGAGTTTTTAAACAATGACATTTTTATAAAAAATAACATTTTTTAATTTATTTAAAAACTGAAGTAATAAAAATGATAGAGAAAGTTAAACTTTTATTATGTTCATGCTATCTTAACTATGCATTTTTTTTAACGGCCAACTTTTTTTCTGGCTAAATTCTTTGATTTTCTGTGTTATGTTTTTTTTCTTTTTTAAATAATTAGTATAACAACAAATTTTTATATTACAAATAAAAATAATTAATAAAAATTATAAAATAAAATTACATTATTTATAAACTATCCAAATTAACTAAAAATAATAAATCATAAATATATTTTTTTTGCAATTTTATCCATAACTTATAATGCAAAATTAAAAAATATTTGAATTTATGGGTCTAATGACCTAGGCGATCAAACTCTTTGTTTTATAATTTTTTAAAACACTAATTTTCTTGGTTCATTTAGTGAAGTCAATGTCTATTATGCATTTAGGCCTCTATCTTTTTTTTTTTTTGAACAGCGCTGGTCTCAATCGTGTGAACCCACTGTTCCAGGTCATATCACCAAAGTATAGTTACCTGGACCTCCCATGAGCCACCACAACCACCCCAGGAGGAAACCCTACTAGGAAAACCCCCCAACCCCCCGCAGACCCCTATTTCGTTGGAAGGATTTGAACCCAAGACCTCCCCTTTGAAAGAATCTTGGGGTACTATTGAGGCAATACCTCATTGGTAGATGAAGAAAATATCTAAGTAGAAGAAGGTTGAAGAAATAGTAAAAGGTGGAGTTGTACCTGGTGCATTTCAAGTTCTAGGAAAGGAAGAGTAGTTTTTTAACACGTTTTTAATGACGGATCCTGATTCGGACAAAAAAAGCAGCGATCACATGTGACAATAAGGGGGTGTTTGTTTTTTTTAAAAAAACATCTTCTAACATCTTCTAACCTCTTATGTCTGCGCCGCGCAGACGCGGGAAGAGGTTAGACTGTTTGTTTTCTCGAAGACATTTCATTAAAAAAGGTCTTCCTGACCTCTTCTTGGCGCAGACATGGATCAACCTCTTCCCATGTCTTCTTGCCTCTTCCCAAGTTTCATCAGCCGACCACCCTTTCTCCTTCACTTCTCGGTCGACCAGATTTCAGCCAACCACCGCCGCCTTCATCCACCACCACGACCACCGTCGCCTTCGTCCACCACTGCGACCACCGCGACCACCGCCGCCTTCGTCCACCACCACGACCACCGCATCTGTGAATTCGCATCCCTTCGTCGGAAGAAACCCTAGAACCGCGGTGGTGGTACTCCGCTATTAGCAAACCGCGACCACCGGTGATGGTGACGAAACCCTAGAACCCTCAATCGCATCCCTTCGTCGGACGAATTCGCATCCCTTTGTCGCATCCCTTCCGTCCGACGAAACCCTAGAACCCTCAATCGCATCCCTTCCACGACTGTGATGGTGACAGCGGTGGTGGTACTCTTCGACGACGGTGATGGTGACAGTCGCGGTGGTGATTCGTCGACCAGAACCCTCTTCCACGACGATGATGGTGACAGCGGTGGGGTTGGGTTGGGTGAACAGCCACAGGGACGGTGGGGTTATGGTTGGGGAAGAGGTTTTCAATAACTTGAAAAACAAACACCCCAAAAGCTCTTCTTGCAGATGTTTGGTCCACCTCTTCTGCAAAAGAGGTCTGCAGATGTGGTCCGCAGACAGCAGATGTTTTGCCTCTGAAAAAACAAACACCACCTAAATATGGTACTATAAATATCTTTGTGATACCACAATCGATTGCGCTGACTAAATCAAATTGTTATATTTAATATTTTTCCTACAATCAAAAAATGAATTTGGTTCCGCTTTCTCAGAAGCCAAAATTCTTTTGATTTAGCATTGGTTGATTGTTTTATTAAACAATTACTTTTAGATCAGAGAAAAAAAAAAGTAAAAAAGAATTTTAAATTCAAGAAAGATTTCCTACTTTTAAGTTCCTGTCCCCTCGTCACTCACCGGTTAAACAACCAGTGGCCCACGATAGTGTTTCGGACAATTATTTATTTGATTCGTTTGTACGATTTATTCAAAGTTTTCGCTTCACCGGACCGACCGGGAATCGAAGAATCAGCTGTCTTAAAGTGAGTATGCGAACCGGTTTTAAATAAAAAAACCGATTGAGTCGGTTCATGGGTCAGACACGGAATTCATTCACTGGTCGGACCAGCTTTCAGTTTTTTTAACTAAAATATAAAGAATGAAATATTAAAACCAAACCCTATATTTTTTTTTACATAATTATATTAGTTTAAACATTAATTATGATTGTTTATATGTGTTTATAATTCTATAACTTTTTGAAATGTTTTATATATTTATTATATCATATGTTTCTTAAATCCGGTTCGACCAGTCCGACCAATAAGACGTCTGGTTCGACTTGCGGTTTGTAACTGAAAACATTGGCTTTATTCAATTTGTTACCCTTATTATCTATTATAATTCAAAAATTGCTTATAATGACACATATCAACATGTGATGTCTTTACGGCTTTGTCTTTCATGTCTCTATTGTCTCAAATTAGAGGACACATGTTATTATCTGGTGTTTTATGTTTTCTCACTTTTATCTATAGCTATATAATAATAGTGTTAAAAGAAAATACTTTTATATATTTAAATAATTTAATTATAAATATTATTATATTTTTTAACTAAGTGACTACGAATTATTATTTAAAATTTTTTTATTCAAAAGACTAATTATATAAGTTATTTTCGTTATAAAGAAATACATTAAATATCTAGCTCAAGAAATATATTAATCTTCAAGCTTAATATCAGTTGAATCTTTTGGCATTTGAGAGATTATGATACAGTCAAACAAGAATTTAAAAGTGAGAGAAATTCGATCCAATCATGCTAAGTCTTTGTTACAAATTTACAATTAAAGATTCTTGTAGGAGTACTTAACTATTTAATAGAGTGTTAGTTACAACTTTCACATGATTACAATTATGATTCTTCATTATTACAACTATTACAATCTAGTCCTTATACTATTATGCATGTAACAAAACTCCCTTGTTCAATGTTTACTTGACCTCAAGAATGAAAATGTAGGAAGCATGTTTTAATTAATTCTTCAAATTGAAAACATAATCTTAATGTAAAAACCTTTGAACCGAATCTGGACCATTCATTGAGAATTTGGAAAATAAATATGTGATTTGACATTAAAGTTGAAAAAATTAGGGTTTGAATAAAAAAATCATTTTTGATGTGATTTAATGTGAACTACATATTTATTTTGTATATTACAATTGATGGTTCAGATATACACACACACACATGTCAACGTACGTAGGTAAGTACGTATATATGCATGCATGCATGTATGTATTGATGATTGAAATCAAATTATAACTCTCCTAAACTGTGGTAATACAACTATCTCTGCCAAAATCAACTCAAATCCTTAGTTATTTTTCAATATATTTATCAACATGTACAATACTATGCTTTTTATGTGTTTGTGCAAATTCTTTTTCGTTTCAAAATATGTTATCACGTTAAATAAATATTGACAATGTAATGTAAATTTACAGTGTTTTATATCTTAAACACTTGTGAATTAGTACATACACATAAAAGATCATTGTCTTGTATATGTATAATGAAGGTAATAAAAGAAAAAAAATCAAAATTTTAGGTTGATCTTGTCAGAGTTATTTGAGTTACCAAAATTAAGATGAGTTAACAATGGAACCTTATCTGATATATAGGGCAAGGATCAAATATATATATATATATATATATATATATATATATATATATATATATATTGCCTAAAAAGACTAAAAATGATTTTTAAAAACTCTAAAACACACCTAAACGAACTCCGATTAAACTCATTTCGATGCCATTGGAACTGTCTCATCGAAACCTACAATATTTGCTTTTTGGTCTTAGCTTTAACAACTAATTTTAGAGCTTGGATTTTAGCACTTGTTTTTATAGTTTTTAGGTTTTATCTTTGGGTTTAGGGTTTATTTTTATAATTTTGGTTTTATTACCAGGGTTTATTGTTTATGATTTAAGGTTTAGGTTTTAGGGAATTACAATCCGGTTCCAATGATGTAAAAATGAATTCAATCAAAGTTTGTTTAGGCCAGTTTTGAGTTTTTAAAAATTATTCTTAGCCTTCTTAGACAAAAAAGACTTTTTAGGGGAGGATTTATAAGAAAACCCTTCTTTTTATGAAAACCAAGAAAACCATCATTTAACCATTGATTTGTTTGATATACGGCTGTGATCAATAGTGGCAAAATTGGAAATAATTAGTATTAAAAAAGGTTTATTAATATGTTTGAAAGGGTATTTTGGGTAGAAAAAAACCTTTATTTTTGGAAAACTTTTAATAATAATTACTAGAATCTATAAATATCTAATTTTCTCTTTCTTACCACCATCATTTTGTTAAAATTTAAAATATCATTTTTATTAGTTTCCTTTTTATGTGAGAAATTGAATGCAAAGAAAAAAAATGGAAACGTCCATACATTTAGTAACTTCCGTTACCATTTAAATTACTTAAATAATTAATAAACAATCATTTGCATGTGTGTGACTTTTCAAACACCATATTATATTAATTTTTACTAATTACTAATGTGTTTTTTTACAAAATCAAAGATTCTAATATATCATTTTTTTTGGATTTGGGATGAATCAAATTATAAATTAAAGGATAATCACAAGCACTTTAACACCAACTAATTTAGATATATGTAATCAAATAAATTGCATACATATAATCATAAAAACAACAAATTGCGTATATGTAAATTACTTACATGTAATCATGCACACAACAAATTACGTACATGTAACAAATAGTGTTACATATAACTATTGCATAATACCTAATATTACATTTTTTTTGCTATTGGTGTTTATTTTTTTTATTTTTGATGAATAGTTAGATATAAGTAAGTTTAAGTATTACATATATGTGATGAATTATATGATTACATATATTTAATATCATTTGTTACACATATGTAATACTTAAAGTTACATGCATATAATTATTTGTCAAAAATAAAAATGAGCATCAAGAGCAAAAAAAAATGTAATATTAGGTGTTACATATATTTGATTACATATATGTAATCATATAACTTGTTACATATATATCTGATTACATATATGTAACTATTGAACTAATCACATATACATAACACTATTTGTTACATATATGTAATACTAATGTTACACAGATCTAACTATTCGTCAAAAATAAAAAATGAACATCAAGTGCATAAAATGTAATATTATGTGTTACATATACTTAATTACATATATGTAATACTTATTATTGCAGGGGAGGGTTTAAAAGAAAACTCCTCACTTTGGAGAAAATAAGAAAACTCCTATTAACCAATCAATTTTTTTTTAAAAAAAATTCATGATTTTTTATTATTAGCTTAGAAATGTTATAAACAAGAACAAAAATTTAATAAAAATATCTAGATCACGAAGTTACGTATATGTAATCTATAAAGTTACATATATGTAACATGAAAATGTAGTTTACAAGTTACATATGTGTAATCAATGAGTTAGATTTATGTAATAACATGAATTACATATATTTTTTTCTTTTTTTTCTTTTTGTTAACAAATCTAACCTTATAATAAAATAAAATGTAAAATAAAAATTGAAAAACGAAATTGATTAATAACAATTGTAATTAGTTTTCTAAGTTTTCTCAAATATGAAGGTTTTCTATGGAACCTCCCCTATTATTGCATACATGCAACTATTTGTTAAAAATAAAATACAAACATCATAAGCACACAAACAAGATAAGACCAAGAGTACTATCAAACCATGCTGCAACGTTCAGGGTGGTACAATACAACAACAAAACAATGAACACATTCAAATCATGGATACAGAACTGGAATGTTCAATCAAGACAAACAAAATAAAAGGATGACAATAGATAAAAAAATAAATTAAAAACCAAACTAAACTAATGTTTATCATCATGTTCATACATATTTGTTGATTACCTATACGTAACACTTTTGGTTACATTTTCTTCATCATGAAACCTGCTACAGTGGTGGTGTTCTCTAAAATGGAGAGTGATGTCACGAGATGGTTGAGTAGTGGTGCCAAAGTAAGCGATCGAAGGATGTGGGTTAGATCATGAGGCACCATGACCCAAAAAGTTCGCCGAATGTGGGCCAGTTAGATGTCACCGGTTCTGTCCTGTAGGTTCGCCGGATGTGGACTAGTTCAAAGTAATTTCCTCTTGAAATACACAACAAATTATTGAACCAATCAGTGCATTTTCTCTTCTCAGAATAAGAATCACATACATTGGACCATAAATCGATTTTGGATAAATCAAAAACTTGAAATTTTTGCATCTTATCCATATATTACAACCGACTCCATTTCTACACATTTACAATCATTCCAACATCTCATCATACAATCACTAAAGTTGGCAAAGTTCCACCGGAGAGATCAAGAGGGTTGGCTCCATTTTTCTTTCTTCGATCCGCTCTCTGTCTATCTCTTAGATGGAAAAAATCATAGGGATAATTACCAAAATTAAAAGGTGTTAAAATTACTAAATAACCCTTTTATTTAAATAAAAACAATTAAAAATGAAAAATTATGATTGGTTGAAAAAAGTTTTCTTGGTTTTCTTAGAAAGGAGTGGTTCTCTTATGAACCTTCCTCTATATCTATACTACTATATAATACATATTAGAAGAACAAAATAGTAATTTGCTTAAATCTCTTAAAATTAAGAGTTTTACAACTCTTATAGCATATGATACAACTTTTTAATTCTAATCTAAATGTTTGTTTGTGTTTTCACTTTGTCCCACATTGGTAACTTTTAATTATTTAAGTGAGATAGAGTGATTATAAAAGAAAACCCTTCAAAACAAATGAATCACTTCTTGACATGTTTGGTGCATTTGACCTTTTATGTTAGTAGTTAAAGTCACTTTTAGTTAACTACGAAGTTAAAAAAATTGTTTTTGTTATGGTTATGACTCAAGAACGAACCATGCAAACCTTTAAACATCCAACTTAAGTGTTGTGTTTTCCGCTACAACGCGTGAGTACTAGACTAGTGTGTGTGTGCGTAGACACACACATACATACATACATACATACATACATACATACATACATATATATATATCTCGCAGTCTCTTCACTATTGATTGACGATAACACCTTCAATCGGTTCCAGGTTTGAATTCAAATAAATGGTTACCAAAGGTTTAATTTTTATCAATTTGTTTTTTATGCTCAAAAAGCCTAAATCTATGAAACCAAACTGTTAAAAGCTGTTCAATGTGATTGGTTTTTTATTTTCAATGGTTTGATTTTTGTTTTCAATAATGAGAAACTATTACCAACAGTTTGGTTTGCTGTTTGACTTGGATATTAGACTATTGGGTGTGCCAAGGCGCCCCACTCACTCCACGTGTGCGTCACGTAGGCGCCACATAAGCAGTCACCACAACCACTCACCCCACCATTTTGGTGGAAATGCCCCATTAACCCACTCACTCCACGTCATCATTCCTTTTTAATTTAATTTGAAATATAATTAATAAAAACAAATTACAAATTAATAAAAAAATTACAAACTAATAAAAAAAATTAAAAAAAAATACAAACTAATAAAAAAAATTAAAAAAAAATACAAACTAATAAAAAAAATTAATAAAAACGATTTTTCCATAAATGTTCAATTAAATCGGCTTTGAGGTTCGCATGTGTATCCTCGTTGCGAAGCATTCGACGGTTTGCTTGTTTTTCTTCCTCGTTGATCTCCACATGCTCCAACAAATTCGGATCGTCTTCTTCATAAAATTCACTTATCGCTCGACCGTTGTCTTCAATTATCATGTTGTGTAGTATCACACATGCGTATAACGCGTTTCGGATACGACTTGGCTTCCATGCTCTAGCAGGGTGTTGAATCATGTGCCACTTTTTCTTTAAAACTCCGAATGCTCGTTCAATATCCTTTCTTGCACCCTCTTGACGATTCTGGAAATACAGACGTTTTTCATCGTCAGTTTGTCGGGATGTAAACGATTTCACGAAAGTAGCCCATTGTGGATAAATACCATCGACTAAATAATACCCGTATTTGTATGTTGTGTCATTGCAAATAAACTGCTGCCCGGGTGCCTTGCCTTCAATAAGATCGTTGTAAATCGGCGACTGATCTAGAACATTTATATCATTGTTCGATCCCGATGCACCAAAGAAGGCATGCCATATCCAAAGATCTTGAGACGCAACAGCTTCTAGCATAAAAGTCGGTCTTGGATGGTCGCCTCGTTGGAATTGACCTCGCCATGCTGTTGGACAATTGTCCCATTCCCAATGGGTGCAGTCGAGACTACCTAACATACCGGGTAAACCATGAACCTCTTCATGAAACGTGTAAATCTGTTGGATGTCATATGAATTTGGTTTCCTCAAGTATTTTTTCGCGTACAATCTAATTACGCCTTTACAAAATTTATAAACACATTCCCGCCCCATTCGCTCAGACATCTGTAAATACTCATCAAAAGAATCGCTGCTAGTGCCGTAGGCTAGTTGCCGTATTGCAGAAGTACACTTTTGAAGACCGGAAAACCCGATCTTTCCTCTTCCGTCGCACCGTTGTTGGAAAAAGTCATACTTTTGTTCCAAATCATTACTCACTCGTGAAAAAAGATTTCGACTCATACGAAACCGACGCCGAAATAAATGTTCAGGGTATTTCGGATTTTCTGAAAAATAATCTTCAACAAGACGTTCGTGAGCTCCAAGACGATCTCGATTAATCCGTGCTCTTCTAGTTAGAACAGGTCTTTCAACTTGTTGTCTGATGATGTCGAGAGTAAGTTGTGCGGCTTCGATTAAAAATTCTTCTCCTTCGCTAAAATCGTCATCCTCCCGTAGAAACTCCATTTTTATAAAAATACTACTTTTTTGTTTATTTTTTTTGTGAGATGTGAAGATTTTAGAGAGTGTGTGTGAATATTAGAGGGTTTGTGATGATTTTATATATAGGTTTTATTTAATTTTTTTTTTAAATGGTCCAACGGTCGAAACCCAACCCCCCACCCACGCGGCCACGCCGTTGTTCTACTCACCGTGAATCAATCACGCCCCAATCACGCCCCAAGGGGGGCGGTGTGCCACGCCCAGAAACGCCCCACCCACGCCCACTCCGGGGGCACACCCAAGTATAAATGGCTACGTACCTATTTTATTAGTTACATTTTGTTTAGTGATTGTACCCTTTGGTGTCTAACAATTTGCTAGCATTCTTTTAATTTGTAGAGCTAAATCTACTTATTTTCTTCACTGATAAAAAAACTTGTGTTCGTGAGATTTTAAAGTTGTCTGCACAAAATCCATGTTAGTAAAAAAAAGAGGATGTAGCAGACCAGGAGTATAATTGGGGGTACTTTTCACTCTTTTATTGCCTTGATTCCAAAATGTCATGACCTAATCATTCCCTCCAACTTCAAGCCAATAAGTCTGATTGGTGCCTTTCATAAGATAGATTCTAAACTGCCTATAACTAGGCTGAAGGTAACTATGGAGAATATCATTACCAACGTGCAATTTGCATATGATGTGTGCTTTATGGGTATCTGCATGGCTAGCTTGCATGTGTGAAGGACATGGACGTGATCTGCATTGTTTTGCACGTTTGCATGGTTAATTAGTTTTGTTTTATTTTGAGTTATTGTGAGAAAATAAAGGAGGGTGATCCATGATCTCCTCCACGTGATGATTGTGAGTAGTGGGTAGTTTTATTATGTTATGTATTTACTTTAGTCGTTGTAATGGGGAATGGAATGCAGATTTTAATTCCAGTTCTCGCCTGTTCCCACAACCTATATGTCGCCTCTCCCAGGCCGAAGCAAAAGACCGCCGAGACAAAGGGTTGTGTTATTATTGTGATGATAAATATGTTCCGGGTCACAAGTGCTCTAAACCACAGTTCTTTATGATCCACGATATTGCCGACACCAAGCCTGACGAGCAACAGATTCAGGTTACGGATCCACTTCCAGACACCACGCCTGAAATTTCTTTCCATGCGATCACTGGTGCGGTCCATCCCCAAACTCTACGGTTACCGGGAAAAATCCGCCAATTGGATGTGGTAGTGCTGGTTGATGGTGGAAGCACCCATAACTTTATTGATCAGGACCTGGTTCGTCATTTAGGACGGGTGGTGGAGTCTGATGCGGGTTTTGAAGTGGTGGTGGCGAATAGGGAAAAACTTACATGCGTCGGTCGGCTCAAGCAGTTGTCAATCCTCATCCAAGGTTACACAATCATCACAGATTTCTTTATCCTTCTGGTTGCTGCTTGTCCTATTGTCTTGGGAGTGCAGTGGTTAAAGACACTTGGTCCTGTTAAAATTGATTACCAGAAGCTTACCTTACAATTTCAGTTGGCATGATCGACCCACAAGTTGCAAGGATTACGGGCGACTACACTTTCGGTTTTATCCGAGGGTGATCGACATTCCAACCAGGCTACTGCCTACTTACTCCAGATATCTCTTGTTTCTTCTGAGGTGCAAGACCCAAATCCCCCACCATTGCCCATCTCCCAATTACTCGCCCAATTCTCTCAAGTCTTTAGCAAACCCTCTGGGATACCCCGGCTCGTTTTCATGATCATCACATTCCACTCCTCCCAGGGGCAAAACCAGTTAGTACTCGGCCATACAGGTACCCTCATTATCAAAAGACGGAGATGAGCGCCAGGTACGTGAATTATTACAAAACGGGTTAATTCGGCCCAGCCATAGTCCCTTCTCATCCCCGGTTTTGCTCGTTAAAAAATCCGACGGCTCATGGCGGTTCTGTGTA
Organism: Mikania micrantha; assembly: GCA_009363875.1. Classification (NCBI taxonomy): domain Eukaryota; kingdom Viridiplantae; phylum Streptophyta; class Magnoliopsida; order Asterales; family Asteraceae; genus Mikania; species Mikania micrantha. The sequence goes on from CM018684.1 coordinate 50,501,075, forward strand.
GATTATCGCGCTCTTAATGACATTACCGTTAAAGATAAGTACCTGATTCCCATGATCGATGAGCTTCTGGATGAGCTATATGGCTCCAACGTTTACTCCAAGCTTGATTGGCGCTCCGGTTACCACCAGATTCGTGTTATGGACGCTGACATTCAGAAAACCAATTTCCGGACTCACGAAGGGCATTACGAATTTTTTGTCATGCCATTTGGTCTTACGAATGCACCGGCCACTTTTCAATGTTTGATGAATGACATTTTCCGGCCCTTTCTACATAGGTTCATCCTTGTATTCTTTGATGATATCTTAATTTATTCTCAGTCTATGGAGGATCACTTGTCCCATTTGCGAATTGTATTGGAAATTTTGCAAGCTCAGCAGTTATTTGCAAAAGCTTCCAAATGTTGCTTTGGTGTTTCACAGGTCCATTATTTGGGTCATATTGTCTCGGCGCATGGGGTGGTAGTAGATACTAGCAAGGTCAAGGCAGTTCTAGACTGGCCTCGACTCACCAATGCCAAGGGTGTTCGTGGTTTTCTCGGGTTGGCGGGTTATTACCGCAAATTTATCAGGAATTTTGGTAGCCTTGCGGCTCCCTTGCATCGGTTAGTCGGAAATGTTATATTTCAGTGGAATGCAGACGCTGAGGAGGCTTTTCGCAATCTTAAGGTGGCTTTGACGACGACTCCCACCCTTGTTCTTCCCGATTGGTCCCATCCTTTCACCTTAGAATGTGATGCCAGTGGTACGGGTATTGGGGCAGTTCTTACTCAAAGGGGACGGCCAATTGCTTATTATAGTGCCTCTTTGAAAGGGGCAATGTTAACATGGTCAACATATGAGAAGGAAATGCTTGCCATTGTCCAGGCCATCCGAAAATGGCGACCATATTTATTAGGCCGTTCCTTTGTGGTAAAAACTGATCATTTGAGCCTTAAGTATTTGTTGGAGCAAGGAATTTCTACCCCCGCTCAGTGTCGTTGGTTACCCAAGTTAATGGGGTATGATTATCGCATTGAATACAAAAAAGGTTCTACTAATAAGGGGGTTGATGCCCTATCCCGGTTACCTGCCTCAACTTGTTTAGCCATATCACATGCTAGTGCTACCTGGTGGGAGGATCTTAAAAAAGAGGTCCTGCAGGATCCCTATTACACCACCCTCCCTAGTACGGTTCGACCTCGTTCTTCGACTCCTATATTCACACGTGATGGGGTTTGGTTTCGAGGGGCAGTTGTTATTTTAAGTCTCAATTCCTTACTGCTTCCTAAGGTTTTGTCCTACTGTCATTCTTCTCCTGAAGGGGGCCATTTTGGTTTTCATAAGACTTTAGCCAGGGAGAAAATGAATTTTTGGTGGGCAGGTCTTAAACAAGAGGTCAAACGATTTTTGCGGGAGTGCCAAGTTTGTCAGCGCTTTAAATTTGATAGTATAAAACCAGCTGGGCTCTTGCAACCGTTGCCTATTCCGGAACGCGTATGGTTGTGGTGGATCGTTTTTCCAAGTATGCTCATTTTGTTTCTCTCAAGCATCCATTTACTGCTGCCATGGTTGCTAAGGTTTTTATTGCTAATATTGTCAAGTTACATGGCATTCCTATCTCAGCCGTGAGTGATCGGGATAGGGTTTTTATTAGCTCTTTTTGGCAGTCCTTGTTTAAACTACAAGGCTCGACTCTCTATATGAGCCCGAGTGTGACAATCCGACTTTTTACACTAACCTTGTTAACGGGAGTTGGTGCTATCACAGGCCAACAAGGCCAATGAAGGCCCAACAAGGCCAATGAAGGCCCAACAAGGCCAATGAAGGCCCAACAAGGTCAAAGAAGGCCTAGTAAGGCCCAATTAGGCTAAACAAGGCTAAAGTAGGCCCAGTAAGGCCCAATAAGGCCCAGGGAGGCCCAATGAGATCTAGGAAGGCCCAGTAAGGTAAGACAGGCCCAATGAGTTCAAATGAGGCCAATTGTATTTGATAAGCCCAAATTAGTTAAATTAGCCCAACAATATTTTAAGTAAATCAAATTGTAACAATTGGGGATTTAGAACTAACTTTGTTAATCGAGATGATAAGTTTTAATCTAGAATAATCTGTAGGAGTTAAGATTAAATAAAAATCAGAATTTTAAGTGTTTAATTTCATGAATTAGACCACAAGTTGAGATAATGAGTATTTTGACTTATAAAAGTCAAAATTCATTTTTATATTTATGGGAAATTCGAAATTCTTCAAATTAGAAGTTATAATTGCGAATTTATCATCTATAATCATTGTAATAATGATCCTAAAACCGCTTACATACGTTTTAAACCTGTTAGAATTCGAATTGATTGGAATTAAGGTCACAAGTGTTGTAACCGTTACATGGTTACATCAAAACCATGGAATTCGACTTCTATCTTTACAATTTCAGTTCATACACCATAATCGGTATCTTCAGAGCCTTTAACAACCAGCAATTCGATCATTGAAGCTTCGGGTGGAGGAACTTGATTTCAAGGAGGCCGAACTTCACCTTATAGTCGAAGTACATCAATTGGATAGCAAATCAAGTAAGCAATCACTGAAAACTTTCTAATATAGCCGACTAAGTATAAGCATATCATAATTTCAGTTTATAACAACGGATTAGTCGATTTTGATAGTTAGGGTTTAAACAAGAAACGGTTTTGGGGGATTTGTAGCAAAAGTGATCTAGAATAAAATTAAATTATACTGGTAGTTTCGTGATGTTCTATAGAATGAAATGCCTAAGTCAATTTAATCAAACAACAACGAATTGTTGGAGTTTGATTTCTAGGGTTCTTGAAGGAAACCATTTGGGGGTTTCGATTTAAATGGATTTTAGAATCAAATTAGATGGCATCATTAGTTTCAGAGTGTTTCGATTTAGGATATTCCTAAATCAATTTTGAGTTTTAACATTTATATGAATGAATTCGAGTTCTAGGTCGAGATATCATAAACGGATTAGGAGTTTCAATACAATTGAGATGTAGAATTGAATTAATTTATACCCTCAGTTTCGAAGTCACTTTTACAAGGAGGATCATATGTTAATTGTAGCAAATGAAGTTCGAACCGATGTTCAAATGAGGATTTGATGGATCGGCTAAGGAGTAACAAAGGGGATCCGAGTTACTGAGGGTTAAAACAATTAAATCCCATAAGTTTTCAACAAAAATTGGATAGATTAGATGGTAGCTAGCATGTGCGGTGGAAAGGGGGTCGCGGGTTCGATCCCGGCCCCAACCGGTTTTTGATATTTTAAAAATAAATTCTTGTGTTTTAAACAAAATTTGGTATTTTGCTCATAACTTTCTTATTTTAACTCCGTTTCGATCCGTTCAAGTTGCGTTGGAACCGTAACGAGAATACGAACGTGTTGAAATGATAAAATTCATATTTTAATCCAAACACGAAATCGCGTATAACTACGTTTAATTAAATAAAATCAAATGTGATTTTATTTAAACGATTTCAATGACACGCGTACTTTCGTATGCACAATTTTAGCAAATCCAACATACGTGTGTTGACACGTATGTAATTTCGAGCACAAAACGACATCTCGAATAACACTGAGTTATTATTAAACCACAGATTCTTCGTAGAGGATTTCTACGCGAGTTCACAAGTGTTTGATCATTCTGCAATCACCAAAGGTGCGTACACGGCCCCTTTCTTATTTTAAACTGTTTTGGGGGAGAAAACATGTGCAACAAACTATTTTAGATACATATCACTTGCATGAGTTATCTGTTTACATTATGTGACAATATATCAACTTGAAAGTCCTTACACACCTCGAACCGTTTAGTTTGCTGTAATGCAAAGCGTGGTAGTTGGAAATAGATCTATTAGGTTTGACAAACCTCACCTGGTAGATGGGATCTACGCAGGTGTTTGACTGACCAAACACAATTATTACTATTGTTGTGATAGACAATAGTGGCAAGGCGAAAACATGCTATAGCATGGCAATTAGTCAGCTTCGGTGTCGAACACGTATGTAAATAGTTTATATGACTAGCTATCATGACTGTGCATGTGTGATTATGTTATCTACAATCTTGTTATTCAAACTGCTGTTTTGAACATTGTAAAATACTTAAAACCTGTGTTATGCACCAACCTTTGTGTTGACTTGATTTGCATGTTTTCTCAGGACGCTAAGGCGCGCGTTACAGCTGGCATGGACTAGGAAGATAGAGTCTCATGCATTTTAAACACTTTGAATTTGAATTTGAACATTTGAATATTTAAGTACTTTGGTTTGTAATGTTTACTTATAACTGTTTATGGTTTTTAAACGCTTCCGCAACTTTTTGTAAACTCTGAATGTTATGTTTTAAAGACCAACGTATGTTTTGAAATTCATATAGAGGTCTTCGCTATGTCTAATGATCTGAGATCCTGGTTTGTCACGTTCCCAAACGGTAGGATTCCGTTAGTTGAAATTGGGGGTGTGACAGATTGGTATCAGAGCCATTGGTTATAGCGAACTAGGTTTGCATTTGTAGACTTAGACTATGACTGTTAGACATTAGACACATCTGATTATACGTATTGCTTAGAAATTACATATGACATTATGTAATTGACTTGTTTACGTATTCCATGGCACTGTACTTACATATGGTATTATGTAACAGGCATGGCTTCATCATCAGTCCCATACATTATCATTGATGATTCCGAGGACGAGGAGCCGATAGTTCCGGCACCACCATCGTCACCACCACCACCTATTCCATCACCTCCACCGTATGAGATGGATGACTCCGATCCAGAGGAGGATCCGGAGGAGGACCCAGAGGAGGATCCGGAGGAGGATCCAGATGAGGACCCAGACGAGGATCCCGACGAGGATCCAGAGGAGGACCCGGATGAGGATCCGGAAGAGGAGCCTGAGGAGGACACTCAGCAGATTCCTGCTGAGGGACCTTCTACACATTCACCACCAGTACTAGATGCTCCTGAGCCTAAGAGGCAAAGGACGGACGCCGAGGAGATCGCCAAATTGCGCGAGGATCTGGAAGTAGCAGAAGATAGGATAGCACAGAGATCTCAGGAGTTATGGGATGCTATTGAGAGGCAGGATGATCTTGCCCATCTTGTTCACGATATGCGGGATGAGATGATCAATTTGATTGGTCGTCTAGAAGAGTCAGAGAACCGAGAGGAGATTTTGGCGGGCAGGATTGAAGCTTTGGAGGATTTAGTGGTAGTTGAGAATGAGGAACAGGATGAGGATGAGGAGGAGGAACCAGCACCAGTTGCTGAGTCCGATCCTGAATCCACCGTTGAGGACGATTGATTGTTTTCATTTCTTTCTTGTTTTATTTAAACTTATTAGGAACGGGTTGTGTTCCTACATTAGTAGTTTGAAAACTTGTATTTCATTTCAAAAGTATTGTACTCAAGGAAAGTTTCTATATATTGAAAAGCTATTATTTATTTCCAACAGTTGTGTTGAATGATATTATATGTTGTGTTTGTTGTTTTACTAACACATGTCACATTGAGTTTTGATTACGCGCTAACGTTTCTTGTAAATAGGAATCTAATGGCTGAGGGAAATGTTCAGATGACAGTTGCTGAGCTCAACGAGCTAATCAACAACAGGGTTGCAGAGGCAATAGCACAATACGCACAGGCACACAACACGGGGCCACATGGTCCAGCTGGGGGATTGCTAAATCCACAGGCGTGCACGTTCAAGATGTTCTTGGACTGCAAGCCACACAACTTCAAAGGGTCGGAGGGAGCCATAGGACTTCTCCGATGGATTGAAAAGGCAGAGTCTGTGTTCGAGATGTGCAACTGCCCTGATGAAAGCAAGGTGAAATTTGCTACTGGAACATTAGAGGGTCCAGCACTGACTTGGTGGAACTCCAATGTTCAGACCCTGGGGTTGGGAGAAGCAAATGCGTTGACCTGGAACAACTTCAAAACCTTACTACAAGAGGAGTATTGTCCTCGTAGTGAAATGCAGAAGTTGGAGGAAGAGTATTGGCACCTCAAGATGGAGGGGTCAAATATTGAGGAGTACACGACCAGATCGCATGAACTGGCCAGACTGCTACCACACATGGCTACTCCAGTCAGTAAGTGGATCGAAAGGTACATTGGAGGACTAGTGCCTCAGATTCAGGGGATGGTTACTTCAGCAAATCCCACCACCATCCAACAAGCTGTTCGTCTAGCGCATCAGCTTACTGATCAGGCAGTGTTACAGGGAACCCTGCCTAAGAGAACATCTGCTACCAAGGTAGGAGATCACAAGAGGAAGTGGGAAAGTAACAACTTCAAGGGTAACAACCAACAGCAGAACAAGAAGCAGGACTCAAACAAGTCCTATCATAATTCCAACAGTGGCCAACAATCATCATCATCGGGGGGCTATATTGGTAAGCACCCCAAGTGCAACAGGTGTGGTTACCATCATGCGGGTAACCAGTGTGACAGAGCTAAGTGCCAGAGGTGTGGCAAGATTAGGCATGCGGCTAAGGATTGTCGCGGAGAGCTGCAGAACAACAATAACAACCATAATAACAATCAGAACAACGCACAGAAGGGTTGTTTCGAGTGCGGCAAGATGGGGCATTTCAAGAAAGATTGCCCACAACTTAAGAAAGGCGGGGACAACAATGGTAATGGTAATGGTAATGGAGGTGGCAACGGTAATGGAAATGGCACCAACAATAACAACAACAATAACAACAACAACAACAACGGTGCTAGAGGCAGGGCGTTTGTGATTGGAGGACGTCAAGCGCGGGAGGATCCCAACATTGTCACGGGTACGTTCCTCTTAAATAATCACTATGCCTCTATGTTATTTGACACTGGTGCCGACCGGAGTTTTGTATCTAGTTCACTTGCTAAGTCACTAGATGTTAGTCCCACTGCCTTAGATAGTCCCTACACTGTGGAGTTAGCTAATGGTAAGTTGATTGTAGTAGAAAACATTTATAAGGGATGTATCCTTGATTTGATGGGTCAGACATTAGAGATTGATTTGATGCCTATTGCCTTAGGCAGTTTTGATGTAGTCATTGGCATGGACTGGTTGTCCAAGAACCAGGCTGAAATTGTATGCCATGAAAAGATTGTTCGCATACCTCTTCCGCAGGGAGAGACATTATATGTACAAGGAGAGAAGAGCAGTACGCCACTGCGTCTCATATCTTGTATGAAAGCACACAAATGTCTGCGGAAAGGTCATACGGCAGTTATAGCACTTATAACTGAAAAGCCGGTAGCTGAGAGGAAGCTTGAGAATATACCTGTAGTTTGTGAGTTTCCGGAGGTATTTCCAGAAGACTTGCCGGGATTACCGCCTATCAGACAGGTGGAATTTCGAATCGATCTTACACCAGATGCAGCACCTATAGCTAGGGCGCCATATCGACTTGCACCGTCAGAGATGCAAGAGTTATCCACACAATTGCAAGAGTTGTTGGATAAGGGTTTCATACGACCTAGTTTTTCACCATGGGGAGCTCCAGTATTGTTTGTCAAGAAGAAGGACGGGACTTTCCGAATGTGTATCGATTACCGGGAATTGAATAAAGTTACTATCAAGAACCGGTATCCGTTACCCAGGATTGACGATCTGTTCGATCAGTTGCAAGGTTCGAGTTACTACTCGAAGATTGATCTCAGGTCGGGTTATCATCAACTAAGAGTTCAGGAGGAGGATATTCCGAAGACAGCATTCAGAACACGATATGGCCATTATGAGTTCTTGGTCATGCCATTTGGGTTGACAAACGCTCCAGCCGTATTCATGGATCTCATGAATCGTGTTTGTAAACCTTATCTTGATAAGTTTGTCATTGTTTTCATTGATGACATTCTCATCTATTCACAGTCTGAGGAAGAACACGCTGAACATCTTCGATTACTGCTAGAGTTATTGAAACAGGAACAACTGTACGCTAAGTTTTCGAAATGTGATTTCTGGATGCGAGAAGTACAGTTCTTGGGGCATATAGTTAATGAAAAGGGTATACATGTTGATCCAGCGAAGATTGAAGCGATTAAGAATTGGGAAGCGCCAAAGACCCCTACCGAGGTACGACAATTCCTTGGTTTGGCGGGTTATTATCGACGATTCATTGAGGGTTTCTCAAAGATCGCTCAACCACTTACAGCTCTTACGCACAAGGGAACAAAGTACAACTGGACGGATAAACAGGAAGCTGCATTCCAGTTATTGAAACAGAAACTTTGCAGCGCACCGATTCTGTCCTTACCAGAAGGGACGGAAGATTTTGTGGTGTATTGTGATGCATCTGCACAAGGTTTGGGATGTGTGTTGATGCAACGTGATAAAGTGATCGCTTATGCTTCCAGACAACTACGAACACACGAAAAGAATTACACTACTCATGACTTGGAGTTAGGAGCAGTGGTTTTTGCTTTGAAGATTTGGAGGCATTACTTGTATGGAACTAAGTGTACTATTTATACTGATCATAAGAGTTTGCAACATATCTTTGATCAGAAGGAGCTTAATATGAGGCAACGACGATGGGTCGAGTTGTTGAACGATTATGAGTGTGCGATTAAGTATCACCCGGGAAAGGCTAATGTGGTAGCCGATGCTTTGAGCAGAAAAGATACAACGGGAACAAGACGGGTTCGCGCACTTATGATGACAATACATACTGACTTACCTGACAAGGTACATAGTGCTCAGATTGAGGCCTTGAAAACGGAAAACTTAGTACCGGAATCTTTACGAGGAATGGAAGAACAATTGAATGTTAAACCTGATGGAATTCGTTATTTCATTGATCGAATGTGGATACCTTTGTATGGAGGTTTAAGGGAACTCGTGATGGACGAAGCACACAAGTCTAGATATTCAGTCCATCCGGGATCAGACAAGATGTACCATGACTTGAAGGCACTATATTGGTGGCCTCACATGAAGGCTGATATTGCTAAGTACGTTAGAAAATGTTTGACTTGTTCGAAAGTCAAAGTTGAATATCAGAAGCCATCTGGTTTACTGCAACAACCAGAGATACCGATGTGGAAATGGGAACAGATTTCGATGGACTTCATTACTAAGTTACCCCGTACACCGAGTGGTTGTGATACGATATGGGTAATTGTCGATCGATTAACGAAATCTGCACACTTCTTAGCAATCAAAGAAACTGACAAGATGGAGAAATTGACTCGCGTTTACATCAAGGAAGTAGTAGCACGGCATGGCGTGCCAATCTCTATCATATCAGATCGGGATGCCCGGTTTACTTCCAACTTTTGGAAATCTCTTCATAAGTCATTGGGGACTCGCTTGGATATGAGTACCGCTTATCATCCACAGACCGATGGTCAAAGTGAACGAACGATTCAAACGCTCGAGGATATGTTACGAGCTTGTGTAATTGACTTTGGTGATAGCTGGGAGAATCATTTACCGTTGGTGGAATTCTCTTACAACAATAGTTATCATACAAGCATTCAAGCAGCACCGTTTGAAGCTTTGTATGGTCGCAAATGTCGTTCACCAGTTTGCTGGGCTGAAATTGGTGACAGTCAGATAACAGGTCCTGAACTGGTGCACGAAACGACAGAGAAGATAGTTCAAATTAGGAATCGTATGGCAGCGGCTCGGGATCGACAGAAGAGTTATGCAGACAAACGTCTCAAGCCGTTGGAATTTCAAGTAGGAGACCGAATTCTTCTAAAGGTGTCACCTTGGAAAGGTGTGATACGATTCGGCAAGCGCGGAAAGCTTAGTCCACGTTACGTAGGACCTTTTGAAATTCTGAAAAGGATTGGTCCGGTGGCGTACCAACTCAAGTTACCGGATGAACTCAGTGGAGTTCATGATGTCTTTCATGTTTCAAACTTAAAGAAATGTCTTTCTGACCAGACATTGATTGTACCGTTGGAAGAAATACAAGTAGATGAACAGTTACGATTCATTGAAGAGCCAGCAGAAATCATGGACCGAGAGGTCAAACAACTGAAGCAAAGCAAGATTCCGATAGTTAAAGTTCGATGGAATTCAAGACGGGGTCCTGAATTCACATGGGAACGGGAAGATCAAATGATGAAGAAATATCCTCATCTATTCAAGACCGCTACTGCTAACACTGAGAGCGCACGTTAAATTTCGGGACGAAATTTCCTTCAACAAGGGGAGGACGTGATGCTTTCACACATCAACACTGCAAATCTCAAACTGTAAGCACTAACACTTTATTCAATTGATTTTGTTATAAACATTTGTGCTACATTACATTCTATATATTTTATGTGTTACATTCTATATATTTGATGTGCTACATTTCATATGTTACATGTTATGGTAGTACGTACGTGATTGATTACACACATTTTGCTATGTGCGGGGTTGCATAGTACAAACAGTTTCAGACACTCACTAGGTAGTGAGGTTACACTTGATTACACACATTTTTGCTATGTGCGGGGTTTCATAGTACAAACAGTTTCAGACACTCACTATGTGTGAGGTTACACAACACAGTACGATCAAACACAAACAGTCACAGTTAGGTGAACTAGTTAGGTGAACTAACTAGTGTACACGCAAACAGTCACATTGAACGATCACAATTGAGTTGTGATGTTGCAAGCATTAGACTTTGTGTGTGAGTACACACAAGCACACAGAATGATCAAATCACACTAACACGTACGATTTAAACTCGTAAGTAGTTAACTACTCCTAACACTTACAAATTTTCGGGACGAAAATTCCTTCAACAAGGGGATGATGTGACAATCCGACTTTTTACACTAACCTTGTTAACGGGAGTTGGTGCTATCACAGGCCAACAAGGCCAATGAAGGCCCAACAAGGCCAATGAAGGCCCAACAAGGCCAATGAAGGCCCAACAAGGTCAAAGAAGGCCTAGTAAGGCCCAATTAGGCTAAACAAGGCTAAAGTAGGCCCAGTAAGGCCCAATGAGATCTAGGAAGGCCCAGTAAGGTAAGACAGGCCCAATGAGTTCAAATGAGGCCAATTGTATTTGATAAGCCCAAATTAGTTAAATTAGCCCAACAATATTTTAAGTAAATCAAATTGTAACAATTGGGGATTTAGAACTAACTTTGTTAATTGAGATGATAAGTTTTAATCTAGAATAATCTGTAGGAGTTAAGATTAAATACAAATCAGAATTTTAAGTGTTTAATTTCATGAATTAGACCACAAGTTGAGATAATGAGTATTTTGACTTATAAAAGTCAAAATTCATTTTTATATTTATGGGAAATTCGAAATTCTTCAAATTAGAAGTTATAATTGCGAATTTATCATCTATAATCATTGTAATAATGATCCTAAAACCGCTTACATACGTTTTAAACCTGTTAGAATTCGAATTGATTGGAATTAAGGTCACAAGTGTTGTAACCGTTACATGGTTACATCAAAACCATGGAATTCGACTTCTATCTTTACAATTTCAGTTCATACACCATAATCGGTATCTTCAGAGCCTTTAACAACCAGCAATTCGATCATTGAAGCTTCGGGTGGAGGAACTTGATTTCAAGGAGGCCGAACTTCACCTTATAGTCGAAGTACATCAATTGGATAGCAAATCAAGTAAGCAATCACTGAAAAACTTTCTAATATAGCCGACTAAGTATAAGCATATCATAATTTCAGTTTATAACAACGGATTAGTCGATTTTGATAGTTAGGGTTTAAACAAGAAACGGTTTTGGGGGATTTGTAGCAAAAGTGATCTAGAATAAAATTAAATTATACTGGTAGTTTCGTGATGTTCTATAGAATGAAATGCCTAAGTCAATTTAATCAAACAACAACGAATTGTTGGAGTTTGATTTCTAGGGTTCTTGAAGGAAACCATTTGGGGGTTTCGATTTAAATGGATTTTAGAATCAAATTAGATGGCATCATTAGTTTCAGAGTGTTTCGATTTAGGATATTCCTAAATCAATTTTGAGTTTTAACATTTATATGAATGAATTCGAGTTCTAGGTCGAGATATCATAAACGGATTAGGAGTTTCAATACAATTGAGATGTAGAATTGAATTAATTTATACCCTCAGTTTCGAAGTCACTTTTACAAGGAGGATCATATGTTAATTGTAGCAAATGAAGTTCGAACCGATGTTCAAATGAGGATTTGATGGATCGGCTAAGGAGTAACAAAGGGGATCCGAGTTACTGAGGGTTAAAACAATTAAATCCCATAAGTTTTCAACAAAAATTGGATAGATTAGATGGTAGCTAGCATGTGCGGTGGAAAGGGGGTCGCGGGTTCGATCCCGGCCCCAACCGGTTTTTGATATTTTAAAAATAAATTCTTGTGTTTTAAACAAAATTTGGTATTTTGCTCATAACTTTCTTATTTTAACTCCGTTTCGATCCGTTCAAGTTGCGTTGGAACCGTAACGAGAATACGAACGTGTTGAAATGATAAAATTCATATTTTAATCCAAACACGAAATCGCGTATAACTACGTTTAATTAAATAAAATCAAATGTGATTTTATTTAAACGATTTCAATGACACGCGTACTTTCGTATGCACAATTTTAGCAAATCCAACATACGTGTGTTGACACGTATGTAATTTCGAGCACAAAACGACATCTCGAATAACACTGAGTTATTATTAAACCACAGATTCTTCGTAGAGGATTTCTACGCGAGTTCACAAGTGTTTGATCATTCTGCAATCACCAAAGGTGCGTACACGGCCCCTTTCTTATTTTAAACTGTTTTGGGGGAGAAAACATGTGCAACAAACTATTTTAGATACATATCACTTGCATGAGTTATCTGTTTACATTATGTGACAATATATCAACTTGAAAGTCCTTACACACCTCGAACCGTTTAGTTTGCTGTAATGCAAAGCGTGGTAGTTGGAAATAGATCTATTAGGTTTGACAAACCTCACCTGGTAGATGGGATCTACGCAGGTGTTTGACTGACCAAACACAATTATTACTATTGTTGTGATAGACAATAGTGGCAAGGCGAAAACATGCTATAGCATGGCAATTAGTCAGCTTCGGTGTCGAACACGTATGTAAATAGTTTATATGACTAGCTATCATGACTGTGCATGTGTGATTATGTTATCTACAATCTTGTTATTCAAACTGCTGTTTTGAACATTGTAAAATACTTAAAACCTGTGTTATGCACCAACCTTTGTGTTGACTTGATTTGCATGTTTTCTCAGGACGCTAAGGCGCGCGTTACAGCTGGCATGGACTAGGAAGATAGAGTCTCATGCATTTTAAACACTTTGAATTTGAATTTGAACATTTGAATATTTAAGTACTTTGGTTTGTAATGTTTACTTATAACTGTTTATGGTTTTTAAACGCTTCCGCAACTTTTTGTAAACTCTGAATGTTATGTTTTAAAGACCAACGTATGTTTTGAAATTCATATAGAGGTCTTCGCTATGTCTAATGATCTGAGATCCTGGTTTGTCACGTTCCCAAACGGTAGGATTCCGTTAGTTGAAATTGGGGGTGTGACATCGAGTTACCATCCTCAGTCGGATGGTCAAACTGAAGTGGTCAATCGTACTTTGGAGCAATACCTACGTTATTTCGTCGGGGATACTCCCAAGCAGTGGGTTGATTGGCTTCCCTGGGCTAAATATAGTTATAACATCTCCATTCATTCAGGAACGAAGATGTCTCCTTTTGAAGTGGTTTATGGTCGCCCCCCACCTCGTCTACTTACTTATTGTCACACCCCCAAATTCCCACGTGCGGTGTCAGACCGCGCGGGTGTGACGTGGCCAGGATCACAGCTCATGGTCATATAGAACGACTCTATATGAGTTACACATCATACAGTTTTGTAAACGAGTTTCAATAAATATGCAGCAGAAAGTTAAAGTATTAAGCAGCGGAAAATAGTTAAATGTTTAACAGTAGAAAAGTAAATTGTAGCAGCGGAAATGTAAATTGTTAACACACACTACATTGTTTAAATTTTTTTTAAAAGAAACACATCAACACAAGCCTAGGACTAGAGTCTAATGCATGTGACTCTTCTTGTAATCCTCTTGTGTATCCTAGCGTGTGCTCCAATAGTTACCTGAGAATACATGCGAAAAGTGTCAACTAAAAAGTTGGTGAGTTCACAGGTTTAGACAGACAGAAATAGTAAACAGACATATACTGGGTATGTTAAGTTTAGTTGTTGGATACTACGATCCGTGGAGGGTGTCAGTTCATCTTACCGAAACTCGACTGTTTCTGTTTGCCTCCTCGGGTAATCGCTGAACCCGACATCAACATCGAAATTACACTCGTTATGACCTCCAGTCAACATTGGTGCCGAGTGGGGCTAGTCAAACCCAGTAGTACTACGTAATTACGACTCGTTTGTTACACAACTAACGGTAAGGATACGTGAGGACTTAAAGCGATAATAGTTACACTCAAAATAGTTTTACAACATACCAGTTATACATCTAAAACAGTTGCAATGTAATTCTCACCCCAAGAGTTTTGTAAAAGCAGTTAAAGATTAAAAGTGGGGCTGTAAACTCACCTGAGTTTAGCAGAGTATTCGTACAGAATAGTGTAGCTCGCCGGCTAGTAGTTACCTATATCACATAGGTGTTATAAGTTTGTGTTCACATACATGTGGGTCTCACAGGACCGTGTTAGTGTCTAACAACTCCAAGTTGTTATGTGGGTCGAGTTGACCGTGTTTCACCGTGTTGACCGTGTTTGACCTAACGACCCGTTGGTGACGTTTTAGTTCAAGTGCTCGTGTAACGTGCGATTTAGTGTCGTGTGATGTGTGCGGATACCAAAGTCACTTTCGTGAGGAGACTTACTTATTTATAGTAAGTTTCTATTTCAGAAAAGTTTCCAAATTAGGCAAGTCATGCAAGAAAACACTTTCCGATTATTTTAACATGCAGTTTTAACCTAGATGAGCATGTTATCACATAGCACTTAGTCACACTTAGATGGTTTAGCATGTTTTGCGCGTAAAAGTTACTATATTTAGAAAGTTTGTACAAATAAGCACGTTTAGCCAAGTTTAATAACAAATCTTTTCTAAATATCAATACCTTAGTCCTAAATAGTCATCTAACCATATTCGTTACAACAAACATGTTATCTTTTACTCATCTTGCAAAATAAAGTTACTATATTTAGTAACTCATGCCCATACACACATTTCATTCATTCCAAGGCATAAAATCGATTATTATCATCATAATCACTTTAACTAAGCATGTTAAACATTCCACATTTATCAAACTCATCATTCACAACTACTTTGTATCAAAAAGTTTCTATTTTTAGTAATAACGTGTAAATCATAACTTTTAATGATTCTAACAATTCCAATGTACCAAATAACATCATAAAACATCCTTCTAAGCATAAACCATAGTTTTAATCACATGCATGTGGTTATTAACTCATTTATTCACATACTTGCATAAATAAAGTTACTATTTATAGTAACTATCATGTTCTAGCACTTTTTGATAACAATAACTGTGAGGCCCCGAAACCGGGCACCTCGCAGAGGTTGGTTTTCATCATAACGCATAGCTCTTAAACTAAAAACTTTCATAATCATGCAGCGGAAATATAAACATAGTTTGATAAACAGAAATCAATAAAGTGTCTGTATCAAAAACATATCGGATTGCCAAAAACCACCGGATCGTATGACTCTATGCCCGAGCTCCATGCCTTCTCCTATCATACCTTCAACCTGACATACATGCTAAATCAAGTCAGCTTACGCTGGTGAGTTCTAGTTTTCATAAAACAACATTAAACATACTTAACATACACATCATTTCATTCACATAGTCCATAACCTTAGCACATAACATCCTTACATCATCATCATCATACGTTCCACTGTTACCATACGAACAGTGGGCTTATGCCTGCACAAGGCTCCATACCCAGTTATAGTCGTGGTTGACTATCATACCCAGTTATAGTCGTGGTTGACTATCATACCCAGTTATAGTCGTGGTTGACTATCATACCCAGTTATAGTCGTGGTTGACTATCATACCCAGTTATAGTCGTGGTTGACTATCATACCCAGTTATAGTCGTGGTTGACTATCATACCCAGTTATAGTCGTGGTTGACTATCATACCCAGTTATAGTCGTGGTTGACTATCATACCCAGTTATAGTCGTGGTTGACTATCATACCCAGTTATAGTCGTGGTTGACTATCATACCCAGTTATAGTCGTGGTTGACTATCATACCCAGTTATAGTCGTGGTTGACTATCATACCCAGCCATCACAAGAGCTGGTACATCTTTCATACTTATCCTATAACACGTATAGGAACATCGTTCGTTCGTCATGCATGATATACTAGCATTATATCATCTTTTATCATAATCATCATAACATTTACTACTAACATCATAACATCATTCATAGCAGTCATCATGGCATCTCAGGCATGTTATACTAGCATCGTCTCATTATACCATCATAGCATACTGTCATCATGCACAGTTCATCATAACATACTAGCATCATCAGCATATCATAATATCATGTCATCATGCCTACATATCATACTTCCATCCTAGCAACCTAGGACCTTGTCATACCCCTATAACGGTTTTCATAGTTATCATCATGAAGCATGTTATCATAAAGCCATCATCATATCAATGCTAGCATCATTTTTATGTCATGTTATTCATTATCATAATTCATTTCTCATGCATTCATCGTACTTAACTTACTTTCATGCATAGATCATACTAACACATACGCATGCATACATAGTCAGGGCATACCATCATTCATTCATCATCATAAGCACATAACATCATAACATAACCATAAGCATGTATGTCAGCCCAAAACAGTTAACACGAAATAGGGCGTCTAGAACTCACCTGATAGTAGACTCCTGTTAACCTTAGCCGAACTCCTTAGCTAGGGCTTTAAGGACCTATATCAGTTACATCATATCATCACATACCATCACATCACATACTTAGACTTAGAAATTATTCTAAGTCCTCATAGCCTACTAGTTCCCCTTATTGAATCCAAGTTCTCAACACTTAGCTAAGTGTTCGAAACCCTTGAAATTCATTAAGTCTTCATGTACACGAAATCCATGAGTATTCGAAACACCAGTACACGAAATACCCAAGATACACGAACCCCCTTGTGTACACGAACATCCCTGTGTACTCGAACCCAATGGTGTACTCGAAATCACCACGTACTCGAAATACTTGTACTCGAAATACTCATGTACACGAAATGGCCCTGTACTCGAATTACCCATGTACTCGAAATACTCATGTACACGAAATTCTAAGTATGATTTTCGAGTACCCTTAGTGTATAGCTTCGTGTACTCATCATTTCGTCATTAAACATCTCAGAAATTCATCTAAGGCCTTGGGGAGCTAGTTCTAGGTTCCTTAGGTTGTTACCAACGTATTGGAACCTCAAAGTTACGAACTTTACGCATAAAGGTGTGAGCTTTATGCATAAGTTCACTCTTTGTCTAACCATTCTAACTTTTGCATAAAAATCCTAGCTTTTGATTTAGAACACTTACTTGAAATTAGGTGATCACCCCTGTAGATTCCCGTGCGTTTCCTCCTTCGTTTGGTCGATCAAAAGCTCGATCCTTGAAGTTTCTTGGTTCCGACTTCGTGTACTCGAGAGAGAACGTGCTCAGCCAAAGGTTCGCACATATCCCAAGGCACTACTATTTATAGGCAGTGTCTGGTACTCGAAATTTGGAGAATTTCGAGTACAGCTTCGAGTACAGTGTACTCGAAGTTCCATATCGAGTACACGAACTTGGGACTTCAACTTGGTTATTTTTCGTCTACTTTCCTTCAAGCTTATTATCCGTTACCCATTCGTAAGTTCCAAGTAACTTGTATTAGAAATTTGGGATGTTACAAGTCTCCCCTCCTTACAATAGGTTGCGTCCCGAAACCTGCCTCGTTACATATCGAACAAATGAGGGTACATCTTCCTCATTTCGTCTTCCAATTCCCACGTCGTGTCTGAACCCTTCCGATGCTTCCACTGAACTCTTACTTGACGAACCGTTTTATTCCGTAGCTGTTTTTCCTTCGTATCCACAATGGCAACTGGGTCTTCAATGTAGTTCAGTCGGTCATCTACCTCAATGTCATCCAAAGGAACATGCGCCTGCTCGTCTGCCAAGCACTTCCTAAGATGTGACACGTGGAAGGTAGGATGAATCCCGTTCAGCTCCTCTGGTAGGTCCAGCCGATACGCGACCTTCCCTACCCTTGCCTTTATCGGAAATGGTCCAATGTACCTCGGACTCAACTTGCCTCGCTTTCTGAATCGAATGATTCCCTTCCATGGTGATACTTTCAGCAACACTCGATCGCCAACATCAAACTCGATCGGTCTCCGGCGCTTGTCAGCGTAGGACTTTTGGCGATCTTGTGCAGCCTTCATACGTGCTTTTATCACCCGTAGCTTTTCTGCCATATCAATCACAGCAGCCTTGTTTCCCATTTCTTTCTGTCCAACTTCACCCCAGCATACCGGGGTTCTACATCGTCGTCCGTACAACGCCTCATATGGGGGCATTCCGATACTAGAGTGATAGCTGTTGTTATATGAAAACTCCACCAATGGCAAGTGGTCGTCCCAGCTTCCTCCAAAGTCGATAATGCACGCCCTAAGCATATCCTCCAACGTTTGGATAGTCCTCTCTGACTGTCCATCAGTCTGAGGGTAATAGGCGGTACTGATATTTAACCTCGTTCCCATAGCATCATGAAACTGCTTCCAGAATCTGGAAGTAAACCTCGTATCCCGATCTGACACAATGGAGACAGGAACTCCATGTCTGGTCACAATCTCTTTTACGAACAACTCAGACAACCTTTCGGACGTATACGTTTCCCTGATAGGAAGAAAGTGTGCACTCTTCGTCAGTCGGTCCACAATCACCCATATGGTATCATGTCGCTTAGCTGTCCTCGGTAGCTTGGTGATGAAATCCATGGTGATGTGTTCCCATTTCCATTCCGGTACCTCTAGAGGTTGCACATATCCGTAGGGCTTCTGATGTTCAGCCTTCACTTGCGCACAAGTAAGGCACCTGTTCACATACTGCATCACATTAAACTTCATGCCCGGCCACCAATAATCCTGTCGGAGATCTTGATACATCTTCGTCGCACCGGGGTGTACCGAGTATCGTGACTTGTGGGCTTCATCTAAAATCCTCGCTCGAATGTCCCCATTTCTGGGCACCCACATTCGACCGAATCGTAACTTTATCCCATGGTCGTTGTCTTCCAAGTTCTTGACTTGTCCGAAGACGCGTTCAAAACCCACATTCTCTTCTTTCAATCCCTCCTGTTGCGCCTGTTTGAGCTCGTTCAGAAAGTCTGGCGTTATTACCAAACTATACGATTTTACTCGTATGGCAGGATGATCGGTCTTGCGACTCAGAGCATCCGCCACCACATTGGCCTTTCCCGGGTGATATAGAATATCACAATCATAATCCTTTAGTAGCTCAAGCCATCGTCTCTGCCTCATGTTCAAATCCTTTTGCTCGAAGAAATACTTCAAGCTCTTGTGGTCGGTATAGATGGTACTCCGTACTCCATACAAGTAGTGTCTCCATATTTTCAATGCAAACACTACTGCAGCGAGTTCAAGATCGTGGGTCGGGTAGTTAGCCTCATGAATCTTTAGCTGGCGCGAAGCATAAGCTATCACCCTTCCCCTTTGCATTAGTACACATCCCAACCCTTGTCGTGACGCATCGGCATACACAACAAGATCATCATTCCCATCCGGCAGTGCTAGAACAGGAGCTTGGGTAAGTTTCTCCTTCAGCACTGAAAACGCATGTTCTTGGTTTGGACCCCATTCATACTTTACGTCTTTCTTCGTGAGCTTCGTCAGTGGCGTCGCTATCTTGGAGAAGTCTTGAATAAATCTCCGATAATAGCCAGCCAAACCAAGAAAACTGCGTACTTCTGTCGGTGACTTTGGAGGACTCCATTTCATAATCGTTTCAACCTTAGCTGGATCTACCATAATGCCTTCTGGGTTCACCACGTGACCCAGAAACTGTACCTCTCGTAACCAGAAAGCGCATTTGGAGAACTTAGCATAAAGTTTCTCTTTCCTCAGGATTTCCAATACCTCACGTACGTGGCAAGCATGGTCTCCCTCGTTCTTTGAATAAATCAAAATATCATCAATAAACACTATCACCGATCGGTCCAGCATCGGTCGACATACCCTGTTCATCAAATCCATAAATGCTGCGGGAGCATTCGTCAATCCAAACGACATAACGAGAAACTCGTAATGTCCATAACGCGTACGGAAAGCAGTCTTTGGAATATCCTGCTCTCGAACTTTCAACTGATGGTAACCGGATCGGAGATCTATCTTTGAGAACCAGCTTGCACCTTGCAATTGATCGAACAAGTCATCAATTCTAGGTAGAGGATACCTGTTCTTTACGGTCAACTTATTCAGTTCCCTGTAATCGATACACATACGCATACTTCCATCTTTCTTCTTAACGAACAGCACCGGTGCTCCCCACGGAGAGACACTCGGTCGTATAAAACCTTTATCAAGGAGTTCTTGTAGCTGGGTCATCATTTCCTTCATCTCAGTTGGAGCTAAACGGTAAGGTGCTTTGGCAACGGGTTGTGCCCCGGCACTAAATCGATCTGGAACTCAATTTCCCGTTCGGGTGGTAATCCAGGCAATTCCTCAGGGAATACATCGGAAAGTTACACACCACGGGAACATCATCAATCGTCCTCGTATCCGTACGTTCCTCAATCGCGTAGCCAAGTAGGCTACACACCCTCGCCGCATCATAACATCAGCCTTGATCATCGAAATGATCTTTGGCGCATACATCGCTTTATCACCATAAACCGTCACGGAGCTCCCATCCATCGCACGTAAACAAATCATCTTTCGTCGACATACAATGTTAGCCTCATATTTGGCTAACCAGTCCATACCCAAAACCACATCGAATCCTCCTAAGGTAATAAGAAACAATCGGACAGGGAACCTATGACCTTCTATCTCAACGTAACAATCATCAATAGCCTCAGTCACCCTGGTCATCTTACCAATAGCCGTCTCTACATCAAATACCCGATCTATCTTCTTAACCTTCCCAGATAACCCATCACAGAAAGTAGAAGATATAAAACTCATACTGGCACCAGAATCAAACAATACAGAAGCAGGAATATTGTTGATAGAAAAGGTACCTGTGACCACATCAGGGTCCTCAATCGCATCGTCCTTCGTCATCGTAAAGGCTCGTGCTTTAGCCTTCTGCTTCTCCTTTCCTTTCTCCTCCTTCTTACCCGAGCCCGAAGCATCGGCCCGTGGTTGTCTACAATCTTTGGACAGATGTCCCATCCCATTGCAGTTGTAGCATCTAGTGGCACTTGGGCAATTGCTGGAAAAATGCCCCGTCTTTCCGCATCGGAAACATAAGTTAGTGCCCACCAAGCACTGCCCGGTGTGAAATTTTCCACACTTGTTGCATCGGTTCGCATCCTCGCGCTTCACCTTCTTGCCTGAAAACTTTCGTTGGTCTGTTCGACCCCTCTTAGTCCCGGAGGACTCTTTCACCCTTGCTTCTTCTTTGGCTGGTTCGGCTGACATAACATCGTCCCAAACTATTCCACTGAGCTCCACAGTGGAATCATAAGTCTTGGGAGCATTCGCCTTCACATGAATCCGAACCTTCGGAGGCAAACCCTCCATGTACAACTTCACCCTACGTTCCTCGGTAGAAACCAGATGAGGAACAAGTCTTGCCATCTCATTAAATCGTGAAGTGTACTGCCTGTGATTCAGGCTTCCCGCCTTCAGCACCAGAAACTCCCTTTCAACCTTATCCAGCTCATTCTTGGGACAAAACTGCTTAGTGACCAGTTCCTTTAGATCATCCCAAGTCATCTTCTCTACATCAGCTGCAGCCTTGGATTGCTTAATGGTGTTCCACCAGTGAAGTGCCTCCTCGACAAAAGAGTGAGCTGCAAACTTAACAGCTTGATCGATTCGGCATTCACTGATGGAGATAACAGCCTCCATCGCGGATACCCAGTGGCAGGTGGCCACAGCATCCTTCTTACCATCGAAGGTCGGTGGGTTGCATCCCTTGAAGGACTTGTAGTCACAGCCCTTCAGTTTCCCAGTCATAGAGTCGCCACTCTTCGTCTCGATGATCACCACCTCATCTTCTTTGGTGCTCTCCTTAGTTCCTTCAGACTTGTCTTTTAGGGCATCCTTCAGTGCCTTAGCAATCATTGCCGGAATCTTTTCATCCATGATCTTGCAGACCTCATCAGAAATAGCCTTCACCACGATAGGCTCTAGAGTGAACTCGTCTTCATTCTCAGGTTGTTCGTTGTGCTCGTGGTCGTCTTCGTTGACGGGTTCTTCACTCTCGACACGTGGTTCTTCAGGTTCCTGTGGTTGCTTACGTGGCCTACCCTTTTGTCCAGCCATCTAACTATCTACATAATGCAACAATTGATGAGTCAGTACAGGAATCAGTTTAGCACGGAATAAGCTTTGTAAATCGTTAACGACGTTGATCAAGTGTTATTAACCATTTACCCAACTCATAGGCTCTAAACGTTTCCCATCCCATCTCTTCAATGTGCATGACACTAACTACTTTCATAACATTACATCTAACCCTTAACTCATACATAAACATTCAACTCGTGGCATCCGTCATCCGTGGTTGGCAATCCGCATCCATTAATCCCATTCTCAGTTTAAGTCTTGGCATTTGGGATGCCAAGATCTCTCAAACTATGGCTCTGATACCAACTTGTGAGGCCCCGAAACCGGGCACCTCGCAGAGGTTGGTTTTCATCATAACGCATAGCTCTTAAACTAAAAACTTTCATAATCATGCAGCGGAAATATAAACATAGTTTGATAAACAGAAATCAATAAAGTGTCTGTATCAAAAACATATCGGATTGCCAAAAACCACCGGATCGTATGACTCTATGCCCGAGCTCCATGCCTTCTCCTATCATACCTTCAACCTGACATACATGCTAAATCAAGTCAGCTTACGCTGGTGAGTTCTAGTTTTCATAAAACAACATTAAACATACTTAACATACACATCATTTCATTCACATAGTCCATAACCTTAGCACATAACATCCTTACATCATCATCATCATACGTTCCACTGTTACCATACGAACAGTGGGCTTATGCCTGCACAAGGCTCCATACCCAGTTATAGTCGTGGTTGACTATCATACCCAGTTATAGTCGTGGTTGACTATCATACCCAGTTATAGTCGTGGTTGACTATCATACCCAGTTATAGTCGTGGTTGACTATCATACCCAGTTATAGTCGTGGTTGACTATCATACCCAGTTATAGTCGTGGTTGACTATCATACCCAGTTATAGTCGTGGTTGACTATCATACCCAGTTATAGTCGTGGTTGACTATCATACCCAGTTATAGTCGTGGTTGACTATCATACCCAGTTATAGTCGTGGTTGACTATCATACCCAGTTATAGTCGTGGTTGACTATCATACCCAGCCATCACAAGAGCTGGTACATCTTTCATACTTATCCTATAACACGTATAGGAACATCGTTCGTTCGTCATGCATGATATACTAGCATTATATCATCTTTTATCATAATCATCATAACATTTACTGCTAACATCATAACATCATTCATAGCAGTCATCATGGCATCTCAGGCATGTTATACTAGCATCGTCTCATTATACCATCATAGCATACTGTCATCATGCACAGTTCATCATAACATACTAGCATCATCAGCATATCATAATATCATGTCATCATGCCTACATATCATACTTCCATCCTAGCAACCTAGGACCTTGTCATACCCCTATAACGGTTTTCATAGTTATCATCATGAAGCATGTTATCATAAAGCCATCATCATATCAATGCTAGCATCATTTTTATGTCATGTTATTCATTATCATAATTCATTTCTCATGCATTCATCGTACTTAACTTACTTTCATGCATAGATCATACTAACACATACGCATGCATACATAGTCAGGGCATACCATCATTCATTCATCATCATAAGCACATAACATCATAACATAACCATAAGCATGTATGTCAGCCCAAAACAGTTAACACGAAATAGGGCGTCTAGAACTCACCTGATAGTAGACTCCTGTTAACCTTAGCCGAACTCCTTAGCTAGGGCTTTAAGGACCTATATCAGTTACATCATATCATCACATACCATCACATCACATACTTAGACTTAGAAAT
This sequence comes from Mikania micrantha, assembly GCA_009363875.1. Taxonomy (NCBI): domain Eukaryota; kingdom Viridiplantae; phylum Streptophyta; class Magnoliopsida; order Asterales; family Asteraceae; genus Mikania; species Mikania micrantha. The sequence goes on from CM018684.1 coordinate 50,525,434, forward strand.
TATTCTAAGTCCTCATAGCCTACTAGTTCCCCTTATTGAATCCAAGTTCTCAACACTTAGCTAAGTGTTCGAAACCCTTGAAATTCATTAAGTCTTCATGTACACGAAATCCATGAGTATTCGAAACACCAGTACACGAAATACCCAAGATACACGAACCCCCTTGTGTACACGAACATCCCTGTGTACTCGAACCCAATGGTGTACTCGAAATCACCACGTACTCGAAATACTTGTACTCGAAATACTCATGTACACGAAATGGCCCTGTACTCGAATTACCCATGTACTCGAAATACTCATGTACACGAAATTCTAAGTATGATTTTCGAGTACCCTTAGTGTATAGCTTCGTGTACTCATCATTTCGTCATTAAACATCTCAGAAATTCATCTAAGGCCTTGGGGAGCTAGTTCTAGGTTCCTTAGGTTGTTACCAACGTATTGGAACCTCAAAGTTACGAACTTTACGCATAAAGGTGTGAGCTTTATGCATAAGTTCACTCTTTGTCTAACCATTCTAACTTTTGCATAAAAATCCTAGCTTTTGATTTAGAACACTTACTTGAAATTAGGTGATCACCCCTGTAGATTCCCGTGCGTTTCCTCCTTCGTTTGGTCGATCAAAAGCTCGATCCTTGAAGTTTCTTGGTTCCGACTTCGTGTACTCGAGAGAGAACGTGCTCAGCCAAAGGTTCGCACATATCCCAAGGCACTACTATTTATAGGCAGTGTCTGGTACTCGAAATTTGGAGAATTTCAAGTACAGCTTCGAGTACAGTGTACTCGAAGTTCCATATCGAGTACACGAACTTGGGACTTCAACTTGGTTATTTTTCGTCTACTTTCCTTCAAGCTTATTATCCGTTACCCATTCGTAAGTTCCAAGTAACTTGTATTAGAAATTTGGGATGTTACAATAACACTCCTAGATCTCTTAAATCATGTTAAATATCATAACTAACAACATTTCATTATCAAAAATCATCTAAAACAATATGGATCGTACATGCATGTGGTCTAAAGTACCCATTTCATGACCAAATCGACAAATCATCATCATGAGCAATCAAAATCATCATAGATCATTATCCATTCATTAAATCAGTTGCATAATCATCAAATAGCAGATCCATAAACCCAAAAATTCGTGCATGTGTGGGTTATGTGTGTGCATGTGGCCTTAGAGGCTTGCATGTGAGCTTAGAGGTGATTTTAAGCTACTTTGGGTATAGATACTACCTCACCAAGCTTCAAATCCACGAGTTAAGGTCTGGGACAGGTTGTGAGACTTATGGAAATGGTTGGTGAAGAGATTCCAGCTACTAGAAGGAGTTGATGATGATGATAAGCACCTCCAATGGCCCCCTTAAGCTCCTAAGCTTCAATGTCTTCAATCTCAAGCTTCTAGAGTGCAACAATGGCTTCCTAGAGCTCAAATGGTGATTTGCAGGTGATAATGTCGAGTAGGGAGGGTCTGGAGCTCGAGAAGAGAGTTTTAGGCCGGTTATAATGATTAGGATGAGATAGGTTGAGTGTAAATATGGTTTTTAGCCTCTGCGTATCCCAGGCGTATCGCCCGACGAGGAGTACCGAAGCCAGGCGTACCGCGCGAGTCAAAAGACTAGGCGGCTTCCCTTCCTCATCCGCGAGTATCGCCAGGGGTGAAGTACCGGGTCAGGCGTACCGCCTGGACCCTAGATCCGGCCCAACTTGGCCCATTTTCATATTTTGGCCCATTCTTCGCGTATTTCTCGATTACGATCATCGTTCCTCGATACATAAGCATTGTTTTAACTAATTTAGGTTCCCCTGAACCTAAGTGCAGTGATAGTGTACTGTGGTTTGATTCGTTCACCAACGTTCATTATTCAAGACACGTGCAAGTGTTGTGCGATAATTCTTCGGATTATCAGTGCGTTTGGTCTGTTGTGCCACGTGTCACACTAGATACTAATTATTCTAGTGTCACGTATGAAATAATAATACACGTTATTATTAAAATAAAATTAATGCTGACCTGGAAATTGCGAGGTGTCACACTTATGTTCCAGGTACCACAAAGGTTCATGCCGTTGATGTTTTCTTACAAGATCGGGACCTTCTTTTAAGGAAATTACGTTCTAATCTGTTAGTTGCTCAAAATCGTATGAAGTCTAAGGCGGATGCACATCGGCGAGATATCCAATTTCAAGTGGGTGATCTGGTTTATGTGAAACTTCAGCCTTACCGCCAACAATCTGTGGTTCGAAGATCGTCTGCTAAGTTGTCACCGCGTTACTTTGGTCCTTTTCCCATTTTTGAAAAAATTGGATTAGTTGCATACTATCTACAATTACCCACCGATGCAAAGGTCCATGATGTGTTTCACATTAGTATGCTTCGTAAGTGCCATGGACCATTGACTATTCCTTCTTTTTCACCACCTCCTGACTTAGTAATTCCTCCTGCGGAACCTCAACCAGAACAAATCCTTGAAGTACGTGTGATTCAGAAAGGCAAATACCGTCCAAAACCTGAAGTGTTGGTAAAATGGGTTGGTCATCCTGCCAAAGAAGCTACGTGGGAGTCCAAATGGCGTTTTGCTCGTGCTTATTCGCATTTCCATCTTGCGGACAAGATGGTTTTAAGGGGGAGGATTGATGTGTGCTTTATCGGTATCTGCATGGCTAGCTTGCATGTGTGAAGGACGTAGACATGATCTGCATTGTTTTGCACGTTTGCATGGTTAATTAGTTTTGTTTTATTTTGAGTTATTGTGAGAAAATAAAGGAGGGTGATCCATGATTTCCTCCACGTGATGATTGTGAGTAGTGGGTAGTTTTATTATGTTATGTATTTACTTTAGTCGTTGTAATGGGGAATGGAATGCAGATTTTAATTCCAGTTAATTCATTTCCACAAATCTTGTTTTCTTAACCCGATCTAACCACATCAGTATATTTATCCAACAGGAGTATTCTATACAACCCCCTAATCCTTAATGAGATGATTCTTTGGTTGAAGAAGAACAAATCTAAGGGTATGATTCTTAAGATAGACATTGAGAAGGTTTTTGACAATGTTTGTTGGAATTTTATTGACTCGGTGCTCAAACAAATACATTTCCCACAATATACAGTGTTTGGTTCTTCCTTATCAGTTTTCAAGAAAATATTTTTTATGATTTTTAAATTTTTTATATAAAGAAATGAATGGATTTGGGTTAGAATGCAAAAATCAGTATCGCCTTGCACCTAGCGGGTTTTAAACCCGCACCACGAGTGTTAGGCCGTGTCTTACCTCTAAGCCAGAAGAGTGGTTCGTTGCTAGAACCCGTTCTCAGATATTCTTAACCAAGATTTCCATAGTAGCCCTAATCAAAAGAACCCTAATCGCGGTTCATTTCCAATTTGTCTAATCCTTTGATTCGGAGTGCCCAAATACTTGGGGCTTTTGATCCTTGCTTAAAGATGAATCAATTGATATAAGATTTACCTAAAATGGTTTTGATTTGTTGTGATTTTGGTATCAAGAACAGTTGTCAGCAAACGCGAGTTTGATCTCTATTTTTAGTAGTTCTCCGATAGGGCTTTTGCTTTAGAACGTCTTAGGAAGGGTTCGTCCTTGTGTATATGTAGTTAATTTGATGTTAGGTTAACCATTTTAGTCGATTACAACTTGGGTTTATCAAAGTAATTTTCGAGCTATGATTACGTGTTTTTCTTTGTTATTTTTGGAACTAAAACCATGGATAGGTTCGTAATTGCTAGCAAAACATTTGGAGATTTTAATTTTAATTTTTGAACTACGTGTTTACTAATTTTGTGAGAAACCCTGGACTCAATTGGGTTAGAAGTGTGGATCGAAGAAGTAGGAGATGAGAATTCCTGATTTACAACCATGGTCCCTTTGTTTTTGTTCTTTTAACAATTAGGTTTAAGGCTTTTGCTAAGTTAGCATGTGTGTTTACAAAGTTACATTTATTGCCCCTCTAGATTCCTATTTTTGTTATTTTATGTTACCAGCTTTTATAAAGTTTATAAAACTATTATTATGTATTTGTAAATAAATATTTATCCTTTATTAATTTTTATTTAAACTTTATTAAAAGTTTATAATTAAAAGAATAATTAAGTACTTATAATTTAAAACATTTATTTTTTAGAATTTTTATAAGACTAATCTTACATCCAATTTACATCTTGAAATTTTGTAACATTAATGCATTGTATATACACACACAATATCATTTGCTAAAATATAAATAAATTGTTAAACTTTATATTAGTTCATTATCATAAAAGTTTATAATCTATCTATACTAATAAATCAAAATAAAATTTGCCACATGTCATTTTCTTAGATTATCTTTGTAAAATTTTCTCCGCCTCTCTCTTCTATTAAATGCATCCATATTAAATAATAATAATATTAAATATTAAATATACTTTTATACATTTATAAATTAAAATGGTTTTTAAAGCATTAAAAAATATATTAATTTAAAAGAGCACATTTTTTTACAATCCAAATTATTATAAAATATAAAATATAAAATATTCAATAATTGTTTTTCAAAACTAAATATTCACAAAGCAAGCTTTAATAAACTTGGTGTTTAAATAAATAATATTATTATTTTATTACTTATTTATTAAACTATATAAACTATCAATCTTTTTATTATTGACTATTTATTATTCTTTTATTTAACCCGTGTAATACACGGGGTATTGAACTAGTTGTTTAATATATGATTATGTAATGATGTTTGTGTGTACATATTTACACACTCGTATTTGACATTTGATGTAGGAAAACCCTATGAATTACAGATAACTATCTTGTTCTTGCTTCTGGTAAAACCACGTACTTATTTGCTTGCTTGATTTCTAACTTTTGACTAACATTTGTCATTCTTGTTCACTTATACCAAACAGGTCTTTCTTGCTTGATTTTACAACAGAACATTGTTTTTTCATGTATTTTTTGTAAGTGAGGGATTTAAGTATACCAAAACTAGGCTAAGGGATTTAAAAAAAAATGATGATATGGTGTTTCTATGATATTACCCACGATTAAAAATTAAGATATGAAACATTTTTATAGTAATGTTCAAGGCTAAAAATAAGTTATTCACGTGGACAAAATGGGTCCCCTTAAAAATTAATTTTTTTACATGACGTGCACGTCTCGACCGGATCCCTACTCGTATGGCTCTAGCAAAAAGAAATGTCTACCTTCATAGCATTATGTGTGAATTATGCAATGAAGCCATCGAATCAGCTGGCCATTTGTCCATCTCATGCTCCATGGCTAAAAATGTTTGGAACATGGTTAGAAAGTGGTGCAGAATCCCAATTGGAATAGATCTTAAAAGAGGAGTTTTTGATGTTATTAGAATCCTTAATCGGGAATCAAGGATATAAAAACCTTAGCACTCTCAATCACTTTGGTTATATATGGATTTTTATGAAAAGTGAGGAACGACAAAGTCTTCAATAAAATTAATAGGTGTCCGGAGAGAGTCATGGACGAGATCTAGACCACTTTGTTTTTTTTTTAATCAAGGATATAATGAATAAAAATGTGTGTGACCGGAATATTTGTTTTTTTTAATATTTCCTTTTGAGAATACTCTTTGTATCCATAGGTGCCCTAGTTTGTAGTTACTTGCTAGCTTGGTTTAAAAAAAAAGTAATTTAATTAAATAAAATATTTTAGTTTCATTTAAATTTAACTTGAAATATCATCATCATCTCATTATTCTCATCATAGCATTGGTCAGGATTTATAGATCGAAATTTCGACAACACATGATATCATTTACTACATTGTTACATCAAAAGGGCAACGAAATAAATGCGCAACATGTGAGACTGAGACTCCATATATTGTTATATATTTAGCTAGTGTCAAGTGACCACTTGAGTATTTTTCACAAAAAAGGTATAGTTTGAAAGTGGTGTGAACTGATACATGTATTAGTCGATCAAAAATGAAGGTTTTACATAACATATAATATTATACATGCTCTCTCTCTATATATATATATATACACACACACATACATATATATATGCATATATATTAATTAGGGGTGTATCAAGTCAAGTCGTTTGAGTTTGACCCGTTTACTTGAGCTAGGCATATTAAAAGCTTCATTTTCAAAGATCGAGCTAGTGTGCCAAATATATGTGTTAGTCGTTCAAGAATGAAGGTATCATATAACATATAATGTTATACATGTTTCATATATATATATTTATATGACAATTAGGGGTGTAAATGAGTCAAGTCACTCGGGCTTGGCTCGTTTTGACAAATTAGGGTTCGAGCTCAGCTCATTAAGAGTTTTATTTTCAAAGCTTTAGCTTGAGTTTGGCTTGTTAGAAAATTTCCAAGCTCGAAATCGGCTCGTCTTGGCTCGTTTATCTTTAATTATTCAATTTGTTTATCTTAGTTACTAATTATATATATATATATATATATATATATATAGCGAGAGACGGCATCCTGTGAAAACCCAGTCTTATAAATAAAATCCTTAAACCCTATATGGGCTGTCTATTAGGAATCTTAAAAAAAATATGTGGTCCACATTATACTATAATTTTTTATTCAAATCCTAATTTTTTTATTCACTTTTTTGTAAATCACATATTTATTTTCTAAATTCCATATAAGTGGCCCACATAAAGTTTAATATATATATATATATATATATATATATATATATATGATTGGGATCAAATAATAACTAACTCTTAAAGCAATATCCCAGATAAATTTGCCAAGATAAAGCCAAATCTTGGATTTTTTTTAACATCATTGTAACACATTTAGAACAATATGTTCTTTTATGAGTTTGTGAAAATTCATCACCGTTTGAGAGTTTACATCGTTGTAAGTTTTGGGCCTAAAACAGTTACAGTGTTGTAAATCAAAAACTTACAACGATGATATCTCTTAAACGGTGATAAATTTTCACAAACTCACAAAAGAACATAGTATTATAAATGTGTTACAATAATGTTCAAAAAAATCCAAGGTTTTGCTTCATTTTGGCAAAGTTATTTGGGTTATTGCTTTAAGAGTGGGTTATTATTTGAACACTTCCCTATATATATATATATTTGTGTGTGTATAGTGATGTGAAGATAAAATAACTCACTCTTATTACGCTAACCCTAAAAAACCGGTCAAGATCAAACTAAATCTTGGATTTTTTTTAACATCATTGTAACACATTTCGAACTATTTCTTGTTCTATGAGTTTGCGTAAATTTATCACCGTTTGAGAGTTAACATCGTTGTAAGTTTTTGACTTACAGCACTATAAGTGTTTTAAACCAAAAACATACAACGATACGCAAACTCATAAAAGATGAACGTATTTTAAATGTGTTACAATGATGTTAAAAAAAATCCAAGATTTGGCTTGATCTTGACAGTTTATTGTCACAAAAGGTTGCAAAGAGGTGGCATTAGCTGAACTTGAATTAGCCTAATATAACATTTTTATTACATAACTAGGTAAGTACCTTGTGTATTACACGAGATGAATAAAAAAATATTATTAATTAATAGTTACCAATAAAAGTTTAAACTATATAAGATGATTTTTTAATATAAAATCATATTGAATATAATTTCATATATTAAATAATAAAATAATTATATTATTTTTTTAAACACTAATTTTTTAAAGTTCATTTCTTTAAATATTTAATTTTGTAAAACTATTTTTAAAAATTCTAAATTTATAATAATTTTGTTTTTTTTAAAAGTGTGTTTTTTTTTATATTAAAATATTTTTAATGTATTAAAAAAGCATTATTTTTAATTTAAAATTGTGTTAAAAGTATATATTTAATATTTAATATAGGATATTTTTAATAGGAGAGAGAGGCGGAAAAAACATCAAAGTGCTCTAGGAATGCAACAAGTGTCTCTAGAAAACCTTTATTTATTAGTTAAGTAAGATAAGATAAGATAAGATGCAACTTTTTTAAACCTTTTTTTAAACCTTTATTTAAAAAGTTGCATTAGGAAAAGAAAAGTTGAATTATGTAACAAAAAAGTTGTATTAGATGTAATACAACTTCAGCTAATGTAGCCTTTTTTAAAGATAAAGGTTGCATTAGGGTGATTTTTGTATTAGTGTTCGGGTTAGCACAATAAAAAGGGTTATGTACACTTCCATTCCCTATATACACACACACACACACATATATATATATATATATGTTTTTGTGTGTGTAGGATTGGGATCCTATAATAACACACCTTAATTGCGAAAACCTAATTAACTCTGATAAGATCAACCCAAGTCTTTGGTTTTTTTCATAATATTTATTATAAATGTACAAAACTATGTTATTTTATGGGTTTGTGTAAATATATCACTGTTTGGGCTCTTACGTAAGTGTAAGTGGCCGCAACAGGATATAAATATTTACAGTGTAATGCAAATTTACACTTGCTTTAAATCTCAACGGTGATTAATTTGCACAAACACATAAAATGACATAGTCTTGTGTAATAATAAATGTCACGAAAAAAACCAAAGATTTGGGTTGATCTTGTCGAAATTAATCGGGTTTCCGCAATTAAGGTGCGTTAACAACGGATCCTTACCTTGTATGTATGTATGTATGAGGGAAATATCAAATAAGAAAATATTTTTGTATAAGAGTAAAAACTAATTAAAGTTAGACATATGATATGATAATTATGTATAATATCTTATTTTATTCTGTATTTTTGTTTTTTTGCACAGTATTCTTGTTTTTTATACTAAATTTTTATTTTTTTTTATTTTTTGTAGTAGTTTTTATTTTTTTTATAATGGATTTTTTTACTAGATTTTTTTTGTTTTCCTATCAGATTTTGTTTTTTGTACTATATTTTTGTTTCTATATTTTTAACGTGATACATGTCAAACTCTTATTGTTTGTTAACCTATATATATTTGTTATTATACTTTTCAAATTTAAAATAAATATTTGACTTAAATATATTTTTTTATATTTTTATATGTAAAAAATAATTAATTTTATAAAATACACTTGATATGTGAAGCTCGGATTCGGCTTATTCCATCTTTTAACCAATCTGATCTTAAGTAATTCACGAGTCGGCTTAATTCGTCTATATCATTAATGACAATTAACCTCAAAATCCTCGTTTTTGGTAGATGATTTAATAATATGAAATACCATTCTAATCATTTTATAGAATAATTAGGCAAATATGCAATAGTTATGTGAAACCATGGCCACGTACGTATCTATTAAATATCATGTAACCTCTTACGCATCTCATTTTCTTCATGTATCTTTAACAAAACGTATGTTTTGCTGACGAAATTTGATGTAGAGACAAAGAGAGATCATCATTATGTCACTTATTTTCTATCTAATGCAATGTCCCACACATATTGAAAGTGTTTAACAAAATGGTATTACATAACGTTCCCCACTTAGAACAATTTTTTCTTGAAGACCACCGACTTGATTGCTTGCAGCCACGTTTTATCTGTTCCTCTCGGTTAGTTAGGTATTAGGAGGATATGGGGGTTTATTATGTAAGTAGGTTCAAACGGTTATAAAAAAACGATGGTATTACATAACATTTTCCCATCTTATTAAAACCATATAGCACGACTAGGTGACCACAAACCAATTGTGGGGTGCATGACTAGTTTAGTGCTCGAATGATGTGTCTTGATCGAATCCACACGACCCTCGGTTACCAAATGGTATAACTTTTTTAGAAGATGATAGCATGACGGTACGTACTGTTATGTCACTTCAAACCTCTAGCTTGCTAATTCAAAAGCATTTCTCATGACCTCCCTCTTTGTAACACCATTCTCGTATCCCCTCAACTTACAAGATCATTGTAGAAGATTATGCCCGGCAAAATGGAGGGTGGGTCAGGTTGGATAACGGGTCGGAATGGGTTCGGGTCAAGATGGGTGCGGGTTAGAACGGGTTTTAAGCAAAATCATTTCGGGTCTAAATGGCTTGTTCTTAAAAAAGCATCAATTTAGTTTAGCTTAAGATGTGTTATAAGTAAACAAATAGTCCGTTTGGATAATTTTTAGTGATTTTCTCATCAAATATGTTATTAATCATTATTAAATATTTGAATCCATTGCATTTACATTGTTTTTTGGTTATCCATCTTGACCCGCATTGTGTTTAAGTGTTATCCATCTCAACCCATTCAATATTATGTTGTTACCCATTTAAACTCACTATATTACAATAATTTACCCAAACTAACCTATTTTTTTATTTGGGTAAAAATTGTCACCTCTATAGAAGATCCTATCAAGGGTATCAAAATAGTAATTGGTTTAATGAATTGTATTATAAAAATGTTAATTTTGATTACTTCAAATGTTAAGAAAAAAACTTCCCTTCTTAAATAACAAAGATCGTTTATAAAAACCTTTAAAGCATGAGTTTAAGAAAAAAAATGATTGATATACTTGAGCAATGCGGCAAAAATTAGACCGATTGCGAAGACAAAAGTTGTCGCTATAGCATCACATTATCATTGTTATAGGCTATAGCAACAACAGACAGACATTAATCAATAGTCGTCGTAGTTTCCTTGATGTATACGTATACATAGACATAGACATAGACATACACATACATAACACACATATGCACCCGCGTAAATCATTTATATTCCTAAGATTTTTTAAAAAAAGTAAAAGCTAGAGGTTTTTTTCGAGTAAAATATATATCTTTTTTTTTTTGAACAGCAAATTTGTTTCCACCTTTTGTCCACTATGAGACTAGAACCCTCAACCTATTTTAGGAAGGACACATTTAACACACCTTGGTACCATTGGGACAAATATATATCTAAGTTGGAGAAAAACATATTGCAGAGTATTCGGTGTAATTTTCTTTTTTAGTCCCTAAAGAGCTGTATCAATAAAGACATTTGCCTTTCCAAAAAAAAAGCCTCCAACTGTCCAACATACACACACACAACATATAGATTTGCCTTAACTAATACTTGTCCTTTTTTCTTTTTTTTTCTTTTTTTTTTTTGTATTAAAACGTCATTGCATATGAAGGCGCCAAAGTCCAAACTGTATTGTCTTAATGAAGGGTAGGTATGACTGTATGAGGGGTTCACACACACAGACAGATATATATATATATATATATATATATATATATATATATATATATATATATATATATATATATATATATATATATATATAGGGAGAGGTTCAAATGTTAACCCTCCCTTATAGCGTTAACCGCTTAACCCTAGCGTTTTTTGCCCGAATCTTAAAATTTTTTTTTTCACGGTTTTCATTATGTAAAAATAGGGGGTTTCTTTTTTGTGTTTTTGCTAATTCATAACCGTTTAGAAGTTATTGTAAGTGTAAGTTACTTACATTTACTTACATTTACTGCATCAGATACGGTTTTGTAAGTAAGTGTAAGTAACTTACACTTACAATAACTTCTAAACGGTGATGAATTAGCAAAAACACAAAAAAGAAACCCCCCTTATTTTTGCAAAATAAAAACCATGAAAAAAAAAATTTAAGATTCGGGCAAAAAACGCTAGGGTTAAGCGGTTAACGCTATAAGGGAGGGTTAACAATGGAACCTTCCCCTATATATATATATATATATATATATGAACAATCAGCTATCAAACAGCCAGCAGCCACACGTACAAATTTGAAATTTGCTTCCTGTGAAACACGGGTTTCTGTGGGTGTGAATGGATAACAACGTTAACACAGAATCCCCTCTTCTTATCTCTAAAGATGTGGCTCACTTCACCGGCGACGTTGAAGACATCCCTCCGATCAACGGAATAACCGATTTCCTCCAACAATTTCGAATCGAATCAAAGAAACTGTGGTACCTGTCGGCCCCTTTGATTTTCACCAGTGTCTGCCAGTACTCGCTTGGAGCCATCACTCAGACCTTTGCCGGTCATGTCGGGACCCTCGATCTCGCTGCTTTCTCCATCGAAAACTCGGTTATTGCCGGGTTTTCGTTGGGGATTATGGTTGGTTTTTGTTAGTTTATATAGCTAATTTTATTCATTCATGGTGTTTCTTCTTTATCTGGTTCGAGTTGAGTTTCAAATATATGTAATTATTTTTTAACAAGAATGAGTTATGACATGCGTTTGACACGTAGCGTATTTTAAGTATCTTCAAACTATCAAGTTTCAAAATCAAACCACCTAAAACACTCGTACCATCTGCATCACATTCTTATGGCTGGATTTATACATCACAAACATAACTCTTAAATAACATTAAAACCAAATAAGTCATATTTGCGGTCTGCTTATATAACGTATGTATATATATACACGTGTGTGTCAGCTGTGGAGATACAAAAGTAAAATTACATTAATTTTAGTGTGATTTTACTTGCTTTTTGTGAAAATATACAATGTTATAAGCGTCCGGTTGGTCAGTTAATCCACTACTAAATATCAAGCCTAATACAACATTTTTTGTCACAAAAGGTTATAAATAATTGCATTAGCCTAATGTAACATTTTGATTACATAATATAACTTTTTCAAAAGATGCATTTAAAAAAAATTCAATATGAAAAAAAAAGTTTTATTGTGAAACAAAAAGTTGCATTAAATCTAGTGCAATTTCAGCTAATATAACCTTTTCTTAATATAAAAGTTGCAGGATGCTGATTTTGTAATACTGATCTGACATCAAGAGTCAGTGTCCTTATTGAAAACATTCTCTCTAATCCTATGATAGAGATAAGAGTATCTACATCTAAGAGACTCAGACCTATATTAACCCTTGAACTAAAAACACATAAATTAAATTCCAAATGTGGTGCATTGAATCAAACATAGTATAACCGATTTGTGAGATCAGGTTGGAATGGGGAGTGCATTGGAGACATTATGTGGTCAAGCATACGGAGCAGGCCAATTAGAGATGTTAGGAGTCTATATGCAAAGATCATGGATCATCTTATTCGTCACAGGCTTCATCATGGTCTTCCTCTACATATTCGCCACACCGTTGCTGCTTCTCATCGGACAAACCGAACCCATATCGCATGCAGCCGGGAAGATGGCGTTGTGGATGATCCCGCAGCTGTTCGCGTACGCCGCCAACTACCCCATCGCTAAGTTCCTGCAGGCGCAGAGTAAGATCATGGTCATGTCTTACGTAGCCGGGGCGGCTCTGGTGCTTCACACCTTCTTTAGCTGGCTGTTGATGTTGAAGCTGGGGTGGGGGTTGTGGGGTGGTGCGGTGGTGCTCAATTTGTCGTGGTGGTTCATGGTGGTGGCTCAGATGGTTTATATTCTTAGTGGGACCTGTGGTGAAGCGTGGTCAGGTTTCAGCTGGGCAGCCTTCAGTAATTTATGGGGATTTGTTAAACTTTCGTTTGCATCCGCTATCATGCTCTGGTATGTGAAGTTACCATATTATCCTTTTTATTATCCCGATTAGCTATAAGGCCATGTGTAGTACTCACACCACTATCACTCTATATAGACGGTATGTATGCGTCACATAAACAACCAGTATCATCACCCCTCGTCATTATCAAATGTGTTATCATCACTTTATCATCACTCCACCCAGGGACGAAACTTGATTTTTTTGTGTAAGGGGGTCGACCCTTAATATAAAATTTTTTGATAGAAAAACAAGGGGGCCGGACTTTATTAATATAAAATTTTCCGACCAAATCCTACTACATACATGCTTATAAGCCGAAAAACAGCAGAGGCGGGGGCCCCCTCAGGCCCTCATTATCCTTCGTCCTTGTCCATGACCACCTTTATTTAATATTATATTATTTGTTATATATGTTTTTTTATTGTTTGATTTTTGTTATTGCTTCAAACGGTCAAAACTACCCGTGATGGTCCTCACGCATGTGTCCCTTACACCCCGATCATGCCCCTGTGTAGTGGTGGAGGGTGCCAATAGGGTTTGACCGGCCCTCTCACGTCCACTTCACACTTCACACTTCATAACACATACCCTAAGTGTTAAACATATAGTTATGTTCACTCACGACACGTATAATATGGGTCGTATGTTAACATACGTAGGATCGTATGTCATAATATGACCGTATCAACCATTAACATGACAGATTTATAACTAAAACCTTATACAAACCGTATAATAAATGCTAATAGTGTTTTGGAATTTTAATTTATCGCAATAATAGACATTTTTGATAAGTTTTCAAATGTGAAATGAATATACTGTGTTTTTAGAAAAGTCCAAAACTATTAAAATCCAAGTCAAATCCCTTTCAGCAAAAGTTATATTAATATAAGATGTTTATTTTTTTAATGACATTTAATAAATAATAATAAAAAAAGAACGCGTAACATGAATATAACACAAGAAGTAGGTTGTTTGGCATGTGATATAGCCATGTGATTTAACCGGTTTTGACACAGCCAAACTTCTGGCTATGGCAAAACTATCAACATTCAAATCTTAAACCTAATAATTATAATACCCTGAAAATAAATCACATACCTTTCAAGCGAAACCGGTTTACTTTAGTTTGATTGGTTTTTTATTTTAATAGTTTACGAATGACCGTAACACAAACCATGTATAAACTTTTTATATTTTATAACCTGTCGGTACTACTTCTCTTATAAGAGAGGTCTTATCTTCGAGTCGCTCAAACAATTCTTACTTAAAATAGATAAATAACCTTAACACAAACCATGAATATAGGTAATGTGATTGAGATACGAGTGTCCTTTCAGTGATTGTTAGTCAATCAACTATTATTATTTAAAATAGATAAATAATTAACTTTTTAATTTATCTATGTATTTTAGTTTTATCAATAACTTCAAAATAATAGTCAACATATTATTGATTCAGCTTGGAGACATGGTATTTTATGGCTTTGGTACTTTTTGCCGGATATTTAAAGAACGCAGAAATTGCAGTGGATGCACTCTCCATATGGTTAGTATTCTTTTTTCTTTATATATATTCTTTTTTATATTTATTATATTATAAATTAAATACATAAACAACTAATGAAAACCCTAAGTATGTATCTCTTATAAAGGATTAGGGTAAATAAAATATGGAATATTAGGATTTTAAGCGATAAAAAGATAAGATAATTAAATAATAATATAAAGTAAATAATAATAACTATACGTAAATAAATTAGTTTAAAATCTTGTTATATTTTTAATAGGGAGATTTATTAAAAAAAAATAAAGGAAGGCATTTTAAAAGGTTTTGTAGCTAAAATCTTGTTATAAATCTTGGCCTTCACCTTATCCTTATCCCAATAACCTAATTAATAACCTTGGTCAGTTTACGCCGTTCAATAAATGTGTATACATACAATACTATTAAACAAGTTTTTTTTGAACGGCATTAAACAAGTTTTTTTATCTAAAAAAATATATCTTGATGTTTTAATTTAAAATTTTAAAGTGATATCAAAAATTGTTGGCATAATTCTTTTACAATTCTTCTATTTTTCTAAATATTTGTAAATTTTTTATGTGTTTATATTTTTTTAAAATAATACTACTTTATAATCAATATTTTTTTCTCTTTAATTTACATTATATCTTTTTTAAAAGTTTAATACGTTATTGTGTTTTACTGTAATTTTTCAATGTTATTTTTTGTATACCATATATTGTGATATATATTTTTTGTTGTGTATTCTTCGTTTTAATCAATAATCCTTAAAAATTCAGTGTACTTTAAAAAACTTAATTGTTATTTTTATTACATCAATATTATACTTATATTAAAAATAAAAAATGTTCTATTTTATTGTATAACTCTTTAAAATTAAAAACTTGTATTATAAATGGAATAACCTTCTCTCTCTATATATATATTTTTATATATTTATATGTATAGATTGTATCATATAAAATCTTAATCTTAAAAAGAAAACTTTTAAATTTTATATGTGTCACTAGTTCAAAATCTTGAATAATAAAATATGTGGTTCATATTAAACCATATTAAAATTGGTTTATTTATTCAAAATTTTATTTTTTATTCAAGTTTAATACGAAGCACGTATTTATTTTCCAGATTTGAAATATAGATCCCGTATAAAGTTCAAGGATTTTTTTTCTTATTTATTGAACTGTCAAATAATATATATATTTACACACATACGATGTTATAAAAAACAATAGTTGAGGCAAACATGTCGGTGTGTGAGATCTTATCAACTTTATTTTCATGATTTTCATTTATTGAAAGAAGATTTTTTTAAATATTTAAATAAATTTAATTATTAATAATTAATGTGTATATAATTAAATAATTATAAAATATAATTTAATTCATGTAATAAACAAAGTTTTATATATATTGAAAACTATCCTGTCTAAAATGAATACTATTTCTAGTCTTAATTTCGTCGTTTAACATTTATCTTCTTTATTCGTTGTATCTCTCCTCTGAATATTCACATGAACTTTTTGTTTTTATATGTTGTGTTGTCTTATTCAAGCTTTTTATCTAAATGTAAATAAAGTCATGTTTTGCATTTAATATTGATTTTTTTTACTTATTCAAGCTTTTTATCTAAATGTTGTTTTTTATTAAATTCTATTAAATTTTATTTAAATCTTTTTATTTCATCAAATTAATTTACTAATTTTCAAATCTTTGTTCAGACTTACTGCTACATCTTGTTTATTATGTTATCATGTCCGTAATTTCGTATCTTCTATCCCCGATTAAGATAATGGCAAAAATTAACGTTATAAGCCTGTTTTACGTTTATCAAGTTGTAGATTATTTTAGTATTTATTTATTTAATATGATATTAAATCCAGTAAGTGAGATTCGAAAACGTACGAAAGAGAAAAAAAAAGGATATTTTTATTTTTTTTATTTGCCTGTTAAAATGACATTTATTTTTAGTTTACATTACGTATTTTCTATAAATAATGATTTTCTTTCAATAGAGCAAAGACTGATGGATACGTGTAACCTAACCTTTGAGGTATAACATGTATGACTTTTAAAATAATAAAATAAAATTTAAAATTTTTTAAACGCTACCCTCATCTTGGTTTAGATGAATATTATATAAAATTTATCAATTATTCATATCCTTGATGACCCGTTTAATTAATAGGCAACTTAGTGTTTGAGCTTACATATTAGTTCATTTAATTTTTTAACACATTATAGTTCAGCGGCATCTTGGTGGCTGGATAAAGCTCCGGAACCATAAGAGTAATCCATTAAAATGTTTACCATAAGTGTAGCCTATTTGTTATAACTTGTAAAGTGAATTACCATTTCATTGTAACTCATTTACCACTCATTAGTTCTTTTACAATGTTTCAGTACGCTTATAACAACCCATTTGTATAGTATTTGAAGGGTTAAATATAGACAGACCTTACATTTATGTCTAATGAAAGACAAACAGTTTTAGAAAAAACATCCGACTCAAATACAAACAAACATAATCAAATAAAATATAGTTTTATGAAGAGAGCAAACAATTAGTAATATATTTTTTTTTCTCATGACAGTATAGATATTATTCAAGAAAACATGATAAAAAAGAAAAAAGAAATACATACTTGCAACATATTAATTAATTAATTAAATACTTTTATGTAGCACAAACATTCTTGGATGGGCAGTTATGGTAGCAATTGGGTTTAATGCAGCAATCAGGTAAGTTTTTACAATTTATTTTAGTTCAATAATAATAATAAAATTAGATTAAATTAAATAAAAGAATTGGTAATAAATAAAGAAATAATAAAATTTTGGGATATGATGCAGTGTAAGGGTGTCTAATGAATTGGGAGCAGCCCATCCAAGAACAGCAAAATTCTCAGTTGTGGTTGTGGTTATTTTCTCATTTATCGTCGGAGTTTTATTGGCAATTTTGTTGATCATTTTCCGGCATCAATATCCGGCCATATTTGCCGACAGTTTAGAGGTTCAACAGGCTGTTTATGCTCTTACTCCATTGCTAGCTGTCTGCCTCATTATCAACAATATTCAACCCGCACTTTCGGGTAATTCCCAACCCAACAATATATTATTATAACAATTTTTTTTTTGAACGGCGAAATGCTCGTCGTGTGAACCCACTATTTCCAAGCCATATCACTAATGTCTAGTTATCTGTACCTCCCATGAGCCACCACAAATACCCTAGGAGGAAACCCCACTGGGAAAACCCCTGACCCCCCTCAGACCCTCTTTTCGCTGCGGGAGGGATTTGAACTCAAGACCTCCCATTTAAAAGAATCTTGGGGTACTATTGAGGCAATGTTTATTATAACAACTATCATACCCATTTAGAGGTATTAAAAATTTAAAAGTAGTCGTGTTTGTGGGTCAGCCTGACACGAACCTGAAAAATTAACATCTAAACCGTGTCATACATACAAACCATAACATGTTATGAATATTCATAGGTCGACACGAACATGACCTGTTTATCAGAATTTTTATATTTTTAGAATATTGATACTTTAAAAATACAAATGTATAAACAAAAATACATATATCATAAAATGTTATATATGTTAATTTTTCTCTTTATTTTAACTTTTAAATATTAAATACTCAACTAATGGTGACATAAAACATATTTAAAATGATTATATAAATATAAATAGGTTAAACAAGTCAACTATGATCCTGTCGGGTTGACACAAACCTAGTCCGTTTAGCTAAACGGGTTTTTGGGTTCATCCCAAAACTGACCCAAACCCGTTTCTGTAAACCCAAACCTTTGAATTTCATGGTAGGCTCATGTGGTGACATAAATTCACGACCTACCAGCAAATGCACTTCAGGCATGGTTATATGTATGGTTTGGAAGGAATGGATGAGATGTTGGCAAACTTTACCTTTTTTCTAAAGAAAGAGATACTGATTCTAGAACGATCTTCGGCTCATGTACAAATGTTTCAGTAATGGATAACATTTTGTGAAAATTACAGGGGTGGCAATCGGGGCGGGATGGCAAGCGGTGATCGCTTATATAAATATTGCATGCTACTACATCTTTGGTGTTCCTTTGGGACTCACTCTGGGATTTGCAGCCAATTGGGGTGTAAAGGTTTGAACACGTTACTCGTTAATGTTATACATCATGCATTATATATTGACGGTACGATGTATCTAACACGAAGAATGTTGCAGGGTATCTGGATAGGCATGCTAACTGGAACAGTGGTACAAACCGTTATCTTGATTTGGATTTGCGTTAGAACCAACTGGGACAAAGAGGTATCATTCGCTCTAGCTATTTTTTTTTTTTAATAATCGTGGGAGCTTACTTACGTGATAAACCTTTGGGTCTCTCAGATCATTGTAGTCACGTTTATTGATCGAAAATTTTTGAAACTGAAACTGGACCGTCACAAACAAAAATTTTTAAAGTTTAGTCTGATTATTAAGGATATGATTGTAGGCATCCATGGCTGAAGAGAGGATTCGAAAATGGTCAGGTCAAAAGGGGGTTCAAGTGGAGCATTAAAAGGTTATACATCTGCATCTGCATGGAGTTCAAACATATGCATTCAAATTTTATGTTAGGTTCATTTATATTTGTTAGTAGTTCAACAAGAGGATGTTATGTTCCTAAATTTTGATTACTAATTGATCAAGCTTTTTTGTTGGACCAGTGTATTTATACCCAGATCGGACGAACGGGCTGGTTGGACCGGGATTCGGCAACTCAGGCGGTCTGGTTATGTGGTTAGAATAGTTTTGAAGAGAACCGGGCGGTCCGACGACAAAAACAGGCGGTTGAACCGGTTTTCTGACGGGATTGCAATTGAATGTTGTTTCTTGCATTGTTTATATAAGTATATTTGATACATTCATGAATGAATGGTTGTTTTTTAACTATTTAATTATTTGGATGTTTTTAATTTGTTCTAAATTTTATATTCTATATATGTGTGTGTGTGGAAGAAAGATCAAATAAAAAGTTTATTTTGCCTAAGAAGGCTAAAAATGACTTTTAAACCCTCTAAAACCGACCCAAACGAACTTCGATTGAACTCATTTCGATGACATTGGGACCGTCTCACTGAACTTACAATATTAGCTTTTAGGTTTTTAGAGTTTTAACCATTTTTATTTGAACGGCGACGATCCTACATACCACGTATGTTGTCTTAACAGGGCCCACCGGGTAGAGGTAAGACACGGCCACACAAGATGCGCGGGAACCCCTGGTTATAGGTTCAGGGTTTGTTTTTACTGTTTTGGTTTTAGTATTAGGGTTTATGTCTATGATTTAAGGTTTTGATTTTTATGTTCGACAAACCGATTCTAATGATGCAAAAATAAATTCAATCGGCGTTTGTTTGGATCGGTTTCTGAGTTTTTAAAAATCCTTCTTAGCTTTCTTATCCAAATAAACTTTTTATGGGAACATTCTCCTATATATAAATATTTATGAAGTCATATGGTTTTTAAAGAAATTGGTTCGAGATTCAACCGGTTTTAAAAATACTTTGCGTTGGACGTCAGTTGTTATAGAACACCAAACAATACAATCGGTACGACTCTTGTATTCTAGAGTAAATTACACTTTTGATCCTTTATGTTTACACAAAATTTCAGAGATAGTCATTTATGTTTCAAAATGGCAAAATTAGTCGTTTAAGTTTTCAAATGTTGCAAACTCGGTCCTTTGGAAAGCCTTAATTTTTTTGGAAAACCTTAATTTTTTTATCAGGGTAACTTTGTAGAACAGTAACCAAGTATCTAAAGTGTTCTAATAAAATCATCCAAAGTTTTTTTTGTCTCTTTATAGTCATTCAATTTTCACTTAGTGTTCAATGGTTTGCAATTTTTTTTTATCAAAATTAAAATTTTTTATAATTAATTGAGGCAAATAAAACATTTATGAATATTTATTAGCATTTGGTTATTATTTTTCTCAATTTGATTTAAATGTAACAATTATGAAGCTTTGTTATTAATCGGTGAATTTGTTTTCTTCACGACTACATCTTATTTCAAGTTAATTAGAAAACAAGTTTCTCTTATTATTCATATATATACATATATGTTTCATTTGTCTCAATTAATTTAAAAAAAAAACACATATGATTGAAACATTTATAAAAGTTGGGTGATTTTAGAAAGACAAAAACTTTGAGTGACTTTAGTGAAACACTAGAAAAATTTGATTAATATTAGAAGTTTTCCCTTTTTATCAGGCAAAATCGTCTTTTCACCCATGAACATTAATATGCTTATCTTTGTTACTTTTAGCTTTCATGCTAGTGTTTTATATCACCAAACAATTGGTTCTAGCTCACATAATCACTTAAACTCCAATGCCATAAAATCATCCTTTAATCTTATGTAATACCTTTATCACACACTACAAATGTTGATACTATATACTTTAACCAATTTGCTTATGCACACTGGGCTACATCACTGTCCATGTCAGTGTCATTATATACACCATGATCCTAAATATTTGATTCCAAAGGCATTTCCAACGTTAAAAGTTTAGACTCTTTGGAATTTTTTTCCAAATCCTTTGTTTCACCGTTCATCCTCATGACATTTACCTCAGCATTTTGGGTGTATGTTTTTGGATTTTTCAAAAACTGCTTTCAACTTAGAGTTGTATTATCAATAAAAAATTATGTTTCAAACAAAATAATATTTAAAGTTTATTAACATAGTTATTTTTTCACTTACCTTCCCAAATTTTGATCAATATAAATTATCTTGGTGAAATTTTGGTTATTTTCTTTCTAGGGATGTATACATGTTTATACAAAATTGTAAGTTGACTTTGAAATGCCTGAGCCTTTTCAAACAGTGGCCACCTCCACCGTTTTTATATGTTTCAAACGGTGGCAACGTCACCGATTTTATATGTTTCTATAAAATTGTTGCATGCATGATAAGTTTGGACATCAATGGTGATTTCAAAGTCCATGTCGATTACTCCACTGAAGTTACAGTAAAAGTACTCAAATTTAGAGCAACTTATCCTCAAACTTTGGCACTCCAAGGCTACAAATCAGTCAACATTCCCCTACATTCCTACTAGACTCATTTAGTTCTTTGCAACTAACATAATATCATTTGTGAAAAACATTTTCCATTAGAGTGCCACCAAAAACGAATTTGATAACTTCTTCAAAACTAATGGAAAAAAACAAATATAACACGAATCCTTATACCATGTGTAATGATACATGAGTAGGGCGTGAGAAGGGCTCACGCCCCCTTAGCGCCCTCCCCCCACTACATAGGGGTAGAGGTGGGCAAAAACCGGACCCGGAACCGGCGACCCGAACCGGAACCGGACATGCCCGAACCAATGAGTACAAACGGGTCCCCTTTTTTAGACAAATTAAAACCGGAACCGGGATAACCAGAACTGGTTCCACGTGTACCCGGCTAAAACCCAAACCGGAACCGGTCGAAACCCGGAACTGGAACAAGAACCGGGTATTGACTTTGTTGACCGAAGCTGGAACCAATTGAAACCAGAACCGGTTCCAAAAAAAAAACCCGATTTCCGCACCTCTAGTACCAACTATCAAATACCACACCAAATATTCCCCCCTCAACACCTTGTATCATAATTTTATTTGTTTTCACAATATATACATTTTTTAACGAAACATAATTTTATAAAAACAGAAACAAACCTAGAAAGTTGCTAGGACTGAAAGAAATCAATGGACAGTAATTACGCGTCTGCATTGCAGCAAGTGCAGGGACCAGAACACAAATGACAAACCTGCTCAATGTTTATTTGCTTTATCGTATTCATAAACTTATTAAAGGTTTTTTTTCTTCTTTTCTCTTATTTTTGGCTGTTTTTGAATTTCTAGTTATTACGAATTGAGAATCTAGAAAACGTTGGCCCACATATAGCACAAGAGATATGCATAGTAACATCACATCACAGTTAAAGCAACAGACACATACTTATACAGTTCTCTCATTAAAATTGATATTATTGAACGACCGTCACATTTGTTGAAATAGTTATCATAGCAAACTCAATGCATAACCAATCATGGACCGAAATATAACGTTTAAGCTCAAGTGAGTCACGAAAAGTCGAAAAGTATAGCGGTAAAACAAGACAATGTCACATGCCAAATCTATTGTCAAGATTTGTTATAAACTGAAGCACATCCTATATATAAAATGAAAATATTAAAAGTAATTAATTACAAAAACAAAATGACGACTAGATGACTTACTAATCAAAAAGACACTGAATAGTTAAACAGGAATCGCCAACCCCTTCTTGGCCATGCTATCAAGAACATCGTTCAAAGCTTGACAAAGTCCAAAAATCTGTAGAAAAATAACGTTAATATATGAAACCAAATAAGGAGTTGCTTGCATTTTATTTCTTGGGAAAAACTAATTCCATAAAAAGGGTGGTTCAAGCCATGTAACATGTTGTAACGGGTTCGGGTTATACAAGTCTATATATGCTTAGACTGGTATGGGCCCATTTTATAGGAGTAAAGCAGCTTGGCCCATTGCATGATTTGAGTAGACCCAAGTGATCCCATCTAGAAAACAAAGATTACCCAAAAGGCCAAAACCAACCCGTTTCTAGAAGGCAATGGCAGGTAGGAAATGTAGGTGTTAAAAGATATAACAAATTTAATAATTACAAACCAAAGAATTAATAAATCACCTGTTCATCCCATTGCTGAAGTTCTTCATTATCATCCTCGAAATGAATAACTGCTTCTACCTGAAATTGGAAAACCCAAACATCAATCAGACGTTTAAATTTTCCCAAACAGATGAAACTTTTTCTGGCAGTTCAAAACAAAATTTACCTATTTTCCCATTATTGTCATTGCAAATTATATATGGCATTGTTTTTTATTCTCATTGGTTACTCCTTTTTTGCTTTATGGAATTTTAAATATTTAACAAATAGCCGAATATGTCATTAAACATGCGAACCTCAATAGATATAATAAGGATATAAATACAAAACTATGAATTGTTTGCTTATTAACAAATCGATTATGTTTGATCCATAATTGTCAAAGGCGCAAAACACACTCAAGGCACACAAAGGGTGAGAGACTTAGGCTTAAGTGCAAGACGCTTAAAAAGTGAGAACCTGAGATAAGCAAGGCAGATAGCATAAGTATATCACTTTTAGGAGTTTCAGATATGTTTTAGGCTTGTTTAGAGTTAGTTAGGATAGCATAGGTTGGTTTCAGACCATTTTTTAAGATCCTAGGCGCGTTGTCAGCAGAGCTTTTGACAACATAGTTTTGGTCACCGCATAAAAAGGGTAATAACAGAACTTTATCAAAATTTAACTGAAATGCTGTGAGACATAGGTCAAACTAAACAAATCTTCCAAAGTGTACTTCTAATGTATACAACTTTTAAATATAAATAAATGTTATATTTAACATCATGACATTATAGTTTTGTAATTATATTTTATCACACCGATAAAGATACCGTGGGTCAGACCAATCCAGCCGATTTCCATGCATAAGAAAATATCATTTTACCCATTACTCAGGCTACCGAACCCAACAATTTCCCACTTCTAGCAAAAATACATTCAATACAAATAAACATTCAATGTCCACCACAGATCTTGCAATTGACCAGCCCGTACCAATTATCAATAAACAGAACTTTCTAAATTTTGCTTTATCAACAGCAATTATATAAACATTATAGTAATATGGTTTTTGTAATTATATTTGATACAATAATGATATATAAGATTCTTTCTAAACGGAAAGATGTGGGTAAAGCCAAATCCAACCCAACCCATCTTGATGGGTAAGAAAATATCATTTAACCCTTACTCATCCCACCCAACCTGTCATTTTGCAACTTTAAGCAAAAAGATAAATGTGCAAATACAGCGGTCAAGGCCCACTAAAAATATGGTGATTTACCAGCATACCAAAGATCAGTAGACACGACTTTTTTTCAATTATCATACGGACAATGGATAGAATTTGAATATGCATGCAACTATGCAAGCAAATGCTATAATACATTAATACCTGATCAATGGATCCCCTCATTCTATCTTCACATATCATTCTTGACGCAATTTTCTCTGCCTGCAAAAAAACAAAAAGTTCCATTTACCATATGTAGGGGTGTAAACGAACCAAGGCAGCTCGTGAAATACTCGGAATCGGATCGGTAAAAAGCTCAAACGAGCCGAGCCTTAAAGAGCCCGAGCTTAAAAATATGGCTCGTTTAGTTATCGAGCCCGAGCTCGAGCTTTACATATCGAGCTCGTGCCGGCTCGCGAGCCTTAACAAGCTTTCTGAATATATAATTTTTATTTATTATATTATGTGTTTATTTATAAAATTCATTATTTTTATATATAAAATTATAATAAATATATTTAAATAAAAAAATTTATGTTAAATTTAGAAAATATAATTATAAATATAATTAAATTAGTAAATAAAGTAAATAAATTAAATAAATAAAATCTAAACGAGCCGAGCCGAGCCGAGCTCGAGCCTAAAAATTTTCTAACGAGCCGAGCTCGAGCCTAGTAAATAAAGCTCTTAACGAGCCGAGCTCGAACTCGAGCCCGAGTTTATCTAAACGAGCCGAGCTCGAGCCTTAACGAGCTCGGGATCGACTCGGATTGTTTACACCCCTAACCATATGTATCCAACAGGGTACAATAAAAAACAAAAAAATGCAGTAAAACCAACAGCAAACCTTGTGAGGCTCAATGCCCAACAGTGTGCCCAGCTCGTCAAAGCTATTTGTCAAATAAAATATAGGTAGTTAGCTATTGATAGAATATTGCATAACTTCATAAAACTTTATTTTTGTTATCTTATATCATGGGTGTTAATGGCAGGTTTAGATGGTAATGAGGTGGTGAACTGTTGATAATCACAAAGAGTGAAGATCACTGAAAACAGTAAACTATAATCGTAATTTTATAATTTTTAAACATATTATATGAACATGTGGAAATCTATGCGTATAATTTAAACTTTTATGTTCATGATAACATAAACATATGCTTTGACCAACTTCATGAAACAACCGGAGACATAGTACAAGGCAAAAACATTAGTATATCTTGCGTTGTATGACAATGTTCACATAGAATGATTGGGGTGTTGATGAAAGGAAACAATATTGGTATACCTTATGTTTGTATACAGTTTGCTTGCACTCAATAGATTATGTTCGATCATTGCACGGTCAAGCACAGTAAAATTGTCGGGTAAAAGTGCTTTCTGTAAGAAAGTAAATAGCAATATCACTTATAGCAACATATCAGAATTAGGAACCATGTTCATTATCTGAGGTTGTAGAGGGGGTCAAGATGTCAAATGGTAGTAACGCAGGCTAGTTAACTGATCAAAAACAAGTTCGGATCAAAACTCAATGGTATGGGTTGAACCAAAGCATTTTTTGCCCAAATTTCAACGCTTTTATGAATAGTTCGGATGACAAATAGATGACAGATCATATTATTCCAAATTTTAAATAAAACTATCAGAAAATTTTGAGATAAAACGCACTTTGGGCAGACATTCGACCATTCTACCTATTTCCTTTTAAGATAGCTTTTATTCTACCCACTTGAAGCCCATTAGAGATAAAAACATACCCTAAAACGACATCTTTATTAGAAAAAGGGTCAAATTCCCATCTATAGTAATGGTACCTGATGTGCTTTCAGTTCTTCAGAGAATGCATCTATCTCAGGCTTCCTCAATATTCTCTCTAAGTAAACCTGAAAACTCCATACCATTATAACTAAATGCACCTTTTGCAGTAAAACAACAATCTTTTGCGAAATTTTGATTTTTAATATGGGATTATACCTTTTGTAAAATCGGATAAATCTTTAGCCTCGAGCATCTTTCGTCCTTTAAGAAGAAAAATAAATAAATATGTGGTGACTGAAATATAAGAACCGCCTACCGAACATTGTGGTAAGTATTGGCACAAATATTATTAGGAAGTGATGATGTCATAAACAAAAAGATTTACTTTGTACAAAGTTGCAAGAACACGAGAACGCTGTGGGCCAGCAGCAGCCAATATTGTGCAAGTCACTGCAGCAGCTAGAGCCTGCTCAAGTGCATCTTCATCAATCACTCTATGACAGATCAAAGACATATGATTTAATTAGCAACTGAGGAAACATACATCAATTAAAAAAATAGATATATAATAATTAATTTGTGACAGCACACGTAAATATAACAACAGTTTCAAGAAACGCATGTTCAAGTTGAGTCTCATAGAATACATACTCATCACCTATTTGTCGCTTCTCAATTTGTGAAATGTCATAATAACGAAGTGCAGCTTCCAAGAACTTTCTTTTTAAATCTAGTATCCTTGCATAACAAACCTTAAAGAAAGGGAGAGCAACAAACACATAATTGAGTTGAAATTTAGCAAAGTTCAACAAAAAGTTAAATCATAGTTCCACTGTTCCAGAAGTCTCAACCTTGTACTGTAGATTCAATACTTCATGCTGGCTGTTGCTAACCATGAATGAAGCTTTGTTGATAAAAGCCTCTGCATTTACAGCATCGTCATCCTGCCAACATGCAGCCACAAATGCAAGATTTTTGGCATAAAAAATCATTCCTTAAAATTATATATACTCAAAAGTGAATTGAGATTAAATCAAATCAATTAAACAATATTTTCTTGTCCTGTTGATATAAGAAGAAAAGCTCTTCATTGACTTAGCAAAAAGATACCTCCAAGTACAGTCGAGCAATGTGCACACATTTTGTCAACCTGAATTTATCATCAATCACTCTGCAAACATGAAATAACCCAAACGAGTCAAAATTATAGATTTTTCCTAAAAGAAGTTAACAAGCAAGAAAAAGAAATCAAAGCTAAGTACAAAATACGCAAAAGTAACAAGCAAAACTAATATCACTGAACCTCTAAAAAATGCAGCTTTATAAATATGCTTTCGCTATTTTTTTATCCCAAAATTGAATATGGTTTGAGTGGCTTAATTTGAGTTAGTTTTACTTGTGGCAGAATGATGCTGCATATGAGTTTGGTTTAGAAAAGTGTGGGGCTCTATGTGTGTAGGTCCCAATGCACGAGGGGTGTGCATCACGTACATGAGGAATTGCTACAACATAATAAGTTTTAATTACAACCATAGGGTGTTCCGTTGTCATCAGTTTTACATATCAACCTTTTTATCAAGAAACTTTTAATAAGTATTTCATCCTTCTTCTTTCTTTTTTTTTTTTTGCTTTTACATACAATAAGCACACTGGCCCAGAAATACATGAGTTGTCACCCCAATCCTCTTATGCATTTTCCTTAGCACCTCACACCTCAGGCATGTTAGTGGTCTCATGCAGTAAATAATTAACAAGTTTTCACTCTTTCCTACCTCATTCCAGAGTCAAGATCAATGCCACTAAGCATTTGTGCTGCTTTTGACCATAGCTGTTCAGACTCATACAACTCGGCAAGCTTCTCACGTATAACAAGAACCTGCAAGTTTCAGGGTCTACATGAAACTCTTCATTTAAATACATTTTCATTTAAATATAAATCAAAATTCATATATACAGAAATACAGCATAAGTGTCCATTCTGATAAGTGTTCTTAGTTTTATGAAAAAACCACCACTAATGAAGCCAATCTTGACACTAGACAGAAGCTGTAATCATTAATTGTCAGGAACGATGTTCCAACACATGTATACAACAATCCTTACGACTTAAAATCCAAATGTGTGCATGTTAAAAGTTGAAGAACATGATATCATCAAATTTAGAATACATATAGAACAAACTCACAAAACAACTAAACAAGATGACATAATCAAAAGATGAGATGTTATAAACCACCTGCTATAGATAATCTATAAAAGTCACTATTAGTCTGAGTAAGGGATATGTAGAACAAAAAAAGTTGGAACAAATTATCTTTCTCAGTCTACTTTCTTTGGGATATTAGCCATAACATCTATACATACAAGAACTAACTTCAATGGTATACACACAAGAACTAACTTCAGTAATTACCACTACAAATCAATGTAATTAATACATATGTCAAGATACTGTAAGGCGGCTACTGAACATATACATAGAAGAAATATGATCGATCATGTAGCAAAAATTAAACCTGTTCCTCGAATGATACTACACGAGGCTGAATCTGATGAAGCGTGTAGTGAGCGATCTTCTTTTGATTCTCAGGCTCCAACCTCCCCAACTCTTGTGCAAATGTCTGTAGCAACTGCCTTGATACTACCAACGGAACATCGTCCGAAAGAACTGCCAAATCGATACAATAATCAATCAATCAATCAAGATGACATAACATACTGTATGATAATCCCATCAGATAAAACCCTAACTGTGGTCGATGAACTTTCTGGCCTGCACTATGTCGTTGGAAGCGATTACTGAAGAAAGAATGTGTTTGTATTCTTCGATCTTTTGACGTTGATCGCCGATTGCAGAAGCGCTCGCGAATGCACTCTCCATTTGCTCAGAAGTTAAATTTGGGTCGGGTGTTGCTTGTAGTTGTTCTAGAACGGTAGAAACCTAGAAATGCACACATGACTCAGTAAATGGTTTCAGAGGCTCTTGCTGGTAAACATTACCAAACATTAAACTCGAAAAAATTCGAAATACAAATCGTATTAGAATCCTGAAAAAACCTCATTCAAAATCTAATTCGGGTTGTTCGGGTCGAATAATATAATTTCAGATTCGGGCCGGGTCTGGTTTCCTATATGCAAAAACTAGTTTTTTCAGGTCGGATATTCGAATAATCCGAATAAAACCGGTTTATTCGGGTTATTCGGATGTAAGAATTTGGGTTTTTAGGGTTTTTTGAGTTGAATAATATATTTTGAGATTTGGGTCAGGTTTCGGATAGACCAAAAAAATTTCGAATCCGAATAACCCGATTCGAAATACCATATTAACTTGTTATCTGACCTGATGAACACCCCTAACCAAACAAGTTACGCATACGCTGCACTGTAAAGGACATAAATGAAGTTATGGTATCCATAAACCAACCAAATCGTCTAAATCAGATCGGACTGGCTTGATAGTTCGGTTTATGGTTTGAAGATTCTAAAAACCAAGTGGTACAATGTGGTTTTAGGTTTGTAATTTTTTAAACCGTACCAACTGTGTTTGTGTGTGTGTGTGTGTGTGTGTATTATATGTACGGATCACGTTGAATGATAACACAATCATGAAACAGAGTTTGAATGCTATGAAGACCAAAATCATTCGAAATGAAGTATGACTTTGAACTTTATACATCATTGTAATAGATCATGACTTTGTTTAACATATCATCACTCTTTTTGAACTAGTTTGTTATTTTGATAATGGTTGGCATTTAAATTATGGTTTTCGACTTTAAAAATGTGAATTTGAAATTGATTATGGTCTTTTGCATCATTATATTAAGCATTCTCTATTGTTTTTCATAAAATCATGAAACAATCAATACCGGTCGGTTTGGTTCACTCAACTTACGTGGCTTGTTTGGTTTGTCACTTTTTGAAACCGCAGTTAGTGGATTGGTTAAAATTATTTTACAAAACCGCTCAAATCACACCACGTACATACCTAGATAAAGTCGTTATAAAAACATATAAAGTGATTTGATCGATTATAAAGATTGAAAAGACGTTACGTTACAATACTTTCAAAAAGTAATTTTATTAAAAAAACTATAATAACACTAAAAGAGAATACAAAAAGAAAAAAACACTATTATTGAACACGAATTTGTATTCGATAAATAAAAAGAAAAAGTATATATATATTACATCTAAAAAATGATATGAACGAGAGAAAAAAACCACACACGGGGCCGGCCTATCAAGCTATTAGGGTAAAGCTAGGACTTTGGCCTCCAAAACTCTAGGGCCCCCAATCTCTGGAAAAAAAATTATATTATGTTTAACCTGAGAATAGTGATGCCAGATTGGGTCCTTTGGAATCATACCCGATTGGATCTTACGGTCTAGCGAGCAGGAACAAGAGGAGACAAGCAGTCACCAGTCGAAGCAAAAGACGAAGAGACAAGCATACATAATTTTTGCAGTATGCTGACCGAGACATCTAACATATCAATTTCTTATCTCGCCCGGCTTAGTGCTTACGACGACACCCAATCTCTTTGAGTCTTTGGCTACTTCGACTCAGGGGCGGTCCAACAGTTTTGGAGGCCCTAAGCGAAATAACAAATTGGGGCCCTATCTTTAGAATATGTCATAACGTATAAGCCTCCTCCTTTACCTGGTTTTGGGACCGGCAATAATTAAATAAAAAGTTAGTAGGTTCTTAAAAGTTATTAGTTGCATCAAGGTTAGCAGGTTAATCAAAGATAATAGTTTCATCAAGGTTGGTAAGTTCCTTAACATTTGTAGGTTCATCAAGGTATGAACCTCCAAACATTAACGAGAATACATACCTTGATGAACCTACAAATGTTAAGGAACTTACCAACCTTGATGAAACTATTAACTTTGATTAACCTGCTAACCTTGATGCAACTAATAACTTTTACGAACCTACTAACTTTTTAGTTAATTATTGTCGGTCCCAAAACCGGGTAAAGGAGGAGGTTTATACGTTATGACATATTCTAAAGATAGGGCCCCAATTTGTTATTTCGCTTAGAGCCTCCAAAACTGTTGGACCGTCCCTGACCACACATGAGAGTAGAAAAAAAAACTCACTTACACCTTTAATTGACTCTTACTTTAATGTTTTTTCTATAGTTAAGTGAAAACATTATAAACTGAAGAGCATAAAATTAAACCATTAGAGAAGTTATAGATAAAAAAAAAAAATTATGCTAACACCACAAATTCGAACTCATGACCTATTACGCAAGCATATCACCCAACTAGGGCTGTAAACGAACCGAATGAACACGAACGAGCCCTTGTTCGTGTTCGTTCGTTTAACCTTTAACTTGTTCACGAACGGTTCACGAACGCTTACCGAACGAAAATTCTTGTTCGTGTTCGTTCATTAAGGAATTCAGCTTGTTCACTAACGGTTCACGAACGCTAACGAACACATATTATTTAAACAAGAAAAATTAACATTTTTAATCTCAAACAATGAAGATAATCATTTATAAATATATAAATTAAGATATTATAGTATTAAACTAAAAATAACTTAAGTATTATGGTATTAAACTAAAAATTAAAAATAGCAACACATTTAATGAATAAATATCATAAATGAACTTAACCGAACATAAACGAACGTAAATGAACATGTTACCGAACGTTCACGAACACAAATGAACGAACACGACCTCTGTTCATGTTCGTTCATTTAACTAAACGAACATAAACGAACTTCCCGTCGAACGGTTCATGAACCGTTCGCTGAAATTCCGGTTCGTTTACAGCCCTACACCCAACCAAGTTGATTTTTTTTATCCTAAAAAAAACTAAAAAACTATATGATTAGGTTGGTGTGCAAATCGGGTTTTTTTGGAACCGGTTCCGGTCAGCAAAGCCAAGACCTGATTTCGGCTCCAGTTCCGGGTTCCGACCGGTTTTTGACCGGTTTCGGTTCGGGTTTTGACCGGGTACAGGTGGAAGCAGTTCCAGTTTTCCCGGTTTTGGTTCTAATTTTATGAAAAACAAACCCGTTTGTACCCGCTGGTTCGGGTATGACCGGTTTACCTTCCGGTTCGGGTTGTCGGTTCCGGATCCCCTTTTTTTGCCTACCTCTACATGCATATATGTTCCCATTTTCTACACATTTACAATAACAAATAGCGGATTCAAGACGACTAATCTTCCGAAGAAATTACACGAGAAAGATGAGACTTTCAACAATTTTCTTAATTCATTTATTGACTAAAGATAACATTTTTGGACATATAAATAGCCTTTCAAATAAATAAAAATACTACTACTAACCAACCATTACCACCAACTAATGACTCAAAACTACTAATTAATGTGGGAAACATGAAAACGTGAATGCAAACTAATTTAATTTAAAGAGTAAATTACGGTTTTGGCTCCTGTGGTTTGAGTGTTTTAACTATTAAGGCCCAAAATAAAGTCTTCTATCAATTTAGCCCCTATGGTTTAAACAACTATCGGTTTTGGCCCCTCAAACTCAGCTATTATAATGGTTTTGACCCCTCAAACTTAACTATTATAACGGTGTTGGCCCAAAATCTAACTATAGTTAGGGGCCAAAAAGTTTAGTTGTCAAACCACATGCACTGAATTGATAGAAGATTATATTTTGGGCCAAAATGATTAAAACATTTAAACCACATGGGTCAAAACCGTAATTTACTCTAATTTAAAAGTAACAATAAATGTAATTATGTAGAAAATAAAAATATGTATATGTGATTAGGGTCGTTGAATTGTAGATGACAAAAGCCAATAATTCTTTTAAATGATTACATAGGTAATGACTATAATTTCAATAGAATGTTTGAAAACTTAAAGATTATGTTATTAAATCATTAATCTGATTATATAGGAATGATAAGTTTGAAATTTAAAATTTTTGATTAAATATTATTGAATCATAGTTTTTAAACACATTAATACGTAGAAAAAAAAACATATTAATATTTCAATTGTAAAATACGTCAGGTAATACAATACTAATAGCATATCAATAAATTAGCTTCGGTTATTTATTTTAATAATACAATACTAAATAAATAACTGTTGAAGGGTCCAAGTCCGGGTTGGCACGATGTCGGGTCAAGTAGTGTCTTGCTATCCCGAGTCAGGTCACGCCTTGCTATCCCGAGTCAGGTCACGCCTTGCTATCCCGATTCAGGTTACGTCTTGCTATCCCGAGCATGGATCCTAACTGCAACAACATAGAAGATATACGCTAGAGGGCCTGAGGGGATTTCCCCCGAGGGCACTCCGACGCTCAAGTCAGTATCTTTATGAAGAATATGTGATCATATAGACAAGTGATTATGAAAGATAAGAGATAAGAGAAGTGTGGGTGCCAGGAAGGCTAGAAAAGCTGCAAGAAATGGTTGTCTTGGTCTTACCAGAAACCAAGACCTTACCTAAAGCATGGTTAGCAATATATATATAAGAAGTATGTCTTGGAGAAGAAATGTCTTGTTATAATCAGAAGTTGGCAAGACCAACTCGTTCGTGTAACTTACGTTGAGGTATTTACTTACTGTCCTACTAAGGCAGGAATGACACTCTTGACTCTACTACAAGAGGATACTTCCTGCGACCATAATCCGACATCGGGATCAGTCATCGGTAAGTCGGAGATGATATATAAGTGAAAGTGAGAGTAGAAGTGAGAGATGGGGTTGAATGTGGAGTCCCTTGCTGATATGCCTTGTTTATCTATTTATAATGCTGGGAGCCTTGGGAGCCTGTGGTCTCCTTGATTTACTCCAATCCTCTCTGGGTGTCATATCTTCTTGGTATCCAGATGTTTTCCTTGATTACTGTGACAAGTTCCTTTTTGGTATAGGAAGGATATTGTTGCTATATGTTGCTCTGTTGCTTTCTGTCAACTCTGTCATTTCATGAAACACCATTTTTACCCTTTAGACACAAGATGGCTTCCTTTGTCTCCTTCTAGGCTCCTTTCCCACCTCTATATGTAGGATCTACTTTGTCATACTCATGTGTGTTTGATGTCTGGCCGTCTGGCTGTCTTACCTTGTGTCATTGGATTGTTTAGCAAGTTAGTCAGGATGTTTCTCATGTCCTTATCGTCTTGGCAAGTCAGCCAGGACATTCTATTTTCTATAATGTTTATGTCTTTGACAGATTAGCCAGGATACTCTATCCTACGTCATCAATAACTAAATGGTCTTATTATTTTCTTGAATAGGACATATACATATGTTTTTGGATTCTAGCTCTATTTATTTGTAAGCTTGTAACTTGGTGTAATTAAAAAGAGTTTTAAATTATGTTGCATCTCTGTTTGAGTTTGATTATATGTAAATCCAACATTGGAGTGAGACCATCTTAGAGCATGGGATATGGGTGTCTCAATTTTGACATTAATAATGTTTAAATAATTGGTTTAAAATCCAGATTATTTTTTATTAATTGATCTTAATGTAACCTAACATTTAATTAAATTGGTAATTTGATATGTGGCTTTCTTACAAATATTTGTACTAAATTTGCAATTTTTCACTCTTAGAGACCAAACTTGTAATTTGATCAAACCACATATACTATTCATGCAATTAACTCTACTAAAAATACTCTAGTATAGTAGGAGAGGTTTTTAAAAATAGGAGTTAAAATATATATAGGTGTCAAAGTGTAACTTAAGAATTTAATTCAAAAGTTCAAAACACAAAGATTCATGTTTACCAAAGGGCATTTATCCCAAAGATACCAAGGTGTGTTAAAATGTCCTTTCTTAAGATATGTTGAGGGTTTAAGTGTCATAGTGAACAAAAAAAGGTAAAAAAAATCGATGTTAAAAAAACAAAGATACATTTTTTTTGATATTTTCTAATTTCTAACGACATTTATATGTAACAATCCAATTAGGGGTGTTCAAAATATCCGAAACCCGAAAAAACCTCATCCGAAATCTAATTCGGGTTTTTCGGGTCGGATAATATGATCTCAGATTCGGGTCGGGTTTCGGATAGTCAAAAAGTAATTTTTCGGGTCAGATATCCGAACAAACTCGGTTTGTTCAGGTTATTTGGATGTAAAAATCACAGTTTTCGGATCGGATAATATATTTTGTTTTCGGGTCGGATTTTGGATAGACCAAAAAAATTCAAATCCGAATAACTCGTTATCCGACCGGATGAATACCCCTAAATCCAATCGCATGCTACAAACAAATGAAAAGCACCAGCAATCAACGAATGGTTTTAATGGAAACTTTGTTTTCCTTCTTGGCAATCGATTGTTTCGTGTTCCATATTCGAATGACCAGTCTTCATAAATCATAACACATCCATATTACACTAAACTAGAATAGTTTGCAACTTGTATATGATATTATTTGTAGCTTGTATTGTGTTGTTACATCTAAACGTATTTGGGTTTCAAGATTACTACTCGTACGAAGCCTCTTTTACTATTTTAAAATTATAACTAGAGGTGAAATACACATACAACAACTATGAAAACTTTATTGAAATTAAATTTATACTTTGTATATATCTTTATTTGTTTATTTGGTATGCTTGTATAAATGGGTTTAGTTTGTTAAACAATTTCATACAACACATTACGTAAGTCTTAATTAGACGATTATTACAAACATTTAACTTGTCTTATAAGTTGGTTAACAGTTATTTGATAGATCTATTTAGAGCTGACAACCCTCATATATAGTTTGATTTTGCCAACCAATACTTTCATTGTGAACAAATAGACAAACGTAGTCCCAAAAAATTTTTGGGTGCATATTAGTTACAATGGCATTACAATGCAACAAGTTCTTGATACATTTGTTTTGAGCATTCTAGTCACATGTTTGATTGTGATCTTATGTTATATAATATCATATGATTTTATACATGTTATACTTGACATTACAATAGCACTCACATACATATTGATTTATCGAGTCATTAAAACATGTAAGCTCGCAAACTTTTCAGTTAACACTTGAGCATATTTTTCAGGTTATATTTAGTGAGATGATAATGATTGTTATTTGCAAGGACTACAAGGTAAAATTTAAAAGTTACTATGCATTTCTTGACAACATATCAAACATATATCATTATACATTTAATAAAATAATATTTATTAGTATATCTTTTATACAAATGTGATATATAAATCACAAGTTTTTTCAGTATATCTAATATTTGTCAATAAAGCCCTTTAGGAGTCCGATGACTTTCAACTTGTTAGATATGTTTCCTTAGTTATATACATTCACTCAACCCATTTAAGATGGCGTTCAACCTATGACAGGTTTTCATTTTAGTCAAGTCCTTTCGCTTAATCATTTGACCTGTTTTATACCAATGATCTTCAGCTAAAGTAATTAAAAAAAGGTACCATATGGCTTCAATATTGGAGATGTCACGGGTTCAAATCTTGGTATGAATAAAATATGAGTTTCATGCAGGGTTAGAAGGTTTTCTCTCACCTATGATAGATTTCCTCCTATTGGGTGTAAATATGATCGGGTGTATATATGATCCGTCAGTGATCTAAATTGTCGCAAAAAATTTTTTTTACCCATTTTATGATAAAACATAACCAAAATTGACCTAATATTAATTGAACGAGTCAAACTTGTCACGTTTAGCTTTGATAAATAGCTGCAATATTTCATTTGTTGTATGAGGCATTTGCCAATTGTTTTTTGGGATTATATGACAGTTGTTTTTGGGTAACTCTACACAAATGTAACCAACTTTTTTAATTGTTTCAATTAAGTCATTGGAACTTTTTTTGTATCAATTAGATCATTCAACTTAATATGCGTGTTCTAATCCTATATAAATAACATGAATAGCATGTTATTGCTAATTTTCTACATATTTAACTTATTTAATATGTTAAGCGGTAATATAATCATTTTATAAAACAAATAACAAATTAAAAATTATTTAAAATCAACCACATTTACGTAATATATTTGAAAATAATAAGCTTTTCAAACAATGCGTGTCAACATTTAACGTTTGAAACTTAATTTTTTTTTCCAGATATTATGCGTAAATATGGATGATTTTAAATAACTTTTAATTTATTATTTACTTATAAAATGATTATATTACCGCTTAACATATTAAACAAGTTAAATATGTAGAAAATTAGCGATAACATGCTATTCGGGTTATTTATATAAGATTAGAACACTCATACTAAGTTAAATGACCTAACTGGGACTGAAAAAGTTCCAATGACTTAATTGAGACAGTATGAAAAGTTAGTTACGTTTGTGTAAAGCTATCCTTTGTTTTTTTCATCTTACACTAGTTCTTAAAAATATCTTGAGGTTTGTTTGCAGTTTGGATCGCTGCTCTCAGCTTATGAAATTTTCAGGCTGTTACAAGACACGTGATTAATAATATGAGTTAGCAGGCAAAAAAAAAATCATTTTTTTTTGTTAACAGCTACAATGAGGCAGCA
The DNA here is from genome assembly GCA_009363875.1 of Mikania micrantha. Lineage (NCBI taxonomy): Eukaryota > Viridiplantae > Streptophyta > Magnoliopsida > Asterales > Asteraceae > Mikania > Mikania micrantha. The sequence continues at coordinate 50,563,579 of CM018684.1, forward strand.
CAGCATTTTGGGGCTGTGTTCGAAATTATTTTCCAGGTTTAATATATAAAATCTTGGGCTCAATATTTATTATTAATTTATTATATACATGTGTGTGTAAGTAACATGTATATCGTGTGAAATATCTTTAATTTTGAGATTATATTTCTTGTTTGGATGCCCACACATTACATATTCATCCATTATTCTTAAACGGATTAAGATGATATCTCAAACAAAATCCATCATTCCTAGCTAGCAAAAAATACCTTCGTAGCGTACAAAAATTACATTGTTTACCATATTTTTCACTTGTATCAAAATTGAAAACATTAAAAAAATGGTTTTGTCTATGGTTATGACTCAACCAAATCAAACCATGCATACCCTTAAAAATTTAAAATAATCTTGCATGATAACTATATCACCAAAACATTAAAGAATTCTTGCATGATAATTATATCACAAAAACATGGAACTATCACTCAAAAAATTTATCACGTCCATACGTAATTTTATCATGCAAGAACAAATAAAACTTGCAAAATAAATTCAAGCAGACTTCATACGAAAATATTTAATTTTTTTCTTTGTATAACAAGGGAACCCTATATATATATATATCCTATTTCTTTACTTTTTCAAAAAAATTTCAATTGGTTAAGAGGTAATCACGTTTTCAAAGGTGGAATGAACTGACATTGCTGCCAGTTCAATCACCGGTCTAAGATTCAAGAAAACTAAGGAAATATAAACCGTCTTATGGCTCAATATGAAACCAATAGTATAGACACAGACCCTTATGATGATTTGTAAAGTAAGCAGATGCATCCTTAACTGGACAAGACCATACAAAGTTAATAATTGAAGTAAATACGGATCAATGAGAATACCTTCGTGCGCAAATCGCTACAAAGATTCACATTTCCAAATCCCACGTGGTCTCAGCAGTTACTCGTGGGACTTTTAATCCTCCCTCCAAGTTGAAAAGTGCTGAAACCTAGCAAAAGTAAAACAGATTAGTTGGTAAATATGCATTAATAAAAAAATAAACGAAAAAAGAACATGCATAAAAAAAGTAAAAAAAGCCCAGAAACCTTGGGGCACCTGGTCAATGAAAAAGCCTCTAATTAAAAAGGAAATTTGGGATTGCTTATCAAAACTGTTTATCTGCTTATATAACAAATAAACGTTTTGAGGGTTTTAAAATTGCTTATCAAATTATTATAAAAAACATATGCAATTTTAGTAAGCAATCACTCACTAACACCCTCTGCATAAAAAGATTTGTTCATTTGGCATGATCGTTTTCTGCACTCTTAACTCTAAATTTAACAAGAGACTTGAATAGTTAAAGAACTGTGAAATATATAAGAGAACTGAGAAGAAAGATGATGGAATTCACCTTTTTAGTTATGGGAGAATTACATATTTCCCCTTCCTAACTTGCAAAATTACATATTTCCCCTAGGTAGAGGTTTTTATTTCATAATGTACAGTCCTTTCAAGCACGATTTGGGAAAATATGTAATTTTATAAGTTAGAAAGGGAAATTATGGAAATGCCCCTAATTTAGAGGAGACTTTTAATTTATTCAATTGGTATTTAATTTAAAATAAAGTTATAATTTAACAGATGAAAAATTATAAGAATTAAAAGCCTTAATACTTTTATGATCTCCAAAAAACATGATTTCAAACTAGAGCAGCTCATTGCTTTTGTGTTATAAAAGGTGTATAGAGCTTAGAGCCCAGGAAACCAACGCCTGAGGTGAAAGGCTAGTCTCACATACGCAAAGCACTGATATCAAAAAAATATATTCAAATTACTTTAGAAGGAAGCTATTGACAAGTAACTTAATTTAACAGAGTACAGGGACAAAAAATATTAATCCAATAAGCAACTGCTGACAGTCTAAATAATTACTGAATAACATGAAAGAAAAATTAAAATTTTAACAGCCAAATAGCCAATATTCTAACTAAACGTGAGAAAATAACATGAAAGAAAAATTCGCACATGATTCAATAAGAAACAGAGACAAACTCAAACTGCTACTAAAATACCATCATAAATAACAAAATATTATGTATCATCAATGCAAGTTAATTGTATATTTATATACATTTTATGTCTTTTCAACTTAATAACTTATTTAATTTCAAGAAACAACATTTAAAGTATGTTATTCTCAAGAACAAACATCTAATGTATTTTAATTCGCAAGAATTAACATTTAAGCTGTTTGATCTAGCACCTCAGGCGCGCTTTTTATTAACATGTAGAGTAGATAAAGAAATATATAGTTTTTAATAAGAACAGTTGATAAAAACCGTTTATTTATCAAACAGCAATATTAAATTGGTTATGGATATCCTGATGTCATACTAAAGTCAGGATGTTCAATGACACGAATCAGCAATGAATTCTGAATTAAAATCTCAGCTCAAAGTAATTGAACACACCTCTCTTGTTCATAATTAGTTTGACTTTGAACACTCCAGAATGTAAGTTGTGAGCACAGAGCAGCCCATATAAGATAAGTAAAGCAAACGGATAACATCAATCAACTATAATAAAAGAACCATGATGTGATACCTTGTAAGATCCAATCATCTTTGATTTGCTTGACCAATCTACCGCCAAATCTTGACTAGATGTCTGATATGCAGCCCGTAAGACATGATCTGCATAAACCTTCCTGGAAACCGCAAAATCCCATGAATCTTTGGCCAACTCATAGCTAGGCTCAAATGTTGTCACTCCTCCGTGAACATAAGTGTACTTCAACTTGCAATTTCCTGAACCAAGGACATGATTAACAGATACCTTATTGGTAGAATCAATCACTAGTGTTCCATCAAGCATAGTCTTCTCATCTCCCAAACTGTGACTGTACACCAAGTTTAATGGCTTGTCGGAGATCTTAATGGTGTTCATGAACTGAAATCTGAAGTCCTGCAGTTCAGGAACAAAAAAAATGCATTACAAAATACAGGTATATATCTACAACAGGTAGTTCAACAAGAAACCAACTTTAGATAGAAAACTACAAAAACCACATAGACACTGATACCTGTTGTTTTATTTGTGATATATAACTACAAAAACGGTCCTTTAAATGCTTCTTTTTTCTATTTCCCACCACATCTGATCAAGGCCGGCTTAACCTAAGCAAATTTGAGGCAAGCGCCTAGGGCCCTCAAAATTTTGGGGCCCCAATCATTTAGGTTATTTGTTTTGGATATGAAAAAATAGAGAGCCGTCTCACATAAAAGTTTGTTTAGGCTCTCTCTTTCCAGGTAATTACACCTTCATTGTTCTTGTTTAACCTATGCTTGACTTAGAACAAATCTTTTATTAATGGTACGAGTAAAAGATTTAGACAAGTTTTCTATAAGTAAAACAGAGTAATCAAACTAACTGACCAATGAGTAAACTTATGTAGATAGAGACAAATTAACACTATTTTTATGTTTTTTAGACTTTTTATACCATAATTTTTTGTCATAAGCAAAAAAATTTCATGGAAAGGACCTCAATTTTTGTATTTGCTTGCGCCCCTGAAAAACTTGAGCTGGCCATAACCTTATTATCTTCCATGCACAGCCCACACGCAGTTCTCCAACTAAATTTGTTCTGAATTATATATTTATATGCACCTCTAACACTATATAGGCATGTGCTCCCCTGGCCCAAGTATGCTCATAAACTGACATCTTATGTACACAGCACTTCATATACATCCAATAGAATTGACAGTAACCATTAACCACAAGTGTTTTCTAATTGTATTTGTAAACAAGATTCTAAAGTCCTGTGGTGTCAACAGGATGCAATTCAAAAATAGTTTTACAGCGCACACATTCACATGCATACATATAAAGAAACCCCTAATTATGTACACACACATATAAATCCGTCCGTAATATGACCTAACTTGTTCACAAAACGGAAACCTAGATTCATTTGCATATCACAAACTGGTAAAATCAAAACATCTACATTCATACACACCTGACTAAATTTATAAATCAATGATAATAACAATTTTTCCAGCAGATGCACTCTTGCAAAATCAATTGGCAACCAACTATAAATCATTTCTATTCATTTAAACATACAAGTGTATAACACGTAATTTATACTACCTTTTTAGGGACATTGTAATCGACGGTAAACGATCCAGGTTTGTCAACGGCGAGAGCTAAACCGTTCAAGCTCGGGCCGTTTACGACGGTAGCATCAGTCATGGAAGCCCGGAATTTGACATCTCCGGCGTTGAAAGCGACGGTGACGGCCGAGGCGACGGTGGCTTTGTCGGCGTCGTACTTTCCCTTGAAAGAAGCCTTCATTTTGGGGAGATGGATTGCTACCAACCGTCAAAGACTATGTGTATACAGCAGTAGACGCCTTATCGTTTTCATCGACCAGGGTCTTTTGTAGGGGTTTGGTGATGATTGTTTTTTTTATCTTTTTATTTTTAATGTGTGTATGAAATATCTCCCTATATTTTTATTTTTTTTATCTTTTTTTTTTAGTTTTGCTATTTTTAAGGTTTATTATTTAATTATTAAAAAAACATTTTCAACTATTAATAAGAATATTGTTGTTCAAGAACACTGTTTTTACTAATTATTTTGATTTTTTTTAAATTTGCTTTGTATATCTCTTATTTTTCACAAAACCGATTTTAAAATATTGTAGACTTTTAGAAAAAATTCCTATTTTATAAATTTTATTAAAATTATATTTTTTTAATTATAGTTTAAATATCGTTAGTATTTAAATTTGTGATTTAATAGAGAGATAAACATTTGATAATAAAGACAAAAAAAAATGAGTACCGAAAGGCTCACAAATATGATATTTGTAAGACTTTTATTTATTAGGTATATAGATAGATAGACCAGCTTAAAAACATTAATATTACATATTACATATGTTAAATAAATATATTTTAAATTATTTATTTTAAATAATATATCATATATTTGTTAAAACTGTTTTATAGGAATATAAAAATATGACTTAATTTAACCATATTATTTAAAAAACTAATAAAATTATTATTATTTAACAGAAGCTAAAGAAAAATAAAATTTTAAATAGTGACGTATAAATATTATAATACATACATTTACATGTTGATGCTACAGTTGTAAATCTATTTTTTTTTACAATAAAGTCAAAAAAAGGGCATATTATAGACTACTATTATTATATAATGTTAATACTATCTAATTTTTTTTCCTTTTTTTTTTACAATAAAGTCAAAAAAAACGGCATATTATAGATTACTATTATTATATAATGTTAATACTAATTATTATAAAATGATTAAATAATAATAATAACAATAATTAATTAACAAACCTTCAACGATTTGATTTATTGTTTTAGGATGTATGACGATACAGTGGTATTTCCTTCTTTTTTTGTAATCCCTTTTTTTTTGTAACGATATCCGAACAGTGGTAATTTTTTTTTGTAAGGATCCGACGCTGCTACAGTTGTAATTCTTTTTTTTAATCTGTTTCGAGTCTTGTATTTCTTATCAATTGCCCCGATTAACGTCGCGAAGCGTGGGTATATATATTTTTAATCTGCTTGGAGTCTTGGTTTTATTATCAATTGGTCCGATTAACGCCGCGAAGCGTGGGTATAAATTCTTTTTTTAATCTGGTTCGAATCTTGCATTTATTATCAATTGGCCCGATTAACGCCGAAAAGCGCGAGTATAATTTTTTTTTAAATATGATTCAAGTCTTGCATTTATTATCAATTGGCCCGATTAAAGGCACGAAGCGCGGGAATAAATGTTTTTTTAAATATCTTTGGACTTTTTTATTTGGTGTTTACAGATTCGTTTTCATGTTTCCAATGCTCATTTTTACAACGGCAAACAATTATGTCAGAACTTTATTATCAATTGGCCCAATTACCGTCACGAAGCGCGGGTATAACCCTAGTTCAATACAAAAGACTTGCGGAAAATCATTTATGAGATTATTTAAAAACATATCATGTGTTCCTACAATTTTTTATTTGTTATTAACCGGTAGATTTGTTTTTAATACAAAAAAAAAAGTGTGAATAATAAGAGAGATGCATTTAATATAAAAATAAGGAAAATACCTTTAAAGTGACGTTTTTTAATTTTATATATTATTATAAACTAGAAATGTTACCCGTGCGCTGGTCTAAGTGTTACGATTAAGACTCGTGTTTTGCAACATGATTGTTTAATTAAAAGAGATATATGGAGTTATAACTTAAAATTAATGAAGGGAAATTATTTTGAACAAATCTGATCATATACAATATAGGAGATAACTCTATATTATAAAAATATATAGCAACGATATATTCGATTATGGATACGTTACATTGTTGTAAAAAAGTGAAGGAAAATGAAAAAACGAAATGTAGATAAAATATTGTGTCGTTGTAAAATTATAATTACGTAACTCGAAAGTGTTTTTAAAAAGATAAAAATACACTTTATGTAACCCAACGATTTTGATCAATATTTATGCCGAATGTATAAAAAGTAAAAAGATATGACTTAACCCGACTGAAAATATAGACGGACTATTTTGATTAGTATTTTTTTTTACCTAAATGAAGTTATCAAAATAATGCAACAACATTAACGTAAAGTATACAGAATGATTATATTTCCAGAGTAGAAAATCCTGAAAACGTGTTTAAAAAAGGTAAAAATACGACGTATGTAACCTGTTAGTTTTGACATATATTTATACCGAAAAACTAAAAATATATTAGAGTTAACTCAACGAAAAAATAAGCGGACTTGATTTGGTTATTATTTATACCTAAATGTAGTTATCAAAATAATGCAGTAGCATTGAGCTAAAATATATAGAAAGAATGTATTATAAGAGTAGAAAAAGAAAAAAAATGGAAGAAAAAGAAAAATCGCACAGTGGAAGGGTGGGTTTTGAACCCTTTACCCTAAGAAATATTACCACCAAAGTTGTCAACTCTTCTACCTAACATTAGTTTTGATTTTCAATATTAAAAAATCCATTATTCTGTCTTTTAGTAGAAAAACATTGTAGCCACCGACATTACTAATTGTTATATACTAGTAAAGTACTCGCACGCGTATTTTTGCGGCGGTATCAAAACGTAAAGGGCGTGGAATTTATTTCGTCAAGTGAAAACATAATAAATTAGACCCTGCATATATCCTAAAAGAATTTACGTTGAAACGTAGACCAACATAAAAAATATATATAAAATAAGTACAAAAACGTACTATATTTACCAGACTCGTTTCCCGGAAAATTTTATATTGAAACGTGTATCAAAACGAATTTATGCGAACTATTACGTAAAGTAAACACGTAAGAAATTATTATTTTTAGTTAAAAAAACAAAAGAGGGAAATTAAAAACTTGAAGTTAAAGTAATATTTACAAAAATTTTTTGAAATTTGAGAATGTGAAAGTGATAACCTTAAAATCATAGGATGAAAATTTAAAGTATAAAGATCAGTTACGACAAAAAAAAAGTGAAAATAGAACGGTGAAAATAGAAAGGTGATGAAAAAAAGGTTAGGAAAAAGAAGATAAGAAAAATGGAAGAATATGAAAAAGAAAAACAAATTCGTGTGAAGGATTCGAACAGACACCCGAAACATCAAATGGAAATCCCTTACCAACTCAACCAAAGCAACAATGGTTAACTGTTTTTTAAATTAGTTTTATTTAACCAACAAATGAATCATAAGAAAGTAAAGCAAGAACCACATCGGAAGGCACTGACATTGGTTTTTATTATGTAGATAATAATTGTTATATATATTTAAATATAAAATATATGGAAAATTTTTCCTAATAACATCATTTTACCCAAAAGAATAGAAAAGCAACATTTGATATCTTTAACAAACTTCAATTAAACTCATTCAAGCAATTGTAAACTATATTGTTAAACCCTACACCCTAACTTTAAACATTAAAACTAAATCATGTATCATAAACTAAAGCTAAACGTTAAATCATAAACTTAAACCCTAATGTTTAACCTAAAACTTAAAGTTAAACATTAAATAAAACCTTAAATTTTAAAGATAAATCCTGAAGATAAATCCTGAAGATAAATCTAAAAAGTTAAACTCTAAAACATAAAAACTAAACTCTTAATTAAGATAAAACATGTAAGTTAATTTCTATACCCTAAAAGTAAAAATGATATGGTTTTATTAGAATATTTCATTGTCAGGCCAATCAAAATTTGTTATATTTATTAAATGTTATTCTTTATGTTGTCTTTTTAGAGAAAATATTATTTTTATTTGATTTTTATTCCTCATATATGAGGATTATGGATTATATGAAGAGTATAGAATTATCAAGTTATTTTGCACAATGATTCGATGTAATTAAAATGTATTAAAATAATTGAAATTTTAAAAAGTTGGAACGAACTCCTATCATAAGTTTATGTGACACCCGAGATGGCGCCACTGTAAATGGTTGGAATTGATCCAGAACACAAAGTTACACAGATTTAAAAGGCAGCGGAATTAAACAGAACTTTAACTTATTTTATTAATACGTATTTACATCCAAGAAAAACTACAATATAGTAGGTTCAAACTAAGCCGGTATATAATTCCTTAGACAAGCCTTCCTTATGCCAGTTATGCCTCAGCCATCCCTTTTGCTACACGAGGCATTATTTCTCCCTGATATGCATACTCAAACAAGTCAGTTAAAACTGGTGAGTTTTAAGTTTTTACAAACCATAGTGCATAAAATAAGTTCAACAAATCATTATGAATAAATTGTACAGTATCATAAATAACCACAATAATACCATCTATGCATTCCCTACTAAAGCACTGCCCCAGAGGTCACGCACCCTTTGAAATGATCGTCACCACTTATTTAGACCCTGTTATAACCCGCCATGATAGTCTTATTCTAAGTAGCGCTTAATGCAAAGACTATTATAATGGGTTTGAAAACCTTTTTAAAAATATTTTCTGCACACCTTTATTCAAAACATTTTTATTGCAACAAACAGTTCTCAGCACCACAGTGCTCAACTTTTGCCCAACCGCAGCCGGGACTTCAAAACCATCTTTTCTGCTCGACCTCAGTCGAGATTTTCAAAATCATTTATTGCTCAACCGTAGATGAGACTTTAAACATTCTTTACCCAATCACAGTCGGGTTAAAATCATTTTCACAAAACAGTTTTATAGCATGCACATCAGCCCAAAATGATAAAATATATAAAATTAGGCTACGAAGAACTCACCTGACTTGATAATACTTGATCGATATAACCTCGATCTTCTAGCTTGATTCCACGTAATCACATATTTCCTAATATAACAAATATCCTAGAGGAATTATTACATGAGCAATAGCACTAATTTGGGTTTCTAATTGAGCAGCACAACGACTTATGTTAAGTTATCCTTTATACGAGTGTTTAGCTCGTTTCATTAACCACGAGGTAATATGTGTATAAACATCTTATAATAACTTGCTTAACATTTGTCATAGCCCTTGGATAAGTCTTGTGTTACCTCGGGAAGATAACTTAACTGAACGAAAGCTTTAAAGCCTTACCTCTTGATAAACGAGCAGAGCTCCGTTTAACATTCTGATAGCGTTCCGAGCATAATCCGAGCTTCCCCAACACTTATATAATTTCAAAGGAGGCTTAGAGGGGTATTTTGCTTGAGAGAAAAGTATGGTGTTTGGAAGGAATACGAAAAAAATGAACCGGTGAAGTCTATTTATAAGGACTGGCACGCGAATCGAGGCACCGGGGTTGTGACACATTGCCGGACACTTGGCAACCTCTTGGGACACGTGGCATATATCATGGACACGTGGCAGGGTGTGTTGACATGTGTCATGGCAGCTTGACACGTCATCAATCGCGCACGGTGCGTTCGAAACTTGTTTTCGCTATTCCCGCTTCATACGAACTCCGTTTTGCGCACCGTTATCACCCACATTCATGATTTTCAGATACCTATTTAACCATATAAATTTCATAACTTGAATCCATAATGAAATTTGGGGTCTACTTATTATGCTCGTTTTAACTACTCAGTTTAACATATCTTTCGTTCTATGCATTGTTTGCACATTCTACTTTCACTCAAACTAATCATTTTTATATAACGTATCTATTGTGAGTATGACTTATTTATCTCCTTGAAAAATTACCATAGTCATATCCTCCCATGTATTTTCTATATCAAAAGCTTTGAATTTTTACTGATTACGTTTGTCGAATTACATGGTTAAAGTAAAATTATGTCACACCCCCAAATTCCCATGTATGGTGTAAGTCCACATGGGTGTGACGTGGCCAGAATCACAGCTCATGGTCATATAGAGCAACTCTATATGCGTTTTCAAAATACAATGTTTGTCATAAACACAACCAAGCAGTTTATAACATATGCAGCGGAAAATACAATAGTTATGCAGCGAAAAAAATAATATGTTTGAAATGCAGCGGAAAAGTAATTTGTCAGACACTACAATGTCTATTACGTAATGCAAAATAAATTGTTTGTTTCTAGGAACGTGATATGAATGCACATGATCCTATGCTCGTTCCTTATGTGCATCCTAATCCCAACGCAGCTAGTTACCTGAGAATACATGTTTAAGAAAAAGTGTCAACACATATGTTGGTGAGTTCACAGGTTTTGATATACATAGATAATAATCAGAAATCATATGTCATCCTGTTTATTAAAATGTTAGTCCCGAGCCCTAGGCTCCAAGTGTCAGTGCGTCACTACCGAACTAGACTTGTTAGTCCTTGCCTCCGCCATGTCTCGTAATAACATGGCAAGATAGGTCGAGATTTCACGTGTCCCGACCTCCAGTCAGTATTGTGTCACGTGGGGTTCATCACACACAAACAAATATATTCAAACTCACCTCGTTGTTTGTACATTAACGGTAAGACTTTGTGAGGGCTTGTTACGATTACAACACTTATGTTTGTCTAATAAACCAGTATACACAAATATGTTTGTACAGTAATAATGTTTGACTCGATTCAACAAGTATTCTCCCCCTATTTGAAAAGTTGTAAAAGAGTTAAAGAGGGGCCGTAAACTCACCTTAGTAAAATCAAAAGGTGCGTAAGCTCCTGCGTCGTAGAGCTGTCGGTCACCGGCTACCTATATCGTATAGCTTACGTGAGTTCGTGTAAGTGACCGTGTTCGTGTTCGTGCTCGTGTTTGTGCTCAACAATCCTTGGTTGTTATGTTTGTCCGTGTCGGTCCACATTGACCATGCTTGACCGTGTTTGACCGTGTCAAGTCAACGACCCGTTGGTGAACTGTGTGTCGGTTGTGATTCGTGTAACATTCGTGATTGTGCTCCTTGTGTGCAAAACGCGCAAATCGCGTCCATGGACAACTTACTATTTATAGTAAGTTTCCATTTTTAGCAAGTTCCATAACACATATCGTTTTAATGATTCTAGCATGCTCGTTAGTCCTACGTGATCATGTTAACACATAGCACGTTGTCCTTTGCGAGTAAATAAACACATAGCTTGTTTTCAGTTACTAAGGTTTCCTAAAAAGGAAAGTTTCCATATCTAGCATGATTAACATCAAGAATCATCTAACTTAATTCGCAATAATCCTATTACATTGTGTTAAGTCATTTAGCATGCTCAACTCATGTATTACGTTTCTAGTTCAGGATTTCATACTACAAAGTTACTATAAATAGTACCTTTGTCGAATATCCATCAAATGGTTATTCTAAACATTCATAATCCATTTTTATATCAAACATCATCATAATATATCTCTAACCATCATTTAAACATGACCATTTATCATAAATCATCATCTACTAAGATTTGAGTTGCAAAAGTTACTATAAATAGTAACTTGGTCTAAAATGACCACAAACAAATTTTAAATTTATTTCTTATGCTTCATATCATCATATTATCACACAAATGATGTTCCTATACTCATGCATGTTCATCTCCTCACCTTATCACCATTTTGCAACATAAAAGTTACTATATTTGGCAAGTATCACAAATATTCATATTTTGACCATTTTAACTATAACAAAGCATGTAACACATCTTCAACATCACCAATAAACATATATGAACATCAAGAATCATCTAACATACTCTATATCATGCATGCATGTTGATTTTTCACTAATTCATGAACAAATCAAGCGTTATACACATCGACATCATCATGGATCGTCGCTACACATCATCTAATCAATCTAGATCATCATTATTCATAGAAACATCATCAAACCCAGATTCAAACATCAAAAATTTCGTGCATGCAAGGTTTGAGTGTGTGCATGTGGGTTTTTAAGTGTTGTGCGTGTGTAATGGTCATGGGTTTACCTTCTAAAGCTCCAAGATTGCAGAGATGATGAATAGATCAGCTCCTAAAGCTCCTGGGTCGTGGGACTTTGCAGAATCAAAGAGATGGTGGTGATGTTCAAGCTTCAACTCTAGCTTTCTTCAAGTCTTCTAAGTGTTCCAAGCTCAAATACTTCATCAATGGCTTCCCAATTGGTTTTCTTGGGCACTAAGGGCTGTTAGCAGAGGATTTTGGGAAGATATCTCGTGCAATTAGCGTCTGAAACCGAATGAAATGATTATAATTGTAACATCACTGTATTTCATGTTGTCCGTACATGTTTAATTGTACTGTTACGACCTGATATGATAATTATTAATAATGATGAATTATTGGATATTATTACTGATATTGGTATACATATTGAGAACATACTATTATATGCATAAACCATGGGAAGTTTGGTTGAAACACAACTAAATAGAACCAGAGAGTTTATCGCAGTTAAATTCACATATTATGGATTGTTGATTTGGAAGAGTTGTGGTTTAGGATTCTATAATCAAAGATAGACAAGGATATAATCATGGTCTATCGAAGAGGTGGTGGGACGGTGGCTGAGGCAGTTGCGACTGACCTCTACATATGCCCTATACATAAGCCATCTTCGGTTTATCATGATTATATCAGTGTTGAGGCTTTGGTGAGGAGAATCTGAGGTTTTGGTTTGGAATGGTAAAAGTTATGAGTTGGGTATTGTTTGGTTACTAAACATAGTCAAAGACACATGGTCATGGTTTATCGAAATAGCGGTGGGACGGTGGCTGGATAGGTTGCGACCTACTCCTACATATGCCCTATACATAAGCATATTTCGGTCTATTATGGATGTGTCGGTGATATGGTTTAGTGGGTTTTGGATTGGGAAATTATAATATTAAAGATAATAATATGAAGAAAACGATATTGGAAATGAACATGCGTTGGTGAGGTTACGAATATAACCTAAACGCGAATATTACTTCAAGAATATTAACTTAATAATGTATTCGCGTGGGTGACGATTCACACGAATATAATTATTAAGAATAATATTCTGAATTCCATAAATCGTAAATCGAATCGAAATACGATACGAGCGTTGGATTCGGAAAGGTGACGATCTTTACGAATACGTACGTAAGTAAAGCGTTTCGACGAAATAACGGAATAATATTAAACGATATTAAATTAATAAATGGAAATTTAAAAACGTTTATTAGGAATTACAACCTATGATGTATATGAACAAATCGTTTTATTTAAATAATTAATTTAACGAAAGAAAACGAAGGCATTGTATTTAAATGATTTTATTTAAAATCATTTTATTAAAACGAAACACATTTATTTAAATGATTTATGTTTTAAATATAAGTTACGAACAAAACCGATCAGTTAATAGATTTTATCGCGATATAAACGAGACCGAGCACCCGGTGATGAAACGGAGTATAAGAGAGATGAAAGACTTCATCTCTTTCATTATTCAAGTTTCTACTCTCTCTCTCTCTCTCTACATTACAATTTTCGCCACCCCTTTCTCTCTCTACCTTCTCTCTAGATTTTCTTCTTCATTTCTTGTCGAAATCGCGAGATCTTGGTGCCAAAACGACCGCGTGATCGAGGAGAACACAAACCCACGAAGAAACTCCACGTTTGGTTGACATTTCGAGGTAAATCTAAAGCTTTATTCTCGGTTTTATTATGAACCATGAACTTTATAACTAGTATTGCTATAACCGATCTAAGCACTTGGGAAAAACTTTAAAACGATTTAGTAGGAAAATGGGAAGCCGTGGATGGTCTTGAATCCGCAAGAAATTGGAATTTTGTGCTGAGGATTCCACAGGTTCGCGACACAGAAGCATGGCCGAACTTGGGTGGGTTAAACCTACCCCCGACGAACCTGCATGAGCTGGGAACAAGGGAGCCGAACCCTAACCTAGCTGAACCTCTCTTTCTAGCCGAACCCAGGAACCCTACGAACGTGTTTCAGCTGAGCATGGGGGAGTCGAACCTTTTTGCCAACCGAACCTAGGGCCTCCTCTAACACCCAACCGAATCCATAGGATGAACGAACCTGTGAACCTTCGGCTGAAGCTGATGGACCTGGCCGAACCTGTGAAGCTTTTGCCGAACCTTGGCCAGCCGAACCCCTTGAGCCACGAACCTGGATCACCAAATCTTCTATAGCCGAACCTGGGTACATGCTGGATGAACCTCCTTTGGCGAACCTTGACATGAGCCGAACCTATGACCATTGAATCTTCTTTGGCCGAACCTTAGTGTATTACGAACCCATTATGGCCGAACCAGGGTGTAAGCGAACCTAAAGGTTCGCTGGTCCTAGAGTGGTCGAACATGAACTCCTTTTGGGTTAAGCGAAGGGCTAAGTAAACGCACAACTTGGAATAAATAAAGAACATGGAATCATGCATGTAAACTTGAAGTTACCACCTTTTCTCTCTCTAAAATAAAAGGGTTAGAATTATGGTTATATATACTGAAAGCATTTTTTTTATAATTAACCTAAGTGGGACTTCTCGGACATAAAAGTTAACCTCTTCAACTTAGAATGTGAGGTGGTCAATTTAATTGGATATGCATGCATGTATAAATATGTTGTGATCAAGGACATCGTTTTAATTATCATACATGTTCATAATGGTACACATAGTATCTCGAGACTTATTATTACCCTTTGATGATATAAAACTAACAGGAGTGAACTATAATGGAATGATGGTCAATTATAAAATCTTGGGTAATTTATTTTAACTAAGATTAATTAAACTAAGTTAACGAAACACTTGATGATTAAAAAGTAAACACTCAAGGACACTTGATCAAAAAGAAATGCTTATACTTATGAACGCGAACATACGATAATTACAGGTTGATTGGGTGTTGTTGATTTCACATACGTGAGCGCGCATACTACGAAAACACAAAATCTAAGGACTCAGGTGAGTTCTCATAACCTCCTTTTAAACCCTTTTGTTTTAAACTCGGAGGTGGAACATGCATACCAATTTAAATATTATTTTGATAACACATGGTTGACACCTGGATTATCAATATGGTATTCATATTAATGGATTATTATTGATTATGGATTGAGATGGATTATTACTTATCTGTGAGTCATTGTTGGTCGAGTTGACTTAGGTCCTCCGCAATGATTGAGTTAATGTTGGTGAGTTGACTAACGTCCTCCTCAGTGATTCCACTGTTGGTTGAGTTGACTACGGTCCTCCGCAGTGTACGAAGACACTTATAGGAATATCGTTGGTTGAGTTGACTGCAGTCCTCCGCGATGATTCTGCCGTTGATTGAGTTGACTAAGGTCCTCCGCGGTAACTTATATTGATATGATTATGATGATTGATGCTTATTGATTTGATGTGATTGGTTGAACATATGTGGATAATTATTTGTGATTATTGTGTATGTGATTACTTGGATTGTTTGGATGTTGTGTTCGTTGGTTTTTTGGCAGAGTTGGATTATTTCGCAGGTGCACATGTGGATTCTCTTGGGAAATTATAAACTTTTATAAACCCATTTATAAACTTTCATAAACATTTTATAAACGTTTTTAATACATAAAAACTTATGATTTCTCACCAACTACTTCGTAGTTGACACTTGATTTTCTACATGTTTCAGGAACGAGGAGAAGTAGGTAGAGCAGGATAGCTCTACATCTTTTGGACATCATCACTTAGGTTCTTGGACTTAGCTAAAATAACTGAAATTCTGAAGACTAGAGTTTAGTTAGTTTAGCTAAATCTTTTGTGTATTTGATGTAACTAGCTCATGATGAACATGATTTTTGATGTAATTAATTTGGTTGATTAATTGATATGTGATGATTTAATTATATGCCCACGAGCTTATGAACAATCTACACATCCCTCGTGGCATCCCGACGTTTCCGCCATCTGTAGGGGTGTTACAATAATAGGCTAGCCATCATGTTTGAGGTGCCCAAGAAGATTTTCTGCAGTCCCGCCTCCCAGGCGTACCGCCTGACGTGGCGCACCGAGAGTAGGCGTAGCACGCAAATGACTCTCATCCGGCTCTCCCTTTTCCTTCTCGCGCGTATCGCCTGAAGTGAAGCGCTGGGCCTAGGCGTACCGCCTGACCCACCGGATGAGCCAAATTGGCCTAGTTTCATGCTTTGGGCTCGGTTTTGCTTGTTTCACAACTGTAACGCGTTGTTTTCGCATCGTTCGAACTTTAATCGACAATTATTAGTCATAATTGAATTGTGGAGTGTTATTGTGCTTAATTGTTGTGACGTTCACCAACGTTCGTGACTTCTGACACATGTGTGCGGTTTTTCGATAATTCCTCGAATTATCATGTTGTGTGTCTGTGTTTGTACTATCGTGCCACGTGTCACACTAAATTAAGCTAATTCTAGTGCCACGTATGAAATTGCTAATTAAATAAACATTTAATTAAAATAATATCTGACCTGGATTTTACGGGGTGTCACAAATTAATACACCATACATAAAAGCACATTCATTGCATATCGAGAATGGGTTACATGGAAATTAGGATGTTACAATTTAGTTAACATTGAAGAGTATACCCACAACAAGCGCATAATCGTAAATAATAAGCACAGGAACACATGATGAAAAGAGAAACATGACTTGCATCTAATGCAAGCCGTCGCAAAATATCAAGTAATAAATGCAAGGATTGCATGGTACAAGGGAGGACATCGGCTCAAGTAAAGGGAAAAGAGACAAGATCCTTACCTGCTGGGTAAGGACCAAGTGTAGAAAGAATGGGTGACATATACCACCCAAAAAGTCGGAGCCCTGCAGGAGCAGGAGAGGAGGAAATCATGAATAAAAGGAAGGCATTCAATGAGGAAAGGCAATTAAATGAAACACAACTACCCAAAAGAGAGAAGAAGCGTAAAGATATCAAAAGGAAAGGTTCTTACATAAGGAAAAAAAGATAATGGTCAGGTCCAAAAGGAAAGGGCATGCAGTGAGCTTCTTGTTGAACACTTGTAATCGCCCCTGTGGCATTGTAGGGTCCAGATTGTAATTTACCTGTGTTAATCTTGGATTCAACATTTGGCGCCATTCGTGGGACCCAAGGCTCAAGTTCAAGCACCAACAGGAACCCCTCATGACCGACTCTGGCGAAATCCCCTCAACCTAGAGCCAAACTCGGCCAAATCTTGTAAAGGCAAGTCATTGTCTGTCGCACACCCTTATATTTCGGGAATGATGCACGTGGACCAGCCTATCCTCATTGAAGGCCTAGTTAAAACCCAGCATTGGGACAAGTTACAACCATAAGAGTATTCCAAATTACATATCAACAAAACACAAACAAAAGTGTTTAGAACAAGAGACAGTGAGGATCAGGGCCAGGAGTGATCGGGTCCACAACATATGTCAATAGCTCAAGATCACTTATCGACATGTTGGGGGAGGTAGCAAGTTGCGCAAGTAGTGAAGGAGTGGATGATGCCAAAGCAAGGGACGAGTCCGTCATCCATTGTTCAGCCGACGAATCATAGCAAGGTGGCTCCTCTAAGCACACACCCTGACTCGGATACTTTTAGCCAGCCCTCAAGCCATTCTGGTAACCTACAGCAAGACATGTGGAATTAACATCTCTAAACAGCTGCACATATTCGCTACTGCCACATATAGGCATGTAAACGAACCGAATGAACACGAACATGAACACATTAACGAACATGAATTTTGTGTTCGTTCATTAATAAATTAAAAGAACTGTTCATGAACATAAATGAACACAAACGAACCAAAATAAACGAACAAATATAAATAAACATTATTTAACACTGTTGAACAATCGTAAACGGACATGAACACTATTGAACAAACATAAATGAACACAATTAAACAAGCATAAACGAACACAAACGACAAGTCTTTTAAATGTAAATACATATCATTTGTAAATTAGACAGTTAACCGAACATAAACTAACATTACATAGTTAACGAACATTAACGAACATAAATAAATGAACATTAACAAACATAAATAAACGAACATAAATAAACGAACATAACCGAACAGTTCATGAACATAAATAACGAACACTAGGTGTGTTCATGTTTTTTTATTTAATTAAACGAACCCAAATTTTATGTTCTTGTTTGTCACACCCCAACCAATGGCGGAATACATTGGGGCGCGAGTGTGATTGTTCAAAAGCTCATGGTGCTATGATTAAGTTTAAGTAATTACACAATCCATCTTAAATAAAAGGAAGCAACCATTCATTCAACCAAATAAAGATTCAAGTATTGTTCAAAATTCAAATACAAGAAACAAATATCATGAATTAAATTAAACTAGGTCCATCCCTAATTCTTCTTTCTTGATCTTCATCTTATCCTGTTACATATGTAAAATAAAGGTCAACTATTTGCATAGTCGGTGAGCAATTCTATAGTTTAATACAATAGTTAAAAAGATGCAAAACGATTAAACTAAATAGATTAGATCTAAAGCATACGTAAATTTGCAAGTAACACAAAGCAAGAATCCAAACAAATGATCTTACAAAGTTTAAGTCAAGACTAGCTAGGTCTTAGCTTAAATAATGTAAATCATAATGTTTATGTATGTGTATTTTTCACCTTTTTCACACAAAGACATAAGTCAATGCGAAGAACGTCGCTACATTCTTAGGCTACTAGATACTTTTTTTTTGTTTTTGTATGAAACGTATTCTAACCTAAATCCCACATAGCAATTAGCACATATGTTCACATAGCATCTAAATCATGTCTATCAAGCTTAAGGGTTTGCATCATGTATATGTTTTGACTCTAAGAACATGTTTGTGTATATGACATATATAACATCCCAAAAAGTTTATAAAAGTAAAAGGGAGTAAGAATTAACTCACTTGTGTTTTGTCTTAGCTTGACCAAATGTTTGTTGTATGAATAAGGAAAAGCTAGAAATCCTTTCCTAAAGTTTAAAGCATATGTCTTAGTCTAAAGTTCAAATGATTGCCTAAAGTTTCAAATGTTTGCCTAAAAGTCTATGGCTTGTATGGAATCCCTAATGTTCTAAATGTGTACTGAGAATAATGGTTTAGGTTTATTTAATTATCTATTATAATTAAATAACCTCCATTGTATTAAATAAATAAATAAATTGGAATACTTTTATTATTCCATTTATTTATTATGAAGTCTAAGAATAAATGTTTTGAGAATATTTAACTAAAATTAAATATTCCTATTTGTTTATAATAAATAAAATGAAATGTCAAAGCATTTCAATTTATTTATTACACAAAAGTCTATGAATACTAATTGATATCCCAATAATAATGGTTTTATATGTGTTATAAGTTAGTAAATAATACTTATTGTTTTAAAAGAAAGGTTTTGATAATTTATTGAATAGTTTTCGTTGTTTATATTTTATAAAATTACTTTTCTAATAGTTTGGTGAAATTAAAAGTTATAGAATTTAAATTTGATCAAAAGATGTTTAAAGTTGTACTTCAAGTATTCTTTATAAAGTCATGATTTATAAAACTCATATTTAAAAAATGTTTTTAACTTTCAAAACTTACATAAATTTGTGTATGATTTTCTTATTAAAAGTTTTTAAAAGAAAGATTAAAGTTTCTTATAAGTTTTAAATTTTAAATTACTTTAAGTTTGTAAAAAAAATATATATAAAGGTTATCTTGTTTTATGAATGATTAAAAGATCTAGGTAAGGTTTAAAGTTATATCTTAAAAATATTTTATTATGGGATATGTATCTTTATACATATAAATATTTAAAACTGTTTTTTTATAATAATAAAAAAAATTAAACTATTATAAAAATTTTTTAATTTATAAAAACTTCCCAGAATAAAATAAAAAAAATGTAATTAAAAGGGGTTAATAGGGTTAAACCGGTTAAGTGGGTCTCGGGTGAGGTTTGAACCCCCGACCCATAGGTTGAATGTGGGGCGCTCAACCAGTTAGGCTACTGGTTTCAATCTGAAATAATCAGATTCGTTTTAATGTTATTCAATCCTAGAAATCGAGTTCCTAATCGTAACAACCCTAATCCAATGAAGTTCTAAATCCGATCTATTGATGTTTGTGAGGGATCAAAAGCATAGGGCTTTTGATCCTTACAACATTACGGTTCTAGAGAGGTAAGTATTACCCGGATTGATGCGTGTTTGATATAGTTTCGAGTTCGCAGAAGCTTCGGCTGGTTCTTGGTTCCAATCGCGAATCAAAGCTTGTTGTATGTCCTTGTTTTTAGCCCAGACAGGTTCGTGAGGTTGAGAGGATGCGAATGATATAATTTAATTGGGTTTTTATAGAGGTTTCGACTGATTTGGTATTGCGATCGAGTGGGTTTATTTTTGGAACGAATTTTTGAGTTTAATTCGATTGATTTTCGATTAAATGATGATCTCCAGCTGTTAACGCGTAACTATCCTTTCCAAATTGATAGACGATGGATTGTATTTGAGCTGGATTCGATTAGATTTGGAATATGGGTTGAACGGCTTCAAATGGATATCCAGGTGGAGAAGTCGGGTAAAGGGGGAGGGAGGTTTGGGTTAATCTCAATTCAGCCCCTCCTATTTTGAGATTCTTTCAATTTTTCTTATAAACTTTGATAACTAATCATCTATTTTAATTATTCCAACATTAGTCCCTCTAATTTGTGTTCTATTCTTTTGTGCTTAAAAGTTTAACAAACATTTGTAACATCAAGGTTTATAAACTTGTTAATTGCTATTATTGTTGTTGTTGTTATTATTATTATTATTATTATTATTATTATTTGTTTGTTTGTTTGTTTAGCTTTGCATCTTATTATTTATAGAGATTATTTATATCATAACCATTTACTAATGAGAGAAATGTTTTATACATGTATTAATATATTTCATGTTTAACATTATCATTTTTATTAAGCACTTTATATATTTATGTGTTAGTTTTTTTATAATTGTCTTATAACTTTGAAATAAATAACCTCAAACTTTGCTTTATTAGATTTTTAATCATGATTAAATTTATTGACTTTTTGAATCAAACCCTAGGGATTACATTGTTTGTTCATTTATTAAATAAACGAACTTCCCACCGAACAGTTCATGAACTTTCGGTTCGTTTACATGCCTAGCCACAGATCCTATCAAACACCCGGTGGCACCCCTGCTTGATTAGCCATTCACGGTCATGCGACAAGCCCTTGATCGCCATGTCCAACCGCTGAATTTCAGCACGGAGTCCTTGATTCTCCTCCGAAAGTCTAGCCACCTCCACTCAAGAACCCAATAGGTCGTTTTGAGCAGCATTCAAATCCGCCTGTTTCTCATCAAGGAACTCGAGGGCCATCTTAACTTTCTTCGATGATTTCTTTATTTCCTCCTGCACGCATATTACAAAATATTATCCAAAAAATGATAATGGATCATAGACTAAAATCTACAATCCAATAGGCAAACTAACCTCTTTTTGCTCTTTGTCCGTAACATACCATCATTTACAATTTGTTGGCATTGGAGTTCATGAGCATACATCTCTGCATCATCATCCAAAGCTTGCATACGGTCTTTAGCAACCTTCAACTTCTCAACAACAATGCGCATATCCTCCTTGCATTGAATGGACTCTGCACGCGTAGCCTCTAGACCACGAACATCACTCATAATTTGTTTTTTCTCCTCTAATACCTTGACGAGGTCATCCTCTAGGCTCGCAATCTTTTGCTGCAATTTTAGGGCCACGTCAGACCAATGCTGTAAGTGGTTGACAATCTCCAACCTCTGAGAAAAGTTCTTGTGACATCCGGTATTTTTACGAAGGCTGACTCGTAACGGTTAGTGTACTAAACTTGATTTATTTAATGCGTTAATAATTTAATAATGATTATTAAATTAACGTTGATTAAAAATCCTAGCATAGAGTGTTGATTTATTTAATGGAATTAGTTACCAAATAATATTTAAGGTCATTATTTTTGACTAAAATTTAATCGTTTTAGTACGATTAAATATTTTATTAATTTTAGGATAAAAATCGGATTTTTATTAAATATTCGGAACAAAGTTTATACACCGTAAGACTCTAAATATACCAGTTTTTCTTTGGTTAAGACAAGAGTTGGACATGTGGTAGACACATGTCATATGCATGTGTAAGAGAATACTTGTAAAATCTTCCAAAAGCTTTCTCAAAACCCCCACCACATCATCACTATTTTCACCACACTCTTCCTCCCCACTCTCTCTCACCATCGATCTCTCTCTCTCTCTCTACCTGCACAATTCACTTTTGAACTATTAAAGCTCCATTGTTATCAATAATTGAGTTCTTGAAGTGATTCTTGGAATGTTGTAACAGTTTTAATCAAAGAAACTACCCATTGTCAAGCACATTAAGGTAAATCTTTACACATTATGTGGGTTTTTTTTAGTTAAAATTTGGTTCACCCAAAAAGAGAGTTTGGATCAAATGGGTTTTAAGTATGAAAATGATAATGTGTGTGTCGAGTATGTGTGCAAATATATGTATGTTTGTGCCGTAATGTATGTATATATGGGTGTATATGTTTATTTCAAAATATACATGCATACAAGGATGATTTTTGCTTGGATGATGATTTTGGTTACTGATCGGTGTCGAAGTACCAATCAAAAATACGAGTTTTCACTCAAGTCCTATGACCCAATTTAGTTAGGGAAGTCAAGTATCGATCTACGAGAAGTCAAGTGGAAATCACTTTCAACATAACTAATTAACTACTTGCAATAAAAATTTAAACTTGAAATTGTTGATTTTAGGTTTTAATTGGAAAACAATGAACTTGCACTAAAAACAAACTAATTAAAACAAGAGATTGTAAACAGTAAAATGGAAAAGTGATCACTCTGGATTTCAAGTTAATCAGGTAATTAAAGATGCTTTGAATTGTCGATTGAAAACTACATAGACATAGCTTATGCTTGAATTGATCTACACCTAGAATTTGGAAACCAATTAATGACCTTATTGACAACCAGTAACTAGACCGATGTTGTTGATTCGGTTGATTATTAATTTCACAAAACCAATGATTATAAAAGCTTTGAAACTCAATTTCATCAACTACCAATCCACTCAAGCTATGAATGAATAAAAAGTAATTAAATTGAAATTGCAAAGTAATAAAACAATCGTTAGGGTTTCACAATCAAGCAATACTAGAAAAGTAAATCAATGAAAAACTAATCTAATACCAATGTTTAACAATCCAAAGTAAACTTTAACTACTAAACCTAACCATCCATCCGGAGACGATCACGAGAGACATAGCCGGACATAGCAACACTTGAATCTTCAATCTTCATGTGAAATTGCATGTTGGAATCTTGATATTGTTGTTCGGATTGATGTTTCGGGGCTTTAGAACGCTCCAAAATCGCCCAAGAACTTGCCCCCAAGGTGTGATAGTCGACTAGGGTTGATTTGAGCCTTAAATACCCCATAAAACGCTAAGTTTGGTGTTTTCCGTCGACCCTCGACGTAGCTTACGCCCCTAGGCGTAACTTACGCCTACATGCATATTGGAACTGCACCTTACGCCCAGAAAGCTCTGTCTTACGTTTCTAGTTACGGATCAGCACCCCGGCATAAGTTACGGCCCCTTAGGCGTAACTTACGCCTGACCTGATATCATATTCAGCTCCGTCTCGTCGAGAAACTCAGTTTTCATATATTATTTGTCCCGTAACTTCTATCCTAGCTTAAGATATGCCTCTTCAAAGTTCCCGACTTCTACTTCGCACCTTCGGATGTTCGGATGTGCTCGTCCTAGCTCCCCGTTGTTCGTTTTCCATCTAAAAACACTTCTTTGCCTCATTCAACCTACAAACACACAAACACACAAGGTAGCTTCTATTTTGCATAAATAATCACATCGAACCACATAAAAACATCCAATTAAGCATCTTAAAATCCTTACCAAACCCTTTGCATCAGTTACATGCATGAACATGTATGTATAGGTGAGATGGTTACATGCATGAACACATATGCATACACACACATATGTATGTATATGTGAGATGGTTACATGCATGCATAGATATATACATATATATGTATGTTCGTATATATGTGTATGTATATATGGGTTAGTTACAACCATGCATAGATATAACATATATATATATATATATATATATATATATATATATATATAAAAGTATTATCAAGTAAATTGAGTTTTGAGAATAATGAAAAAGAGGTTATTTTGAAATAAATAAATTTGATTTTTAAAGTCTTAATATACTTAAAAACAAAATCATTTTATTATAGAATTTACAAAGGAATGTTAGAAAAATAACCATAAATTTAACAAGCTAAAAATGAGTGTTTTAGTAACTTAAAGCCTATAAAATAGAGTTTTTTATAAAAATAATTTGGAACAGGTTATGTAACTGTAAAAATAAATTTTATAACATATTTAAAGTATAAAATCAAGTGGTTTTATAAATGTAATGATATAACGGTTAATTAGGACCGAAAATACGCGTTTTGACTATTTTTAACGTATAAAAAGAGACATTTTATGATAAAAATTTGTAATTTATAATGTATAATTATTGTAAGAAAAATATAAAATGAAATACTTGAAAACTATGTCTAAAAATGGCGTAAAAACGTCGTTTTAACGCAAAATTTCGACATAATTTTGTGGCTGATTTTAAGCGGCAAATTTTGCGTAAAAATAAGTATTTTTAGAAGTCACTTATATCATAATGCATGTTGACGTGCTTGTATGTTGCATTGTCGTTTTGTCGGTAAAATACGTTGAAATTGTCATTTTTGACAAATTGTTTTAAAAATAATTAAGTTTGGAGTTAAAATGGATTTTTAACAAAGATATCTTAGTTATTTGCAAATTATATGATTTAAAGACGTTAACTTATGATTTATGATAAGTAACTAAATTCGAGTCACCAACGGATTGTTTGTGTGAAATATGTTTCCCTTAGTGGAATGTGTTTAAGTCTAGTTAAGTTGGGCGAACAAATTACATGATGAGCTTGTATTTAGACTGTTAATGCATCCCTAGGGTTTTAGGGAGCTAGTGAACAGTCTGGTTATTTGGAAATCTTTGTTGCTAGCAAGAACGCATTAAGGCGAGTTTCACGACCCCTTTTTAACTATGTTTTGGTTTTTGATAAACCAGGGGAGAAACATACCGAGAAAAGAAATGTTTGTCTTTGTAATGTATATGTTTGTGTGGTATGTGATTTTAATAGCTCTTGAGTAAGCGCAGTTGGGCATGGTTCTCGTGGATTTGTTTCCAAGTGGTTTTGCGCATGGATATTTTTTGTGCCTGCAGTCATAATTATTAGTCTAGGGGGAGAGACCGCATGATATATTGGTAGATCTATAGGGTTTGACAATCCACTTCCCGACCAGGTGTCATGGTCCGTGAGTAAAGGGAGCAATATATGTTGAGGGGTGTTCGCACCTTGTTTTTGGTTTGATTATGGGCTCATGGTGTCTATCGTATCGCAGGACCTAGCTAGGCTACGATGAGTTCACTAGCATAACATTTTGGCATTACATTCTTTTCCATGATTATTGATTAAATGTTTTATTTTGAAAACCTGTGAACTCACCAACCCGTTTGGTTAACACTTGTTTTTAATTTTGGTATGTTTCTTAGGTAAGTGGCATGTCGCTGCGGGTCATGATGTGACAGTTCTCATGCAAAGTAACACAAAACTCCTGAGCCAAAGCAATCGAATCCATTTCCTTGAGGTTTACAACTTTCTTGCTGGTTCTAGAACCAGCCACTCCACCCGACCCAGTTTCCATAACAGGATCCTCATCAACCGGGTTAGGAGACCTAATAACACTCATCCCTAACACAACTCGGTGGCAAGCGAGAGCCGTTATAGAAGAACACTCCGGAACCAACACATCACCACATACCTCACCTACGTTTCCTTCGTCCTGAGAGGAAGGACTTGGTGCCGCCCGCTTTGCCGGCAACACAAATACCTCATAAGATGATCCAACCTCCGTAGTCGATAGTATAGCAGAATGGTTACGTAGGCGAAATCGTAAGGGCATGCGTTTGGAAGGATCACCTGTTTTCTACACACCACCAACAGCGGCGACACAGCTCCTCACCATCTTTGCCAATGACAACACGTCATCATCGGTACTAGATATATCCTTCAACGGAGACAGCTCACGAGACGACAACACTGCATTTTTTGGTGGCCAGGGAATAGGAGTTGTTACGTCCACGGTCACAAACTCCATGTCTGGTTAGCCTTCTTCAAAATCGTCAACAAATTCATTTATATAAAAAAACATCAATAAACATGCTGGAACAAGGCCATCACACAACGACAACAGGCAACACAACACAATCTCAACAAAAAAAAAAGAAATCATCATCATAGCAAACAACAAACAGAGAGAAGGGAAAAGTAACAACGAAGGACCTTCCCCATCTTCCTATACGACAGGCCGACGGTCCAGTTCCTCCCATAGGCTACTCATACCGGCCATTACTAATAACGGCTCGGGAAAGACAACCGCTGGAGTCAGGTTCTGTGTTAGCAAAGATTATAACCGTCGATCACAATCATGAAGCGGCGGGGCTGGATCCTCATATGCCCGATTAATATCGCGAAAAGGCAAGGGTAGAGGGAGAAAGCGATCGGACACAAAGAAAAAAACGTGTTTTCCATTCACGCAGGCAATGTAACAACTTACTGACACAACTAGGGAACACATGAGTTCTCCGTTTTTCAAACACGAACCAGTCACCGTCAGATCTAAACCGATAGAACTGTCGAAACAGAGGCACATTGCCCATACCGCCCATGGATCGACACGCAAGTTCAAAATGAACATCCCTCTGGAACCCTAACGGATGAATTTGAGAAAAATGGACTCGATAAAATTGAAGAACGAAAAACAGAAAAGACGACAATGGATAGCGAACACCACATGATCTGAACACATGTGTATAAACGGTCACAACACCAGCGCGTCAACCGCGGATTCATTATTCCCCGATGCACGTGGCCGCAAATGTGCCGGAATCCGATATATCCGGCAGAACAACTTCACATCCTTTTACTGTTAGGATGGATGCCGCCAAACGCAAATCTTGCCTATTGATCATTCGGATAACTCACGAACCAAAGAAAACTCAGCTGTTCGAAAGATCGGAAGCTGGAAGACGAGAGAGGAAGTTAGGACCAAGTTCGAAGAGGGGCTGTGTAATAATGGGATAAGTCACATCATCGGAACATGTGTAACCGCCAGAAAAACATAGACCACGCCTGGCGCCTATTTTCAAACACAAAATACCAATGGGCACGTAAATGTAAGGCCCAAATCAATACCGAGGACTCTAAAAAAACAGAGTGAAAAGGTCCAAGTCAGTAACCTGAACCCTGCAAAACTTGGAAAAAATTCACATTGGTCGTTTGACCCTCGTAGGAATAAATGAGAGTTCACCTAGCAACGATCCCTTAATCGTACTCGTTGAATTGGGGGGACTTGAAGAGTATACCCACAACAAGGGCATAACAGTAAATAATAAGCACAGTAACACATGATGAAAAGGGAAACAAGACTTGCATTTAATGCAAGCCGTCGCAAGATATCAAACAATAAATGCAAGGATTGCATGGTACAAGGGAGTATATTAGTTCAAATAAAGGGATATTAACATAATATATGATATATTAGTGAAAAGAATTAGGTTAATGAATCAATGGGTTGATGATGTGAAAAACAAATTGTTCGCACACAAAACCCTATCTTATTAAATCCACACACACACATACACACATATATATATATATAGGAGCCCTTGATCAAATAAATGAATGGTTAAGATCTAATGCTCACCACATTTTATTTAAAATTTCCGTAATTAAAGTTAAAAGGGCAAAAAATGAATTGCCTACATTTGTTTTTTTTAATCAAGTTCCACCATTTTTTTAAAAATCGAGTAACTTTTAAACGCTCAATTATTTTTTAAAAAAATTACACCATAAAATAGAGAATTTTATTATCTTTAATTTGAGTATAGTATTGTTATAGTTTTTTTCGATTTTTTTACGTAGTCCGTGATTTTAATGCTTGGTACGTGATTATTAATACGTAATTATGCAGGTGTTTCTTTGATATGCAGGGTAAATGACGGTCTGTAATTTTCATATAACGTGGTACGTGATTATATGGTCCGTAATTATGCAGTTGGTCATTGAATATGTGAGTTAAATTACAGTCCGGAATTTTATGAATCATGGTCTGTAATTTCATATGGACGATAATACCCCTTACCTTGATGACACATGTCAAATTCTTATGACTTCTTACGCTTCTTACGTAAAATCTTTTGTATTATAACCGGCCTTTATATATATATATAGGGTATAAATAATTTGAAAACCCCTCCTTAGTGTGAAAACTATGAAAACCATGTAAAAATCATGTAAAAAAGTGTTTTTTTTTGAATTTTTTACGGGTTTATTACATTATTTGGCACATTTTTATACAAAAAAAAAAAAATTAAAAAACGCATTTAACACAATTTTACATTATTTGGCACTTTTTACAGGTTTGTTACATGTTTATTACATTATTTGATACATTTTTATTTGGCATATTTTCATCTCGATTTACATGTCGGTTATAATGGTTAAATGATAATTGTGATGTACACGCATTTAACACATTTTACCATTCTTACATGTGCACTTCCTATTTAACTGTATGAATAGATTTATGGTTATATATATTAATACTAACACTAACATTATATTGTCATAAATAAATTATTCTCATGTTTTTAATAACAACCGATTGCCTTACATCCGTCTTCTTTTACAAACATTAATAGATTACTTACTTATTAACAAAGCCTGACAGTTTATTTAGGCTTAAGATTTATGGATTGAGTCAGGGGCGTCTTCGAGAATTCGAGTGTCCTGTGCGAAAAGGGAAAAAAAAGGCCCCTTAGATAAAAGTTTTTTTTACATATAATGACTAATGTTGTGACAATTAACGTAAACATAACAAAATCATAGTTTTAAAACTTAAAAGTACGTACCAATTTTTTTTTTCTTTTTGGGCTGGCCGAATGGGCCTTGTAGATGTGCCTATTGTTGTTTTTTTAATCATTTATTGGGCCCTGTAGTTTAATTTATAGAATGTTATAATAGGACAATTGAATTTTTATAAAAAATATATAGTATATATAAATTTTTTTTTATAAAATTGTGCCCCTAAAAACGATGGGCCTTGTGCGGGAGGGGGGTTTGCACCCCCTCCAAGCCGCCCCTGGATTGAGTCTTAGATGAATCTGAATTTGCATTAAGTCTTACTGAGCTTAGAGGTGTTTATCGGTTCGGTTTTCAAAAATTCCCCCCTAACCGTTAACCGAACCTAGCCGAATTCGGGATATGGTTATCCGAACCGAATTCAACCAAATTCAATTCGGTTCGGTTTCGGTTATAACCGAACAAACCGAATTCAACCGAACAAACCGGTTAAAAACCGAATTTAACCTAATAAACCGAATTCAACCATATATTATTAATAAAAATAATAAATTTAATTATGAATTCGGTTTAATCGGTTAACCGAATAAACCGAACAAACCGAATTCAAAAATATCTAAAACCGTTAACCTGACCGAAAACTGAATTCGGAATTAAAATTACGGTTAGGAACCGAACAGGAAATCGAATTCAGAATTCGGTTCGGTTTTTTCGGTTACGGATACGGTTCGGTTATCGGTTTTAAACGACACCCCTAACTGAGCTAGTGTCTAGTAAAGTATCAAATTGTCGAAGGTGGTGCATTCATAATCACAATCATCTCAAATGATCCACACCAAATCATATCTGCAGCCACGTTAAATAATCCATTTTAAACCCTAGAACCCTACAATCCCTTTTTATCTCTAATTACTTGCCCTACCCAGGGATGTTCATCGGATTAGATTACAAGTTATTTATTCGAATCACTTTAATCGAATTTGACTTGACCTAAACCTGACACGAATTGGCTCGAGTTCCATCCGATTTGAATAAGGATTCGTTTCGGATTTCGTATAAACCCATACAACCCAAATAAACATCAATATAGGTTGGATGGGGGTAGGGCTGTCATAACGAGTCAGACACGACCCGTTAAGACACGAAACATGAACTGGTTAGATACGAACACGGACACGACCCGTTAAAAACACGTAAACACGAAATGACCCGTTAAAGAACCTGTTAACATTTAACACTATAAATGACATGTTAAAGAACATGTTAAAACCCGTTAAAAAACTATGGTTAGACAATTAGAAATTTTTTGAAACTAATCGGTTACCCACATATTTTATTATATTATTTATTATAAATTTTAAATTTTAAACAGGTCTTAACAGGTTTTAACGGAATCTTAACATGTATTAACGGATCTTAACGGGTTTTACTTGTTCAGACACGAAGAATAAACATGTTTTAACGTGTCGACCTGTTTTAGACACGAAACATGTTAAGGGTAAACACAAAACATGTTAAAATCGCGTCGTGTCGTGTCATGTTAACGTGTTCGTGTCTGAAATTGCCAACCCTAGGCGGGGGACTAGGCACCGAGTCAATTGGATTGGGCTGGAACGGGTACCCCAAAAACTCAAATGTAAACCTTGTATTTGAATCCGGCCCGATTATCCAAAACCTATTTCGAGTTTGGATATACCCAACCCAACAACCTGAATTACGATTCCAATTAGTTTTTTTCGAGTTCATATACGATTCGGGTTTTATTTATTTTTTTCTTCTGACCCTTCCTTCACCCGTGATTCATTAATTTTTATAAGGCCTTTTAAAAATTCAAATTAATGAAAAAAATCGAACGATCCGCACGAATCGTATTAGCTATTAACAAATGCACACGCCGCTTCATTCCCACACATCCCAATTAGCAAAAAGTGTCAAGATTCCCTCGCATCATATGCTCAATCATCCCAGTTAACATCGATTTTGATCGTTACAACACTTTCCTGCAATCGCACTGATCATATTTCTACCAGAGGTGCGTAAAATCGAGAATTCAACCTCTCGAGGATGTAAACATTCATGCGAGTTTCGTGATTTTGATCTATCGTTTCAGTATGTTCTGTAATTATTTTTATATTATATTTTTTTTTGAAATTGAGATGTTATTTTGTATTTTTTCATGTAAGAGGCTTAAGATCTGTTGATTTGTCGTTTTATATTAGCTTGTAGAAATGTTTTGGTTTTGATTTCACTTCAGTGATGTGATAGATTGTTTGAATTTGAATTCTGGTAGGCTATGTTCTCTTAACAACTGCCTGATTAGTGTTTGTCTCATAAGTATTAGGGCGTAGGCGTTTCTGATGTAGTGCTGACTGCTAAGTAGGACACCTTCATTTGGGATGTTCTTGCTTTCATGTTCGTTTTGTCATCAAATTTGGGGCTCACATTTGCATGTTTCTGGATCCAGGATGTTCAATTGACAAATAATATTTTGAAAGAACCATTTATATCCACAAATTTTTTAATTTTAAAATTGAAGTGCATGGAATTTATTTTTATGTCCTTAAATCATCTTATGTATAATGATCTTTTTGGTTCTCAACAATTTATTGGTTATGATTTGGATGCATCCTTTATATATATATAGAAAGTTACTTTTATTCTTTTTAAATCATGTAATGTATAATGATTCTTTTGATTCTCAACAATATATTGGTTCTTATTTGAATGTATCCCTATACATATAGGAAGTTACTTTTATTACTCTTTTTTTATATGGTACATAAAAGCATAAGAATAAAACAAGGGTAATATATGACAAGCAATAGAACACTAATCAAACCAAAATGTTCCTAATATCAGACAAAGACAATAAGGGAATGGGCAAGCATAAATTTCCCATGTTTAGCAGGGCTAAGTCTAAAAGGAAAACATACTGCTTAAGACATACCTAAAACTAATGAACTTGATAATGGAGACTAAGAACTTAGAAAGTCTCAAGCACATATCCTACAATTAAAGGTAACCTACCTAAAGGAAAAACCAAACTATGAGACCTCAACAAAGACCATCCTATATTAACTCCTAAAACACTTTAAAAATCCCTTACCTTTATTCTATGTCTCCGATAATTCTTGTCACCAATCATGTACTTAGAGACTGCAGGTCTGACAAATCTTAATGAATCTGCTCATCACATGTTAGATTTGGTCTGCTTCTACTCCCCTTAATCTCCACTGTGAGGGTTTCCATTCTTCGTATAGGTGCCATCATCTATCACCTCTGCACATACCCAAACCATATTCATCTTCCCTCCCTTATATCAAAGGTACCCCTATTGCAATGGAATTGAGTTTAGTCAAGTTAAACTAGGTAACCTTCAAGGGTAGCGCCTTTATAAGCGCTCTGGCTGATGTTCGAAATTCTGGATGTATCCTGGATAATCTTAGAGTTGTGAAATACTTTGAGATTAAACATTTTAGTGGTTTGATTTGAATTTCTCAATCCGATAAAATATAGAAAAAAATTTCAAAAACAATTAGGATTTCTGTGTTTGAATTTGTTAACTAGAATAAGATGATTAAAAAACTACTAATACGTATTAACTTAGTTATGTGTTAAATTTAAATTTGCACAAAATTATGTCAAAATTGACAAACGAAATCATGATTAAAAATACAAGAAATAAAAATTCTTATGAGTTAAAATTGACAATATAAACCTAGCCAGATGGTTTGAATATGATTACTTTGGACCTTTGCTTAACAAGTCAATCCAATTGCATTAAAATAGCAACAACAAAGGTGGTTTGAAATTATCATTCACTGATTGTTGCCTTAACCCCTTACAGGCAACCAGTGCGGCAGAAGCTACGCTTTACCAGGTCCCATCAATTAACAGAGTGTTAGTGGACTCCTTTGAATTCCTTAAGGTTTCTCACAAAAAAAAGTTAGGTTAGGTTTGGTGGCTAGGCACTGACTTTTTGTGAATGACACAAGATTCCCTTTGTTATTTGCAAGAATTTGGTATTAGTTTTATGGTGAAGCTATCAAAATACTGAATACAAAAATTCAAGGATGGGAAGATTTTTTCTCATGTGTTCTGATCTGCATCTTGTTTCTAGATAAATCATTTAAACGACTGAAACATCTTGTTTTTGAAGGTTTGCTTGTATTTTAAGACTTCCCTGAAAAGATTGTTTAATCATTGATTTGGATATATAAGAAACTGGCATCCAGTGGTTGTGGACATTATGTGTAGCTATAAATGTATTTGATTTTGATAATACACAGTTCTGTTCAATAAAGTAGCTTTATTTCTGTACCCATATATGTGTTGCAAGTTTTAATGTTTGTATAGGCTTATTTGAAGACATTTTCTCTTTTTATCAAATTCTAACAAAATTTTGATCACTAATACATCTGTGCTTGTATCCTAACTGAAAGTAGACTCTAAGGTTGTGTTTGTTTTTTGCCAAAAGGTCTGCGTGACCTCTTATGTCTGCGCCGCGCAGACGCGGGCAGACGTTGGCACTCAACAGACCGTTTGTTTTCTCGCAGACATTTCATTAAAAAAGGTCTGCGCGGCCTCTTCTTGGCGCAGACGTGGACCAAGCTCTTCTTGAGCTCTTACAACCTCTTCTGCCTCTTCTCAGTTCGTCGCCCCCTTCACCCCAGCTCCACCGCCGACACCCAAGAGCTCCACTGCCGACAACCACCATCTCCACCGCCGACAACCACCCCTTCGCGATTTCCCCCTCCACCGCCGCTGCCTCTTCGCGATTTACAGCCACGATCGCCGCTGCTTCTTCGCGATTTACCACCGCGACCACCGTCGCCTTCGTCCCTGCGTCGCGACCCTTCGTCCCTGCGCAGTGGTGGTCTTCAATCGAAGATGAGGGGTGACGAAAACGAACCCTAGGTTCGAATATCGGAGATGAGGGGCGACGAAAACGAACCCTAGGTTCGAAGATCGGAGATGAGCGACGAAAAGGAACCCTAGGTTCGGAGATGGTGCGACGATCGGTGACGTCTTCGACTGTGGAGTTGGGCTGAGCAGGGAGGTGGTAGACGGCGGGGCTGGGCTGAGCAGGGAGGTGGTCGACGGTGGGGTTGGGTAACCATGGAAGAGGTCGACGTTGGGTTGGGATGGTGGGGTTGGGAAGAGGTTTTAAGGTTAATAAAAAACAAACACCCCCAAAAGCTCTTCTTGCAGGGGTTTGGTCCACCTCTTCTGCAAAAGATGTTTGCAGACGTGGTCCGCAGACTGCAGATGTTTTACCTCTTAAAAAACAAACACCACCTAAGATAATTTATTTTTTGATACTTTTCTTATAAAATTAATTATAAAAATATGTAGTTGCACCGTTTGTCACCATGTCCATCTTTCGGCGTCATGGATCTTCTCAGCAGAAGCAAGAGCAGGATCAACCTGAACTGCAATCAGAATCCAAGGTAAAGTTAAATTTATCTGTCAATTTGACATTATTTGTATTTAGTTTGTTGTTATTCAGATAATCATATTGAGAATTTACACTTTTCTGATGACGGTTTTCTGAGTGATGTGATATATTGTGGTCAACACAGGTCAATGAGCTTAAAGCTGCTCTTGGACCGCTTTCTGGGCGTAGCTTACTGTACTGCACGGATGCTTGTTTGATAAGATATTTGGAAGCCCGAAACTGGAACGTACAGAAAGCAAAAAAGATGTTGGAAGAAACCCTTGCATGGAGATCAACGTATAAGCCTGAAGAAATCCGTTGGGTTTGTGATAATAATTATTAATCAACCATTTTAATTTCTGTTTAATTATCTAAAGTTGTGTAATACTTAAGCTAATGAATTAAGTTTGTCTTCACTTTTTAGCATGAAGTTGCAGTTGAAGGTGAAACGGGGAAACTATTCAGAGCAAATTTTCGTGACCGGTTTGGAAGAACTGTCCTGATATTGAAACCAGGATTGCAGGTGACAGAATGATCCTCAATTCTAGTGGCGGGTTGGGTCATATTTTGTATTTTTTTTTTCTTTAAAATTTTTCCAAAAAAAGGTTTACTTCTAAAGAGAAAATCACGAAAATTATCATTTTCCTTGATGGATTCTACCTAAATAGACATGTTAGGAACAAATCATATATTTCAGTCGCGTATCGACTTTTACTCATATATTGGATTTTTTTGACAATAATGACTTAAGCTGATGTGATACATGACACCATGCATTGTCATTCCCATATGTATTCTTATCACTTGTACTGTCAAAATGTTTCAGATTTAGGCAAGTAAAAGTAGATACACAAGTAAAGATTCGCATATCTCATGGCTTTGTGCATGACATCATTGTAAATTGTAATATTATATGACCATATAAGGCAACACAGAAATTAGCTACTTTCATGGTTTCTCTTTTCTAAAATAGCATGTCTAGTTACATAAATTTAATAATAAGAAGGTTTATATAATTTGCGACTAAACATAACCCGAATAAACCCCCATCATAACTAAATGATTTGAAACCACAACATCTATCTGAACTTTTGGAGCAAGTTTACTTTTTTTTTTTTGTTTTTTTGTTTTTAATTTTTTGTTACTTACTGGCTTACATAACTTATGTTTATAAACTTTGTGCAGAATACAACATCAATGGACAATCAGATAAGACATCTTGTGTATTTAATGGAAAATGCGATGCTTAATCTTCCAGAAGGCCAGGAAGAAATGGCATGGTTAATTGACTTTACCGGATGGTCATTTACCACTAATGTACCAGTTAGAACTGCTAAAGACACCATTAACATACTTCAAGATCATTATCCTCAGAGGCTAGCAGTGGCCTTTTTATACACCCCACCAAGAATTTTTGAAGCATTTTGGAAGGTCTGTAGAAATTTCACCTTTTTACATTTTAGAGACCCATTTAGTCATATTCAATTATGAAGGAGTCGATTTGTGTTGCGTTTTATTTCAAACCGATCAAATCAAGAAGTTTTAACTATGAGGGGAACATATTGAATGATGTGTGGTAATAAAACTGATTTTTGGTATTAACGTTTGATAAAAATTGAAAAATAGACAAAAATATTTCTACGTTAACTAGAGTCAACTTGGCCTGTTTCGACCCAAGAGGACAAATATTTCAATCTGGTTAATCTTGTCAGCTTTACATTCTTTTGATCTGAATAAACGCGATCTACATTTCTATACATGACTGATACTTTTCTCTACAGATTGTTAAATTTTTCATGGATCCGAAGACAACCCAGAAGGTGAAATTTGTGTACCCGAAGAACAAAGAAAGTGTTGAACTCATGAGATCATATTTTGATGTAGATAACCTCCCAACTGAATTTGGCGGGAAAGCTACTATGAAGTATGATCATGAAGATTTCTCAAGATTAATGGCTCAGGATGATGTTAAAGCTGCTAAATTCTGGGATTTTGACCAAAAGACGGTGTCTGCAACCACCGGCTGTGCTGCTGCAGCAGCAGTGGCTCCAGAACCTGTTTAGACTATGGGCCAAACGAACCTAACGCTAAAATATTATAGCAAGTGAGAGTGATCTAATTAACCATGGTACCGAGTCTAGAATAGATGGTTAACTGGGATAGCTACTAGATCAATGATGGCTTGAACCCTTTTGGTCTGTTAATTATGATTATGGCCTTTGAATTATGTGTGCTTTGATGTTCATCTGTGACATTTGATACCTGTTTTCTTAAATCATGAAACTTTTAGCCTTTTTTATAGGTGCTGTGCACAAAATGACATGCATATCACGCCCCCTAGATCTCGTCTTCTTCACTCCGTGTAGATGTAAGCGTGCTTACTATATGATATTATGGTTTACGATTTACATATTTTGTCATTTATCATGTCGTAACAAACATATCAAATAAAGTTTTACTGATTAGTAGAGTCAGGAATGAGTGAAACAAAGACAAACTTTACTGCTATTCTAATAGATTAAAAATGTTGCTTTTGTATTCACTTTTCCTGATGTCATTTTACTTATTTGAGTAGTTTTATTGTCTCATATTTTTGTATTTTGTTTAATTATGCCTTTTGTGCTTGTTTTTTTAGAAGCAATTTCTTCTTTCTTCTTTTTTTTTCCCTTTGTTAGAGATAGATAGAGGTGGGTCAAAAAACAGGTTCTAGACCCGACTATCTGAACTATCATGTACAGGCAGTTTTTGTTTATCAGAGAAATCATAACCAGTATTGGGAGAAGAACCGGACAAAAACCAATAAAAACTGGTCAAAACCCCAATCTAGCCGGAACAAAATCTTAACTTTGTTGACCAAAATCGGAACCGATATGTAACCTGAACCGTTTCCGGTTTCAAAAAACAAAATCCTTTTGTGCATTTATAGAGAGAGGTAAGGTAAGGTTTATCTATATTTTACGTTCATTAGACTTTATAAATATTCAATGTTTCTAAGTGGTTGTGTATTCATAATCTGTCGGTAGGCAAGTGGGTTGAATCAACCGGTTCAAGCCTTCAAGGTGTGCTTTTCATTTGGACCGAGGAGAATCGGGTTATAAGTTGTAAGGCAATTTAAGCACTTGTCTATTTTTGATTTTTCGTTTTACATAAATATTGCATTAATTATGTTATAAAAATATATTAATATGATAAAGAATACACACTTTAAGGGTGTATTACTAAATCCACAACCCATATGTAATATATTTAAAAACATAGCTCAATATACATTTTAAGCTGCATAACTCAAACACAATTCAGACACGGTAACTTATTTATCCAAAGTAATTTTTATTTTTTTATAACTATAGAAATCCACTTACATGGTAAACTTTTGAGAAACCCCAATACTTGACTAACCAAAAGGAGCATGTAAAACACGGCCATATGCAACTGGATCGATAACTTTCATGATAATTGTTCTTAAGTGGAAATTAAACTTTATACCACCTTGATGTGACAGATTAATAAGTTGTAAATGGGTGCAATGGTTTGATGCATTAACCTTACAAATAAATGTTTTTTTAATTGAAAAAATTAGCATCCTGATTAATTGAACGGGTTAAAAACAATACGAATAAATAAATTAAAAATTACAACACAAAATTGACATCCTCAACAAGTACACAAAATTGTTCACTCTTATAGCGTTAGAAGATTCAACAAAACTTATATACACAAAACGGTTACAAATTAAACTAAAAACAACAAACAAATGTATTCATGTCGATGTCGTTTTACCGGTTCGGATAGGCTATGAACATGCTCTATAACATGTCAAATCATATCAAACCACAAACAGAAAGAAACTTGAACAAACTATTACAAAAGCCGCCTTCGAAAGTTTCGGGTGGTAGATTGATAGGTGCGAACAAGTAGACCGACACCGATTCCGACCCCGAGGCAAATTCCAAGGCCTAAACCAACACCAACCCTAACACCAGCATTAAACCAGGTGAGCTCACCATCTTCACCATCCATGTAATCATTTTGACCACCCCATTGAAGGCTATTATTGTAATCATATTCATTTTCAGGCTTGTATGGTCCATATTCTACTTCCTGCATGCCCACCACAGATTGTGACTTACAAAATTACCACATTTTAATCAACAAAAATTAAAGATAGCTCATACTTGTACCACAAATTTGTGGAAGGGACCTTAGTTTTCGCCTCAAGCACGAGGTGAGTGGTAACGCCTCATGCTCTCGAAGGGTTGAGGTGGCAACTCATATACTTTTAGGTCAAATTTGGTGACTCATGTAGTCATGTGTAAAAACAACATAAGGATGAAGAGACCATGAAATATTTAATTGATAAAGAGGTTGGTATGTAATAAAACAAGAGAGAAGCGACTGATGTGAGCGCCTTTTGCCTCGGAATTTAGGGCCAAACCTGGTAGCACCTGTTTCGTCATGCTTAGTATCCTGTCCTTCTATGACATGATGACTTCATGGTTTAGGTTGGGTGGTTTTGATTAAAGTTTTAGGTTGAGTTGCTAGCTATAGTTTTATACTTTTATGGGTATCTTTTCTCTTTGGAACTAACGCCCATTTGTGGCGCACACATATAATGTGTATATATATATATATGTGTGTGTGTGGGCCATCAAGGGGCTAAAGTAAAATTGCACTAATTTTAACGCTATTTTACTTAACGTTATTTTACTTGTCATGTGAAAATAACGTTAAAAGTGTTGGGATGATTAACTTCAAAGGACAACTATGAGCCGGGGACTCCTTTGGAGCAGCCTCTCTATCCCAACTGGGATAGAGGTAAGGTTTGTGTCCATACTTCCCCCCAGAACCTACTGAAAAGTGAGAATATACTGGGTAAGTTTGTTTGTTTGTTTTTATTAAAAACATTAAGCTTTTAAAAAAACTTAAAAATTTTGACTTTTTATTTGAAAAAAGAACTAGAAATGATGTTGAAATTTTAATTGTCACAACTAGTAAATATATTGACAAGATAATTCCAACTAAATTAATTTGTTAATTTTAGCAGGGTACCTGAAGATCAAGTCCAGATGCAACATCTTTCTGTAATTCAGTTGTCTCGCCCTCTGGAATTGGATCCAACACCCCTTTTCGGGTTTGCTTCTTTCTAAGACTAATTTGCAACGTCTTGGTCAAAATAACAGGCGAACCGGAAAACGAGCCTGCAACATAAACTTCAATCATAGGTGGCATTGAATCACAACCCATAATTTGTTTCCCCTTCAAAAACCGAGAATTAGGCCCAATCATTGATTCGCATTCCATACTCCATCTCTCAACATCATTGTTCTTCGATTTAACATAGCCATTATTATTCTTATCCATCTCCAAAACCCCAGAAAGAATCAAATCTTCACCATCAAAAACCTCAAATTTAACACTTCCTGATAATCGTATACTATCTGTGCTCACGAATGTAGCTTCTTCAAACGTTTTGTCTATGCGGTTTCTTTTTAAACGACATGAAATTCCTTGTGAGTCGAGGGTGCATCTTTTGTTGTTGACTTCCAGAATGGTGTCAGGGTCTAATGGAATATGGCTGAGAGTGAGGTACTCAGGGGTGTAGCTGTGAACCATAAAGTTGCTGATTCGAACATAGAATACGCGTATATCAAACCATGCTAACAATGGTTTGGTGTATGTTTGGTAAGCAGGATGCTTGATGATTTGTAGGTTGTTCTTCGTTGTTCCATTCAAATTCTCCATGTTTATCAGAGCTTAATTCTCATGGACAAAACTCAAAGAATCAACCCTGTTTTAAAAAGCAAACAATTTAAAAATAATTGAGTTCCCAAGATTCAGTTTAAGGGGTATTTAGTATTGCTTATTACAACTGCTAATAGCATTCCCATCAAAATCTCTATCTTCATCTCTATAATTTAACCAAATATAACATTTTTCTAAATTTATCCCTAAATGGATTTACTCTATCCCATCTCATTCTTAATCTCTATCACTGTTTCCGTCTCGCTCACAAACAACTATTTTACTTTTTTTTTTCTTAAACACACGAAAAATTATAAAGATGGGGAACTGGGTTCTCTATATTTAAAGAACCTCTAAACAACAACAACAAGCGTACCCAGTAGAATCCCACTTAGAGTGGGGTCTGGGGGGGAAAGATAAAGACACACCTCACCCCTATACTACAAGTCTACAAGTAGAATAGAGAGTCTGCTTCGATAAGAGTCTCCCCGGCTTAAAGGACAATTTTTTTTATTTTATTTTATTTTATTTTATTTTTTATTTTTTTATTTATTTTATTTTTTATTATTATTTTTTATTTATTTATTTATTTATTTTTTTTATTTTATTTAATTTATTTATTATTATTATTTATATATATATATACACATACAACAACAACAACCATACCCCGTATATTCCCACTTTTCGGTAGGGTCTGGGGGGAGGGATAGAGAGGCTGCTCCGAAAGAGTCCCGGCTCAAAGTTATAGTTTGAAGTCGGCCATCCCAATGATTTTAACGTTATTTTCACAAAATAATTGAAATAACGTTAAAATTAGTGCGCTTTTGCCCCTTAAGGGCCCACACATATATACATTATATCCGTGCACCACAAATGGGGCGCATATATATATATATATATAGGGAGGTATTCCATTAAGAACCAATTTTATATTAGGAACTTGAGAACTTCATAATACACTTGTACATTATGCTTTAAGTTTTGTACATAGAGTGGTTATTTAAAAGGGTAAAATAGTAACTTCTCATACTTTAAAGTTAAATTACTTTTATACCCTTAATAACATATGGTTCAAAATTAGTTCCTTTGGTTCTTTCATATTTAATGGTTCTCAATTGAATAAGTCTCTCTCTCTCTCTCTCTATATATATATATATTTTAAACACAACATAACATACAACCACAACCGGAAGCATAAGGTACAAACATGAAAAACACAAAACGAATTAAACGGGCATGTAAGCATTAAATCGTGTTGAGTCATCTTAGAAAGCG
Organism: Mikania micrantha; assembly: GCA_009363875.1. Classification (NCBI taxonomy): domain Eukaryota; kingdom Viridiplantae; phylum Streptophyta; class Magnoliopsida; order Asterales; family Asteraceae; genus Mikania; species Mikania micrantha. The sequence continues at coordinate 50,605,517 of CM018684.1, forward strand.
AACACCCAACCCACCCTCCTGCAGACAATCATATAACACATATAAACACATATCATCAATCTCAGACCAGCATACAGGCACGACTAAACACATATCATAAATCCGGACATATATAGCACATATAACACGTATAACACATTTTACAGAAAACACCCACCAACCCACCATCCCACAAACATTCAAATAGCATATGTAAACACATATCATAAAACCCAAACCAGCCAACATACACGACAACAGCCGAAGACCCCTATGTCAAGAAAACTATGAAAGGACCTATGTATCTTGCACCTTTATTCTACGCCTCCACTGATTCCTATAAAAACAAAAGTTTAAATTTTGGAGACATAATTTTACTACAAGTGCTCTTATATTCCATTTGGATGCAGAAGATAAGCAATTTTGAGTGTTTGGAACAATTTATAAACAGTTTTAATAAGTAACCCCTAACATCCCTTCAATATAAACAACTTCTTCTTTGACCTAGAACAATCAAAGTCAAAATTGATTTCTGTCATATCCTAAGAAGTCAGAACCGACTGTTATAACTGCAGATTACAAGCAACACTTCACCCCACATAGAAACATCCATCTGAATGCTAGCATATGAAATTAGCCTGATTATAGAAATTGAAACGCTTTTACTAAGCAAAATTAAATAAAATTAAAGTGAAATTAGGGGGAAAACACCCTAACAAACTAATAACGTTACAAAATTCAGAAGCCACCCACTTAAGAAATCAATAATTTGGATTCGGCATAGATTCCCAAAATCAAAATACCTAATTGTTAAATTGATTCAAAAAATAGCTCAAATTCATGCATAAGAATAGGGAAAACAAACCAGAAATCAAGCATCCAACCCCGACATCTGTTTATCAATTCGCTAATCTGGATGCGTGTGTGTGTGTTCACATATTATTTATTCCAAATTTTTTTGGGCGAAAAGATAAAGATTTGGAGCCAAAAAGATAGTCGGCGATCCCTAATGTCGACAAAACGAAGAATCAAATTCTTAATTAATCAACTTACCGTCCACGAAGTCTCAATCAACACCAACTTCCCAAATATTCAAATCGAACAGAATCTGGAAGTAATTTCATCAATCACTTGATAACACCCCCACGAAATCGATTTAGATCTGCCCTAAAAGTATTCCAACTTTTTTGGCGTAAATCGAAGAAAACAGACCACTGAAAAGATGAAATTGATGTCTTTAAAACCAGACTTGAAGACGCATGGGATGGATACACGTCGAATTTGACGGTGATTGGGAGGGGAAGGTTCGATCCTTATCCAAATGGGTAACGAGGAAGATCAAATCCGGGTGATGGTCGATTTTGAAAAGGGATAATTGTTGTCTTATTAATTGCTAAATGTTGATATAAATGACACGACTTAACTTTCCAAATTAAGAAAACTTGTGATGCGACATCCCATACCTCCGATTTAATTTCCAAAATATAATTTAGAAGACAAATTTAAAATAAATGATGTCTTGTTCTGGTGGTAAGATAGAGGTAAGTGATAGAAGACTCAAATCCTATGTTCGATTCTTGATCTCACCCGGTTTTACCGACCTTTCATCGTAGTGTCTTTGGGCGGGTGCTTGGGTCGGGTTTTCCCCGGGAATTGGTGGCTGATGGGATATGGGCTCCGTCTGTCTGGACTAGTGGCCAACTTGGAAATCCTTTAGCTATTGGGGGCCGCGTACGGAGTACCCGACACTTGATTAGTTGGCCGTTAAAAAAAAGGGGACAAATTTAAAATGTAGTCGTCACATTTTATTTTTTTATTTATTTTACTTATGTGAGTTTTTATTTTTGTAATTGTTTGAACTTTAGTTTAAATAGCAAAATCAAGGAAGCCGAAGACCCAATGTCCCAAAGCCTATATGGTATAGTTAGGGATATAATAATTTGAGTGATCGGTTGAATGGAAAGAGTGAGTGGGAAGAGTATAACACGATAAGTCGAGCGGGCACGAAGACAATGAGTCGGGGTTCTATATGTTTTGAAGAGTGTCACACCCCCAAATTCTCACTCGTGGCGTATGTCCACGTGGATGTGACGTGTCCAGAATCACAGCTCAAGGTCATATAGAACGACTCTATATGCGTTTACAATCCAAGTTTGACACATACACTCATAAAATAGTTTGCAGCGGAATAAAAGTTATCATATCATATTGCAGCGGAAAAATCAAACGTTTGACAAAAATGCAGCGGAAATGTTAATAGTTTAACACAACATTGTTTAACAGAATAATAGTAAATTGTTTTCAAAATAACAAGACAGAATGCATGTAAGTTCCTAATGCTCTTCCCTTAGTTTGTGCATTCCTGTCCTCACGCTAGCCACGCTAGTTACCTGAGAATACAAGTTAGAAAAGTGTCAACACAATGGTTGGTGAGTTCACAGGTTTTGATATACATATAGTAAGAAAGTGTGTCATGCTGTTTATCAAATGTTAGTACCGAGCCCTAGGCCCAAAGTGTCAGTGCGTCACTACCGAACTAGACTTGTTTGTCCTTGCCTCCGCTATGCCTCGTATGCATAGCAAGTTAGGTCAGAGTTTGCACGGGTTATGACATCCAGTCAACATAGTGCCCCGTGGGGTTAGTCATTCCCTAATGGATCCATCCAAATCTACCACGTTGTTCGTACATTAACGGTAAGACTTTGTGAGGGCTTAATACGAGCTCAACACTTAATGTTTGTCTAATAAACCAGCATACACAAAATGTTTGTACAGTAATAGATGTTTGACTCGATGCAACTAGTATTCTCCCCCTATTTAAAAGCGTTTGAAAAAGAGTAAAGAGGGGCCGTAAACTCACCTTAGTGATAAGAGTCGTAAATAAGCGTAAGCTCCTGATGTAGTAGCACGTGTCGGTCACCGGCAACCTATATCGTATACTGTATGTGAGTTCGTGTATGTGATTGTGCTAGTGTTTGTGTTAGTGCCCGTGTTTGTGTCCAACAACCCTTGGTTGTTTATGTTTGTCCGTGTCGGTCCACAATGACCGTGTTTGCTCGTGTTGGTCCACATTGACCGTGTTTGATCATGTTTGACCAAAGTTGACCAAAGTTGACCGTGTCAAGTCAACGACCCGTTGGTGAACCGTGTGACGGTTTGTGAATCGTGTAGCAACGTGTAAGTGTTGGTCGTGTGCAAAACGCGTAACTCGCGTCTATGGACAACTTATTATTTATAGTAAGTTTCCATTTTTGGAAAGTTCACAAAGCATATCGGTTTTATAGTTCTAGCATGTTTAATAGTCCTACGTGATCATGTTAACACATAGCACCTCATCATACAAAGTCACATAAGTCGTTTACAACATGTTTGCACATAAAAGTTTCATAAAATGGAAAGTTTCCATTTCTAGTATTCGTGATATCGGAAACCATCTAACTTAGAATCTAATCATCATGTTATAACATAATAAATCATTTAGCATGCCCAAATCTTTCAACACGTTGACAAATCGGTTTTTGTAACAATAAAGTTACTAAATATAGTAACTTTCTAGTTTTTCATGAAAATGACCATTTCAACCTTTCTAAACCAATCTTCATATCCTCAAACATCATAATAACCAATCTAGCATCACTTTAAACATAACAATATAGTCCAAATCATCACTTAACATTATTTCAACAAATAAAGTTACTAAAAATAGTAACTCATCACATATGACCATAATCATCATTAAAAATCATAATCTAAACATTCAAATCATCATATTATCAACCTAAGGGCAATTCTACATACATGCATGCTCATCATCTATACCAAATCACCATTTTGACAAAATAAAGTTTCTATTAATAGAAAGATTACCAAAAATCATCATTTTAATCTTTTCAACATCATCTAGACATGTACTAATCATCCAATATCATCAAGAAACATATCCATATACTCAAAATCATTCTAACCATCATGGATCATACATGCATGCATTCAAAATGCCATAAATCCTCATTTCAAGCATAGTCACATGTGTATAACAACTTAGATCATTACAAATCACCATTACATCATCATAGATCATTAATAATCATGCTAAAATCATCAAACCCAGAAGCTAATCTCGTGCATGTGGATTATAAGTGCTTGCATGTGTGATTTTTCACTTGCATGTGAGTGTAGTGGTGGTTTTAAGCTACAAGGAGTGTAGAACTACCTTTCAAAGCTTCAAGATCCTGAGAAAATGGTAAAGGGCAGCTCCTAGACCTCCTGACTCGTGAGTCTTGACAGGAACAAGGAGGTGACGATGATTCTTCGAGCTTCTTAGCAACCTCCTTCCACTTCCAAGCTTCAAATCTTCAATCTATGGCTTCAACAATGGTGTTTTTGGGTGTAAATGGTGGTAGCAGGGGGTTCTGATCGAGAGGAGCCGAGGTGGTGGCGTGAGAGTGTAAGAAAAATGATGAAAGATAGTATAGGCATCATTAGTCTTGGATTTATAAGATTTTGTCGACTGGGCGGTGTCGCGTACCGCGGAGAGGATTCAAAAAGGTTCTCCGCGTACCGCGGAGGATTTCGGGAGTCAATCCCCGCGATGTATGTCGCGTATCGCGGATGGAGTGCTTGTTGGGCCACCGCGTACCGCGGTGGGCTCCCAGAGAGCCCAATAAGCCCTTTTTAATGGTTTTGATCCGTTTGTCGTCGTTTTCACGCTTCCGAACCATCGTTTGGCCTCGTTTGAACTTCCTAGTTCAATGTGTGAGGGTTTCGTGAAGTTTCAAGTGTTGTGCTACACAATGTGCTTGACGTTCACCAACGTTCGTATGTTTTGACACGTGTGTGCTGTTTGCCGATAATTCTATGAATTATCTAGTCATGTGTCAGTGTTCGTACTGCCGTGCCACGTGTCACACTAAATTAATCTAATTCTAGTGCCACGTGTACATAATGCATTTAAATAAACATTTAAATAAATAAGATGCTGACCTGGAAATTACGGGGTGTCACATCCTCCCCATGTTAGAAAGAATTTCGTCCCGAAATTCAACTTGTGTTGCTAGTGTTTGCCTGTTCCGCGAACAGGTGTAGGTACTTTTGTTTCATCTGGTCTTCACGTTCCCACGTGAATTCCGGTCCTCGTCGCGAATTCCATCGCACTTTCACTATCGGGATCTTGCTGAGTTTGAGCTTCTTGGTTTCCCGGTCCATAATTTCCACCGGTTCCTCAACGAAGTTCAGTTGTTCGTCGATCTGTATCTCTTCAAGAGGAATAACAAGTGTTTCATCAGATAGACACTTTTTGAGATTCGAGATGTGGAATACGTTGTGCACGCTGCTCAGTTCAACTGGCAGGTTCAGTTCGTAGGCTACAGGGCCTATTCGTTTTGTAATCTCGAACGGTCCAATGTAACGAGGGTTCAACTTTCCTCATTTGCCAAACCGAATGACTCCCTTCCAGGGTGAGACCTTGAGTAACACTCTGTCTCCCACCTGGAATTCCAATGGCTTTCGTCGTTTATCAGCATAGCTCTTCTGCCTGTCCCGAGCTGCTGCCATTCGTTTGCGTATTTGCACAATCTTTTCAGTAGTTTCATGTACAAGCTCTGGGCCAGTCAGTTGGCTGTCCCCAACTTCTTCCCAGCAAATGGGTGATCGACACTTACGTCCGTAAAGTGCCTCAAATGGTGCAGCTTGGATGCTAGTGTGGTAGCTGTTATTGTATGAAAACTCAACTAATGGTAGATGAGTTTCCCAGCTACTGCCAAAATCAATAACACATGCCCGGAGCAAGTCCTCCAGCGTTTGTATGGTTCGCTCACTCTGTCCGTCCGTCTGTGGATGGTAAGCGGTACTCATATCCAATCTCGTGCCCAAAGCCTTATGCAGAGACTTCCAGAAGTGCGACGTGAATCGACTGTCGCGGTCAGATATAATCGAGATTGGCACCCCATGTCGAGTGACCACTTCCTTTATATAGATACGAGTGAGCTTGTCCAACTTGTCAGTCTCCTTGATGGGTAGGAAATGTGCAGATTTCGTCAGTCGGTCTACGATAACCCAAATGGTATCGCAACCGCTTGCCGTCTTTGGCAGTTTAGTGATGAAATCCATGGAAATCTGTTCCCATTTCCACATTGGTAATTCCGGTTGTTGAAGTAACCCTGATGGCTTCTGGTACTCCACTTTAACCTTTGAGCACGTTAGACACTTACTCACGTAGGTTGCTATTTCGGCTTTCATGTTCGGCCACCAGTAAGTTGTCTTCAGATCATGATACATTTTGTCAGAGCCCGGATGTATGGAATACCGGCTCTTGTGAGCTTCATCCATCACTACTTCTCTCAATCCCCCCTAGCGTGGAATCCAAATTCGATCCATCAGATAGTAAGCTCCGTCGTCTTTTACTTTCATTTGCTTATCCATGCCACGCATGGCTTCAAGAGAGAGGTTTTCTGTCTTCAAAGCTTCTTGCTGTGCGAGTCGGATTTGATTTGGTAGTTCAGAATGAATCGTGAGTTGTAGCGCACGCACGCGTTTTGTTGTTTCTTTCCGGCTCAACGCGTCGGCCACTACGTTGGCTTTACCTGGATGATACTTGATGGCGCAATCATAATCACCTGTGAGTTCAACCCACCTTCGTTGTCTCATGTTCAACTCTTTCTGATCGAAGATGTGTTGTAGGCTCTTATGATCGGTAAAGATAGTGCACTTTGTGCCATACAAGTAGTGTCGCTAGATCTTCAAAGCAAACACCACCACTCCCAACTCAAGGTCATGAGTCGTGTAGTTTTTCTCGTGCACCTTAAGTTGTCGTGAAGCGTATGCTATCACTTTCTCACGTTGCATCAACACGCAACCAAGTCCTTGTTTAGAGGCGTCGCAATACACCACGAAATCGTCGCATCCTTCCGGTAATGATAGAATAGGTGCAGTACTGTGACACCCAAAATCCATACACGCTTACACGTGTCAAATTTAGGTCCCAGTTAAGTTTTAACTCAAAACTTTATCAAATATTTATGCGGAAGCGAGAAAAAACATTTTTATATGTAATATGAACTTGATTAGTTACTAATTACATTCCAATATTATCATACAATAGTTTGTATGAAAACCCAACAACCAAAATTTACCAAAACGTTTGAACTTTTAACTTACGTGCCCGATCATGAGCTTTAACGCATCATATCACTCCGACCTGCAAAACACCACATATAATTTCACCATTAGTTCATAAGAACTAAGTAAGATTATCCCCAATGGTTCCCCAACCCAAAAATGGCAAAATACATCAATTTTGATCAAGGCCGTAAGGTAGGCCGTAGCCTACTCTCTCAGGGCCGTAAATCAGAAAGTTCAGCTACCCTAGGCCGTAGCTTATGGTCCCAGGGCCGTAGCTTATGGTCTTCTGCACTTTGGTGCAGAAACTTCCAGTTTTGTTCAGTTTTGACCCATTCGAAGACCCGTTTTCGTTCTTTCACTTTTCAAAGTGATTTCACACATCCAAAAGGTCTATTCAACCATATTACTTGGATTCAAATCATCAAATTACATCATTTCATATCCAAACATAATTGGACATCAAATCCTCAAAACGGGTCAAAATTTCAATTTCAAGCAATTAACGCTCTGACCCTTCCAAAACCTATTTCCATCATCCATATACATATAATATGGAGTATTATCATGTTTGGATCATAATATAATGAATTCAAACATAATTTGACACCAAATCCATCTATGATGAAATCAAGACCTCAAAATGGGTCAAAGTCACCACAAAGGGTTTAACCCTCCAACTTCCATTCAAATCAATTCAATTAGTTATACCGTTGATAACCAATCATATTTCAACAAAAATTACTATAATGTTCACCCTTAGGTAATTCCATTATAGATTTCAAAACAAATTTAACTCAATTAACCAATTTCAACCAAATCAACTCAATTATCACAATCAAGTGACAATTGATATTCAACATAGTTATGATGTTCTCACTCAAGTACTTCCATCATAACTTACCAAATTTTACTTCTACATTCAAGTGGTGAAGTAATCAACAATTTCAATTCATACTATGATGTTCACACTCTAGTCCTTCCATCATAGATTTCAATCAACCAAACAATTTACTATGATGTTCACACTCTAGTCCTTCCATCATAGATTTCAAATAACCAAAACAATTTACTATGATGTTCACACTCTAGTCCTTCCATCATAGATTTCCCCAAATCAATTGTTATTCAATTCAATTTCTTAATATCACAATTCAAACATTATGATCTATAGTCAGTTTGACTAAATAAAGTCAAACCTAACAATCAACTCAATTACAATTATGAACTAACAATTCATAATTAATCCAATTCAAGTATGAATTTAACAATTCATAACCAATTCCATTCAAGTAGGTATTCAACCATTCATAGTCCATTCAACTCAATTAGTGGACTACACATAATTACAATCCAACTCACTCAACCAAACTATATCTATGAATTTATAAATTCATAGTCAATTCAATTTACTCAACCAACATCTATCTATGAATTTATCAATTCATAGTCAATTCAATTCAAGTATTAGAATAGCACATCAATTGACACTCGATGTACTTGCAACTAATCACAATTCAAGTGCCACATTAGATACACACAGTTTGACTAAATAAGTCAAACTGCCCAAATCAACAACAACACTATGAACCAAACCATCCATTGTCAAACAAATTCAATAAGTAGACTATTACTACTTCACATATATGGTGTTTAGCAAGTTAGATAACTTACCTTAGCACTAGGATTAGAGATTAACAAATGATGATTTGCCTTCTCTTTGACTTTCCTTTGCACTTCCAATACCACCACCTATTTCACATCAAGTTTCAATTCTCTTAACTATCATTCCAGTTAAGATTTACATTGACTTATCTAAGTCAATTCATTGACTATCAAATTCTCTATTTTTACAATGATAATCACTTCAAACAAGTTTCATAATTCACTTCACCAACTTTTGACTAAAAATCAAACTATTGGCATTTCTACAAACACTTTGTGTGCAAGATTTCTCCTACACACTTTCTTGAACATTTCAAATTATCCAAATCCCATTTTATACTCAATCTCTATAAAACTATAAGTTTAATAGATTTTGTTGAGTTTTGACAACACTCTTACATAAAAATATCAACATAACATCATTTTTCAACTCAATTCATCAAGCTCATATGTGAACTCAAACACACATAATTTACCCAACTCCCATATCATCATCTATTGATTCTTTATGCAAGAATCTATGTTTGGGTGTTTAAAACATGTTTAAAGAATCAAAACTAACAATCTTTTGCTAGTGATAACACCCAATTCATGTTTTGATGAAACCCACACAATTTCATATTTCTAGAGATTGCAAGAATTAGAAGAAGAACATCAAATTCACTTACCTAATAGTTGGAAATCACCAAAGGAAGTGATTTAGCTACTCAAACTTGGATTAAATCCCAAGATCATCACCAATTTGGAAGCTAGGTTAGTTTTCTTCTTCTTCTTCCCCCTTTTGCTTCTCACGTAAACACACACACAAAAGCAAGAGATATGAGGCTTTGACTAAGTCAAAGTCTTTTATCTCTTCACAATTCAAGTTTGCCTATTTGGCAAGTTTAACCCCTCAATCTTTAAACTAGTTAACTCACTTAACCAACATAATCAAGTTAGTTACTAGTTAACTTTAATACCCCAAATGTCATTATATTATTATCTCAACATAATTTTATAAACATAATAACAAATATTTATTAAAACACAAGTGACCATTAAAACCGGTCGTTACAAGTACACAGTTTCTGCTTCAACAAATTGAAAGCAGTTTCCTGTTTGTCTCCCCAGTCAAACTTCTTGTCCTTATGAGTCAGGGAGGTCAATGATTGAGCAATCTTTGAAAATCCTTCAATGAATCTTCGATAGTACCCGGCCAGACCTAGGAATTGTCGCACCTCAGTCGGAGTCTTGGGTGCTTCCCAGTTTTTGATGGCTTCGATTTTGGCTGGGTCTACGTGTATTCCCCGTTCATTAACCACGTGTCCAAGGAATTGGACTTCGCGAATCCAAAAGTCGCACTTGGAGAGTTTCGCGTATAGCTGCTCTTTCTTTAATAGTTCTAAGACTAGCCTCAGATGTTCAGCATGTTCCTCCTGATTCTTTGAATAGATCAGAATATCGTCGATGAACACTATTACGAATTTGTCTAGGTAGGGTTTGCATACCCTATTCATGAGATCCATGAATACAGCTGGTGCGTTGGTCAGTCCAAAGGGCATAACCAAGAATTCGTAGTGTCTGTATCGGGTTCTAAAGGCAGTCTTAGGAATATCGTTTTCTTGTATCCTCAATTGATGGTAACCCGATCTTAAATCGATCTTTGAATAGTAGCTTGACCCTTGCAATTGGTCAAACAGATCGTCTATTCGCGGCAATGGGTATCGATTCTTGATCGTCACTTTGTTCAACTCTCTATAGTCGATGCACATACGGAATGATCCGTCTTTCTTCTTCACAAATAAGACCGGTGCTCCCCAAGGTGAGAAGCTCGGTCTGATAAATCTCTTGTCTAACAGTTCCTGCAACTGATTAGACAGTTCTTGCATCTCCGTCGGTGCTAGTCGGTATGGAGCTTTAGCAATCGGTGCTGCTCCAGGTGTAAGATCTATCTGGAATTCGACTTGTCGTTTCAGAGGCAGTCCAGGTAGATCTTCAGGAAACACTTCGGGAAAATCGCGGACTACGGCGATGTCCTCAATCTTCCTCTCTTTCTTGGGTTGCTCGGTGATAAGAGCTAGTATTGCAGTGTATCCCTTCTGAATGTACTTGTTTGCCTTCATGCATGACATAATGTTCAGAGGCACTCCTCGTCGTTCCCCCTGAATCGAGATCTGTTCTCCGTTCTGCAACGTCACGCGTACGATCTTCTCGTTGCATACGATCTCGGCTTGGTTAGCGGATAACCAATCCATTCCAACGACTACGTCGAAGCTTCCGAGAGTTACCGGCATTAAGTCGATTTCGAGTTCGTGATCCGCCAATGCCATAACGCATCCTCGAAAGACGTGTTGTGTTTCAATCAGCTTGCTTCGGCTAACTCTATGGTATACTTATAGTCTAGTGGTGTCGGGGTAATGTCTAGCAATTTACTAAACTCACTAGATATAAAGCTCCTATCGGCACCGGTATCAAATAATATGCTAGCGTAGACATTATTTAAAAGAAACGTACCGGTCACGATGTTCGGGTCATCCTTGGCTTCCCCTGAGCCAATCACAAATGCTCGACCCTTGGCCGCTCCTCCTCCGGCCTTCTTTAGTTGAGGACAATCCCTCCTCATGTGACCCGGCTTGCCACATTCGTAACACCCCTTGAGAGTGTTTTGGTTGTTGTTGTTCTGGTTGTGGTTGGGGTTGTTGTTGTTGACAGGAAATTTTGATCTGCAGTCTTTGGCCATATGGCCGTGTCTTCCGCACTTCAGGAAACGGTATCGTTCGCATTGCCCGAGGTGATGGTAGGAACATCGGTTGCACAGTGGGTACTTCCCTTGATACACACCCTTTCCCTTGTCATCGGGTTGGGTGGCAGTGAATGCTCTGGCAGGTGCAGATCGTTGTGGCTGTTGGGGTTGATGAGATTGGTGGTGGCTGGGTTCCCACTTCCTTTTCTGGCTTTCTTGAGGCTTCGCATGCTCGCCTCTTTTTGGTAGCTTGCCCTGAGCCACCGCTTGGTCAGTCAGTTTGTGAGCCAGTCTGATCAATGGTTGGATAGTGGTGAGGTCAGATGCAGTCACCATGCTTTGAATCTGTTCGGGCAGCCCACTGACGAACTGCTCGATCTTTTTGTACTCCGGCATCACCATTGTCGGGCATAGCTTACACAGCTCATGAAATAGAGTGCAATACTGCTCGATCTCAGATCCCACCATTTTGTGTACCCAGAATTCGGCTTCCAGTTTCCGAATCTCATCACGAGGACAGTATTCCTCCTGCAGTAATCTGGTGAAATCAGCCCAGCTCATGGAGTTGGCACCGTCCAACCCCAAAGTTTGAACATGGGTATTCCACCATGTGAGAGCTGGTCCCTCCAGTGTACCGGTTGCGTATTTAACCCTGTTCTCTTCAGCACAGTCGCACATGGCGAACACAGACTCCACCTTTTCCATCCAGCGGAGCATCCCAACAGCTCCTTCAGTTCCCTTGTACTTGTGTGGGTGGCAGTTCAGGAAAGATTTAAAGGAACATCCCTTCCCGTTGCTGCTGTTTGACCCTGTTTGTCAGAAACCAGTGTCGTGTGTTAGTATCGTGTTAGCTACACTATATTAGTCGCGTCAGGCAAGTGCTAGTACCGTTGTTGTTTCCGCTAGTTTCGCTATGCTGGCGACTGGCTTCGTAGTCGGCGATCGCTTTGCTGACCCGTCGGTCAACCATCATTTTTATGACAGCGACATCTAGTGTTCGCCTGGCAGGATGCGCGTACGGTCCTCTTCCCGCCATGTATGGTTCTATACATAAGGGATAGAGTATTAGTTAGCTCATGTTAGAGTGTTAGCCAAATGTCATGTCAGATGTCAGGTCAGATGTCATGTTAGTTGTCAAGTCAGATGTTATGTTATCAAGCAATCATGGTCAACATGTAATAAGTAAGACAAAACATAATTCTCATTAATAATAAGATCGAAGTACAATAATTTTTAAAAGGAAATACAATACGAGTTCTTCGAGCACATCCCGCTCGTCTAGGCCAAAATAAGAAAAATACAAGATAAAGTAGTCCTCTAGTCTGAGTCCATAGAGACGTGTGAAATGTCACTGGCAGCGTATCCGTCGTCATCGTCCTCCTCTGGATCCTCATCGGGATCCTCGTCAAAATCCTCTTCTCCGAGGTCATTGACCTCGAATTCAGGACCATCCTCCTGTGGTGGCTCCTCGATAAACTGTGCGGCCCATGCGTTAAGCATGGTGTCGCTGGCCTGAACCATCACTTGAGTTTCCTCATTGGCGACTCGGTTCTCGGTGATGCGCCCATCATGCTCCTGCATAATGTTGACCATCTGTCCATGCTGCGTCATCAGCTGGGACACCTGGAGACGTAGAGTCTCCACCTGCTCTTCCAGGCGATCGTTTCGCTCCTCGAGCCAATCGTTTCGCCTTTCCAGGCGATCGTTCTTCTCACGAAGAACTCGAACCTCGTCTGACAGCTCTCCAGTCCTCCAAATCTCTCGTCGGGTGCAAGCAACGTGGGTCGCGAAGGCCTGATCCAGTGGTACCCCAAGTGGTGGTAGTCGGTGTCCTGGGGTGGTATCGCCAGGGAAACGGTATGGAGGTACTCTCTCCCCGATGATCCATCTCTGGATTATGGTGGGAAGCCATCCCCAATGTCGGGCTCGTGCTGCATCCCTAGCCCGCCTGTCCATCTCGGCGTCCACCTGCGCCACTATGTCGTGGACTCGTCGGCGGCTCTCTGTCGTCAGATCGTCGGTTGCCGAGCGTCTGCCCGGGTTCCGGCTGGTGTCATCATTGTTGGCCATCCTGTAAGTTTCAAGTTAGTAAGTAACGGTTCAATATGAGCAATAATATCATCAATGTGCAAGTTCCACGTGTAGTGTCTAAAGTTCAGCAATGGCTATAGTCTAAGTTTACTACATGCAAACCTAGTTCTCTATAACCAAGGCTCTGATACCAGTTTGTCACACCCCCAAATTCCCACTCGTGGCGTATGTCCACGTGGATGTGACGTGTCCAGAATCACAGCTCAAGGTCATATAGAACGACTCTATATGCGTTTACAATCCAAGTTTGACACATACACTCATAAAATAGTTTGCAGCGGAATAAAAGTTATCATATCATATTGCAGCGGAAAAATCAAACGTTTGACAAAAATGCAGCGGAAATGTTAATAGTTTAACACAACATTGTTTAACAGAATAATAGTAAATTGTTTTCAAAATAACAAGACAGAATGCATGTAAGTTCCTAATGCTCTTCCCTTAGTTTGTGCATTCCTGTCCTCACGCTAGCCACGCTAGTTACCTGAGAATACAAGTTAGAAAAGTGTCAACACAATGGTTGGTGAGTTCACAGGTTTTGATATACATATAGTAAGAAAGTGTGTCATGCTGTTTATCAAATGTTAGTACCGAGCCCTAGGCCCAAAGTGTCAGTGCGTCACTACCGAACTAGACTTGTTTGTCCTTGCCTCCGCTATGCCTCGTATGCATAGCAAGTTAGGTCAGAGTTTGCACGGGTTATGACATCCAGTCAACATAGTGCCCCGTGGGGTTAGTCATTCCCTAATGGATCCATCCAAATCTACCACGTTGTTCGTACATTAACGGTAAGACTTTGTGAGGGCTTAATACGAGCTCAACACTTAATGTTTGTCTAATAAACCAGCATACACAAAATGTTTGTACAGTAATAGATGTTTGACTCGATGCAACTAGTATTCTCCCCCTATTTAAAAGCGTTTGAAAAAGAGTAAAGAGGGGCCGTAAACTCACCTTAGTGATAAGAGTCGTAAATAAGCGTAAGCTCCTGATGTAGTAGCACGTGTCGGTCACCGGCAACCTATATCGTATACCGTATGTGAGTTCGTGTATGTGATTGTGCTAGTGTTTGTGTTAGTGCCCGTGTTTGTGTCCAACAACCCTTGGTTGTTTATGTTTGTCCGTGTCGGTCCACAATGACCGTGTTTGCTCGTGTTGGTCCACATTGACCGTGTTTGACCATGTTTGACCAAAGTTGACCAAAGTTGACCGTGTCAAGTCAACGACCCGTTGGTGAACCGTGTGACGGTTTGTGAATCGTGTAGCAACGTGTAAGTGTTGGTCGTGTGCAAAACGCGTAACTCGCGTCTATGGACAACTTACTATTTATAGTAAGTTTCCATTTTTGGAAAGTTCACAAAGCATATCGGTTTTATAGTTCTAGCATGTTTAATAGTCCTACATGATCATGTTAACACATAGCACCTCATCATACAAAGTCACATAAGTCGTTTACAACATGTTTGTACATAAAAGTTTCCTAAAATGGAAAGTTTCCATTTCTAGTATTCGTGATATCGGAAACCATCTAACTTAGCATCTAATCATCATGTTATAACATAATAAATCAGTTAGCATGCCCAAATCTTTAAACACGTTGACAAATCGGTTTTTGTAACAATAAAGTTACTAAATATAGTAACTTTCTAGTTTTTCATGAAAATGACCATTTCAACCTTTCTAAACCAATCTTCATATACTCAAACATCATAATAACCAATCTAGCATCACTTTAAACATAACAATATAGTCCAAATCATCACTTAACATTATTTCAACAAATAAACATAACAATAAAGTTCTGAACCAAACACTAATGAGAATGGGGTTTGACCAGTCGCATTTTTTGTATTTGTTCTATCTGCCCATGGGACAAATGGAAGTTCTTCAGCCCATTTTCCTTTCTTAGATCCCAACTTCTTTTTGAGATTGTTTATGATTAACTTATTGCTTGATTCTGCTTGGCCATTGGCTTGAGGATGTACTGGTGTGGAAGTAATCATTTTTATCCCCCATGCTTCGCAAAAGTTGGTAGTTCTTTTGCCAATGAATTGGGATCCATTATCGCAGGTAATCTCAGCAGGTATCCCGAATCTGGTCAGGATATTTCTTTTTATGAAGGATATTACTTCCTTTTCTCTAACATGTACAAAGGCTTCAGCTTCAATCCATTTTGAAAAGTAATCAGTCATAGCAAGCATGAATACTTTTCCTCCTGATGCTTTTGGTAGTTTTCCTACTATATCCATTCCCCATTTCATGAATGGCCATGATGAGACTATTGGATATAAAGGTTCAGCCGGTTGGTGAAGGATATTGATGTGTCTTTGACAAGCATCACATCTTTAGGAATAGGACATTGCATATTTCCTCATAGTAGGCCAGAAATATCCTGTTATAAGGATTTTCGAAAGCAATGCTCTGCCCCTAGTATGATTTCCACAATCTCCTTCGTGGATATCCTTCATTACTTCTAGGTCTCTGGTTTTTCTAAACATTTTAAGTATAGACCAGCTACCGATTTCTTGTACAGGATATTTCTAATTATTATGTATCTGGATATCCTGGTTTTGAAAGCTCTATGGTTTGTTTCTCCATCGGGTATTTTTCCTGTTTGGAGATATTCTTTAATAGGTGTAGTCCAGGATATCTCATGTGCATCAATAGTTTTTTGTTTAATGATTTGATTTGAACTTTCTATGTCTATAGCTGGATTCAGGATATGTAGGATAGGGATATTGATATCATCACAAATATTTAGAGATGATACGAGGTTTGCTAATGCGTCTGCTTCATCATTCTCTTCTCTAGGAACCTGTGTGATATCAAAAGTGTAGAAGTATCATACTATTTCTTTAACTATCTCTAAGTATTTTGCTAATTTATCCCCTTTAACCATATATGAACCACTAAATTGGTTTGCTATTAGTAAGGAATCAACAAATACATGGAGATTTCTTACGTTCATATCCCTAGCTAATTGGAGTCCCGCTATTAAAGCTTCGTATTCAGCTTCGTTATTAGTTGCTTGGAATTCACAACTGATCGATTGGGGTATTATGTTTCCCTGTGGCGATTTTAGTATTATCCCTAAGCCTGTCCCTCTTACATTCGAGGCTCCATCAGTGTGTAGAGTCCATTCACCGGTATCCTCATCCAGGAGTTTAACTTCTGAATCTGCTTCTAGTTGAATATCACTAGTAAAATCTGCCACAAGGTCTGCTAGTGCTTGTGACTTAATTGTTGTTCTTGGTTCATAGATTAAATCATAAGTGCTAAGTTTTACTGACCACTTAGCCATTCTCCCTGATAGCTCAGGTTTTCTTAACACAGATTTAATTGGGTAGTTTGTTTTAATATGTATCCTATGTGTCTCAAAGTAGTGCCTAAGTTTTGTTGATGCCATGATCAAAGCTAGTATTAACTTTTCTAGCTGGATGTTGTGATCCCTGATAATCCTTAACTAATACGACACTTACAGTAGTTCAGGATACTGCTAAGTACAGTGATAGTGGTTCACCATCCTCTGGTTTCATGAGTAATGGTGCTGAGGATAAGTATTCTTTCAACTCCTGTAGTGCTTTCTCATGCTCTTCATCCCATTGAAACTTCTTGTTCTTTTTAAGGATATCATAGAATCCTTTGAATTTTTCAGAAGATTTTGAGATGAACCTGTTAAGCGCTGCTATCCTTCCTGTCAATCTCTGTACTTCCTTCACATTTGTTGGGGATTTAAGGTTCAGGATAGCTTGGATTTGTTCTTGGCTGGCCTCTATTCCTCTTTAAGTGGCCATATATCCCAAGAACTTTCCTGATCTTACTCCAAAATGACACTTAGAAGGGTTAAGTTTCATATTGTATCGATCCAGGATATCGAATGATTCTTCGAGATCCCGAAGATGATTTTTGGTAATCTTAGATTTGACTACCATATCATCAATGTACACCTCCATAGTGTCCCCCAGCTTATCCTTAAACATCATATTGACAAGCCTTTGATAAGTAGCTCCCGTGTTCTTCAAGCCAAACGACATTGTTGTATACCAATGTATCCCTGTTGGCGTCATGAAAGCAGTATCTTCTTGGTCCGAAGGCTCCATTTGGATTTGCTGGAATCCAGCCGATGCATCCATGAAGGTTAACATTTCATGGCCTGCTGTAGCATCTACCATTGAGTCTATGTGTGGTAATGGAAATGGGTCCTTAAGACAAGCTTTTTTTAGATCTGTGTAATCTACACAAACTCTCCACTTTCCATTCTTCTTTTAAACCACAACTACATTAGCCAGCCACCTTGGAAATTTTACTTCTCTAATCATCCTAGCTTTGAGAAGTTTCTCCACTTATTCTTGGATGATTGCATTCCTCTTAGGAGCGAATTTCCTTCTTTTTTGGTGGATATGTTTGAAGCTTCTATATATTCCTAACTTATGCGTGATTATGTCTGAGGATATCCCTGTCATATCCTCATGCTTCTAAGCAAAGGTAGAAATTTTTGATTTCAGGAAAGAAATCAGTTTCTCCTCAATATCCTTGGGGATATCAGTTCCTATGAGAACTTTGGTCTCGGGATCCTCGGGATTAAGTAGTACTTCTTTTACTTCTTTTTCCCGAGATTCTTAATTATCCCCAAGGTTGGTCTTTGATTGCTACGTTAAGGTTGATTTTGTCGTCGCCTTCATTGATGATGAATAGCACTCCTTAGCTTCTTGCTGGCCGCTATCGATCTTCACAACTCCCCATGGTGTAGGTAGTTTAACACATTGATGATATGTCGAGGGAACTGCTTTCATATCGTGTATCCATGGTCTACCTAATATGATATTATAACAGGACAAAGAATCTATAATACAAAAGCGTTGCATAGAATTTACCCCTTCGATATATACAGGTAATTTAATTTCACCGATGGTAGCTTTGGCTTCTCCACTTAATCCAACCAAGACCAGAGACTTAGTAGTTATTTCGGATTCAGGGATATTCATTCTATTGAGTGTTTCTAATTGGATGATGTTTACTGAACTGCCTCCATCAATAAGTATCCTGCGCACATAATGGTTAGCAACATATAAAGTGATTACTAACCCATCACGATGAGGATCTATGATATTTTCTCGATCTTGTTCTTCGAAGGATATAACAGTATCCTTAGTTATCGTTGAAGTCTTTGTGGGTCTTTCTCCATTCTCCATTTTCGCTTCTTTAGCATGTCTCCTAGCTGCAGAATAAGAAGTACCACATATATCAAATCCACCAGAGATAAAGTTTATTACCTTAACATTCTTTGGTGGGGATGCAGCTCTTTTTGGGAATCCGTCAGGATCCTGCCTCCTTTATTTCTTTCTACCAAGCAGTTCCTTGAGATGGCCTTTGCTAAGTAAATAGCTTATTTCTTTTCTCACGGCAATGCAATCTTTGGTTACATGTCCAAAGTCTTCGTGAAATGCACACCATTTGGACTTGTCCTTTGTAGCGAACTTCTTGTCCTTAGGAGGCCATCTAGCATTTTCACCTAAATCATGCATAGCACACATTAGTTCAGGGATATCTACAGAAAAACAATATTCAGATATCCTGGGATAATCTTCATCATCCTCATCGTCGTCTACAGAGTTGACTTTGTGGTTGTCAGACTTATAGTATGGCTTGGATTTGAATGATTTGTTGGTGGGTGAATCCAACTTCCTTTTGCCTTGGTCGTTGGGAGGAGTGGTAGTAATCCTCTTCTGGATCTCTTTATCATCTTCTAACCTTATGAACCTCAATGCTCGATTTCGGACCTCGTCCATGTTCCTGCAAGGATTCAAAACCAAGTCATCATAAAAAGGTGAGTTTTTCTGTAATCCCATCTTGAAAGCTTGAACAGCCGTAGTGATATCAAGATTAGGGATATCCAAGGATTCTCTGCTAAACTTGTTAACATAACTCCTTAGTGATTCATCTGATACCTGTGTTATCCTGTAGAGATTACTAGTTAGTCTTTCAAATGTTCTACTACATGAAAATTGATTATTGAATAAGTTAATCAAGTGAGCAAATGATGTAATTGAATAAGGAGGAACATTGAGTAGCCATTTTAAGGCTGCTCCAGTTAGTGTGGAGCCGAATTCCTTGCATAAGCAAGCCTCTTTCAGATGTGGTGGAATATGATTTGTCTCCATTCTTTCTCTATATTGAGCTACATGCTCTTCGGGATCCGTGGTCCCATCATATAATTTCATGGTGCGAGTTTGGAATCTCTTTGGGATTTCAGCATCACATATTGGTGAAGCGAATCTGGATATCCTGTGGGTGATTGCTGGTACTTCCGGGATAGGCTTGACTATTCCTGGTACACTTGAGATCATATCCCGAAGTTTCTGGATTTCCTTGGCCACTTGAAGGGATATTCCTGTTTCCTGCGATGAACCAAGGTTAGTAGTGTCTAATGGAGAATAATTATAAGTGTTACCAGTAAATGGTGTGGGGAGCGACGTTCTAGGGATAAGGATATTACCCCGAGATATTCCCAGATCTTGGGATCCTGAAGAAGTTCTGATACTGGTTTGCATAGGGATAAAGTCTCCAGAGTGATTTCCGGTTATCCCTGATGTTCCAAAATCAAGGATCCTTGGAGCTATTGGAGTGGTGACTTCCGCTTGTTTGTTCTTTTCAGCCTTCAAGTTCTCCATTTTCCTGAGAAGTCTTTGATTCATTCGTTGTTGATCTATTATTTGTTGTTGTACCTGTTGAAACATACTCAAAATATCGTTATTAGAAATAAGTACGGGAGTAGAAGTGGTCATCTTTGTTGATGGAGTACTATCAGCAACAAATGCGGTCTTTTTCCCAGAATTGTCAGGTTTCTTGGTGAAAACAGGAATCTGCGGAGGTATATATTAGTAGTAGCAGAAATAGTAGAAGAAGTTGATCTCGGTTGTGAAGCCATTTTTCTATATATTCATTCTGAAAACTCCTTTAAACAAGGTTTTAATTATAAAAAACACAAGTTTGCCCCACGGTGGGCGCCAAATTGTTTCGGGTAAAAATTAACAAGCTTTACTTTCAGCAAAACCGAATTAGAAAAGTGGGGTATTGTGTTTTACAAGCAAATATATTGAGTATATTAAATATGTGTTCAGGATATCCCCGAATATCCCTGGGGATATTTGAATATATCAAATAGAAAAATAGCAATACACACGAGATTTATACGAGGAAAAGCCCTTAATACCTTAGGATTGCCGGCATAAAAACCTCGGGAGGTGACAATCGTCACTTTTCCTAGTTTATTATTAACAAACCGATGAAAATACAAGTGTTTGAGCTTGGATGATCGATACTAAGTGCTACAATTGCTTGGATCTGTGTGTGTTTGAGAGAAAATGATGAAAAAGTCGTCCCTAATCGATCACCAACCGTTTCTTTATATACAACATTTTGTAACAGCTAAATTAACTAAATTCCCGAATATCCCAGCGAGAATCTCGGAATAATGGTCATGTGACAGCTACCACGTCCATTTACCATATTTAACCGTCCTATTTAAGTGAATCCCGAGTCTTTAGGTCCAATTTAGTCAACATGACCGTTTGTGACTTGTTCTCCACTTGTTTCCATAATTTAGCATGTTCCCATGTTTCCTTTGACTGTATCCCGACTTTTAAGGTAAAATCAAGCTCACAATAAGTAACCTGCAAGACTATCTCAAGCTATACAAAGAGGAGATCGATTAGTAACGTTAGTACTCAGGATATTTGAGGATATTTAAGAATCTCATATTCCGGATTATCCTCGGATATCCCGAATCTCAGAGCTTAAAAATTGACCCACAACAGTTAGATGATGTATTATGTTTTTGTTATAAGTTATTTGATGTAAATCAATGTACAAGTAAACTAGAAAATGAAGATATTCAATGTTCATCTACGTTTGAGATTGCCAATATATGAAACATGCATAGTAACTGCCTTAATATTTACTTTCTCAAAGTTAAGAACAAGAGTGAAATTCAAAGATACCCACTGTCACATCCCTGTCGTTGGTAGAAACAAGGGAATGCGATCGTTCATAATTCATAACACATAGCTTAACAATACATTTAATAATGTTTCATTAAAAGTACTACAAAGTATGTTTGACAAAAATTGTCTAAATACACATGTTATAAAGGGTTCTAAAATTGTGAGAAAATAAACTTTCAAGTCTTGATATAATGTACATTCACTATTGTCATTACGAGAAAAAACACATTTAAAAGTCAACTTGAGAGTTGCTGAGTTCACATATTTTAACTTGATAAAATATAAAAGATACGTGTGCATGTTATTATGCCATGTATATTATATAACAATTAAAATTAAAGTAAATAACATATGCTTACAATCAAGCCTTTGACTTGTCTTAGCATAAACAAATGCACACAAAACTTGTTTAAAAAAAAAATACATGTCCACATTGTTTGTAAGTAAACTCTTTGAACTTGATTTTAGACTCAAGATCCATTTAATTTGGCAAAAATATGACCATGTTATGGTCATTCAAAGTTGGATCAAATTTTCTATGAAATTCATGAACAAATTTTAATATAGCAAAACATATTGATTAACTATAAAATATTATGTTTTTGTGCAAGATTACTCTTTAGCATGATTTTATATGTATTATTTGATGCTTTTGGTATAGAAAACATAAGCTTACACTTGGTTAAATCACATGTTAAGAATTTGCAAGATTAAAAGTCCAAAATGAAGATTTTCATCAGTGGCGGATCCAAGAATATTTTTCAGCGGGTTCACCATTTTCCGACGTTTTAATTAAATATAACCGGACATAAAAATTTTCGGGTCGGGTTGACGGTTTGGGTCTTGTAATTTCTTCACGTAATAATAGTGCGATATATTAAGTCAATGATTAAAATTAAAAAATGTCGCCATTAAAGAGTTCGAAGATACATAGTGCATTTTCGTTTAAGACTTCTGAGCTCCAGACCAATTGGGAGTCAAGGGGGTCACGCACCCTTGCGGGGTCCAAGGTGGTGGTCCTACTAGCCATTCAGCAGGCATTGGTTAAGGGGGCAACGCCCCGAAACCTAAACGAAATATGCTAAGTTTGTATGACTAAAATTAACTTGACTTGAGGGTTTAACCACCAATAACTACCATTTTGCTTGATAAGTTTATAAGACACGAAAGTGATATTAACACGATCATGTAGAAATCTAACCATTGATTATCGAGATTTCTCTAATAAAGATCATTTGTCATAGTCAAGTTGACAAATTCATGTAAAAATTACATTAAAAATTCACTCTTAAAAATCTTAATGGGTTCATCTCAGGATTCACTCTTAAAATATTAATGGGTTCACCCTATTGTTTAACTCATCCGAAATTTTTTTTTCCTACTACCGAGTCGAAGCGCGGTGGGTTCCTGTGAACCCACCTCCTCAACCTACATCCGCCACTGATTTTCATCACATGGTTATAGTTTTGCATGTAAGATGTGTTTGATCTCACCTACAATGATGGATGATGATTTGAAACATTCATAAATGATCATATGAATCATTATGAATATTCTTGATTCTTAAAGACGAATTTGAATGAAAGAACGAAAGAAATGCAAAGAAAATACAACGTAAGCTTACAAAGACGTGCAATGATGACTACAACACCTCAACCTTCTTCTTGCTTGGCCTTGATCACGATGAGGGAGAGGGGATGGAAGTATAATTTCGATCATATGATAGAGAGAAAAAAGAGAAGCGTTTGGAGATGTGAATAATAGGAAATGGGAGGTTGTCATAATGGAACTTAAAAATGAGGATAATGTGTGTTAATAGAATAAAATGAAAAGCCTTGAACCTCTACCTCCTGGACGACTTCTACATGTATAGAACCTTTTAAATTTTATTTGTTACATGTTTTATAACACAATAGACATGTCTTAGTACAAGTCCCATGCTAAAACTTAACTTAGCTCATAACTTGTCAATTCTTAAGTTTTGTGTAACTTTACTTAGGTAATTATTTTGAACATTATTGGTAATGTATTATTAGTTATTTTTAGTGTTTATAAGTATTGTTAGGTTTGTGTAATATCATTGTGTGTCAGTTAAATTGAAAACTACGACTATGTTGCAATTTCTTAGTAAATTACATTTATTCTTTTGTTCTGTACAAATATAAGATAACTAATTTGAAATATAGTGATGTAAATAATTATACTATATGTTCAAGGGATTGCATTTTAATCTGAAAATTACAATGAAAATACGCTTTTGTTCTTTCTCAAATGTATAGTAAAAATATAACTTTAGTTCTTTGATTTCAGGGTATTTAATTTTTAGTTTGGAATACCCAAATTTGAAATCAGCACGAATTCAAAATCAGAGACTTAACAATGACTTTGATTCGAATAAATCAAAATTCAAGTTCACATTAGGTTTGAATCTCACGTTATTAGAGTACAATTTATCACCTATGTTGTTACCATTATCAAGAACGAGTAAATTTACAATCCTTTCATATAAATCTTTACGAAAGTAGTTTGGAGGAAAAGTTTCGTAAATGTATTGGGAGAATATTCAAAATATAACCGATTTTCTTGACGTTTTCAAAACCGTTACTACCAAATTATCAGAGGTTTATCACCTTACTAGTAGTTTGATGCTTTCAGAAATCTATCTAATGGCTACAAATATATAAATTTTAAAAAATAAATACCAAATGTTTGAAAACTTCATAAAACTAATGAAAGAAAAATTTATAAAAAAAATATATCAAAGAACCGCGACGCGACGCGTGTTTACTTGAGATGTTGCTTTAAAACCGATTTTAAATGTTACGAAAGTTAATTTAATCAAACTAGACATAATCAACTTGCACATTGAGCTATGAATACAAAAATGACCATATTTGTTACAAAAGAGTTTAGTGTTTTTATCCGCATGAAACTGGTTCTATTAATATATCACATGGTAAAGTTGTTTTACATATGAATGTTAATACAAAAGTCAACATCATACATAAGTTAGCATCACACAAAGGTATGAGAATGAAATACGTTTAGACAACCACCAGGAGAATAGTAAGGAAGACGATTGTGACCTCATAATAAAAGAAGTGTTCTATTACCATTGAAAAATACAAAAGTTTCCTATTCATTAGCCACTCTATTTTTCACACACACACACACAT
This sequence comes from Mikania micrantha, assembly GCA_009363875.1. Classification (NCBI taxonomy): domain Eukaryota; kingdom Viridiplantae; phylum Streptophyta; class Magnoliopsida; order Asterales; family Asteraceae; genus Mikania; species Mikania micrantha. The sequence goes on from CM018684.1 coordinate 50,630,269, forward strand.
ATATATATATATATATGAGCCTAACATAAACATTCAAATAGAATCGAGCATAAGTGTAGTAACAAAGCACACTAGAATCAATAGAAATGTTTATTTGCTTAAATGATCATTTGGACGCAGTCAATCGAATTCAAGATATCATAAGCCTAGAAAATGAAACGGAAATAAAGTACACGACAAGGAGGTGGGACTATCTCTCGACATATGTGATGAAGAGCTTGCCTATAATGCCCACACCCGTTCTCAAGAATAAAAAAAAGTGTAACTCTTTTATAGCGTAGTTTGTATGAGAAAATATTTAAAAAAAATAAAAAAATAAATTTATGGCTACTTTTGTTAATTTTAGAGTAAATTGTCAAGACGGTCCCTATGATTTGCTAGTATTTCACTTTTGATCTGATAAATTACACATATAGTCTCAAACTTTACAGTCCTTAGATGAGAGTACTTTAGTCAATCATATAAGAGTAATTTGATAACCTAAAGACTATATGTGCTACAAATGTTTAAAGGTTTGAGACCATATAAGCAATTTATTAAACTTGGTGAACAAAAGTGAAATATTAGCTAATCACATAGAATATCATGTGAAATTACTCTTAATTTTATTAAGTTAGTAATTGAAAACAAAAAAAAACTCAGAACCGGTTTTGGAACCGGCCGAACCCTACCTGGTTCTACTTGGTCTATTATTTCAAGTCTGAAACCGATTCCAGTTCCTACCTGGTTCTACCATAGGAACCGGTTTAAGCAAACTTGGTAACCCTAAGAACCTGTGTTTTCCTAAAAAAAAAAATGATTTGTGCATCTCTATTGCCAATTTAGTGAAAAAGTCACCATGTCCTGCAACGAAATATCATTTTACTTTTGGAATTATATCCAACATCAAGAAAATAAAGAAATAATTGAACAAAAGGATTTCATTAAACACAAGCATCATCATCATACAACACAATTCCAAAAATCCTGATAAATATATTTTAGCATCCTTTGCATAACAACTATAACAAGAAAATTTCACTCGTAAAATTACTATACTATTTGATGGGTCTGGAGAAAGTGAGATAAAGACCAAAAGTGGATCCTTAATTTTGCACAATGTTTATTAATAAGCAAACTATCGGAACAATCCTTAACTTTTTTTGGTGATATATATGTAATCATTCAAACTAAAACTAGCAAAATTTTACCTTCAACAAAGCTTTGACAAAAATTTCAGAACATTGGACTGCTATCCAAGTCGCTAGATGATGATGAAAGGCAACCAGATATCCTATGAGACTCTCTTGCTTGCAGAGGTTGATGTCAGTACAAATCTGTAGCCTATCCAAGAACTAACCATATAAGAAAATTCATTTGAAAATTTTGATGGAAATATGATTGGGAAAAATATTCGGTGGCAATTTTGATACATTAATGATTATCTTTCGGTTATGTTTTATTACCTTAAACGGATAGTATTGAAAATGGTTATAAAAAGGAAACTTGTCGAATACGTTGAAAGTTGTCCAAAATGTGTTTTTAATGCATAAAACGTTGTACATCATTGATTCAGAAATTCAATTCCTATGGAAATATAATATCTTTATAATCATATTTGACGGTAAATATTTATGCAAAATTTAAACAAAAATTGTTTTGGACCACCTCAGGCTACGTGTAGTGGCGTCGTGAGTGGGCGTGAGGGGATTGTGACACGCCCCCATAGCGCCCTCCACCCACTACACACGGGGCGTGACAGGGGCTTGGTGGGGGTGAGTGTGAGGGTATTCACGGCACGAGAGGAGAAGAAAGGGGAAAAAGGAAAGGGTGATGGGAGCTTAATGAGAGGGTGATGATAACACATTTGGTGATGATGTGGAGTGATGGGGTGATGGTGTTAGTTGTTTATGTGACTCCTACGTAGAGTAATGGGGGCTTTACCACTACACATGGCCTCAACAAAACCAGTTTCTATCAGTCTGTTGTTACCCAAATCGCCTATTAGCCACTTGCCACCAAGAAATCAAAATTTAGAATTAAGTGAAAATTTATATACAAATATGAGTTGATTACCGGTACGTTTTGTCTCTAGCAGATCAAACGGGTGTAAGAGGCTAAAAAGGAAAGTTGAACAAGCCAGAAGTTTCCCAAAATGTATATCTTTTTTACATTAAACCTCTTCAATCATATTCCAGAAAATTAAATCTATCTTATACAAGGTTTTTGTTTACACGTGTCATGCAATAAACCATGTTTTAATTTATTCTCGCCTTAAATTTAGAGCATTAATTCATTTATTAACATTCTTTTATTAATAGTAATTAACAATTTTGACCAATTATTATATTTCTTAATTTTTTATATGCATTGATATTAATTGCAATTCAAGTTCATATATGATAAAAAAAAAATATTCAAAGGGTAAATTATATTTTAACAGGGTTAATATTTATCAATTACATAAAAACTTTAATACACAATCAAAAATAATATGTTTTAAAAATAAACTTAACAAAATTTAAAATTATCACATTAAAGTTTATTTCTACAATTATATAGTTTAACAAGTCTAAGCATTAACAAATTATGTTGTATTTTATTCAACTCATGTAATATACATGTTTATTCAACTAATGTAACACATGTTTTTTTAAAGACAACTTTTTAATTATAAAGTATGATATGTTTCATTTATTCAATTCGTGTAACACACGGGATTTAACCTAGTTTATATTGAAATAATATAACCCTTGCAATCATGTTTGACCAACCAACTATTTATAAAAAGAACCATTAGACAAAAGTTGTTCCTAGTCCATCCAATCCAACTCATTGTATGTACCAAAGAGTAACTCCTTTAGAACAGTGTCATCCAACCTGCCCAACCTGACCACTTAACATGCCCATTATTATTATGGACGCACCTGGTTAGTCAGCGGCTTGACTTGTGATTCCTTTCTTTCTTATAGCGAGCCTGTTCTGGATCAAACCCACCTTCATTAGCTCCATAGACAGCCCAAGATGGGGTAAGCGCCATGTAATCATTGCTTCCAAACGGCTTTCCGGAAGACACCTGGTTTAATACTTGATCAAAATGGTCAGATATACATACAATACAAAAATATGGGGAAAAAAACAAAGAAAAGGCACAGACCAAGTCATGGAATTTCTCATAATCTATCCACGTGTGCCATTGACCATTAATCTTGAATTTATCAACTTTTGCTAGAAGAACACAGCAAGAGTGCACATGCTCACAAGCAACCTCATACTGGCCATGGCTTTTTTCAGCTAAGGCCTCTGAAAATGCTTTCACATCAGCATGCCATGGCACATTTTCCATCGTTAATTTTGATGTAGCCGACCTGCAATAAAAATCAGTGGCAAAATTAGCAGGTTAGGTAAAGGGTTAAATCGGATTGAGTACTTTTTAAATGTTTCCTTTTACTTGACCCGTCATATGCAAAAACATAACCTGAAAGACCCATCAATAAGTGAATGGGTCAATATTGCAAACTTTAAGACTAGTAATAGATAAGACAAGAGAAAATGGTGCTTTAATTTAATGGTTAAAGTGCTCACGTTCCACAATATGTAACGCCTTTGATTTCAACAAAATCAGGGTTTCCAATGCTAAAGAGGTTAGAATAGGCATCTACATCCTCAGTGTTCCATCCTTTAACAAGAGTCAAACGATACACAGTCCTCTGTTGCTTATCCTTCAAAGCTTTCAATGAGTCCTGAAATTTACATTAATAATAAAAATCCCAGCAAATAAGTTCTGATTCGAACATAAATCTCAGTGTATTAAATGTTCGTTTCATTTATAGAGAAAGAAGATAACCAAGAGAAGATACGCACAACAAACCGTTCCCAGAAGTCCCCAAACAGTGGTCTATCAATAGCCTTCATGCTGTCTTTTGTTGCAGCATCCACACTAACATATAACTGCACAACTCAAGTAATCAGAAGTGTACACATAGCTACAAAATCATCAGAAACCAATGCATAATGGATAAGAAACATGCTAACCAACCTGTGTGATCGGTTTTAGTGACACAATCTTGTCTGGAAACTGTGCATTTGTCACAAGAAAAGTGGAAATTCGCCTTTTGTGAAGCTCATCTATAAGTGAATTGATCTCAGGGTACATAATTGGCTCACCAACAAGTGACAAGGCACAATGCCTAGGTAACAGACCTTCTGATAAACGCTCTGCTGTTACACCTGCAGGCGTACCATCTCGAATTAACAAATCAATAATTCCGGCTAAATACACTCAGTCCGGTAGCTGCTACTAAGTTTATAAAATACAGGGTGTTTATTCAATTCAAAAAAGTTTGAGACAATTAATTTAGATCCACCTGGAACTCCTTTCATTTGCTTTATCATTTTCGTATGCTGTTCAATAGCAGAATTCACAATCATCAATGGATCATCCATCTTCCACTGCCAACTCTTTCCAACAGGGTTAGTGTGATGTCTCCAACAGAAAACACATTTATTTGCACATGCCAAACTTGGTGTTGCCTCCATACACCTATTATAACGAAAGGGAAATTTTAAATCATATCTTACTACAGTTAAGTATAGTAAACCTAAAAAAAATCATCTTTAAATATCACAAATGCCCACTGAATACATCTAATTAGAATCACAAGCCACACTTAGGTGGTGTTTGTTTTTTCAGAGGTAAAACGTCTGCGGTCTGCGGACCACATCTGCAAACCTCTTTTGCAGAAGAGGTGGACCAAACCCCTGCAAGAAGAGTTTTTGAGGGTGTTTGTTTTCCAAAAACCTCTTCAAACAAAACCCGATCATCTGCTCAACCCCACCGTCTTCCAACCTCCGATCACCATCACCGATCACCATCACCTCCGATCATCTGCTCAACCCCACCGATCACCATCACCTCCGATCATCTGCTCAACCCCACCGTCTTCCACTACCGTTGAACCCTCCGATCGTCCACCACCGTCACCATCTCGAACCCTAACCTGCAATCGAACGAACCCTAACCTGCAATCGAACGAAGGAACCCTAACCTGCAATCGATCTAACCTGCAATCGAACGAAGGAACCGTCGGTGGTTCGAAGGGATGGCGGTGGAGCAGGCGGCGACGGCGAAGGAACCCTCGGTGGGGTACGGTCGAAGGAATCCTCGGTGGGGTACGGTCGAAGGAAGCCTCGGTGGGTACGGTCGAAGGGATGGCGGTGGAGCAGGGCGGCGACGTCGAGGGCGGTGGAGCAGGGCGGCGACGGCGAGGGCGGTGGAGCAGGGGGGCGACGGCGACGGCGACGACGGTGGAGGAGTTCGGTCGAAGTGGCTGGCGATGGAGGAGTGAATGAGGAGAAGAGGTTGGAAGAGGTTAGAAGAGTTTGGTCCATGTCTGCGCCAAGAAGAGGTCGCGCAGACCTTTTTTAATGAAATGTCTTCGAAAAAACAAACAGTCTAACCTCTTCCCGCGTCTGCGCGGCGCAGACATAAGAGGTTAGAAGAGGTTAGAAGATGTTTTTTCAAAAAAACAAACACCCCTTACTGATGATGATAATTTATGAAGTTATCTTGATACTAGTTTCCTCTATGCCTATGTACTAATTCTGTTAGCTTTTGATTGTGATAATCAATGTGTCATGCATGATCTTCTTTTGTTATAATAATCGGGCTATTGATACCTCGAACAATACGTGCTTTAATACAAGGTTGAAAGAAATACAAACCTATGACTCTCAATACCATAAAAAGAGTGTTTATAACAACCTCCACGCCCTCGGAGTTGTGATTTTGTCCACCTACATATTTTAACACCACTATGTGAACCAATGATCTTATAACCCTGCAATTACAAAGAGAAACAGCCATTTTAGATAAGATCATAGCTTGAAAAAGGGTACCAAATTCAATAATTTAGAAACTATGAGTGAAAAAAAATGATCCAGTAAACAATCCTTATTATGAATATACCTGTTTTGTCAAGCTAGCTCTAATCACTGGAGTCACCATAACTTTTTCTCCATTCTTTTTTCCATTATTTGTAATCAGCCCCATGTCTTTCTTTGAAAGAGATTTGCCTGCAATGTCTTCTAAATCAATAATATCTGATTCCAGCCCATTTCCTTCATCCTCATAATCATCGTCATCATCTTCGTCATAATCCGATCCATTCATCAACTCACCACCATTTTCTCCAGTAAAAGCACTTCCATTTCCCCTCAACTCACCCATTTTCAAAACCCTAATCACCTCTTCGCTCCAAACACCAAATTCCTTATCAATATCACCCTCATCAACATCCCCTTCACGAAGAGGCAAAATCTCAACCCCTCCAAGCGATCGCATTTTCCTTGAAAACCCTCTTCCAACCGCATTAAAACTATCTCCATAGGCCCTGCTTCCAACTCCAAACACAGCAAATTTGCACTTATTAAGCAACAGAGACCCCACTCTGAAATCCTCTGCACTCTCCGACAACCACTTCGATAAGAACACGCCGTTGGACGGAGGATTTCCGTCTTCCCAGGTCGATGCAATTATCAAAACTAGGGTTTCGGTGTGGAGATCTTCGGGCTCATAGTTGTTTGGATCAACGAGGTCAAATGGTATGTTGTTGGAGATCAACAGGCCGAATAAACGTTGAGCTAGGGTTTTAGAGGTGCCTGTTTGAGAGATGAAGAAAAGTTTTCCTCTTCGAGTAGCAATCGAGTGATTAGGGTTTGATGAAGGAGATGATACTTTGAGTCTCCGGAGGCGGTGGGACTTGTAGAAGCAGTAGACGGTGGCGGCGGAGAGTAAAGCGAGGACGGTGAGATGGGTGGTGGTGGTGGTGAACATTGTTGTGGTGGTGGCGCGTGGTTGGGGGTGTAGTTTGTTTAAATGTTGTAGACTTGTAGATTTGACTGAAAATCAAATTTTACTCGACCAAGACGCACGAAAAAAAACCCGGTTTAACTTAACATATATCATTTCATAACCGACTTTTGAATCGGTTTTAAGTTTATAAAAAACCGATGATTTACCAATGACGCATTGCTTCAATGGTATCTCAAGATTCTTTCAAATGGGAGGTATCGGGTTCAAATCCCTCCTGCAGCAAAAAAAGGGGTCTGTGGAGGGTCAGGAGGTTTTCTCAGTAGGGTTTCCTCCTGGGTGGTTGTAGTGGCTCATGGGAGGTCCATGTAACTATACATTGGTGACATGGCCTAAAAACAGTGGGTTCACACGATCGAGACCTTCGCCGTTCAAAAAAAAAAACCCGATGATTTAAGACTTTGTTTGAGGTTTTAAGAGGTCAAACAAAATATTAACTAATTTTTCAAAATGATAAACCGGTGTACCTAAGTAAACGGTCGATTATCTGGCAGTTAATCAGTTTCGATTTTTATATCGTTTTCGGTTTTAGAGAGCTTGAAAAGTTGGTTATTAGTAAAACCGGTGACCAAACATTGACGTAGTTAATCGGTATAGTTATTTCAAAACCAATTTTCGACTGGTTAACAGATTTGTGCACCGCTCACCAACCTTTGATTACGTGTGTTTAAAGTTCAAACAAAATTACGTAAAATATATATTAACGGCTTTAAAGTTTAATAGTAACGAGGTTTTATTACCCTCGCGTTGCAGCTAGGGGTGATAAATCCTTACATGACCTAATACATTAGCAGAACACGACACAAAAACAATCAAATTTTGGGTTGACATGTATAACCCGCTTAAAAAATGAGTCATGTTCACGTTGACCCGTTCATAAAATGGGTTAGGTTTGGGTTGATAACTTGTTAAAGAAAACGAGACTTTTTTTTCTTTTTTAAAAACATATGCTTAATTGTTTTTCTTTTAATCATTTATCATAATTTAATTTAATTGGTTGATTAATTAAATTTTCTTTTTCATTTACAAAAATGACTTTAATTTCTAATTTATTTTTAAAATTTTATAATTTACGATTTTGATTTATGTGATTATACTTTTAGTTGTACTAATATCAAAATTTTTAATTAAAGTACTATATTAACAAATCGTCACTTATAGACAACTAGTAAACACGTTATTATTAACGTGGTTTCAAACCAACAACCAATTTACAACATCTAAATTTATTTAGTTAATTTATATAAATGGGTTAAACGAATAATGTTCAAGTTAACCCGAATTTATGTCTATTCGGATTAAGGTTAAAAATTTTGACATGAATAAGTATATTAGTCAGGTTAAGGTTGCAAAATTTAACTCACCAATCTACTAACCCTTAACATGTTAACCCATCAACATGACACCATTGACACCCAAAATTGTAGTGCAGTCATATGATAATACTAACATGACATGGTCGTGAAAACAATTTGCTCGCGTAACCTATCTTATAATTAAATCTTTGATTATGATTTATTTACAATTTAACTACTATATGATCTTAACCATTGATTGTATTAATCACCGCTAGATTAAATGTTTTCTTAATTTTTTTCAAAATAAAGGTTTTTAGTGAAATATTCCTATATACATGGTTGATCTGATTGAAAAAACATCATTAAGGCTACTAGATGTCACAACATACATACTGAAAAGTGTCACTACTATCATCATGAGCTATCCCTGTCATTTGTTATGAAACAACTTATCATTGTCATTGGTTTGTTTTCTCATGCAAAATATGGCTATAGAATATGAAAACCTAAGTCCGCTAAATCGATATAACACATCAAGATGGTTGGAAGAGATATCAAACTTAATTACAACCATCTACTTCACCATCGAGGCTCAAACCTACATCAACCACTGGAGTTACTTTCTGAGTCATGACAGGATCGTAGCATTATCGTCATCGATGGTCTTAGCTACACACCGAAGAGTCATGCCTAACAACACCAACACAATTTCATCACCATCTTAGCAACCCTTGATAGTGATCCAAGACCACCATAGATTGTAATCGACGGATCATGGTCGAATTATGGGAAGATCTTTTAATGCCTAACTTTTAAAAAGAGAGGTTCAAAATTACTAGATTCCCATCATGTGCATAACACATGATTTAGACTTTAATACCAACATAAATGAAAGTTAGTAGGAAAGGATGTAATTTGAAACTAAATTTAATTTAAAGTACAATGACTATTATTTTTAAACATAAAGTACGTCAATGAAATTTCACATAACGTAAAGGATGTTTCTATAACTTTGTCCAAAAATTATGTTAAAACTACTTAATTAAAACTAGAGTAAATTACCAAGATAGTCACTGTGTTTTACTAATATTTCACTCTTGGTTCTAGGTTTCATAAATTGTTCATATAGTCTAAAACTTTAAAAATTTGTAACACATAGTTTTTATGTGAGAGTAATTTAGTAACTTAAGAAATATACGTGTTACAAATGTCTAAAGCTTGGAACAATATGAGTAATTTATGAAACTAAAGACCAAGAGTGAAATACTAGCAAACCAAATATCACGGTAATTTACTCTTGTAACTACTTTTTAAACGACGGTTAAGAAAGATGAATACAATTTAGTTTTTTTTTTAATTAAAAGGCATAGATGTTATGTAAAGAGAGGCGTCTGAAATTTATGTCGTGGCAAGCAAAGGTTTCTAAATTTATAACACTTAGATTTTGATTTTTGACCAACTGGTAAACAAAAAACCACGTCTAAAGCTGATAAAAACAAGCACATCAAAACGTTAAATATTGAATTTTAAAGGTTGTAAAAACTAAACTAAAAAAAAAACTTTGAAACTTATAAACACTATAAATGCGTTACTTTTAGTAGTTAAAAAATGTGGCTACCTGCTATTGTAATCATCTGTCAGACTACCTGCAGCGAAGGAGCTGCTGGTTCGGCTGGGAGGCATTTTTGGGCGTGGGGTAAGGGGAACACCGCCCCCCTCCCCCCTCCCCCCCCCGGCGGCAACCCACATGAGCCCCTCCACGGCTCTCGCTTCCTGTTTAATCTCCTCTCACACCTTGTTTGCAATCCTCTCACAATGGCGATGGTTTTATAACATCCAAACTATTGATTTTATACAAAAAAGGAGCATTCAAGTGATAAAAGTCCAAAACATTAGACCTGACATACAAATGTTTAATCAATCATGAGTACGTTCGACTCCACAAGTCATAGAAATCCAAATTTGCATAACAAATTCAACAAAAAATATAAACCAAGTTCACAAAGCTTTTAGGGTGATGATCATCTTCAAAAGTACTCCATATGAACACCAATTGCACTCAAAAAACCATTACTTCTGCCATGAAAACCTACTACTTTTCCAATTGATAAAACTGAACCATAATAAGTATTACCTGCACCTATTTCATCTCCATAAGGCCCATAAACCCTCTTGTTTGTATGAAAAGTAATCGACACGATGGCTTCCAATCCGTCGTATCCTTCAACCGGTCCAAAAAACCCGAAGACACCAGTCAAATACTCATCCTTCACATTCAAGTCAATCTGCAAAGGTCATCATTTGGTTTTAAGCTTAGATGAATGTTACACAAAGAACATACATAAGGTGTTTTAGTACATACATACCCGTTGAATTTCGAAACCGTCGGTTCCTCCATGGATTTGTGACAAAACACAATTACCATCTGACTTTAGATATTCAAACTGAAGAGCATAAACTGCGTTAAGCGATCCTAAAAAAATGCGTATCTGTTTAACTGCGGAGAAAACTCCGTCGTCCCATGGTTTACCCCCACCAGCTCCCCATGGACCTGCATCCCTTGGAATTGCCATTCTAGACATACTAGAGCACAACTTCTCAGTCTGACAAAAAATAATCAATCATACTTAGAAAATCCTGTCTGTAGCACAATTATTTATAGTGTTGACAAGAAATATAGTGTGAAATATAAAAATCTAAAAACACCAAAAAAAAAAGCAACAAGAAAGACACTTTTAGTCTAGAAAATGAACCTCAAGCATGAGGTTTTTGTCTTTAGATGTAGGCTTTGGACCTAATGCAAGTGACTTAGGCATCACATAAACACCAATAGCATCGAGATACTTCTTAGCACGCCCATGAAATCCGACGATCACCACGCCTTCACCATCATTTGAGAAAGAAGTGCCACTATTAGTACCATACGGCCCGTAACGGTTCAGGTTTGTACTGAAACATATCGACATCACTACATTATGGCCTTCATAGTTACCTAACTTGCCACTTATTGACTTCAAATATTCATTAGGGTAGTCCAAGCAGATCTGCAAAATTGAAAACGTCTTTTATAAGATGCAAGCGGTGTGCATCATGTGTGCAGTGACATAAACATTTGTAACACTTATTTGTCACCAATATTATTAGGGGCACAAAAGATTTTTTTTGGCTGCGTGAAAACTTCCCAAGACGTCACTTTATCATTATACTACTGACATTGCAGCATACTTTTTTTGTTTTGAACGGCAATTTGAATCACTGACGGGTCATAGACCCACCCGATCATATCCACACCCAATATGAGGAAACCAACCATAGGTGAGAAAAAACCCCCTAGCCCAGCATGAAACCCCTATTTTGTCCATGCCAGGACTTGAACCCGTGACCTCCTCAATATTGAAGCCACATGGTACCTTCTCTCAACCACTTGAGGATCATTTGTTTTGCAGCATACTTAACTTTGAAGTTCTAGTCTTATTCACAGTCAATACACCCAAAACATGCAGGTAGGTTGTTTTTACCCAAAACCCGAATACCTAATGTAAAATAAATTAATCTGAACATGATTAAGAGACAAACCGAATATAAATCTGTTTAAGATAGAAGCCAATCCAAATATAATATCCCGTTTGACGATTGGGTTAAAAAAATTTATTAGGTTAGCCCGATTAACCCAAATTTACGTATATAAGAAAAAATGTCAATTATACGTATACACATGCATAATAAACAAAAATTCTAATTTTTCCTCTCATGTATCTTTTTGTTTTGAACATAACATTTTCTTTTGTTACGTTGTTGACTTAAAATAACCCCAAATAACACCCCTGCTTAACTTTCCAAAATTTAATTAAGTTGACTTTACAAATAATATATTGAGGCCAATCTGAAACACGACTTAAACCAACCCGAGATACCGAAAACCAAACCCCAATTCAAACACATCAATCCGATGTAAGATTTGCCTACAATTTAAACCAACCCGAGATACCCGAAAACCAAACCCCAATTCAAACACATCAATCCGATGTAAGATTTGCCTACAATTTAAACCAACCCGAGATACCCGAAAACCAAACCCCATTTCAAACACATCAATCCGATGTAAGATTTGCCTACAATTTAAACCAACCCGAGATACCCGAAAACCAAACCCCATTTCAAACACATCATCCGATGTAGGATTTGCCTAAAATGTTCAAACACCGGTACAAGAATGCCGGTTACGTACCGTGTCTGTTCGATTGCCACCCTTCCCGCCAAAAAAGGAATTAAGAGGTTTGCCGTTTTCAAAAAAGGTTTGGAAGTTAATGGAGTCAACGACACCTCCATAACGAACACTGATCTTTATCTTTTTAATAAAACCTTTAGGCTTATAAACCCATTCTTCCCCCTGTGAACCACCCCATGGTCCATAAGCTATGCATCCTTTGGATTGGCTCGAAGTACCATCCTGCAAATCAAATTAGCATCATGTATTTTATAAAACACAAAAAGGGTACTCATAAAGCACATTTGAATTAAGTTTTACCATCTCAGTTTGGGTCGATGGTTAGCTATGAAAAATATTGAATACCTGCAACAATCCACTATTAGAATCCAGTTTTTAAACACTAAATTCAGCGAATTTAAGCTAAAAGATTACTATTTTTTTGGTTTATCGTGCAGAAAAACAGCTTATGTACGCAAAACAAATAATCAAAAACTCGATTAATTAACTGTTTTTAAATGAATATATATGATGAACAGATTGAGAGAATGAACCTGCAAAATTACAGAAATTGCTGAGGAAATGGTTAAGAAGACGAAAGGAAAATGAAGTATACATATATATGCAATAGTAATAAAATGGGGAAATTGGAAAGGCGTACTGTGCAATCAGGAAAACGAAGAGACGAATTGCAGAGGTCTCATGAATGTCTCGTTATTCTTAGATGGAGCAATGTAAATTTTTTTTTTATTTTTTTAAGAAGATACCCTCTTTAATTATAATTATATAAGTATAAGGCTGTAAACGAGCCGAACGTTCAGCGAACCGTTTGTGAACCGTTCGGCGGAAAGTTCGTTTATATTCGTTCGTTTAATAAAGGAACGAACACGAACAAGAAATTATTCGTTTAGTTAAATGAACGAACATGAACAGAGGTCGTTTTCGTTCATTTGTGTTCGTGAACGTTCGGTAACATGTTCGTTTATGTTCGGTTAAGTTCATTTATAATATTTATTCATTAAATGTGTTGTATATTTTAAATTTTTTATTTTTAGTTTAATACCTTAATATTTAAGTTATTTTTAATTTAACACTATAATATTTTAATTTATATATTTATAAATGATTATCTTTAATGCTTGAGATTAAGAATGTTGAACTTTATTCTTTAAATAATATGTGTTCGTTAGCGTTCGTGAACAAACTAAATTCCTTAATGAACGAACACGAACTAGAATCTTCGTTCGGTTAGCATTCGTGAACAAGTTAAAAGTTAAACGAACGAACACGAACAATGGCTCGTTCTTGTTTGTTCGGCTCATTTACCACCCTATATACATATAGAGATACATAATTTTAAGTTTAATACGTTCAGTTTGTATCCTAAATTTATGAGTTCACCCCTGGCTTCCTAGTATATCAACAGGGCGACGCAATGATTTTGGAGGCTCCAAGCGAACTTAAAACTTGGAGTCTTACTGATGCTAATCTATTTACTTTGTTCAAAAATACTTCTAGGTTCATTTAATTGATTTTTAATTAGTATGAAAGTTCATCAAGATTTATAGGTTCATTGGAATTTAAGGATTCAATAAGGTTTGTATGTTTATTAAGATTTATAAGTTTATCTAAAATTTAAAGATTTATTCAAGTTTGTATGTTCATCAAGAGTTATGAGTTCGTCTAAGTTATAGATTGATCAAGATTTGTGGTATTTATAACTATGATTTATATAAACCTTAGTAATGATCCCAGATTTGTGGTATTTATAATTATGATTTATATAAACCTTATTAATGATCCCTTTATAAATTGTTCATTTAAAGCTTCTTATTTAAGTATTTTTTTTTTTGACTCTTTTTGAGGCAACTAATTCATATATTCCTTTAGTTTGAAATTTAAATCAAACTTTTTAAGCAAAACTAAAGCAACAAAAATCAATGTAAATGAGACAACATGACAATTGATTACAAAATACGAACAAGGATGATTGGATGAGTCTACAATCACAATCAATTAAAAATGAGGACGATTTGTCAATATTTGTATACTTAAGATTGAATGATAAATAATTAAACTAACCGTAACGACTCTCTAGTCCCTATCTAGACTAGGAAACACATGATTTTCTCAAAACAAGAGGAATATTGATCGGTCAGATTTACTCTGCGTTACCAACTGCTTCTCTACCATTTTCTTTTACTTTTTTTTTAATATGTTTTTTTTTGAACATCTCCGCAAGCTAAAGTAACAAATTAAGGCAAAAGTGAAAAGAATATTTGCTTTGAAGAGATATTTGTAAAAAGAAAATCTAGATCTTTTAGAATTAGAGGAAAATGATAAAGACTTCTTTTTATTGTTTCTAATTAACAAATTAGCCTAATTACACATAAAAAAAATTAAAAATGAGGCCCTAATTTTTGAGTAGCCCCAAGCCCTGGCTTCACCTCATACACGAGATTATTGTTGCAGTAGGCTCCTCGGTGTTAAAAAAAAAAAAAGAACTCCTCAAAAGACAAAGAACGTGTAACATTACCTGCAAAGCACTCTGGATTACAAGTTGAGAGATTTAGACAAAGCGTACAAACAAAATTTCAATCGAAAATGGTACCCTAATCACAAGCTAGCAGAATGGAAACTCTAGAAATGTGACATTAACAAACTCCTTTATTATCATATCCTTTTGATAAACACCGGGTTTTTGAAATCGATTTTGGTAAACGGTCCGTTCGGTCAATAAATTCAAGAACCGGTTCCAATTTTTTGTCGGTTTCGGTTTTGATTGGGTAAAGGTGGAACCGGTTCCGGTTATGATCCGCATGTACCCACCGATTTGGGTATGACCTGTTTCTGATTTGGGTTGTCGGTCCAATTCTAGTTTTTTTTTTGCCTACCTCTAGCCTAGCTAGTCTAACGTATGCATTATTGTGCACAAACACCTAAATGGTCTTAAAAATCTCATATGGTTTTTATCAATCCTTTTCAGAGCATAATCATAACAGCATTAACCGCTTTAACTCAAAAGATAATAGGCAAAATTGATTCAAGAAGCATTGAGTTGACTAGTTCAATCGGTTTCTAACTTATCCTTCAACGACTTATTCTCTTACGACTCATTAATAACATTTAAAAAGATACATGATAAACTACAAAGCACTAGAACACTAAAATAAAACGTAGATCAGTAACGGAAAAAATTATCTGTTACTCTATATACATTTATGAAATTAATGAACAGTAATAAAATAATAACTATATAATATTAATAATAATTAAATGTTGTTATTTTTTTCATTTTATTTTTTTGAACTATGATTGAAACCAACCAGTTTCTTTTTGTTGGTCAATGAAATTAGTCGTTAGTTTTGTTTTTGGTCAACAATTTACTCCATTTTTAGTTTTTTTTTTTTATTTTATAATTTTTGTATTGTTTGGTTATATCACTTCATTTGTGATGCGTGTTTACTTAGATTTGTGTTTCTTTGACTTTTTTTTTTTTGATTTTATGATTTTTTTTGTTACGTAATTATGTTGAGTTCCTCTTTACTGACACCATATTTAACAATTTTCGTGTTCTTTGAAAGTGATGGTTGCTTTTGTGACACTTTTGATTTAGTGTTTTACGACAAATTGGCAACCGTTGAGGTAGCGGTGTTCAGTTGTCGAATATGACTCGAAAAAATCAAAATTCGATTCGATTTCAATTCGAAAAACACTAAGTTGAAATTCGTTTCGAATTTTCATATTCGAATTCAATTCGATTCATAGTATAATTTCGAATTTCATATTTTTAATTCGATTCGATTCGAAATTTGAATTTAAATTATTTATATATTTTTAATTCGATTCGAAATTCGAATTTCAATTTAATTATAAAATATCCATAATTTTAACACTTTTAAATACGCGAAACCTAAACATTCACAATAAAAGCGTAAATCATGAATCTCGAAAATTGATCATTTTAGTTAATTTCTAATATTTTGATTACTTGTCACTTTATGTTTTTTCATATGTTATCACTGGCATTATATATTGAATTTTTATTATTGTACTAGTTTAAATGATATCTCTAATATTACAACTTAGATGTTGGTTATTTTGATATTTGAATGTTTAAGGTTTTGATTATTTGATATTTTGAATACACAAATATAGGAAGTATAAACAATTTTTTAATTAAATTCAAATCAAATCAATTCGAATTCGGATCGAATTCGAATTCCGAATTCGAATAGAATCGAATTTCGAATTTGAAAACGAATTCGAATTGGATTTTTCGAATCGATTTCGAATTCGAATGCTCTTAAAAAATTCGAAATTCGAAATCATTCGATTCGAAATATTCGAGTTATTCGAAATTCAATTCGATGAACACCCCTACGTTGAGGTGGTTTTTTTGTTTGAGTTTTGATACTTGTGATGTAGCTATAGTTGTTGTAATCAAGTAGTCATATAGGCATAACGTATGACTCAACCTTTTTTTAACGTTAGATTGTAATTCTTTTAATTTATCTTAGGTTTCTCTTTTTTGGTTCATAAAGAATACCCAAAGTAAACACGAATAATCATCAGTGGAGGTGATTAATTATTCGATATGCTAAGTGAATTGTGTTTCATCGAACCACATGCGTCAATGAACCAATTCGAGTGGTTTGTTGGGCTTGTAACTTGCTTGTTCAAACAATAATTGGTGTGCCTTTCCAAATTGGTAACCATGGCACACCTCTTCTCAATCAAACTCTGACTCGGGCTAACGAAGATAAACCACTTTCCAGAGCTAGCTTAACGCAAGAGCAAATCGGGTCACCACTGTGGGCCTCGTTTTTTAGGGGCCTAAAATTTTTATTTTTTTATATTTTATATAAAATAAATTTATATCCATTATCTTTAAATATCCAAGCTAAAAAAAATTGAACCCAATATTCCCGAAATCAAACGCAGATTCATTTACTTGGGTAATACATTTAGCCTACAACCTATATTCTATTGAAATTGAAAAAATTATTTGGCTATTTGCTTGCAAGTTACAGCGATTCCTAATTTCATATACTACTACGTACGTAATCTTCAAGTTCCACTAATTTAGAATTTTGATTTTAATTTTTGATGAAGATCACACCTGCAAGGTTAGTTCTTTTGATTTTACAAGTTCTTTCGATCATAAAAAGTTCTATGTTTGATTTATATAATTTATAATTCAATTTTGCCTAGGGGTATATTTTTCCCTCTCGTCTCAAACGCTTAAATTCTCATGACCTGCATCGGTGATTTTGGTGACTGAGATCAGATTCTTTTTCGTGTCTGGTACATGACATATGCTTGACATGTTACATTTTGATCGATAAAGACTCCGGCTATACGCTTTGTCAAGGCTTCTTTCATGGCAAGTAGGTTTTCGAACTCGACAAGAGTTGGCTGTGTAGGCCATCCTTGTATAACAGTGATTAAGATTCGGTATTATGATATCAACCTATCGATAATCATTCGTTTCATCCTTGATTCCCCAACACTTGACTGTGTATCAAGTTCTCCAATTTCTGGACACAAGTTTCTTAACTTTTGAAAGAACAATGGAATAGTGACATCTCCCTGTGACATGGACATCAACTCACCATCAAGAATTAATAACTATGTACACTCTATAAATGCTAAGTTTCATGAACACTCTACAAAACAACATGATAATACTTAGTTTCATTAACATCTAGTGTAGATTGTTGTTTTTTTTTTATTATAGTTATATTAGTCGTTAAAAAGACAAAAAACGGTGGATTTTATGGTGTATTTTTTTATAAATATCTTACGTATAAAAAAGTTAAAGTTGTTTAAAAAAGTGGAAGTTGCATGTGCAACCTCCTTTTCTTTGTTTTAACATCTATACAGTTTGTGCGATTGTATACGTGTGGTGTGTATGTATGTATACTCTTGTGATATTGTTTGGTTGTGTTAATTAAACGACGGGTGGTTGTTAACTCCTTATGTTTTCTTTCTTTTTACGGATATTCTGTATGTGTAGCAAATGTCTTGTTAGTATGGTTTGTTATAGGTGTGTTCAAAATATCCGAAACCAAAAAAAATTCGATATCTGAAATCCGAACTGTATATACTGAGTATGCGGGCTGTTCGGGTTTTTCGGGTCGGATAATATTATTTTAGATTCGGGTCGGATATCCGAATAAACCCGGTTTATTCGGGTTATTCGGATGTAAAAGTCACAGTTTTTCAGGTGTAAAGGTCATTTGTCGGGTTATTTGGGTTTTCCGGATGTTCGGGTCGGATAATATATTGAATTTTGGGTCGGGTTTCAGAGAGACCAAAAAAAATTTCAAACCCGAATAACTCGTTATTCAACCAGATGAACAACCCTAGTTTGTTATGATTTGTGTCTAAATGAAGTCAATCAATTAGTGTAACCAATCAAATAATTATAGCAACAATGAGTTAATAAGTGGCAATCCGACTTGGTGGAATGATAATATATTGCATTTAAACATTGGAAAAATGTATGTAATTATTGTTGATCCTGGCGTGATTGATTCCTACCTAGCACACCATAGTTAGTTAAGCATGGGGAGATCTATGTATAAGTACATAGATTATGCTCTAATGGGCTTTTTGATACTCTCTTAATTAATGATCATTAAGAGACTTACTTTTTAATGGTTTATTTTGAAACCATAACCAGGTCCAATTAAGTTTTGGTTAACAAAGTCAAGAATTGGCTTTAATTAGATTCGACTTTTTGACCGGTTCCAGACTTCATGGTGGGGTAATCGGTTTTAGTTCTCGAACCGATTTTTTTGGCCCGCCATAGTAGTCAATTAAGAATTTTTATCATTAACTAAGTTTGCAGCCAAGTAACGAAACCCACAACCAAAAGTGATTGTTTGCTGTTCATCTTCATTAACTGACTTTAATTCTCTTATGTTTTTGCTTGTTTCTTATATCTACTACAATGTAGTTTAGTTTTAGGTAACCCACATGCTTCAGTCAAACCTTTTCATTTGCTTTTATAATTAAAGAAGACATGTACCATTAGTTAAATAATACTTCTTATGGTTACGATACCATACTTACCCTAACTACACTCTTTCTTTGTTAACAATGATACGTGTGTTAGCGAGGAGTAATTTTTTTGTCACAAGATATTGGTGTGGCCGCAAATTTTTTGTCACAGCGAGGAGTAAAAAAGAAATGGGTGCATAAGATGCAAGAAAACCAACCAGTAGTGTCATATAATTACAAACAACTTTTCTACCAATGTTAGTCAATAAACACAAACATTCTACTAACTTTGATTACAACTAATTAACAATCAAGACAAGACAAAACCAAACCAAATGAACCCCCTCATTTTTAGGATATTTCTCAAAATAATAATAATAAAATAAAATAAAATAAACGAACTCTAACCAGTGAGGTTTCGGTCATTGGGTCCACGAGGTCTCAACGGTAGGCAACCCTTCAAAGGTGACTGAAGAAACAGCGACGAAGCCGACAAGTGTTTTTGCCTCGATGAAACCGATGCTAAGCAACTAAAACTAGTGCTTCTAAGCCTTTTCTTCTCACTCTCGCTCTCACATGGTAAGCAACGCGGATTATGCTGTACAACCGACACTTTTAGGGCTTCTGGCAACATACAACTAAATGCTGAACCTGCAATTTGTGACATCAATCAAAAAATTGTTTGCCTAGATTTTTTTTTTTTTTTTGTGGGTAAAAAGGCTTTGCCCGGAAAATAAAATAAACAAAAGAAAACAAAGAGGACAACAAGGAGGGCATACCCTTCGAGCATAGTAGTCCCCTAACAGGCTAGGGGTAGGGGACACTTGTTTGCAGAGTGCTGTATTTCATATAATATTTTTTATTTACAAAATAAAGTTTAATGTATGCAAATAATATCATAACAACAATGTGAAATTTACAACGAAAATTGGTTTTTTATTTAGAACTTACTTTTACATTTACACACCTTTAATTTTGAAGTCACCTACCTAGTTAGAAAACTTTGAGTGGACTGATTCTGAACGTCTAAATGAGATTTTTTAATAGAATATTTTGTATAATCAAAGTTTTAATTTTTAAGTTGAATATTTGACAATTACATAGATAAATCAAGATATGATAAGGAAAGGGTGAAAAAGACGGACAAATTATACATGAACACAATATCTATTATAATAAAAGAATAGCTGAAGACAACACATTTACAATGTGGTATCTCTTAGCTTTGTTCTTCTCGTCTCTAATATTAAATGAGAATGACACATGTCATTTTATTTTCTTAATTTTCTCTTTTATTGAATATAATGATATTAAAAGAATATATTTTTAGATATTTTAATAAATTAAAATATAAATACTTATTATATTTTCTAACTGCATGATTATTAATTAATATTCAACTTTATATTTATTCAACTGTGTAATACACGTGTTTTTAAAGCTAGTATTTTAATATAGTTATCAACCTATTGTAAGTATATTTAATGCATTAATTATTTGCAAAGTTCAAAGAAATGTTATTGGTCTACCGACCCATTCTAAACCTGCCCATTTTAACAGCTTTCTTTATTATCGACAATTGGAGATAATAAAAAACCATACCAAGTTTAGCGAGTCGATTAACCCATTTAGGGATTTGCTTGCCGGTCAACTTGTAACAAATGTCATTGCAGAAATGGTTACAGTTCTTGACAATTAAGTGATATGTGTCACCATTATAATTTGCAGCATGATGCTCCATGAACTCTCTGACCTGACCTCGGTCCAGACGAGTAGTCCCGATTAATATTGACCTCCTAAACTTAAACCCTGGGCATTGTCGAGGTTCGACCTCAAACACACCACTACTTGGATAGTCATGAGCTCCAAATGCATATTCTACACCATAAACTGTCATGTGCAAATATCATGCATCAGAAATTTGTTGTTTCAAAAATGCTCATAATCACAAGTTTATAATCATGATTCTATTTACCTAGAACTTAAAACTTATCTGTTAAATATTTATTACAAGTATACATTCATTAACAAGTGATAGCATGATCTTGCTTCTAGTAGTTTACATCATGGAAAATTATAACATATTAAAACTAGAGGTGGCAATATTTGCGGGTCGATGTATTGGATAATAAGTCAAAATGCTCAGGTTGAAACAGGTCATTTACTAGTACAGGTTGGATAGGGTAGAGCATTTTTTTAGTTTGTTACCATAACAAATTTGTTAATTATTATTAAATAATACTATCACTACAAATATTGTAATCCTGTATATAAAATCTTTAAGCGACTTTCAACATGTTCTACTCAGCTGACATTTTCCTTTTTAGCTATACTTTTGGATTTGAGCAGTTTAAGATAAAATGCAACTCAAATGGACCCTAATGCCACCTCTACTAATACAAAAGTAACAGATATTTGCATGTGAAGTCAGTTTAAAGATACATATGAAGTAACAAACCTTCTACACCAGAATGAAAGATGCCAAATCCAGCCCAATAAGCATAGCCATTCATGGGTGTTAAGTCGTAAACGTTGAGATAAACCGGTGTGTTTCCAGGCTCGTATTCACCTTTTATTTTTGGGAAAAAACAAAAACGAGTGGCTGATTTTCCTTTCAAACGAAGTGGGACCATAGACTTGAGTCCTTTCTTTGTTATAAATTTCATGGTGCTTCAAGTGATTGCAGTCAAAAATTGGTCAATGCGTAAATACCATCCTACAAAAAATATCCAATTTTAGCAATATAAAACTTTTGTCAAGAAAGAACCATCATCAAGAAAGCAACATCAATCACAATAGTGCAACTTACTTTCGGTTTTTTAAATATTTTTAACATTTTGTTACAAAAAAAATCCATACATCCTCTAACTTAAAAACTATAACAAATATAAATGGTATTAATTTTCTAACAGTTGACAATATGACATACATTTCAATCCAGCTACTTATATTCCATTAACTTGCTGGAAACATTTTTTATTCCTAAGTTCTTTGTGTTGACTTTGATATCTTGATGGAACAGACACATGATTAAACTACATATCAAGAAATTTAGACGGCAAAACATTAAAAATGGAACTAAGGTCAAAAGGCATGAGTGGGAGCCCATAAAAAGAGTCCATTATAATACCGAATGAACAAACTACACTTTCTTACAATTAGTCAGCAGAACAAGCTCCTTTTATAAATAATCAATTCCTCCAGTTTGGTTTCATATTTTCAGAACATTCAACACTATGTTGAAACATAATCAGAGCTGTAGAAATCCCTAGGCACTAGTTAGGCGGTAGGATACCAACTAGGGATTAATCTAGATTAGATTGGAATTTCATATGTAACTTTTTAAAATAATACACATATATACACGAACACAAAACTTTGTGTATTTGTCCAAATTAAGAACAATTATTCAAATATTTTAAAAGTTTTGAATTTTGATAGTGGAGATCCAAAAACGTCATTAAAAACCTAGAAAAATCAGCCTTTGACCGAGTAGAATGATTTGACTTGATTAAACTAGCATGATTTTTACACCACTTGGCCGAAATGTCGAATCCTGATTAATTCAACCGATCTTGTGAAATCACATCAGTTGCCGGCTGAGTACCGATTAATTTTTTTTTTTAACTCAAAGATGTGAGTATCAGGTATTCATTGATTGATATGAGTCAGTGAAGAGGACTATAATAAATGGATTCTTTGTTGATGGTTATAGGAGCTATAAATATGAATAAATGCAGATGTACTACTGTACCAGGAGAAAACAATTTGTAAAGGCTCTGCCAAATGGAGAGAACCACAATGATAGAAACTAATTGTACTTATTAAGGTTTTCTTTTTGCAACTCTATAATACACAATGTAACTAAAAAACATTTGGTTCGTTCTTTCCATCCCAAACGTGTCACTTATTATGTCTGTTTATATTTGAGCTGGTCTTTCCAAGGAAACATATGAAACCATCGTTGAAAACGGAACAGAAATTAGGTGAAGTATTACGTGAACCACATAAACACACATATCTATTGCTTTAATTGGTATACATGAGGTGGTTATGCAACAATACATCCGTCTCTTTTTTCTCTGTGCCACTATATCAAGTATGCAATAAGCAATAAACGCTTATGCAGATCTCACAATTCTCAACTTAGAAATTTTTTAGAATTAAAAATGCTCCAAACATGTAAATGACAATATATTACAATGTCATCCGATGCCCTAAATTCAATCATGAAAGTAAAGCACATGCTTGTGAAGGCCAAAAAGGGTAATAATAGAATACAGATGTCTACTTCACCCCTACACACAAACTTTCAACAACATACAGCAGAAAATAATCATCAAACCGAAAGTAAACAACTTCAAACAGCCTACATTGCCTAGCAAACTATTTCAATTTAGAATAATTCGATCCATACAAACGAAAAACTAGCAAATTGTACCAGATCTCATGTCAAACTTACAAAAACAATGTAAATCAAGCATACGCAACAATCAACGGATCAGAATGATGAAACTAATGACGAAAATCGTAACACCGACAACAATTTCATCAATTCACAAGCAGTAACGTCAATTCACCGATTAACAAGGCAAAATTATTGGAGAAGAAAGTTGGAGGAGAAGTAAAACTTACAGAGTGGAAGAACAACCGCCATTGCAAAGAACAACAGGATTCATCAACAAACAGAGCCAATTTTGTGTTGGTGAGGTGGAAGAATCGAAAATTTGATGAATGTTTAGAATCCCGAAGGCTTTGAGCGAATTTACACACACAAGTGTGTGTAAGAGAGAGTGCAAGAGGGGACTGGCAGTAACGACACCCTAACCATCCATATAAAAACGGAATTTGTAGAGTTTCATTTATAAAACAATAAAAATATTCTTGAGAACACTACAAAACCGTTTATGGACAAAAATTATAATAAAATATAGAGTAAATACTAAATAATGGTTTTAGTCCCATAATTTCATCCAATAGTTTTAATTTAACAAATTCTGCAAAAATTTTAAATTATAGAAACATGTTTTTGTAAACTTACAAAAGACAAAAACACGTCAGCTATAAAATTGAGAATTTTTACAGTATATTTAATTTATATTTGTTAAGCTATGTGCTATGGGGATGACTAAGACGTGAGGGGCTTCGGTCACGTGACCGGGTGTGACTGATGGAAGGCGTGATGGGGGTCACGAGAAGGAAATATTCGACCATTGAGAGAAGGAACCGTTGGGGATGGGGGATGGGGGAAGGGGTGTGATGGGGATCACAGAAGGTAACACATATGTTGTGAAAGCTATGTGATGGTTTTAATTAATTATGTGGTGTCTATGTGACGTCTACATGAAGTAATGATGTTGTGATAAGCACACATAGCCTTAATGTTAGAAAATACAATCTACTCTTTTCGTTCTTGCTCTCTTTCTTCACCATAAGAAATTAAGAAAACCACTTCTTCGACAACCTCCCACCCTTGCATTGCAAATGATGCTTCCTCCTACGACATTAATGACGACAAGAACTCCTTCATTTTGAGCAAAAGAGTCGGTTGATCAAAGGGTCAAATATGAGGTTTGATGGTTGATGTTATTTGATGGAAAGAAGGTCAGAGATTATAGGTTTTGAGCAACCAAAAGTCGACCAAACCATTATCGCCAAAAACCACCTCACTCACTCTTTGCATTCTCTTATGTGAGTTTTATATTACATGACAAAGATCCATGTTTGATAAGATGAAGGTCAACTGTGCTTCTTGTCGAGTAAAATGATGTAACCATGGATTTTAAGATCTCCTACACGTGTGCATGTGTAATGTGTGTGCAAGAGAGAGAATAATTTTAACATAAAATAAGATTGATGTTAGTGCTTCGTAGTTGGTTGTGATACATTGGAAACCTTGATAGTTAAACGAGTCAAATTAAAACTATTGGAAATAAAGGGTTATAAGTATCAAATTAGAGAGACTAAAATTATAATCACTATTACAAAAATCAGTTTAATGCAACCTTTATATTCAAAAAGAAGCTGAATTAGTTGAAGTTGCATTAGATCTAATGCAACTTTTTTTCCTAATGCAACTTTTTTAAATGCAACTCTTTAAAAAAAGTTGCATTATGTAATAAAAATGTTGCATTAAGCTAATGCAACTTTAACTAATGCAACCTATTTGCAATCTTTTGTGACAAAAAAAAAGTTGCATTATGTTGATTTTGTAGTAGTGAATTTACTCTGAAGTATATATAAACCTGGAACTTTTAGGAGCTTACTTTTCTGAAAAAGAATATACCATTTAACCTTAGTTTTTTAATATTATATAATGTGATATAATGTAAGTGTATATTCTTTTTCCAAAATTTCTTGAACGCAATGCTCACGCAAGATTATAAAGTATACCCTCAACATCTTTTGATGGAAACAAAAGCTCTTTTTCATGTTGTTAGTTGTTGTTTCTTATCCTACGTTATACCTTAAATGATTTCACAAAAGTAGTCTTATTTGGGTATGTTTCGTCAACAAGATAATAATGAAGTTTGTATTGTACACCCTCAATGTCACACCTTTAAATTCCCACCTGCGGTGTCAGACCGTTGGATGTGATGTGGCCAAAATCACAGCTCTTAGTCAAATAGAACGACTCTATATGCGTTTGAAATACAACATTAACCAGATCGATTAATTAATAAGCAGCGAAATATAAGTTTGTTAAGCAACGGAATGTAAAGCGTTTAAAATGCAGGCGAAAGTAAAATGACAGACACTACATTATTCAATACATATCATAAAATGAAAAGTGTTTGTTCAAAAGTGTCACACCCCCAAATTTCAACTAACGGCATCATACCGTTTAGGGCGTGACAAACCAGGATCTCAGTCATTAGACACAGCGAAAAACCTCTATGTGATTTTCAAACATAATTTTGGTCCAAACTATAATATCAAAGTTTCAAAGTTTGCGGAAGCGTTTTAAAACAAATAACAAAACGTAACGGTTTGTAAAACGTAAATTACAAGTTCAAATTCTTAAATAGTCAAATTCAAAACACATGAATTTAAAATGTATGCATGCGACTCCACATCCTAGTCCATGCTTGTCCTTACTTGTGCTTTAGTGTCTTGAGAAAACATGTAAATCAAGTCAACACAAAGGTTGGTGCATACACAGGTTTGAATAATCACAAATGTTTGAAACAACTGTTTGAAACGAAATGTTTGCAGATAACATAATCACACATGCATAGTCATGATAGCTAGTCATTTGTACTATTTACATAAGCGGTCGACACCGAAGCTGACTGTTAGAATGTAATTTGCCTTTCCACTATTGTCTAGCACAAACAATAGTAACGTTTGAATTGGCTAGTCAAACACTTGCGTAGACCTACAATCTACCAAGTGAGGTTTGTCAAACCTAATAGATCTATTTCCAACTACCACGCTTTGCACTACGGCAAACTAAACTGTTCGATATGTAAGGACTTGTAATGCTATGTTCGCACTTATCGTAAATAGATAACTCATGCAAGTGATATGTATCTAAAATGTTTGTTGCACATGTTTTCTCCCCCAAAACAGTTAAAATAAGAAAAGGGGCCGTGTACGCACCTTTGAATGCAGTAGAATGATCAAACACACATGAAATCGCGTAAACAGTCTTCTACGAGAAATATGTGTTTTAACAATAACGTTGTCTTATTCGGGATGTCGTTTTGTGTTTGAAATCACATACGTGTCAACACACGTATGTTAGATTGTTAGAAACGTGTATATGTAAGTACGCGTGACTTTAAAATCATTTAATTAAATCATATAGTCGTATACGATTTTATTAAATATGCGTAATTCTACGCAATTATGTTTTCGGTTCAAGATATAAATTTTATCACTTCATTTTGTTCGGGATTCCATTAAATACGATTTTATTTAAATATGCGTAATTCTACGCAATTATGTTTTCGGTTCAAGATATAAATTTTATCACTTCATTTTGTTCGGGATTCCATTACAGTTCGAATGCAACTCGAACGGATTAAATCAGATTTATAACGAGAAATTTATGATTAAAATACTAAAAATTTGTTTAAATATCAAAAACCAGTGAAGGCAAGGATCCCACCCTTGACCTCCAAGACAACATACACACATCTAAACCAGTTGACCCAGCCCCACATTTGTAACAGATTTTGTTTCTTGATCTTTTAAACCAATAACCACTTGGGTTCCCTTTGGTTTCTCTCAACCGAACACAACACCACCCATTTGGGCCTCAATTCAAACCAAACCGCCCTTCAAACCATAGGGCTATGGTTCCTTATGTACAGGCGAGTTCAACCATGGATCTAATTCAATTATTGATCAATAAAAATCAACAAAATGACATGTGCAAGGCTTTAAACGTGATCATCAAACTCACCATTCAAATTAGTTAAATTAGATTGTTTTGAATTGTAATTTCATGGGGTTTTCATTCAAAAATGAATTTCGAAACTTTCTGAAAGATTTAATTCAAATATCAAGTTCTATCAACTCAAAATCCCCAATTCGTTTTAACTCAAGAACCCTAAAACCCAATCTCATAAAATTCGATGTTGTTTGTTACAATTAACATAGGGTTTATGTTAATCGAGCTTCTCTGAAACTGATGATACCATTTAATTTGATTTTTCAATACATTTAACCAAAATCCCCAATTTCGTTCATATGATGAACCCTAAAAAACCAAAGTCATTAAATTCGTTGTTTAAACATCAATTTGACATAGGAATTTCGTTTAAAAGGTTAATGCGAAACTGTGTATATAATTCAATTGAGTTTTTGTATTCGTTTATATGAAAACCCCCAATTCACTTTACTATAAGAACCCTAGAATCGGGTTGTATCAAATTCACTGTTGTTTGTTGATATAAATGAAGGTTTTGTTAAATATATGATTCTGAATCTCTCTGTCTAATTTAATTAGATTATCAACTTCGTTTGAATCGAAACCCCCAAAATACCTTGCATCATGAACCCTAGAACTCAATTTCGATTAATTCGTTATTGTTACATGAAATGAGGCTAGGGCTTAGCTTAATCGGCCCATTTAGCATGTGTAGAAACGATTGTTTACCTGATTTGATGTTGGATGGGTAGAGATTGACTTTAGGCTTGAGTTTGGCAAACCCCACGACCAAATTCTTCTTCCTAGACTTCTGAGATCGAATTGGTGGATGCCACAGACCCTAAACATGCCGACTAAAAGTTATGAGAGTTCAATTTCGTGAAATCTGATTGAATTTTGTGGTCTTGATAGTTAAAGGCTACGGTTTCGACCTTTGAGGTCGTTTTTGGGTTTAATTCAATGATTAATTGTTCTAGTAACGTATAACCGTTGTTAACAATCATAAATGTGATGATTATTGAGGTTTAATTCGGTTATAACATTGTGTAATCATGGAATTTCGGTTTCAATTGAATATAAGTCGAATTTTGACTCTTTAAAGTCAAAATTACATAGTTTGGCATAATTACAAGATTACTCCTTGTAGTTTAAGTGTTTTGTATCTGATTTTGTTTAATTCTAACCCCTCTAGTTTGGTGTTATGTGACTCCATAACCTTTCTGTTAGTTTTCGGTTAACGGAGTTAATCCGGAATGCCGAATTGTCACAAAAAGACACGATATGAATGCAAGTTTAGTCTTGTGCTCATTTTCCTTAAGTGCATCCTTATCCATAAGCAGCTAATTACCTGAGGATACATGTTAAGAAAAAGTGTCAACACATAGGTTGGTGAGTTCACAGGTTTTGATAGCAATACATAAGTATATAAAAATGTTTGTCACGTGTCATGTTGTTTATTATATGTTTGCTCCGAGCCCTAGGCTCCAAGTGTCAGTTGAGTCTCTACCGAACTAGACTTGTTTGCTCTAGCCTCCGCCATGCCTATCGTAGGGACATGGACGATGGATTGAGATTACACGCGTCCTAACATCTAGTCAGAGTTGGCGCCGCATGGGGTCTGTCACGCCCAATAGTACTATCTAAGCTCACCTCGTTGTGAATACATTAACGGTAAGACTGTGCGAGGGCTTTGTTACGATACAACACTTAATGTTTGTCCAATAAACCAACATACACAATATGTTCATACAAGTATAAAAGTTTGACTCAACAACATGTATTCCCCCTAGTTTGAAAGCTTGTAATAGAGTTTGAAAGAGGGGCCGTAAACTCACCTGAGTGATATGAATAATGCGTAAGCTCTTGATCTTCGGTTTTGTCGGTCACCAGTTACCTATATCATATGGCTTACGTAAGTTTGTGTTCGTGCCCGTTTTCGTATTCGTGTTCGTGTTTGTGCTCAACAACCTACGGTTGTTATGTTTGTCCATGATTGTTCGTGTTTGACTGTGTCAAAGTCAACGACCCGTTGGTGAATCGCGTGTTTGTTATAGCTCGTGTAATGTTTGTTATTGTTCATGTATCGCATGAAAGCACGTAAGTCACGTTAAATGGTCAACTCATTATTTATAATAAGTTTTCATTTTTTAGTAAGTTTGCAATAGATTACATTTTAATGGTTCTAGCATGCTTGAATAACCTAAGTGATCATGTTAGCACTTAGCACATTTTTATACGTTGTCAAATTAGCACATCCACCGTTTTTAATCATTAAAGTTTCCTAAATAGCAAGTTTCTATGTTTGACAAGTTTAACAACAAAGATCATACAACATCACCGCTTATCATCGTCATAATGTATTTCAAGTCATTTAACATTGTTAATACTAACTTTGTAGTTTATTTCATAGAAATCCCCAATTAAAGTTAATATTATTAGTAAGTTTGTAAAAATCAAAGTTAATATTATCATAGCCTATAATCATTCTATATGCATATTGTTCACCACAAAAGTTTCTATTTATAGAAACTTGTTACAAAACTCTTATTTCATCAAATCTAATAAATCAATACATCAAAATTCATCTTCTTAAGCATACATCATCATCTCAAATTACATGTATGCTCATATTACATCATTTAGTAAGATTTGCACCAATAAAGTTACTATTTATAGCAATCTTCCCATAAATCACGATTTTAACAATTTTAGTACATTTCTTTTACAAATATTATCATTATTTATCATCAATCATCATGTAAACATGTTTATATCACCAATCTTTCTATCTATCATAATTTCTTATCACAAAAGTTACTATTTATAGTAACTATGCTCAAAATAACCATAAAATATTATCTAACCTGTTGTAACGCTTCACACAACTCAAATAATCATTCATGAATACTCAAAATCATCTAAGACTTATTAGATCATGCATGCATGTCAATAAAAATGATCATCTCTTAGATCTATGACCCAAACTACTTCTTTAGCACCAAAACTCAACACATGGTATCATAAATCGATTCCATAGCCATAAATCAGTTATTATATCATAGAATCACATATTCATATCATCAAAATTCCGTGCATGCATCACCCATAAGGTTGCATGTGATAGATTTGAGTTGCATGTAAGTTTTTATTAGAGGTGGCAAATTTTACCCATGTTAAAGGAAATGGGTTGGTTTGGGTAAACAATTGTACTATAATAGGTTGAAATGGGTAACATCATAATTGGAATGGGTTGGGATGGGTATCACTTAAACACAATGCGGGTCAAGACGGGTAACCAAAAAAGTGTGTAAATGCATTGGATTCAAACATTTAAGAATGATTAATAACATATTTGGTGAGAAAATCACTAAAAATTATCCAAATGAACTATTTGTTTATTTATAATACATCTTAAGTTAAACTAAAATTTATGTTTTTTAAGAACAATCCATTTAGACCCGAAATGATTTTGCTTAAAACCCATTCTAACCCCACCCATCCTGACCTGAACCCGTTCTGACCCGTTACCCAACCCGACCCAACCCGCCCATTTTGCCAGGTATAGTTTTTATGTGTTAAATGTGCAAAACAACTTGAAAATCTACCTCACAAGTGTTCTTGGAGATGGGATTCAAGATTGAGGCTGAGATAGTGGCTCTAGAAACTGTTCTTAAGGATTCCCCAGCTGCTTACACAAGTTGATAGTGAGAAATAGCTCCAACAAGGCTTCCTTCAAGGTTCCAAGACTTCAATCTTCAAGTCAAGCTCCACAAATGGTGTTCTTGAGGTTCCAGAGTGATAACAGATGGTTTAGGGAAGGTTAAGATGAGAAGATGGCGTCTGGGTTCGAATAAAATGATGATAGTAGGCTAGAAATCATGTTTGAGTGGTTTAAGAAGATTTTCTGTGATTTGGCGGCTTCGCGTACCGCCAAGACTGCCCCCATGGGGTCTTGGCGTACCTCGACCTTTTTCAGGATTCAAATTTCCCGCCCAGGCTCCGCGTACCACCAAGGCTCCTTCTAGGGCCCTCGGCGTACCGCGAAGCTGGCCGGTTGAGCCTAATTTTCCCAATTTTGATCTTTTGATTCGTATTTCGTCGTTTTCTCGATTATGATTCATCGTTTATTGATGTTTGAGCTATCTTAGTTCAATGTTTGATCATTTGTGAACTAGTTAGTATTTAATTACTCGTTTTGTTTAACGTTCAATAACGTTCGTAAATTATTCGACAAATGTGTGCGTGTTTCGATAATTCACCGAATTATCGTGTTACGTGTCACACTAAATTACACTAATGATAGTGTCACGTATGTAAATGTTAATTAAATACAAATTTAATTAAATGAAAAGCTGACCTGAAAATTACGAGGTGTCACACTCAACTTCAAATGGACACTTAGGTATAATTATATTTAATACATCGTTGAATAATAATTGATTGAAGATATTAATGTCGTCATTTGAATCGTCTACACCAAAAATGCATGCTAAGAAAGTTTTGTGAGATAACCCAGTCGAACATAATCGTGAGCTCTCATCATCACCTCTCATATATTGACTAATTCCTATAAGCTCAATATGTATAGCCAACATTGTTTGACATTCTAATAATCCAAATTTGTATATACGTGTCGTATATAAAATTAGTATGTCACTCTTAGTTGATTTACTTAAATATTTTTGTCCTTACATGTGAATAATGTTATCACATAGACGTCTATACTTCATTTTTCAAAAAATATATAGAACTAGAAACTAAACTGAACAACAGAACGGATTCATTGGATTCGTTAGCATATTTTTAGTATTGTTGTACTCGACACAAAGGTTATTTTCTTTTACTCATTAACGTACAAATAAGTATTTTGTATCGATATATAAACTAGTCCAGTCAAGCTATTACTATTCGAGAAGTCAACAAGGACTAAATTATCACAATAATCTTTAATGGTTTTAATATGGAGTTTACAACTTTGAGTCTAATGATAGATTCCTTAACAGCATCCCATGACGTGTTGTATTTTACGCTGCAATGTATTTAGCCATCATTGTTGAGGTTGCTGTCAATTGTTGTTTATGACTTCTTCATGAGACAGGCATGTCTGCTAACACAAAGGTATACTCCCGTTGTTAACTTTTTATTATCATTGCATTTAACAAATTCATAGTTATAATAGCAAATCACTTTCAAGTTATCACTTTTTCTGGACATTATTTCATAGTCTTTAGTTTCTTGAAGATATCACAATAATTTCCTAGTTGTTTTCCAGTGATCTAGGCCAGGGTTAGATTGTTAACGACCAAGCATTTCAACATTTATGCAATATTAAGGCAAGTACAAACTTGAGCATACATAAGGCATGTAAATACTGAAACATAAGGCATCAATCTCATTTATTCCTTTTCAACTCTGTTTTAGGACACTGAAAAGAGCCGAAAATGTCTCCTTTAACTACTAGACATTTTGAGGGAGAGAAATGTTCCATGTTATAGCGTGTAAGGATCCGCTCAATATAAGACTTTTAGGTCAGACCTAATTTCCTATTTAGTCTATTTCATGTTATAGTTATGAGAGAGTAATCGCTTTGACTTGTACAACATATATAAGCTATTACTTACCAGAAGAATGTCATTTATATAAAGGACAAATATAGTTATGTTGTTCTCACTCATCTTGAGGTGGGTGCATTGATCCACTTGATTCTTGATAAGACCTTGTCTATTCATGACTTCATCAATTTATGAAACCACTGATGTGTTGCTTGTTTCAACCTATATATGGATTTCTTAAGCTTACATGATAATGTTCTTTGCCTTTATATTTAAAACCTTCTAGTTGAGTCATGAACACATCCTCATACAAGTCACCATTAAGGAAAACAGTTTTAACATCCATCTAATGTAGCCCTAAATCGTAATGAGGGAGTCGGGTTAGCTCATTACGATCCTCTAAGAATCCTTATGTGATATAGGTGAGAAAGTTTCTTAATAATCAACTCCCACTTTTGAGTGTAGTCTTTTGCAATCAATTACGCTTTATAGTTTTTGATGTTTCCATTCAGATCTAATTTGGTTTTAAAAACCCATTTACATCGCGCAGGTCTTATACAGTTGAGTAATTCAACCAGATGCCAAGCATCAT
This sequence comes from Mikania micrantha, assembly GCA_009363875.1. Classification (NCBI taxonomy): domain Eukaryota; kingdom Viridiplantae; phylum Streptophyta; class Magnoliopsida; order Asterales; family Asteraceae; genus Mikania; species Mikania micrantha. The sequence goes on from CM018684.1 coordinate 50,664,153, forward strand.
AATGATTCATGGAATCAAGCTCATCGATCATAACATTATTTCAGTCTAAAGAATAATTACTATTAATGGTTTATTATAAGATTTAGGATCATTATATTTTCATAAATCAAAATAAACTTCATTCATGTAAGTTACGTAATCATCAAAAATTAGTAGACTTTCTAGATCTAGATGATCTCCTTAGTTGGTTTTCAAGTTCATTGAATTCAGTAGATTCATGGGCAACAACAACAAATATACCCAGTGAAATCCTATTTTTAAGCAGGGTCTGGGGAGGGATGGATGAACACAAACCTTACACCTACCCCCAAAGACATAGAGAGGCTGCAGCAGAAGAGTCCCCTAGTTCATGAGCAGTATCAGAGATAGAGAGGCTGCTTCAGTAGATTCATGGGCAGTATCAAGGATTTGCTCTTGAGTGTGTAATGAGCCTCTACTATCAATATATTAGGAACATGATTAGGTTCTAAGGAGACTATCATTGGTGCAGTGTTATGTGTATGAGGTCCAAGAGGTGTAAATTGAGGTCTCATTAGATTGTGTCTCGATGAAACCTTATATAGGTCCTTTATTTAGAATTTTAAAAATAAATATGTGATATACATTAAACCACATTATAATTGATTTTTTATTCAAACCTCATTTTTTTTATTCAACTTTAGTGTTGACTATATATTTACTCTCAAGATTCCAAATAGAGAGCACAAATAGTTAAGTCTCTAAGATTGGGTTTTCACATGATGCAATTCACGTATGTATATGCATATATGGGTGTGTGTCAGTGTGTGTATAGATTAAGTTTATGCTTTATACACCATTCAAAAAATATATATTTGTGTTTGGTGTAATTAACTCATCTCAAACCATAAAATAGTTCGGTTTGATTTAGTTTTTTAACGGGATCAAAAGCTCGAACCCAAATCGTAAAACCAATAGGCAGATTTTTCCAAACCGGTTTTTATTTTTCCAAGAGTATTGGCTTTGACCACGAAATGAATGTGTTATGCATGATGATTTTTTTAACATATTTTTTTTCCTAAATACCGCCAATTCATTTTCAAATAGCCTTTCATATATTTAACCGTTGACTTTTTTTTTTTTTCTGTAAGTCTTTAACACAAGGTTTCAAATAATAATTAAGGTTTCGTTAAGTGCATAATTTGCGTAAAGACTTTATTTTTAGTTTTATATAAAGTTCGAAGACCTTAATTTTTTTTCTCGGTTTAACAAACTTTTTTAGTCATTTAACATGCCACAACATGCGGTTATAATGCTAGATTGGTTCCAAGGGACATTTATTCTACTTATTTTTCAAAAGCAGTTGCTTCTTAATGTATCTTACATAATCAATTATCAAAGTTTTTTTTGAACGACAATTTAGATTTCTGATGAGTCATATACCCACCCGATCATATCCACACTCAATAGGAGAAAATCCTCTTTCCCAACATGAAACTCTTAGGGGCTGTTTGTTTGGATCTGAATGGGTCTGAATCTGAATGATTCAGATTCAGACTGGTTGTTTGGGCGAAAAAATGACATCTGAATGGGGCTCAAAGTCTGAATGGTTCAGACTTGAGATGGAGTCTGAATGAGAAAGAGAGGAGGCTGGGAACCTCTGAATGGCCACCACCACCGACTGAATGGACACCACCACCGTTGAATGGTTCCAATCGGCCACCACCACCGCCTGAATGGCCACCACCACCGTCGTCGAACCCTCTTCTTCGCCGCACCTTCTTCATCGTTGAATGGCTGCCACCGCACCGCACCTTCTGTCATCGCCGACTGAATGGCCACCACCACCGAGTGCTGCTGCGGAGGAGATGCGGCTGTGTGTTGCGAAGGAGATGATGCGGTGGCCGCCCGATGGTGATGACGATGGGAGGAGATCGAAGGTGGGCTGCTGTGAAGGAGATGCAGTGGCAGCCCGATGGTGATGACGATGGGAGGAGCTCGGAGGTGGGCTGCTATGGAGGAGATGAGGGGCTGCCTGAGATGTTGATGACGATGGGATGAGATTGTCGGCTTGGGTTTTTGTAAAAAAGGTTTTTTTTCCTTTTTTTTCCATTCAGAGGTGCAACCAAACAATAATCATTCAGACCCTCTTAACCATTCAGACCCTCTTAACCATTCAGACCCTCTTAACTATTCAGACATCTTAACCATTCAGCACTTAATAATTCAGACCCAACCAAACAGCCCCTTATTTTGTCCATGTCAGGACTTGAATTCATGACCTCTTCAATATTAAAGCCATAAGGTACCTCTCTCAACCACTTGAGTTGAGGATCATTAGTATAAATCATTAGGTAAATCTTTTTTTTTTGAACAGTTAACGCCAAGTACCACTGTTTAAATGGGTACATTGACACCACCTTCTAGAAGAAAACCACACTGGGAAAACCCCTAGCTTAACCTAGAGCATTTTTTTGCTCCAACCGAGACTCGAACCCAAGACCTTCCATTCAGGAAGTCAAGGGGGTACCATTAGAATACAAGCCGTTTTGCTATTAGGTAAATCTTTTAAAAGCAACCAAGGTGATGATTGCTCTTGTTCCATTCTCCTAAGACCCTACCCTTCATGTGTTACAATCACATACTACTTAATATATTTGAGGTGAATGTCTCATCCGAAGCAACATTTCTATCGTATTTAGGTAGAAGTAAGACCTGATTTTATCTCTTTGTTCCCATACCCCACTTAAAAGCAAGAATTTATTAGATATATATGTTTGTTTATTTGTTTGTTTTAACTATTAATTGCTTATGTTTTATTATTAATGAAACTTTACTGGGTATATTTATTTACTGGTTGATGTTTCAATACTTAAATGTGCAACTCACAAGTTTAAGAGGTTTTATATAAAATATCATTGGATCTTCAACAGCAATAACCAAATAATATAAACCTCTGCAAGGCTGCATCTTTCATGTCAACTTCAGGATACATTCTCACACAATTAGACCAGTATGCCACTTGATCATACCAAATTTTTCTGTAAATTCTCACTACTTTGGTCAGTAATTTTTTCCTTCAAAAAAATAAATAAATAAAAACGTATATACAGATGATGTATCTGTGTGTTGTGTCTCAGTCTACGTGTGACAAAACAAACCTGCATAAACACAAAAAGAGATGCTTCAGATTGATTAATGAACACGCGATAGATGTGCTCTTAATCGGTTTCTAGAAAGAAAAAAAAATCCCAGAATCGTCGTATAATCGATGGTTGACAACACGCTTTATTCGGTTTCATTTTCCTACGAGTAATAACATTACACAAGGGAAACATCCTTGAACAATGGTTTGCTTTTGCATTTATGTGTTCTCAAACTGTACACCAAAAGTGTACCAAATTATCATTTTCAGGGCCTATCAATCCTCTTTCTGATGCAAAACAGTAGGCCTACCATTCAGAGCCGCATGGTATACTCGTTTTTCAGCCAACCCGATATCTGACATTATTAGCTTACCCTGAAAAACAAACAACAACGATTGTAAGATGATGCGCGTTAATCTAAATGAGTCAAACAGGTTGACGGGATGTATAAAAAAGTTGACTAAAAGGGTTGATGATCGACATGTTTAAAAACACGACCTGTTTATCAAACGAGTTAAAATGACAACACGAAACATGATCATTTTCGTATCTTATAAGTTGCCACCCCTGGTAAATAAAATTTTACCCTTTGATAATCAGTTTGGTATACGAAAATGATTATCTGAAACTAAAACAATCAGATACTTTAAAAAGAAGTATCTGTTTAATGAAACATAAAGATTAAAGTCATTTGAAAATTAGAGTTAGAGACAAAAACAAAAACAAAAACAAAAAAACTACCTTAAACTCATATACCACACAGAATACATAAAAATATGGTGATATTTAATCCACAAAGAATACTATCAGTAATAATTTGAAAATGTTGAAGATTTGACAACAAAAATCAATCATAAATTAATTATTTCTAGAAAATCTCACTTAACAGGGTCATTTGTGGGATCTGAGGAGGGTGATGTAGTCAGACCTTTACATCTACCCTGAGGAAAAAAAGCTACTTCCAGAGACACTCCCAGCTCATGACCACAAAAATCAAAATGAATGTATACACATACCTCACGAGCAATCAATCTTCGCACGTTTTCAGCATATAATTTTGGATCATCTTTCTCTTCTTGTGACGGGTAATAAACTGGCAACCTAGTTACAGTCAAATTATTTACAAATTGACACAGCAGCAAAATCACATGCCGCACCTGAAGATTGGAGAATAGATTCAGTATTTGAAAAAATATAAGAGAACCCCAATTTTAAAAGCTCACCCCAGATATTGAATCCCATGCGGGGCTAAATCTCTCATATGGATATTTCAAAATAACAGGAAGAACAGGAGCTTTCGCCAAAAATGCACCAGTTTTAAATGGAAGTATGTAATCCCCATTTGTAGTTGTCCCTTCTACGTAACAAAAGGGAACAACATTGAATAACTTTGTGCATAAAAAATATTATTTTAAATACATTTCATACCTGGAAAAAGCATCATCATGGGTGCAGACTTGTCTCGATGAGCTTCCTGAATTCTCTCGTTCACGACAGCTGTATTTAACCAAGCAACAAGAATCACGTTAATGAAATCAGCATTTTTATAACTTTTGACTACAAACAAAAAGTAGCCTAACATTTGCATAAATTCTCAACAAATATCAACGTATTAAAACAGCATTCCACAAAGGTTTGTATTCTATGGTTCACAGATCAAATAATCAGTTTTTTTTTTTAAAAATAACATAGAAAAATGAAAAAAAATACATTGTCTGTTGATAAATTTTAATTGGGACAAGGGAGCATACAGGAAGTATGAAGAAACTTATATTTATTCATTTATAGAACAACACTGAAAATTAGTATTTAAGTTAATTATTGTTTTCATAATGATAATTACCATTTTTATTTTAGAGGGTTGCACTCAACAATTTAGAACGATACATTTCAAAATCTAAGACTGAAGCTTTCAAGATTAAGTTAACTTCATCCACTATAAAACTTGTTGACCATTGTTCTTTCTATGAAGGTAGAATTACGAGGATTAAAGATAACTAGAAAACAAATAGATTTATGATCAAACTTACTCTCTTGGTCAAAGAGAAAACAACAACAAAAAAAGCAAAAAAGAAAAAGAAAAAGAAAAAAGAAAAAAAAAAGAAAAAGAAAATGCATTTTGGAATCCTCGCGTAAATTGTTCCTTGTTTTGGAAAATTTTCTCAGCTAATTTTCTATAATTGCCAATTGCCCATTAAACTCTACAAGCAAACCAACAATCTTGATAATTGATACAATCCAAGGAATATATAATGCGGTTAGTGAAGTAACATAAAAACATTTAGATACCAGAGACACCCTTTGTATCTGATGATTTAGACTCCCGCTGGACGTATACACAACCAAGGCATTTGCTGAAAAACCAAAGCGGCAATTATAAAGCAATGACTCCACAAATTAGTGAAACCAAGGACTAAAATACACAAATAGTACAAGAAGATATATAACAAGAACTAAAAGTGGGTGTTAAATCTGAAAAGATTCCAATGCAAATATACTTCATTCAAAGCAAAACTAAACTATATAGTTCGAATAGACAAAAAAGCCAAACGTCATTAGATGTGATTCAAACCAACCTTATAAGGCCAACCAGAGGAAGTTTGCCCACCGATCTCTTCAAATATGATAATAACAAAACAAGACATTTAGTTAAAAAAAAATAAAAATTCACCAACAGCTTCCTAAACACAATCTGAAATAGAAATAACTTATTTTATTGGATCCACCAATAAAAGCATACCTTGGCAACAAAACTAGGAAATGACGAAGACATATGGTACAAAATATCCATATGTGAAACATGGTTTGATACAATTACTCCAGGCCTTTCAATTTCCTGAGACTGGTCATTGCAATCCACCTTAAGATCAAAAAAAACCAAGATAATCTATATCCAATTACAAAATTATTATTGGGCTTTATTGAGATAAGAAAACCAAATTTCTATATTTGGCTTGATTACGTCTGTGTCCATATGTGTTTAAATGTTCCTCTCTTTCCTCATGCGAATAGAGGTAAGGTTTGCCCATATCCCACCCTCCCAAAACCCTACAAATAGCCAGCTATAAATGGGAATTTACCGGGTATAATAATTGTTGTGTCCGGCTTTATTGAGATAATAAACCAACAAGTTAACAAGCCATATATTCTGATATTCATATACATGAACTCTAACATTTTGTAACATGATATCATACCAACATAAAGAGAATTATGGTGAATGGAATGCATCATTAATTCATCACTCATTCTCATTCAAGCTCACATATAAGCAAAATCCCAACAACAGTGATGAATACATGAATTAACACATGAATTCTATTAATAAATTTTCAAATTTGGTTAAATTTATACCTGATTGTTGATCCTTCCATCAATTTCTGGATCCCAGCAAGTCTCCTGAATCCAATAAAACCCAAATGCAAAAAGCATAACTCTAGAAAGAACCCTTCCAGAACAGTACAACACACTTCTTCTCCATCCACCCATGTGAGCATAATCCTCCTGCTCATCCTCCCGATTGGGTGTCATAAACAGCGTACAAACCCTGCAAATCAAGTAATACAACACCACCACCCATGTCGCCAGAACCACCCGCACCGGGAGCAGCGTAACCAGAGCAATCCCCAGCAACACCTTCTCCGTCAATGGCACCTCTCCACGGCCCATCGTGCCGTACATATCGTGCCGGACATACGCCGCGTATTTCTTCTCAAGCTCTTCGATGCTCGCCGGAGGTGCGGAACTGGGGGACTTTCCGTCGCCGGTGGGGGTGGTGGGGCTGAGAAGGGGGTGGTCATCCTGATCGATTTTATCGTCCAAATTGGAAGGCGAACTGTGAGATTGGGGGTTTGAAGATAAATCTTGGAGTTCTGAATCCATTTGTGATGCAATTGGATGTGGGTTTTGATTGTTTGGGTTCAAAGGAGATTCATGGTGACAGTAAGATGTGATGATCGGTGGATCGCGGCGGAGGTGGGTGGTGGCGTGTTTGAAGGTTTGATCAATCTGATCGAGATAATACGAGATGCCCCACCATGAGTCCGTGATCCCAACTACTAAGCTTTATTAATTTAAAACGTAAAAAGACAAATGTTACTCATCATGATTGATGTAAACATCTTCGAGTGGATTACTCTCGTTTAAGCTTGAGTACTTGTCGAGTTATTTTTTAGGTACTCGTTGATTAGATCGGGTATTTATTACTTTTTGACCAGTGAGGCAGTGTCTTAATAGTACCTTAGGATTCTTTCATATGTGAGGTATTGGGTTCAAATCCCTCCTGCATCGAAAAAAGGGGTCTGAGGGGGTCAGGGGTTTTCCCAGTGGGGTTTTCTCATGGGGTGGTTGTGGTGTACAGGTAACTAGACATTGGTGACATGGCCTGAAAACAGTAGGTTCACACGATTGAGACATTCGCCGTTCAAAAAAAATTATTACTTTTTGATTGTTAAGTTCAAGTCGTTATCCAAGATTTGGTTAGAATTTACATTCGGGCGTGTTAAGATGGTTTTTCTTTATCAAAACGAGTATTTTAAAAATATATTACACTTGTTTTCATTCTGATTTAAAATTCTAGAGGATGTTTTAAAAATATATTATCCGAATAACCGAAAAATAATCGAATAACCGAAAAATTATCCGAAAAACCATAAAAATTATCCGGATATCCAAAATAAGTAACTATTTCAGATAGTTTGGATATCAAAGCTATTAGAAAATTTTCAACATAGTTATCCGAATCCGAATTTTCGGATATCCGAACTTACAGATATTCAGGCTCGGATTATCGGATATTTCGGTTTCGAATTCGACTACGGATTTTTTAAACACCTTTCATTTAAAAAGTACAAATATGGATAATTTAAAAAATAATTTGAATACTCACTCTTCATCAAATCATAAATAAAACAAAATGTCATATTACAAATCATATTATATTATTTGATGAAATGAAAACTTTATCAAATCTCATATATACTCTCTGTGACTCTGTGTTATTCTCTAATCTTAAGTTATTTTGTGTAACATCTTAACCCGAAATAACTACGGTTATAAAAATCATAAATATAACAAACATGTCATATTACATATTTCATTATGTTAGTTGATAACTCTATCAGATCGCTAAAGTATTCTTTGTATGTTATTTAATTCTCTAACGTGCTTACAGAAAAACACATCTAGAACTAGAACATGGATGATGATTAAAATTAATAATATAAACAAAGCACAATGCAACAATTCATACGAAACGTGACACCATATAGATCAAGTGAATACTATAAAAAATTAAAATAAAGTAAAAAAAGGATGGATATGTAGATAGTATTTATAGGATCCATATTCCATATATTGAGACTCTCTATAATCATAATTTAACACCCTTTTACAACTTTATGGGCCATAGAGATCTGTACGAGCTATTAAGGAGTGTCATATGACCAGTGTACAGACCATACAACCCGTATTGACTCCCCTGAAATTTCCTAATAGTCTGGTCTCACATACCATTAACATTCATACACACGTATATGTTGAGTTATGGGTTGTATTGGGTGTGTTGTACGGTTTGTACAATCCTATACGAGTTGTAAGACGGTGGATCCTATTTATATTAGGTGGCGTGTGGGAATATTTCCATTAGTCATCCACCAATAAAGGTAATATAATCATGGGAAACTTATGACATAGGAAATCAACATGCACCCCACTAAATCTAATCAACATGGGATAATTAGTCTCTAGAAAATTGACCCTAACCAACACTCCCACCCTTGATACATTGATTGCAAAATGTACTTGCATGTCCTTAAGACATCCTAGTGTTGAAATTTTCAATAAAATTTTTGTGGTTTGAATCTTATATAATGTTGGTTGTAATAAATTTAGGATGTTTTTATACACTAATTGATAAACTTACACCATTAATATAATATCTAGGAGATCCTATACCACCATATACAGACTATATAATCGAAAACTTTATGGATGTCGAGAGCTGAAAATGATTGATGTTCTATACGACTCATACTAGCTTGTATGGGTCGTATGATGTTGGTAGAGTGTTAATTTATATTTTGGAGTGTATAAATAACCAAAGCCCAAATTTATCATAAAAAAACTCTTGCTTACTTTTAAAATAAGTATTTATATGATAAAAGTAACTCAAAATAAACAATGATCTTAATAGTACTTTATGTGTAGAGAGAAACCAGACCGGAACGAAAACTAGTGAGGTAACGGGTCCAAAATAAGGTATTCCGGTCACTCCTAATTGAACCGGCAAACCAGAAGGTGGTCAAAACAATTTTCCTTTAAAATTCAAAGGATAAAACATTAAAACTAAATGTTATATATTTTTAATCATGATTATTAGGGGTTTTCATTAGGTCAGATTACGAGTTATTCAGATTTGTAATTTTTTACCTCTATCCAAACCCGACCCGAATTGGTTCGAATTCCATCCGAACCGAATATATCCAAATTAGGATTCGGTTCGGATTCGGATAAATCCGAATAACCCGAACAAGTCGAACAACACGAATAAAGCTAAAGAAAACTTTCCTAATTTTTGTTATTGTTTTGCTATTTATTTTTCTTATATTTTGGTTCATAAAATTAAATAGTTTACTATTTTAGAATCAAAATACAACACTCCAAAGTTTAAAATCACAACCACAAATTTATTATAATAAAATAGTCTAAATAAATTTCATGATTCATAAAAAAATCCGAACAACCCGAATAACTCGAAATTAACAATGGTCCATTGGTTTTTAATCGGAATATTCGGGTATCGGAACAACCCGAATTACTAAAAAAAACTAGAAATCCAAATTCGACATGAATATCCGAATAATTGTCTCAATTCAGATATATTGACCCGAGCAACCCAAATCAAAATTTTAATCAGTTTTTTCGGTTTCAGATACGATTCTGGTTTTTATTTTTTCGGATGTTGTCTATTTTGAACACCTCTAATTGATTATGTTTGTTTAAGTATTAGTTATGTTTATTTAAATGTTTTTATAATCTATATTTTGTTGATATTTTTTAAGTACTCATGATATTATTTGGTTCTTGAATCCTATCAAACCGTTCCGACCTGTGAACTAATAAGACAACCGGTTTTAATGTCCGGTCCAGTTATAAAAACATTGGATATATCTTGCTTTTAATGAGATGTATAGGCATGGCTGCATGCCTGCATGGTAACCCTCTCACGGTCTCACCAATTAAACTGAACATTGTTCATTGCTAAACTCACTACATGTATTCATTAGAAGAAAGAATCATGGATATTGGAGAAGATACACATAAAAAAAATGGTAAACACCACCATTAGGCGCTCATCACCTACCGATCCCACGGTTAACATGAGGGAGGTAAATGGAGAAGATACATATAATCAAGTAGTTAGCTATGTAGTTACATTTTGTTAATTATTTTTGGTACATCAGTCGTTTAATTTATGAGTCTTAGCAAGAGTAGTCTCTTATTATTTGGGATTGAGATAAGATCAAGGTTTCGCCTTTTCTCACTTTTCTCAGTTATCTATTAACAACTCTGCTATAAGTGAGATTTAATAGTATATGCCTGCTATTTTTTTAGTTGTCTATCAAGGCTCATGTGTTTTTATTGTATGACCCGTTGAGATATGCTTTTTGATGTTCTCTTTCAACTATGATGCCATAAATAGTATATAACATTGCAACAAGCTAAATATATTGAAAACAGTACAAGTAAAACATGAACGTGATCTATATATTTACTCATGCCATAGACATAAACCCTCTCCTGATTACCCATTTTGTCGTGTAACCAATCTATAACCCATTTATCTAAACGAGTCAGGTTGTGATAAATTTATAAACACGTCATAAGTTGATTGGCAAAGATGACTGTATTTGTGTCGTATTAGAAATTTCCACGTATTAAAAGAAGTAAGCGAAACGTTGTGTCTTAATTTGATCCTAGTGTTTTGATGGAGGTATGTTTCAGGTCATTTCTTACCATTACTAGAAGACAATAACATCACGGGTCTATGGTTTTGGCCTTTTGGGAAAGAGATTCTAACTACCTCTACCATAATATTATACTTGTAATATTGAGGGGGGGGGGGGGGTAGAAAGTAACGATTATCGAAAAGGATACATACTTCATCGTGTGTAGACACTTGCATCTTAAATATAAACATAGTATATTCCTCATCATCTTTCTCATTTCTTTACTGATGAAGCTAGAATTTTTATTCTCATAATCTCAAATTTTTCTGTAATACTTCGTGTTTCTGGCAATGTTAACACTTTGTTGGCGAGTAGGGTTTGCCACGTCGGATATCTTCATTCCTTTCATCTTGATATTCTCTTATATCATCCTTTTGCTTATCTTGTTATGTAGATCGTAGTTGAAATTAGTGCATGTTTCATAGACGAGTTCAAACTGCTATATTCGTAACTCATGTGACTGTAATATACTCAAAGTCCTCTAATGTAAGTGTATAGTTTTAATAGAGAGTCATACTTGATTAGTCTGTGGTCAAAGTCAAATCTTTTCAAATGTCAAAGTCAAAGCTGCTTGTAAGTGAAAGTAGAAGATGACCAAAATGTTCCAAGCGGACCAAGCATAAAAGCTAAGTACTTGAAGAAGCTAAGTACCAATGAACAAAGTTGCAAGCACAAATGAAAAAAAACCCTAAGTGTTGATGAACAAAGTTGCAAGTAACAATAAACAAATATAAGCACTAATGAAACAAAGTCTTTACAAGTATGAATGAATAAAAATAGATTTCAAAGTTCCAATGAAAAAAAAAAAAACAACAAAAAAAGAGAGATTGAGCAACCAATACAAAGGAATAAAGATAGCAATATTAGAGTATAACAACCTAGAGTGAGATAGTTAGATATTTAGGCAGATGGATGCAAAACTGATTATCATATAGTGTTAGAATTGTTTTAAGAATAGTTCAAAAGTTTAGTATTTTCAACCCAACATTTGGCTCCATTTTTACAAGATAAATTCATCTTACGCTATGGATTTTTATCGTTATCATATCGTTTGAGTGAATTGTGAATAACAGCCACGTATTCGATCATTTCTACTTGATTTATGATTTGGCGCTTATCATTCGTCGTGCCATTCGATCCGTGAATGATTCCAAATTTCATTAATTGCATGCTTGGTTTGTAGGTTTTAGATATTTGATTAGAGTCTCGAGCAAATACATATTCCATAGTCCACACAATCTAACTTGTAACGATGCTTAACTAGATTTCCTTTGAGGCACAAGTAATTCTTATTTGACAAAAATGACTTGATAACACTAAATCGGGGTTGGATTTACTGAGAATAGATTTTTGTCTAAAAAAAGTAAGAACTAATAAAAGTTTGACATTTCGCATGTTAAAAATACTAAAAAGTGCAAAGAAAAAAAAAAAACAAAATCCAATACAAAAAAAATCCAGTATAAAGATCAAAAAATCTAGTATAGAAAAATAAAAATCCAGTAAAAAATAAAAATCTAGTACAAAACACAAAAATTCAGCACAAAAAAGAATCTAGTACAAAAAAATAAAAATATAGTAAAAAAAAAGATGTTATATCTAAATTATCATGTTACATGTCAAAATTCTATTAGTTATTACTCTTTTTAGGCAAAAATCTCTTCTTATTTGATTTTTCCTCAACACTAAATCACCAATATAAATGGGCTTGTGCGTTCAGAACACATAAAATATGGTGAATCAAAAGATTCCCGATTGAAATTGTTGTTTTCTTAGTAGCTTTAAAAGTTTAAGGTAAAAGATGTGGGATCACATGGGCTGTTTGAGATACCTAGCGATGGGAGTGATCGCGGAATTGGGTTACCCAAACGGGTCATTTGATGTGGACATTTTCCCAAGGGGGACAAAGTACATCCTCGACCATAAAATCGAGTTGACCCTGCACCTTAAGATGGCTATAACAAGTCACAATTCCTCTAGAGGCAAGAGTTTGTTTGTATCTAAAACCAAATAGTTTGCATGATAACTACCAGATGCATCACTTACACCTAGTGCACATATTTCTTTAGATGAATATTCATTCTCAAAAAGTTTACCCATACCTTTAGCTGCTCAATTAGCAAAAAAATTATTTACAGAAAAAAAATCCTATTCTTACAGATTTCAAGCTGATTTTCACAGATGAATGCGACATCACCATAGAATTATATGCAGCGGGTGAATAAGATGTGGCCCATGTACCCACCAGCCATTGCTCTCCTTACATTCAATGCAAACAGCCTAGGATTGTCTCGCAACATTGCAGCTGCATCTGCATTCAAGGGATCCTCATGATTTGGTTCCTGTAAAAGAAATTTAGTTGGCCGGATCAAGAAGCATGAATCCAAAATAACATGATTTGTTATTTGTTTTGTTCTGATAAGCATTTCAGAACTGATTATTTGATTATTCATCATCAAAAATCGCAATAATAAGTTCTAAAATGTTTACACAAACATATACTCTTCGATTATCTAACCAATTAAGGAGGGAGTTAAATTGTTTGTTTAATATGAAAGTATTTTAAAATTGAGAAAAATCACAAATGTAGCCATTTTTCTGAGTTTGGTATGCGTCTATAGTCATGATGAGAACAACTTGACCCATTATTGATGAAAAAAAAACCTGATATACTGAGTAAAAGTAGATAGATATAAATGATAGACTTGCTTGCTACATGGCTATATAGATATCACACTTCTTTTTTACATATAATGCAAAAATCTACACTTCTTCACATAATATGTCTTATTTGGCATTTTCTCATTACATATTATTTTAGAGATAGCCAGAACTTTTATAGAAAAAAAAACCTCAACCTTTTAATCTTATCTACTACAACCATTTCAAACAACGGAAACATATCCAAATAGCATCTTCTACACTCTTTTCATATTACAATACTAATTAACAAACAACATATACAGTGAAATTCCACTTAGTGGGGTCTAGGGGAGAGATGAAGACAAACCTTACCCTTACCCTAAAATGCGGTAGAGAGGCTGCTTCGTAAGAGTCCCCGACTCAAAAAAATCTTGTTTTACAATTAATATTTACGAAACATACTACAAATGCTAAACACGTGGGCATCAGACACACATACAAAACTGCATAACACATACACGCAAATGCATGGCGAAACAACATGGATAAACCATTGCATACAACAGACTAAGCATGATAGGCAGAATTAGAGCTGTCCAAAATGCTCGACGCTCGCTCTATCCTCGCTTGAAAAAACTCGGAAAAAGCTCTTTCGAATGTCGCTCGGTTTCAAAATAAGCCAAGCACAAGCCAAGATAGGCTCGCTTGGATAGTAATATTAAATTTTTTATTAATACTAACATGTTACAAGTTTTTAACGATGAATGATGATGTTAGTGTATTCGAACTAATAAATAATAGTGTTGATAAACTATTTAAACTAATGTTTTCATTTTATGACAATTTCTAATTTATGAATTTCATTTTCTCTTTTGAATTAGTATATGGTTGAACACATACACGCAAATGCATGGCGAAACAACATGGATAAACCATTGCATACAACAGACTAAGCATGATAGGCAGAATTAGAGCTGTCCAAAATGCTCGACGCTCGCTCTATCCTCGCTTGAAAAAACTCGGAAAAAGCTCTTTCGAATGTCGCTCGGTTTCAAAATAAGCCAAGCACAAGCCAAGATAGGCTCGCTTGGATAGTAATATTAAATTTTTTATTAACACTAACATGTTACAAGTTTTTAACGATGAATCATGTTAGTGTATTCGAACTAATAAATAATAGTGTTGATAAACTATTTAAACTAATGTTTTCATTTTATGACAATTTCTAATTTATGAATTTCATTTTCTCTTTTGAATTAGTATATGGTTGAACTTATTGCTTATTAATTATTAAGTTAGAAATTGATATAAATATTTTGAATTTGCCTTCAATTTTATTTTGAAACCGAGCCAAACCGAACCAAGTCGAGCCGCTCGGTTCGGTTCGGCTCGTGAACAACCCTAGGCAGAACAGGCATAACTAGCAGAACATGCTAAGCAAGCATAACAAGCAGGATGCCAAAAGTACCAGAAAATCACATTTTTAATGAAACCAATATAACGCAAAATCCAAATATACCTAGGGCACACACCAAGTAAACAAGCAGATAACATACATATCTAACATACCAATTACACAACTAATTTCCTAATTCTAAATTCAATAAGAACACAATCATTTGCACAACACACAAAAAAGAAAAACACAAGTAGATGAGACAACTTACAGTGAACAAATGATACAATCCGTAGATTATAGTGTTAATGTTTAGGATTGGTTTCCAGTCTTCTCGGAGAATGTTAAGGCACACATTTCCATCAAAGTCAATGTTAGGATGGTAAACCTAGGATAGGACAAACAACTGTATATCAAATTACCAATAGCATTACATTTAATTAGAGTTGGCAAGATTGGGCCAGTAGCATTTAATTATAGAGTTATGCTGACCTGCAATTAAAAGTATGTACCTTTGCTTTGCATTTGACCTTTGGTGCATCATGAGGATACATGGGGGAACACTGGAAGGTGAATGTGAACATGCCACCTCTGAAAGCAGATTGTATATTAGATCATTATTTAATTGATAACATTTTCCAAATAATGATATTGTAAAGCATCTAGTAAATTTGGATCAATGGAAGCAATTATAAATGCATAGAGAAACCGTGAATTCACTAATTAAAGTTTAAACATATTCAACATAATTTTCATATAAACATAAACAATCCTCAGGAAAAAGCACTTACATGTAGTATCCCTCATCAGGCCGAATGGTTACCTCAAAGTTCATGAGATCATCTTTTCCATTTGGAAATGATATGCTGGATGCCTTGGGTAGATTTAGCTCACATATGTCTGCACACAAGATAAAAGAATACAATTTGAAAAAATTATATTGGCACATGACAAGAAGGCATCTACTTTAACATTTCACTATGAAAGACCATGAAACTTTTGGGTGAATCCAGCCACATTTTAAACTTGATTTATTTATCATAATTTATCAACTCTCTCATAAGAAGAAGACTGTTTCCACCCTTTTCCACAGGCATTTCCTTTGTTGACTCTCAAAGTTCTAATGTTTTTCTTATTAAGACTACAAAGCACTCCACACTTAAAACCAACTGAGCTACGTGCCTGGAGGCAAAAGTTACTGTTTAGAATTTAAATGTTTTGGTCAATGTTCATTTTGGTAAAAGATTGGTAAAAAATGTCTATTATGGTATTTCTCATAATAATAATAACACAATGTACCTTTGTGAAGACGCAATTCCCCTGCACTTTGCTCTTTTACAGGACGCTTCCCCTTAGAATTTTCAGAAAGTTCCCGTTGCTTCTCCTTTACTTTGAACAATTTAATCATTTTCTCTATGACCAAAATGTCTTCAATGTTAATATACAAATAAAAGGGGAACAAAGCAGCAAATAAATGCAAATGACAATGATAGAATTACGAAATGATTCAGAGAAATCAATATGTAACACAAAAAATGTTGTAGATGTAGAAAGTATTGTTACTGCAAAAGGAACTTGAAGTTATGTAACATGTAAATAAATAAAAATAAAAATAAAAAATAAAGAACAAAAAAAACCTAAGGCCTAAACCATCAATTTTATATCGACACAAAGAACGATAGTTGCAAAAGAAAATGACATGCCTAAACGTCAAGAATCTATGTCTGTGTAGCAATTGTTGATATTCTAATTCAGTAATTCCGTGTATGGCATGACAAGATCTAACTACTAACCCCCACATTTCTTCCTTTCATTCTTTTGTTGGTTAACATGGCTATTAACCAAGAACTGTAAGATTAATCCATGCTTACAGAATTCAAACAAGAGTTCAAAAATCAAGATGCTTGTCAGGTTTAAATCCTTATTCTATCACTATACAAAGGGTAACAAAGGTTAACTCCAAACCAAGATAAGGCTGTATATATGAGTTATATTGTATAATCTAACAAAGCTATCAACAAAGTAACAAACAATAGTCAACACATCTAAGAGCACAACTGAATTTTGCCATGATCTTGAACAATTTGCTACATTCTTCCAGTCCAATTACGGATTAGTCATACGAACCACAGAAAGATTCAAACACGGTTAAGAGCACAAAAACAAAAACTAAAGTCAAAACAAGAGGTCATCACGAGTCAATATTCGTCATTAGGGCACCAAAACGAGTAATCAACATTTTTAAGATCATAAGGCTGATTAACAACTGCAACGCCTAGCAGTTAAACTGTGATCAATCAAACATAAATGTCAGAATCAAACTGCACATTGCTCAAAGCAAAGACAATCAGTGTTACGATCTGATTAACGAAATGTTAATCGATTTACGTGCAATTGTTCTATAACTACATACATTATCCATAAGAACGTAAAGAAGATAACCTGTTCGATGAAAATCCGCTGAGAAACAGATATTTCAGATTTGGCGTCAAGAATACTTGTGGAACGAATGACTTGAGTATCAGAGAATCTACAAGACAGAATTGAAGAAAAGTTTACTTTCTGAACAGAGAAAGAAGGCTATATGATATGCAAATCTAAAACAGTAAAACTATATCACCCACCCCATGGTTCCCTTCGAATTCAAATTTGAAGCTAAAACAAATTTTAATTTATTTTTTACTACGTTAAACACTAAAGTTTATTAAAGTTTGTTTTTTGAATATTTCGTTTTAAACGCAATTATTGAATATTTTATATTTCATAATAATTTAGATTCTAAAAAAATGTACTCTTTTAAAATTAATATATTTTTAATGTTTTAAAAACTTTTTTAATATAAAAATGTATAAAAGTATATTTAATATTATTATTATTGAATATGGATGCATTTAATAGAAGAGAGACGGAAAAATTATTACAAGGATAGTGTAGGATAGTGACATGTGACACATTTTATTTTTATTTATTAGTATAGATATATTATAATTCATGATATTAATTTTAAAAAATTAGTAACATAAGTAGTGTTTTTTTTTTTTTTTGTCTTATGGCAAGACAAAAAGAATTTAGAGAAAATGAAAAAGAATTTAGAGAAAACGAAAGTAATTATTAAAAACTTATTATTTTGATAAGATTGTACATGTCTTGGCTTATTATTAAACATGCTATATAATTATCTCAAGGTTTACCAATCAAATTCCAAACATATAATTAGTATGCTATGCACCCTTTAAATACAATGCTTGGCAGCTTAAGTGCAACCATGATTGATTGTTAAGCATTGTTTTGAAGACCAGGCTGGAAACTGGGGGTCGGTCGGCCCAAAATTAACATACGATACGAAGCGCCCTCAAGCGAACTGGATGGTTGAGCCGGTTCGCCAGTCGGACCGGAAACCGGTTTATTGGTCGAATCGGATTTCAAGTTTTTATTTATTTTTTATATATTTTTAACTAAAATCCATAGAATAAACCATTAAAATCAAACCCTATATTTTTTTTAACATGACTATGTTTATTTGAACATTAATTATGTTTGTTTAAATTTGTTTATAATTGTAGATTTTTTTTTGGAAACTTTTTATATATTTATAATGTCATCCGGTTCTTAAATCCGGTCCGACCAGTAACCAGCAAGACGTCCGGTTTGACATCCGATACAGTTCTGAAAGCATTGTTGTTAAGTGCAACAATCAATTTTAAAAGGGTCATGTTATACTTACACACTTGTCTTATTAATTTTAATACTCACGAAAACTATATATCTTGAATATGTCAACACTAGACGTATAAGCTATTGGAAATTTGAGTTATTTCACTAATTATCAAATTTAATTTGAATTAAAATTAAGACTTTTCATCTTACTCAATTAAAGCAAGGCTTTTCAAATTACATGTATTGATTATATGTGTTAATTCAAGACCCTTGGAATCACCATATTGTAGTATAAATACAAGATAATTGGTGTCTTGTTTTTTTGTTGAAAAGAATACTACATACTTTCTCACACAAACTTTGAAGAATTTCCAAATTTCTCGACTCTTCAAGCTCTTGTTTAGATATTTTTTTCAGGTGATAAGTTAATCTCGACAGTACACACACTGTTCCAGTTGTTGTACCCTGGGAGACAGACGCGTTCGTCTTGATAAGAGGCGAGAAATCTTTGTAAAGAAAGCGTATTGAATGCGTGTCTCAACTATAATCATCAACATGTTTACTTTATGTCAATGAATAATAAGTGAAAGACATAACATGTTGAATTCTAGAGTCAAGAAAAACTACAAAAAATATTCTGGAAGCATTTGTTTACATACTCGTCAAAATACTTGGTTGAAAACTCAACATGAAGTATGCTCTAGTTAAGGAAATTATTTGGAATACCCAACGAAGAAATTGATCAAAAACAAGTTTGGTATATAAATTCGTAATTTATATTATTTTATTTTAGTTTTGTAACCGGTTGTGTACTAAATTATTTCCTATGAATAACGAGGGTATTATCATTATTTATATTTTATTATTGTGTTGTAATAAAAACGTAAACTCACTTCCTATCTAAGCATCAACCGACATCAAAGGCAATCCATGTCGACCATTATAATCTTCAATTACATCTATTTTTAACACATAAGAAGCTCAAAGTTTTGATATTATCCATGATGTTTCTCGATATTACTATACAATGCTTTAATATAGTTTCATTCCTTGTTGTGCAAATACACCATATGGTAAAGAAGATAATTGCCTGGATGGCTTTCTTTTTGATAAAAGAAGAGACTAAATAATAAAAGAAGAGGCAAACATAAATTATGCATGAAACAAACGATCACTAACAACACCTTGAGATATTGGCCTAAACGTTTTAACCTCTTCAAGAATAGCAATCTTTCTTTAACAGCAGCAAAAGATGAGCATGTTTGACCTACAACTTTCAAATTATATAAAGATTGTTAGGTTAATCGTTTGATTACGGTTACGCCTAGCAGAATGGGCGTGTTGGGATGGGTCGGATAACGGGTCAGAATGGGTGCGGGTTAGGACGAGTACGGGTGAGGATGGGTTTCAAGAAAATTAGCTTGAATGAGTCATTTTTAAGAAAAATCAATTTATTACTATCTAAAATGAGTTGTAATGAAACAAACAGTTTATTTTGATAATTTTTAATAATTTTCTCATCAAATGCGTTATTGATCATTCTTACAAATTTTAATCAATTATATTCACATAGTTTTTAACTTACTCATCTTGACCTACATTGTGTTAAGATGTTATCCATATCAACCTGTTCTATGTCATAATACTATCTATTTTAACCCAAAGTACAATAATTGTTTATCCAAATCTACCCATTTATCTTACTATGGGTTAAGATTGCCATGTCTAATTACAGTTCATGGGTCAACATGCTAATGGGTCAAATAGTTAGTTGGTCAAATAGTTAGTAATTTTGAGGATAGAAAGTTTGCTACTGGATTATATAACTAATTTTAACATAAACCTTATTAAAAACATCTTCTTTAACACAATAAGTATTTGTACTTGAAGGCGTAAGGCTACAATCGGAATAATAAATAATTATATACCTTACACATCCATGTTATGCACACACATGCATGCATGTCAATATCTATATATGATAAATTTCCAGATAAGGAAAAATGACAAAATGGAATAATTAAAACGGTTAGGATGGGTCCTACTGCAAGGAACGACCCTCATTTTCTCAACAAACATATATGAAGGGCCCACTATCATATATATAAGGCAAAGGAAAAGGGAAGAATCCCCCCACTCCAAAAAAGCCATTTACACACACACACACAAAAGAAAAACCCTAAATCATCTTCTACATTGACATTGCTTAGCTCAACCAGGGATGATGACATAAAGATTAGTTAATCGGGAGTTTGTCATACAGAGTTCCAGTTAATACATATTCATTGGCGCCATCCGTGGGACCCTCAGGTTATCTCTGTCATCATCCCGAGCGTAGAATGGCAACCATGGGTAATACCGCAAATCAACCGTTCTCCTTCATCTTCACTCCTCCATCCCATCAAACAACAGTAGCAACAGTGGTTCATACGAGTGCGCCAACAACAACTCCAGTTTCTAGGATAGATGGCGAGCAAGCACATAGCTCATCTTCCGATCACACGATTCCAAGGGTTTCTGTTAAACCTACCGGTACTATCCATCCGGCGAGCCCTTTTTCATCAGGAGATGTGTTGATACGCGCTCCTTCTGTCCCATACGGTATGTCTGCATCTCTACCTCCTCCATTTTACCCTTATACACCAATATTACCCCCTTTTAACTACTCTTTTCCTCAAACCCTTATATATACCGGTTCTCTTGTTACCTCGTCGAATCCAGCGGTGTCCTTCACCCCTGGTGGGCTAAACTCGGTTCCAGGATTTATACCGGGCACAACGATCCCCTTTACTACTGGGGGAACCCATGAAACGGCCACGATAGCGCCATACGCTCAATACGTGCCAAACACGCCTGTTTCGCCATTCTATTATGTTTTCTCTACCCCAGGAGGGTCCACGGCCCATGACGCCATTTTGGCCAACTTAAGGACCCAATTACAATTCTCAAGCATATATGCACCCCAAACGGTCAGCCGTAGTGATGTAATAAACCCCACTCATCTTCCCGCTAACACACATGTCTACCATTCCCTCTTGGATTACAATCGACCATATAAGCCACCAGAACTGTTGATGAAATCCAAGTTCATAGCGCCCATAGCTCTTGCAGAATTCCATCGGAAGTTGAAAATGCCGACTAATGTGGGAAAGTACGATGGGCTCACCGATCCAGAGGTATATTACAACGTGTTCGTGAGTGCAGGAGGTGTCGAACAATGGACTATGCCTGCATGGTGTCACATTTTTGTCCAGACTTTGGTGGGCGCGGCGCGGATATGGTTTGATAGCTTGCCCGCGGGAAGTATAATTAGTTTTGAAGACTTGGTGGTAAAGTTCAAACTACATTTCAGCCAGCAGCGAAGACACACACGTGATAAAACGGAGGTTTTAAACCTTAGGCGGGGTCCTAATGAAACAGTAGAGGAATTTATAGTCAGGTATAATTTGGAAAGCCTCCAAATAAATGGAACTACCGAGGCCTTAAAGGTAACAGGATTTATACATGGAGTCAGGGATAAGCATCTCATTAGAAAGTTGCATGGGATAAATGGAACCCCCGAGGACATGAACGCATTGATGACAATTGCCAAGGCTTACGTTCAACAGGAGAGGTCAGTTACTGCGAGCGCGGAATGGGAGAACCGAAAAAATGATAAGAAAGTGACAAGCAACCTGGCGCAGCCTAACTACCCGGCACGAAAAAGCTTCATTGAAACCAGCAGAAAGTCCACGCACCCTCGGCGGGATTCAGGGAGATTCACGCCATATACTCCCCAGGAGGTGTCCATCGTGGCTAGGAAAAAAGACGAAAGACCCGAGACATATCCCGCGCTCACAAAAACACCGGGGGAAATTTGGCGGACAAAAGGTTTTAAATGGGAGCAGTCTCGCCCTTTAAGGGATAATCCCGCAAGGGATAAGTCCAGACATTGTGATTACCATCACGTACAGGGTCATGACACTGTCGATTGTTGGCACTTAAAAAAGAAGATAGAAAATTTTTATTCCAATGGAGATCTGAAGCACTTGGTGGCGCAAAAGAAGGGAGAAAAAATGCCAAAGGATGGGGAAAAGGCATATGGAAAAGTAATACACGAAATATATACCATAGGAACCAAGGCGGGGAATTTAAGGAACAATTTTAAGAGACGCGCGAAATCCTTGGAGGCATGGATGTGCATGCCCTTGACGATGCCTGCAAGTAATGGGTGTTATAGCACGAATTCTTTGAATATAACCGCTTTGGTGGGAAAATATAAGATGCACCGGATTTTTGTTGATACGGGTAGCTCATCCAACATCCTATACGAACACGCATTTAGAAGAATGTCATGGGAAGATCAACAGTTGATGGAAATGGTAGATTATCCAGTGATGGGTTTCTCCGGAGAAATGGTCAAGCCTACGGGTAAGATCAGCTTGCCGTTAACCGTATGAGAGGGAAAAAAGCAACGCGTGATCAACCTGACGTTTTTAATAATCAAAGCGGAAACCAAGCATAATGTAATATTGGGAAGAGTATCCCTAGGCCTGTTGGCCGCATGGGTATCTACGGCGCAAAGCATGATTATTTTTCCCACCCTAGGGGGACAAATGTGCATAAAAGCGGAAGAGCAATGCGCTATGTCGGAAAAGTGGGAGCCGTCAATTCCTATAGAAGCACGGTTAATGGTGGATGAGAAATGGATCATCAATTCCGAGTGGGAGACTTTGTGTTACTAAAGGTTTCTCCTTGGAAGGGCTTGATTCGTTTTCAAAGATGGGGGAAAAATTTAGTCGCGGTTTATTGGACCATTTAAGATTATAGCTCAGATTGGCGAGGTTGCCTATCGCGTAGAGCTACCATAGGAGTTGAGTAGGATTCACAATACATTCCATGTGTCTTATCTACGAAAGTGCTTGGTGGACGAATCGACTTACGTGCCAATGGAGGATTTGGTGATAGATGAAAAAAATCAATTATATTGAGAAACCGGTGGCTATCTTAGATAGAGTCAAGCAACTTCGAAACAAGACGATTAACCAAGTGATGGTGCAATGGCAGAACAGATGGGGGTCTGAGGCTACATGGGAGTCGGAGGATGAAATGCGAAAATTCTATCCTTTTCTTTTTGAGGGGTAATTAGGTTTCGGGGACGAAACCTTTGTAAGGAGGGGAGAATTTGTAACGACCCATTTTGGTGAAATACTAGTAATAAAACATAATTGGTGTATGATTGTGTTTATTTAATTAAAAAGGATGTTTTGTATGATTTAATTATCTTAAATATTATTTGGTGGGTGTTTCAAATTAATATTTGATTTCTTGGAATTATGGTGGGGGTTTACAAACTTAATTTGGTTAATTATAACTAGTTAGATTAAACTAGAACTTGAGGGACTGAATCTGCCAACTATGAAACTTAAATTAAAAGGGGGTTAAGTATGACAAGTTGGTCAAAAATTCAATCCAACACTAAATTGGGGGTGGGGGTCGACGTTCATCAGGAGGAAACAAGGAGCAAAACTCAAAAACTCCAACTTTTGATCAATTGAAGGGTGAATGTTGATCCAATCCCTCATGCAAGCATAAATTTAAGTTTCCCTTGCATCTAACCACATCTAGGTAAGTTTTTTGGTGTTTTTGATGGGATTTTCGTGGGTCACCATTGGGGTGTGGGTTTGATCGGCAAAACTCTCAAATTTGGTGTTTTGAGGGTGTCAAATGTTGTTAATGATGTTGATAATCAAGTAGGAACAACTTTTGATTGTTTTTCCTTCTTAATTGATATGTTATGATAATGGGAGATTGGGGTTTTCATGGAGTTTGTGAATGTGGTGTTTAAAGTTAGTGTTTAAAGGTGGGGATTTGATGACTATCACTATATAGCTATAGTTTGTGGTGAAAATGATGAGATTGATCATTTATAAACAAAATAATGGAGTTACATAGATGTGTTAATGATGAATGATCATTAACACATGAACTTGTGCATACAAGGTGTTTGATGAAATGCCAAGTAGAGTATTTAACTTAAAATTGGTTTAAAACCAATGGTGATATGAAGTATGTGGGTGTATAACATCAACAAGGGTGAATTGATATGGTTAAGGGTCAATTGGAAGCAAATTAGATTGAAAATGGTGACATTGGGGTGAATGGGTGTATTTTGACTAGTTGTAGTCAAACTTTATATTAAACCTATTAGTTGTGATAATAGGAATTGATAGTGAAGGTGTGGGTGGAACCAAACGACCCGGGAAGGAAATTATTATAGAGGATAGCTCGTTGGATCAAGGTAAGTCACCCAACTCTTCTACTAATTATGTGTAATAGTGCTTTACATATATGAATGTTTTGTAGAAGATTTGACTTTATGGTGAATAAGTCATGGAGTATTTGTTGATAAACAAATTTAAGCAATAGGAGATATATTGCTTGATTATTGTTGTTATGGTGTTTAAATGCTTGTCTATGATTGACTTGGTGTTTAATTATATGTGTGTTGAATGATTTGAATTAGTTCACAAGGTGTGTGAATTATAATTGAGGTTGACTCAAATTGGTGTAATGAATCACAAGTGGTGTGATCATTAAAAGGACTTTTCACAAGGTGTGTGAATGTCCTTGATTGGTGAAATCAAGTTTATTTAACCACAAGTGGTGTGATTTGCTTAAACTTGAGAAATCTTGGGTGTAACAAGATTTAATTGGTGAATTGGGTGAAAACGACCCGTTAGAAAGTCGTTTGTTGTTATTATTATTATTGTCATAAAAAGTTGATTGAAGTTGGATTTTTATGTTCATATGGTGTTATGACATTTATATGGGAGTATTGAAATGATCGGAATTGAGTGGGAATGATTCCGGGGGTCGATACGGGTCAAAACGCAGAAAAAAACTGAAAATCTGCATATTTGTGCAGGTCTGGGAGTAAGTTACGGCGGGCTGGGAGTAACTTACGGCCTGGGCCTGGGCTGGGAGTAACTTACGCCCAGAGCTCTCGGGTTTACGGCCCTGCTTACGGCGAGGACCAAAATTTGAGATTTTTTGACCTTTTTACTTGGGGAACCATTGGGGATAAATTTACATAGTTCCTATGGATAAATGGGAGTTATTAGGTGGCGTTAAAGGGTGATTAAGCTTGGTGGAAGCTTGGGGCAACGTTAGGGGTGATCTTACTTAGTTCTAACGAACTAACGGTGACTTAATTATGGTGTTTTCAAGTGAACGGAAGGGTTGAAGGCGGATGTGATCGGATCGTTTTGCAAGGATTTGGATCAAACATATTTTGGGGTTTAATCTTTGTTGTTTTGAAACAAAGTTTTTGGCGAATAAGTTTAAATGTAATTTGGTTGTTGAATGTTTGTCTAACTTCAAATATTTTGTAAAGTCTTTGTAAATTGGGGTGTTTCAAGTGTTTAATACACTTGTTTGTTTGAAAAATCTGGGACCTAAACTCTGTTGTTGTTTTAAAAACACGTGTCAAACGTGGGTGGATTTAGGGGCTTACACTTGCTCGAAGGATAATTACCCGCTGCCAGAAATTGACCTTAAGGTAGACTCGTTGGCAAATTTCCCCGTAAAGTGTTTTTTGGATGCTTATAAAGGATATCATCAGGTTCAAATGGCGAAAGAAGATGAGAATAAGACAGCTTTCCACACTGACATAGGTATTTTTTGTTACACAAAAATGCCTTTTGGCTTAAAAAATGCGGGGGCTACATACCAAAGGATGATGGACATGGTATTTAAGGATCAAATTGGGAAAAATGTGGAAGTATATGTAGATGATTTGGTAATCAAAATTTGGGGAGAGAAAATTATGTTGGCGGACGTAGCGGAAACACTGATCCAATTGCACAAATACTACATCAAGTTAAACCCAGTCAAATGTGCATTTGGTGTCATGGAACGAAAGTTTTTGAGGGTAGTTGTCATAAAAGAAGGTTTCAAGGCCAACCCAGAGAAAGTGGAAGCTATTCGAAGCATGGCTCCTCCACGATCGGTCAAGGAGATGCAAACCTTAATTGGAAGGCTAGTAGCAATCAATAGATTCTTGTCGAAACATGCCGAGAAATCCTTGCCATTCATTGCGGCCCTCAAGAAAGAAATTGGAAGAAAGTTTCAATGGACCGCGGAAGCAGATCAAGCCTTTCAAGATCTCAAGAAATGTCTGGAAGAATTTGCCCGCGTTAACAGCCCCGCGCCGAGGAGAGGTTTTGCAACTGTACTTGTCCGCCACAAAAAGAGCGGTACGCTCAGTCTTGTTGGTGGAAAGAGAAGACATTCAAACCCTCGTATATTATGTCAGCAAGGTCCTTACTCCGCCGGAAGTAAATTACACTATGTTAGGAAAACTGGTATTAGCACTAGTTCATTCGTCAAGAAGATTGAGGAGATACTTTCAGGCGCATCAAGTAGAGGTGATAACGGCCTACCCTCTACAACAGATCCTGAAGGCGCCCAGAAATTTCGGGAAGGCTAGCTAAATGGGCCATAGAAGTGGGTGTGTTTGATCTCACATACAAACCAAGGACGACCATTAAAGCACAGGTCATTGCGGATTTCATAGCAGAAGTACTAGAGGATTTTGGCAAGGAGATAGAAAGTGGAGAAAGAAAAAAAATGTATGAAGTATGGGAAGTATATACTGACGGGGCATCTAATATTGAAGGTTCAGGGGTAGGCGTCATGGTAGTAAGCCCCCAGGGGAAAGAAAAAGCATGAGCATTGAAGCTGAAATTCAAAGCCTCCAATAATGAAGCGGAGTATGAGGCCTTGATTGCGGGTTTACAGTCAGTTTTCCAAGAAAGCGCAAGAAGAGTGGTGGCGCATGTGGATTCTTTGTTGGTATCAAATCAAATCAATGGAGTGTATGAAGTCAAGGAGGAGCGAATGAAACAGTATGTGCAGATCGTGGAAAATTTAATTGCTAAATGTCACACCCCCAAATTCCCACTCGTGGCGTATGTCCATGTGGATGTGACGTGTCCAGAATCACAGCTCAAGGTCATATAGAACACCTCTATATACGTTTACAAATCCAAGTTGGACACATACACTTGATAAAATAGTTTGCAGCGGAAAAAGTAATTCATCATATAGCAGCGGAAAATCAAATGTTTGACATATGCAGTGGAATTAAAAGTTGTTAAACATTACGATGTTTGATAAAAATACATATTCAAGATAAACAGTGTTTGAATGAAAACATAGATAAATGCATGCAGGTCCTATGCTCGATCCCCTACGTGCATTCCTGGCTTCCATAGCCTGCTAGTTACCTGAGAATACAGTTAGGAAAAGTGTCAACACAATGGTTGGTGAGTTCACAGGTTTTGATATACATATAGTAAGAAAGTGTGTCATGTTGTTTATCAAATGTTAGTACCGAGCCCTAGGCCCAAAGTGTCAGTGCGTCACTACCGAACTAGACTTGTTTGTCCTTGCCTCCGCTATGTCTCGTATGCATAGCAAGTTAGGTCAGAGTTTGCACGGGTTATGACATCCAGTCAACATAGTGCCCCGTGGGGTTAGTCATTCCCTAATGGATCCATCCAAATCTACCACGTTGTTCGTACATTAACGGTAAGACTTTGTGAGGGCTTAATACGAGTTCAACACTTAATGTTTGTCTAATAAACCAGCATACACAAAATGTTTGTACAGTAATAGATGTTTGACTCGATGCAACTAGTATTCTCCCCCTATTTAAAAGCGTTTAAAAGAGTAAAGAGGGGCCGTAAACTCACCTTAGTGATACAAGTAGTAAGTAGCGTAAGCTCCTAGTGTAGTAGCACGTGTCGGTCACCGGCAACCTATATTGTATACCGTACGTGAGTTCGTGTAAGTGATCGTGCTAGTGTTTGTGTTAGTGCTCGTGTTTGTGTCCAACAACCCTTGGTTGTTCATGTTTGTCCGTGTCGGTCCACAATGACCGTATTTGCTCGTGTTGGTCCACATTGACCTTGTTTGACCATGTTTGACCGTGTTTGACCCAAAGTTGTCCGTGTCAAGTCAACGACCCGTTGGTGAACCGTGTGACGGTTGTGACTCGTGTAGCAATTGTGTAAGTGTTTGTCGTGTGCAAAACGCGTAAATCGCGTCTATGGACAACTTACTATTTATAGTAAGTTTCCATTTATGGAAAGTTCACAAAGCATATCGGTTTTATAGTTCTAGCATGTTCAATAGTCCTATGTGATCATGTTAACACATAGCACATCATCATACAAAGTCACATAAGTCGTTTTCATCATGTTTGAACATAAAAGTTTCCTAAAATGGAAAGTTTCCATTTATAGCATACGTGACATCGGAAACCATCTAACTTAGCATATAGTCATCATATTATAACATAATAAATCATTTAGCATGCTCAATTCATTCAACACGTTGGCAAGTCGGTTTTTGTAAAAATAAAGTTACTATAAATAGTAACTTTGTAGTTTTTGCATCAAATAACCATTTAAACACTTCTAAGCCAATTCTTAGATTATCATTCATCATAATAGTTCATTTAACACCATTTAAACATACCAACATGATCCAAATCATCACTTAACATTATTTCAACAATAAAAGTTACTAAAAATAGTAACAATGACAAGTATGACTATAAACATCATCAAAACCACTTTCTAACTATCAAATCATCATATTATCAACCTAATAACAATTCTACATATATGCATGTCCACCATTCCATTCATAACACTATTTTGACAATATAAAGTTTCTATTAATAGAAAGATTACCAAAAAATCACCCTTTTGGCCATTTTAACCAAATCTAATCATGTAAATCATCATCAATATCATCTATGAACCTTTCTATATACCTAACATCATTCCAATACCCATGGATCATACATGCATGCATCTTTATCATCATAAATCATCATTTCAAGCAACAAGACATATACCCATCATCATAGATCTTCCTAAAACATCCTCTAATCACTTTAGATCATCATAAAACATAGTGAAATCAACAAACCCAGAAAATAAATTCGTGCATGTGCTTGCTATGAGCTTGCATGTGAGTTTTAACACATGTATGTGGGTGTAATGGTGATTTTAAGCTACAAGGGGTGTGTGGCTACCTTATAAAGCTCCTTGAACACCAAGATGATGGATAAGCAGCTCCTGGATCTTCAGAAGTTCGAATGTAGCCGCTCTAAGCGAGTGGTGGTGGTCTAGGTGATCTCCTTTAGCTCTCCAAGTCTTCAATGTGGCTTCCAAGCTTCAATCTTGAGCTTCAATGGCTGTTAATGGTGTTTCCAGAGGTTGAAGATGAAGATAGGGAGTGATAATGTCGATCAGAACTCGAGAAGTGGGGTTGTAGGGTGGCTAGTGATGATGGCATCTTGGTTTTATAAAGATTTGCCGTCTGACACTCGTCGCGTACCGCGGAGAAGGTTCAAAAAGATGCTCCGCGTACCGCGGAGGATTTCGGGAGTCAAACCCCCGCGATGTATGTCGCGTATCGCGGATGGGCCGCTTGTTGGGCCACCGCGTACCGCGGTGGGCTCCCAGAGAGCCCAATAAGCCTCTTTCAATGAGTTTGATTCGTTCGTCGTCGTTTTCACGCTTCCGAACTATTGTTTGGCCTTGTTTGAACTTCCTAGTTCAATGTGTGAGTGTTTCGTGAGGTTTCGAGTGTTGTGCTACACAATGTGCTTGACGTTCACCAACGTTCGTGTGTTTTGACACGTGTGTGTTGTTTGTCTATAATTCCACGAATTATCCAGTCATGTGTCAGTGTTCGTACTGTCGCGCCACGTGTCTCACTAAATTAAACTAATTCTAGTGCCACGTGTATATAAAGCATTTAAATAAATATTTAAATAAATGATAATCTGACCTGGAAATTACGGGGTGTCACACTAAATTCAAAAGTTGTGTGGTAATACATGTTCCAAGGAGTCAGAACAGAAAAGCGGATGCCCTAAGCAAGTTGGCCTCAAGCTTTGAAGATTCGGTTAAAGAAATCTCGGTGGAAGAAATACCTGCACCAACCACTGAAGTAAGGCTGATAAATGTGATACAGGAAGGCAAGAATACCTGGATGGACCCCATAGTTAATAATTTGGTAAAAGGTGAACTCCCCGAAGACAGGATACTGGCGCATAAGTTGCGATGTAAGGCCCAACACTATGAAGTACAAGGTGGAGATTTATATAGAAGAACCTTCTTAGGGCCCTTGTTAAAGTGTGTTGACATGGAAGAAGCTAATTATCTGTTGAGAGAGGTTCATGTGGGCATCTGTGGGATCCACGCATGACCTCGATCCGTGCTGGCTAAATTAACTAACGTGGGATATTACTGGCCAGGTATGCACCTTAGTGCAGTTGCAGAAGTCAAAAAATGCCAAGCCTGCCAGAAGCATGCGCCTTTCTTAGTTCGTCCAAAGAACGAGTTAATCCCCGTACATCAGCATGGCCTTTTTAGAAGTGGGCCGTTGACCTAGTCGGACCATTCCCGCTTGGACAAGGAGGGGTGAAGTTCTTGATAGTGGCGGTCGACTACTTTACCAAGTGGGTTGAAGCAAAACCTTTAGCAACAATCACTACCAAGCAGGTGAAGAAGTTCGTATGGGAGCAGATTGTCTGCCGATTTGGAATACCCTTATACTTGGTTAGTGACAATGGGACTCAATTTGCGGACAAGTCTTTTCAGCAATGGTGCGAAGAGATGAAGATAAAACAAATATTCAGCTCAGTGGCACACCCGCAAAGCAATGGGCAGGTTGAAAGAATCAATAGAAGTCTAGTAGAGGGGCTGAAGAAGAGGTTGGAGGAAACAGGGTCTTCATGGGTGGATGAATTGCCCAGTGTCTTGTGGGCCCACAGAACAATACCCAAAACAAGCAATGGAAAAACTCCCTTCCGACTAACTTATGGATCAGAAGCAATGATACCGGCTGAGGTGGGGTCACCATCTCAGAGAGTAGCAAATGCAGACATGATCGACAATGATGGAGAGCTAAGAAGAAACCTAGAAGTATTGAAGGAAAGAAGGTTGCGAGCCGCATTGGAGGAAGAAAGATACAAGAGGCAGCTGGAAAAGAATTACAATAAAAAAGTCTACCCAGTCTCATTCAAGGAGGGGAATACGTATGGAGGAATAACAAGGCCAACAAAGCAAAAGAACAAGGAAAGATAGGGCCGAACTGGGAAGGATCTTATGTTATTCATGAAGTGCTGGGGAAGGGAACATACAGTCTGGCATTGCTGGACGGAAGCAAGGTGCCAAGGACCTGGAATGGAGCCCAGCTAAAGAAATGTTATATATAGACAGGTGGGGCAGGTTAGACCCACGTCGGGTTTTTTTTGAATTAATATATCTACTAACTGAGTAAAAATATGTTTATGCGGATTATCGAGCAAAGTTATGTGTAATAAAGTCAGTCCGTGTAAAATCTTTAGGAGGTCTCACCTTTATATATGCACGCATGTGACACAAGGGATACAAGCATGCGGCAATGTGGGGGATACCCTTAAAAGGTTCTCATTTAAAAACGCACGCAACAACTCGTGATGAGACCCCCAAAAAAAAGATCTTGTACCCTCAAAAGGTACCTTAATGTATAATTGTCGATGCGCATAAGCGCGGAAGACCCTTAAAAGGTCTTGTACCCTCAAAAGGTACATTGATGGGAATAAGCACGGAAGACCCTCAAAAAGTCTTGTACCCTCAAAAGGTACGTTAATGCGCGTAAACGCTGAAGACCCTCAAAAGGTCCGGTGCCCTAAAAGAGTACTTTAATATATGTAATTGGTGACGCACCTAAGCGCGGGATGTGATATCCGGTATTTTTATAAACGATAATCTGTAATGGTTAGTGTACTAAACTTAATTTATTTAATGCGTTAATAATTTAATATTTATTATTAAATTTAATGTTGATTAAAAAGTCTAGCACAGAGTGTTATTTAAATGCATGGATTTGCATTTAGTAAAATTTCGAGTTTTCTGTATCGTTCGGCGGTGTTTTAACGAGCGTTGGTGACGACTCGATTAACGAATTTAGTAGATATGCTTGGTTTAGCATAAAATGATAAATCATGAATGTATAAATTAAGTTAACGATGAAAACCGTGAATTTTGGTGTTAACTGTGGATTTTACTGACAACCGACTTTATCTGCGTTTTAGCCGGGCAAAATGAAATTAGTTATTCAAATAATATTTAAGGTCATTATTTTTGACAAAAATTTGATCGTTTTAGTACGATTAAATATTCTATTAATTTTAGAATAAAAATCGTATTTTTATTAAATTTCCGGTACAAAGTTTATACACCGTAGGACTCAGATTATACCAGTTTGTATCTGATTTAAATCATAATTATCCATATAAAGACAAGTGGGTAGACACTTGTCAAGAAGAAGTGACCACAAGATCTCTTTAAATCTTCCAAATCTCACCCATCACTTCCATTTGATTTACAAATTTCATATCTCACATCTCTCTCTCTCCATCTCAACGTCTCTCTCTCTCTTTCTACCTACACCACCATTTTCTTTATTTTCTAAGCTTCATCTTGTTGTATTTGTTGAGCACTTGGAATATTGTAAGAGTTTTTGATCAAGAAACCCCATTGTCAAGCATTTAAGGTAAACTCTTAATCACACTACATGGGTTTTTATTTAAAAGTTTGTTCACCCAAAAGAATGTGTTTAAATCAAGTGGGTCTTGTTGTGAAAGATGATTGTGTGTGTGTGTGTGAAACGTGTGTGTGTAAGTATATGTATGTGTGTGTGTCGTAATGCATGTATATATGGGTGTATATGTTTCTTTCAAAATATACACACATACATACATGGATGATTTTGCTTGGATGGTGATTTTAACCACATGCATGTACATATACATGCATATATATGTATGTAGATGTGAAATAAGTTACATGCATAAACATATATGTATATGTATGTGTTTGTATATATATACATATGTATGTATGGGTGAGATGGTTACATGCATGAACTCATATGTATGTATAAGTGGGTTTTGTTGACATGCATGTACATATATATATATATATATATATATATATATATATATGTATGTGATCATGTGTGTATATATGTAGGTATAAGAAAGAATAATGATTTTACATACATGGATGGATGTATACATGATTTGATTGTACATGCATGCATGTGTATGTATGTATGATTATTTCAAGTATACATGTGCATGAGGATAATATATATATACATAAGTATATATATGGTAGAAAACATGACATGCATGATGGTTGTATATGTATGCATGCATGGGTATGTATGTAACTTTTTATATAATTGTTGTTTGTGAAAAATAATAATAATAATTGCTATTTTATGAAATATATTAAATCTGATCTAAATGTTGTAATATGCTTAAAAATATAAATATTTTTGTGGTAAATGAATAAAGAATGGTTACGTAACTTAGACATAATTTTTATTACTTTAAAATGGATGTTTTGATAAGATAAAAGCTATAAAAATAGAGTTTTCTATAAAAATAATTTGGAACAGGTTATGTAACTATAAAAATAAATTTTATGACATATTTAAAGTATAAAATCAAGTGGTTTTAGAATTGTAACGACATAACGGTTAAAAAGGACCGAAAATACGCGTTTTCGGCTATTTTTAACATATAAAAACGATCATTTTATGAATATGATTTTGGTCAGAAAAATTTGTATGTTCTTATGATAAAAATATGTAAATTTTAATATATAAATGATGTAAGAAAAGTAAGAAATGAAATACTTGAAAACTATGTCTAAAAATGGCGTAAAAACGTCGTTTTAAAGCGAAAATTCGACATAACTTTGTGACTGATTTTAAACAGCAACTTTTGAGTAAAAATAAGTATAAAATACTTATTTTGAAGTATTAGAAGTCACTTAGGTCATAATGCGTGTTGATGTGCTTGTATGTTGCGTTGTCGGTTTTGTCAGTAAAATACGATAAAATTGTCATTTTTGACAAGTTATTTTAAATAATTAAGTTTGAAGTTAAAAATAGATTTTTAACAAAGATAACTTAATTATTTGGATATAATATGAATTAAGAACGTTAACTTATGATTTATGATAAATAACTAAATTCGAGTCACCAACGGGTCGTTTGTACGAAAACTATTTTCCTTGGTGGAATATTTTCTTAGTCTAAGTTAAGTTGGGTGAACAACTTACATGATGGACTTTTATTTAGACTGTTAATGTGTCCCTTGGGTTTTAGGGCGCTAGTGAGACAGTCGGGTTATTTGGAAATCTTTGTTGCTAGCAGGAACGCATTGAGGTGAGTTTCACGGCCCCTTTTTAACTATGTTTTGGTTTTTGATAAACCGGGGGAGAAACATACCAGGAAAAGAAAAGTTGTTTTTGTAATGTAATTTGTTTGTGTGGTACGTGACTTTGATAGCTCTTGAGTAAGTGCAGTTGGGCATGGTTCTCGTGGATTTGTTCCCGAGTGTTTTTGCGCATGGTTTTGTGCCCTCAGTCGTAATCATTAGTCTCGGGGGAGAGACCGCAGGATATATTGGTAGATCTATCGGGTTTGACAACCCACTCCCCGACCAGGTGTCATGGTCCGTGAGTAACGGGAGCAATATATGTTGAGGGGTGTTCGCACCTTGGTTTTGGTTTGATTATGAGCTCATGGTGTCTATCGTATCGTAGGACCTTGCTAGTCTACGATGAGTTCACTAGCACAACAACGTGACATTACATTCTTTTCCATGATTATTGATTAAATGTTTTATTATGAAAACCTGTGAACTCACCAACCCGTTTGGTTGACACTTGTTTTTAAATTTGGTATGTTTCTCAGGTAAGTAGCAAGTCATTTGGGGAAAAGAAAGGAAAACCGGTTCTTGCAAGCGAGCGTATCTCGGATAATTATTTATGGGACCGGTTGTCGAATTGTTGAAACTGATGTTTTATAAATAAGATGTTGAACTAATGCTAATAATTATCGACGACTTTTGAATATAATTATCTATCTTTTATTTAAATCGTTCGCTTAACTTATGCTGTTGTTAATTACTGTCGACACTAAGACTCTGTTAAGACTTCCGCTGCCGGTCGGGGTGTGACACGGGAGACCCTCAAAAGGTCTTGTATCCCAAAAGGTACCTTAATGCGTATAAACGCGAGAGACCTTCAAAAGGTCTCGTACCCTCAAAAGGTACATTGATGCGCACAAGCGCGGGAGACCCTCAAAAGGTCTTGTACCCTAAAAAGGTACTTTAATATATAATTGGTGATGCGCCTAAATGCGAGATACCCTCAAAAGATCTCGTACCCTCAAAAGGTACATTGATGCGCGCAAGTGCGGGAGACCCTCAAAAGGTCATGTACCCTAAAAAGGTACTTTAATATATAATTGGTGATGCGCCTAAGCGCGGGAGACCCTCAAAAGGTCTTATATTTCAAAAGGGACTTTAATGCATGTTTGCCGATACACATAAACACGGAAGATCCTCAAAAGGTCTGGTACCCTAAAAAGGTACTTTAGTGCATAACTAATAATATTCATAAGTGTCGGAGATCCTCAAAAGGTCTTATACCTTCAAAAAAAGGTAGGGTAAGATGAAAGGCCTCTAAAGTCATAATAACGTGCTCATAAGCATGGAGGGTCCTCAAAAAATGCTGGATCCTTAAAAGAATATTATTACTTAAAGGCGTATTTTAATTTATAATTGACACAAAATCCTTTACCACATCAAAAGCGTTAACCAACAGGCAAAAAATCACTTGCTAACATACATCAGGAATAAAACGGAGTTCCTTTAAACAAATACAAATACTGTAATAACCATTTGAACAAACCCTAAACCCTAAACAAAGTAATGAATCGCAGAGATGTGATAAAGCAAAGTAGCATCTTCAATATAATGCCCCTGGAAATGTAGTTCCAGGAATAACATCATATTAGCATCATAAGGAAGCCGAGAGTTGTCGAATGAAGGGTGGTGAGCAACTGTGCCTCAAGAAGTCAAAAGGAACCTAGGGCGCTCCTCTCCTCACCTTCAGCGGGGTAAATGGAAGTGGCATGTGATAATAGACCTCTAAATCACCAAACCCCCCACGAAAAACATTGGGGGTGGTGGAGGGAGAATTTACACCATGGCGACCTCCCGTTACCACAGCAAATAGGAGATGTTTGACATGTTATAATAAACCCCCGCGTTTTGGAAGGGTACACCAAGTAAAACCCTTCCATTACTGCTGGAAGAGAAAGGAGTTTGGCATGCAGCAGGTTAAAAATTTGGGGGACTTGAAGCCTGACATGTAATAAGAAACCCACCAAGGTTTTCTAGGCTTAGGAAGGGGAGGGTTATGATTCAAAGAGGAGAAAAAATTTCTCTAAGAAAAAGTGAAGGGAAAACAAGTTGGGAATGGAACTACCAAGAAAAATCACACCCTATATATAGATCACCAAAAGCCTGTTGCAAATATTTGAAAGATTTTTTGAAAAGACATTACATTTATGACTTTTAAAGACAATAAGCCATTTAGGTTACTATTGGTAAATGTCGCGAGATTCAAGAATTAGCTGTTTGACAAGACACGACAGTCTTAGCTCATACATTAATTTTCCCCAGATAAAGTTAGTTTTGGATTTTTATCAATGGGCATTTCTTTAACTTCTTACCTTACAATATATATATATATATATATAACACTCAAAAAGGGTAGTAAATTTCTTAAGATAACAAAAAAGAGCAATTACAAACATAGGATAAGCTAAACCCATACAACTACATTGATTATAAACCAAGATCACCACTAGGGGAAGCTCGGTCGCCATCTTCTGAAATTTCTGGGGATTTGAGGAGCCCTTTAAGACCATCCAAGTTGTCATCTGAAGCAGTGGAAATGATATCATCAAGGATAGGAATTTTGGGATCTCCTAGGGCTTCATAAGTAGAACCCAACAAGTCAACGGCAAGTGTAGTAAATACATGATGTTCATCCAGACTTTGACCTTCTTGTGACAGGGCATATCCCTCCCTTATGCGCTGCTGACGACCTAGTAGATCAGAAAATGTGGTAATATCGTCAATAATGCGCAAATAGGAGCTGCTCAAGCGCAAGACGTCAAAGGACCGAGATATTCCCTCTTGGATAAGCCATTTTTGTTCAGATTTTAGGAGGGAATTGGAGGCTTCTGAAGAGTCCAAATCTTCTTTAAGCTTCCGTAATTCAACTTCCACCCTCCGCAGGGAATCCGATAGAACATTGTTCTTTTGGCGAAGGTCTTTGTTGTCTTCATTACGTTGTTGGAGGCGTTGGTGAGACTCAATTCTCTGAGAGGCAAATTGATCCCTTTCATTGGAAAGGGTAGCCTTCAAGTTGTTTATCTTAGACTCTTTCTCCTCCAAAAGATCTTGAAGTTAAGGGAGCTCACACGATCGGCGCGCAAGTCTGCGACTTGGCGGCGTAGGGAAGAGAGCTCTAATTTGTGAGCTTCACTTTCTTGGCGCAATTTGAGAAGCTCGGACAAGGTGCTCCATGTTCTGTGCCCAGTCTTTGTATCTCTATCTCTAAGAACTCAGCCCGATGGCCCAATTCAGGAAGGTGGGTAACCATAGAACTAAGAGATTGGGCTAGTTGATTCCCAAGGTCCTTCAGAGGAGGATTTTGCACCCTCTCAGCCTTGGCGGGAGGGACTCCTCAGAACAAGAACTCCTGGCACAATAAAGGGGTGTCCAAAATGGTCCCTTGTTTGATACCCCAGCTAGGAATAAAAGGGGCGCAGGGGTTAAAGCCAGGCGCATAGTGGGAATTAGGGCGAAAGGGGAACTCAGGAGGGAAAACAGCTGATTGAGTAGAAGAAATCAAAGGAAGAGGAGTACTCAAAGCATGAAATATTACGAGAGAAGGTGGATCCCAAGAGGCGGCGGTTGATAAGGAGTAGGTAGGGATTGAAGATGCTAAAGTCTGGCCGAAGGAAGCAGTAGAGGCAATAGGAGAAAGGGGCAATGGAGGAAGATGGAAGGGAAGTCGAAGAAGAGAGGGGAAGGACGATTACAGGGAAATAAAAAGATGCTAACATAACACATGTTTAGCACAATCTAGCTAACATGATGTCAAACTCAATTACAAACAACACAACCATTATCAACTAACATGACAACTTGTAGGTGTAAGAAGAGGTATGATTTAGACATGTCTTACCTTATTTCTAAGATAAGAGAGAGTGCGTGTTTAGAAGGATACTTGCTCAAGTACAATTACAAACAAACATAATTAAGCAAAATACTGACATATGAAAATAAAAGGATGACATAATAAATGATGACACATGTACATTAATTACAATAGAGGTAGAAACATGAAGAGTTCCTTAAAATATGATAAGAATCTAAGTACTTAAGACACATTTACTCTATATGTATATGTAACAACCCATTTTGGGGAAATATTATAAATAAACATAATTGGTGTATGAATTGTGTTTATTTTAATATAAGGGTGTTTTATAAGATTTAATTATATTAAATATTATTTGGTGGGTGTTCTAATAATAATTGTTAGCTACAATTATATGGTGAGTGTTTACTAACTTAACTTAGTTAGTTATAACTAGTTTGATTTAACTAGTAATTGAGGGGCTAGAATTGACAATAGGTGAAACTTGAATTACAAGAGGGGTTTAATGTTGACTTGGTCAACATTTCACATTCATGTGTGTGTGTTTTGGCTGGAAACGTGAACCAAGGGAAGGGAGGAGGAGAAAACTCAAGAAACTTCAAAGTTTGATCAAATTGGTGCTTGGGTTTTGGTCTAAACTCTAATGCAACCATAAATTGGAGTTCTTCTTGCATCAAGCTACATCTAGGTATGAAATTTTGGGGGTTTTGATGGGATTTTCGTGGGTCACCATGGGGGGTGTGAGTTTGATGGGTAAAACTCTCAAATTTGATGTTTTGAGAGTGTTAAATGTTGTTAATGATGTTGATAATCATGTAGGAACAACTTTTAATTGTTTTCTTTCATGATTTACATGTTATGAAAATGGGGGAAATGGGGTTTTCATGGAGTTGATGACTATGGTGTGTAAAGTTAGTGTTTAAAGGTGGGGATTTGATGATTATTACTATATTGTTGTAGTTTGTGGTGAAAATGTTGAGATTGATCATTTTTAAACAAAATAATGGGTGTTACATGGATGTGTTAATGATGAATGATCATTAGGAGAAGAAATTGTGCATACATGGTGTTTGATGAAATGCCAAGTAGAGTAATTAACTTAAAAATTAGTTTAAAACCTATGGTGATATGAAATAGGTGGGTGTATGAACTTAATAAAGGTGAATTGTTATGGTTAAGGGTCAATTGGAAGTAATTAAGTTAAAATGGTGACATTGGGGTGAATTGGTGTATTTTGACTAATTATGGTCAAACTTTATATTAAACCTATTAGTTGTGATAATAGGAATTGATAGTGAAGGTGTAAGTGGCACCAAACGACCCGGGAAGGAAGTTGTTATAGAGGATAGCGCGTTGGAACAAGGTAAGTCACCCAATCTTCTATTTATTATGTGTAATGGTGTTATGCATAAATAAATATGTTGTAGAAGATTGACTTTATGATGAATTGATGATATTGGTGTTTGTTGATATACAATAATAAGCAATAGGTGATATATGTTGCTTGATTGTTGTTGGTATGGTGCTTTAATGCTAGTCCATGATTGACTTAGTGTTTATTTGTGTGTGTGGTGATTGAATGAAAATAGTTCACAAGGTGTGTGAACTTATAGTTGAAATTGACTTAATTTGGTGTTTTGAATCACAAGTGGTGTGATCATGACCTTGGATTATTCACATGGTGTGTGAATGTCCTTTGTTGGGTGTAATCAAGTTAGTAAAACACAAGTGGTGTGGTTTACTTAACTTGAGAAATCTTGTGGAATAAGATTTCAAAGGAGTTTTGGGTGCAAACGACCCGTTAGTAAATCGTTTGATATTATGACCATGATGGTTATAATTTGGTGAATTAAGGTGTTCATTATGATTATATGGTGTTATATAATGTTTATGGGGGTATTGGAATGGTCGTATTTGAGTGGAATGAGTCGAGATGGCGAAAAACAGAAAAATTGGTCGTTCAGGTGGTGCTGGAGTATCATACGCCGGGGGATACGCCTATGGATACGCCCACCACACAAATTTTCTGTGATACGCCTCAAATACGCCCAAACCATACGCCCAGTGTAGAATTTGACCAAAATTGACTTTTTGGGTCATGTAAGCTCGTGGGGGCGGGCATGGTGATCTTACTTAGTTCTAATGAACTAATGGT
Source organism: Mikania micrantha (assembly GCA_009363875.1). Classification (NCBI taxonomy): domain Eukaryota; kingdom Viridiplantae; phylum Streptophyta; class Magnoliopsida; order Asterales; family Asteraceae; genus Mikania; species Mikania micrantha. Next base: position 50,705,264 of record CM018684.1, read on the forward strand.
GACTTAATTAACATGTTTTCAGGTGATCGGAAGGGTTAACAGCGGTCGTGATCGGATTGCCTTGCAAGGATTCGGATCAAACACGTTTGGGGTTTTTCTTTGTTGGTGTTAAACAAAGGTTTTTGGTGATATCTCAAATGTAGTTTTTGGTTGTTGAATGTTTAATTAACATCAATTATTTTGTAAAGTCGTATGTAAATGGGATGTTATGGTGTTAATTACAATTGTCGGTTTGAAAAATCTGGGACCTATTTTGATTTGTCGTTTAAACACACGTGTCATGTGTTGGTGGGTTTGGGGCTCACAAGTTGGCATCAGAGCCATTGGTTTGAGGGATTCAAGTGCGTCGTGAACACTTGAACTCAAATCGTTGTGCTTTTGATATGGGGAGTAATGTTCGATCCGAGATCCGATCACGAAGCCGCGGTTTAAGGTAACAAGTTTGTGGTTTGGTTACCTTAGTTGTTTATGTTTAATGGTGATTGATTTGAATTTGTTGTTAAACCAAAATTTTTAGATATGATATGGTGAGATGGAGTTAAGGTAACATTAGTGATATGATTACCTTAGTATTTTTGTATATTGGTGTTTTGTTGTGATTATTTTGTGTGAATAACATTCTTGGTCTTGATGTGGGTTGATGAAGTTATGGAAATGAGCATGAGATGATTGTATTATTATGCCTGGCCAGTATAATATTACCCTCATTACATGAACATAACTTTAACAGAGTCAACTCAAATCTGGCTATGGAATTGAAGGTAATGGAGTAGTAACTTGTTTACTAATTAACCAGAGAATGTATAAGTATGCTGTAGATACTTATAATGGTCTCTGAAATTGATTAGTTGAGATATGTGGTATGAGATATGTTGTGTGAAATTTTCATATAAGTCCACAGGTTTGTGGCATTGGGGGGAGTTCACCTTCGGGTGAAAAATTCTTGTAAGTCCACGGGTGTATGGCATTGGGAGTTCACCTTCGGGTGAAAAATTCTTGTAAGTCCACGGGTGTGTGGCATTGGGAGTTCACTTTCGGGTGAAAAAAAAATTCTTGTAAGTCCACGGGTGTGTGGCATTGGGAGACTTCACATTCGGGTGAAAATTCTTGTAAGTCCACGGGTGTGTGGCATTGGGAGACTTTACCTTCGGGTGAAAATTCTTGTAAGTCCACAGGTGTGTGGCATTGGGAGACTTCACCTTCGGGTGAAAATTCTTGTAAGTCCACGGGTGTGTGGCATTGGGAGAATTCACCTTCGGGTGAAAATTTATGTAAGTCCACAGGTGTGTGGTATTGGTGAGAATTCACCTTCGGGTGAAAACTTATGAAAGTCCATAGGTGTGTGGCAATAGGGGAAAGTTCACCTTCGGGTGAAAATTAATAAGTCTATGGTTATGTGGTGTGGGATTTGTCATGTAAATCACCCACCTATTATACTTGATATGATTATTTGGTTTTATGCATATAGGTGTGTATGTGTAAGTAATGTATGTGGAATATACATTAGATGTTGAAATCAGTGAATGGGTGTTTGCATTTTGGGTGTATGACAATAACATGCAATAAGTGTTATATTTACTTAGTCATTGTTATGGAGTCAGTTTACAAGTGGTGTGGTGAAATAAGATTGATTCACAAGGGGTGTGAACTTCTTATTAGAAGTTTGACTGAAAATGGTCAAACAATTCGAAATTGGTGTTTGTGTATTTGTTGTTTGTCAATAACGTGCAATAGGTTTTACATTTTCTTAGGTATTGTAAATTTGTATGTTTTCCATTGGTGCGGAGAAATAAGAATGATTCACAAGTGGTGTGAACTTCTTATTTGAAATTTGACTAAGATTAGTCAAACAATTCACAACGGGTGTGAATTTGGAGATGGGTTGATTCACAAGTGGTGTGAACTTCCCATGGTGAATTATATGGTGTTTAGGTAAATCACAAGTGCTATGATTACCTACCTTGAGAATCCTTGGAGAAAAAGGAGGTCTCAAGGAAATTGGGTGAAATTTGACTTTTACTTGGTGATTTTATGTTCTTACACTTTATTGGTGTTTTAAAGAGCTACGAATATGATTTTCATGTGTTGTGGTAGTTTATTGATATGTGTTGTACGCATAACTAGAATTAGTGTCATTTTATGTTAATTGATAACTGACACTAGAATTGGGGTGAATCCACAGATGTGTGGAATTACATGTAAGTACACAGTTGTGTGGCATTGGGGGAAAATCCACATTCGTGTGGAATATCATTTAAGATCAATGGTGAGGGGCCTTGAAATTATCGTGTAAGACCATAGATTTTTGAGTCTTGGTAGTAATGATATGGAGTAAATGGTGTTAAAACAGGGTAGTTGTTATTACGCATGTGGAATATGCAGTATTATGTGAATTTGAGTATGGCATGTAAGTCCATTTGGAATGGCATTGGCTTTGGAGTATAATTCCACATTCATGTGGCATAAGGGGTAATTCACATGCGGGTGGGAGCTAATTTTGGGTGAAACTATAAAATTTGGGTGGTTTTATATGTTGGCAATGGTTTGTTGTATAAACCTTGTAAAATTAAATTCTGATTTAGATGATCTACAAGTGGTGTAGACATTTTTATATGAATGTGGTGTTAAAATGTGTAGTTAATCAAGTTAATACTAGGTGAAATTAGTATATTGATTGACAATAGGAGAATGTATGACCACACTTGTGTATGTTATATTGAGCCAGAAAGGCGTGTTTGTGTTTGGTGTGGTGTTAAAAACCGCATGTCGTGCGAATTTGGTGGTCGTAAATTGAATCACATGTGTGTGATGACTTGTTGAAAATACGAGTCACATGTTGTTTGGTGTAGATAATGAAAGATAGGCGTAATAGGATATGTTGATTATCCTTAATTAAATTGTTAAGAAAGTGTACACTCTACAAGTATGTATTGTATGATGTGTCATAATTTCTTATATGCGTGTACTATGGGTGTGAAGTACATGGGGTGGAGTTTAGTCCTAAGTTAATGAATACGTTTCATGTGAGTGAAAACTTTGGACAAATTGTATGGTTAGGAGGAATATATTTCTCTAAAACCAAGAAACTAACAATGCCATGATCATGTTGTACTGAAGAGGTGTTGGGTTGGTGGCTGGGTGTATGCCTTACGTATACCCTATATATAAGCTTCTTCGATGCAACAAGAAAGTGAAGGTGTATAGACTTGGGCAAAGGACGGGGGATGGTGAGAAAAGAATTGTAAACAATTTGGCATGAATGCCATGGGGAGAATAAAACTTGGTAATGACAAGCTGTCATTTATAAAAGTTTAACGGTTTAGACATGATGTCTAGGGTTTTGACACATAGTGTCGTTATGAAATGTTAAAGGTTTTGACAAGAGTGTCTTAACTAGGGAGTGGTGACTATAAACATTTGATTATGTTAACTGGTGTGCCTGTTTGAAATATGTGGTAAATGATATATGTTTATAGATTGGTGTGAACATCAATGATTATATATAGATGTGTATGTGTTGTAATGTTTGAACAGAAAGAGGTAAAAATGACCTGTATGCGTGTGTTGATATTACAGATGGTTGAGTTTATCTTTTAAAAAGATAGGAGAATGCTTGGGGATGATCCATAAGATTATGGACATTATTTAGGAGTTCATGGTTGGGAGAAATGAATCTGTTAGTTTGTAAACTAGATTCGAACATAAATTATAATTATTGTCGGGTGTAAATCGATGTAGATAATTCACAAGCGGTGTGAAACTCTATAACATCGTGTGCTATTAGATAAATTACAAGGGCGTGTGATATCTAAGTAGCAGATGTGTTTGTGGTAATTATAAGTAAGAGGAGTTTAGGTGCAAATGAAAGAATAACCATATCTAGAGTTGATGGTTAAGATGTTAACTTATTGTGGGTGGATTTATGTGGGTAATCACAAGTAGTGTGATTCCTTAAGGTGAGGATTTTGGTGAAAGAAAGGTGTTATTAGCATGTTTAGACGATTAAATAAGAAGGGTGACTTGATGAGAATTCACATGTGGTGTGAACCTTATCAATGCTTAATTGTGTTATTTGGTATTATTTGTTCATCGTGGGCAGGTTGACTAAAAGCGTTCGTTTCGTGTTTACCCAGGAATTCTATTATATTAAGAATGTACACGAAACTGTTGTTGTGCATGACGTATTATCTTCACACTGATGGTCAAAGATAAAGAACCATTCAGGCCTGTGAGGATATGTTATGGGTGTGCATAGTTGGTGATTGGGGGTAGTTGCGATGACTGTCTACCCTTGAAGGAGTTCTTGTTTAAGAACGATTATCATTCCAGTGTGTAATGATTCTGTAAGAAATACTATATGGAGTATATAGTATATTCCAGGAGTTGGGAAGAGGATGGATAACAAGAACATGTAGTTAAGTAGGTGGTTAAAATGATAAATGAATGGATTGATGTAATCTAAATTCATTTGAAGGCGGTTTAAGACCATATAAATGGGATGTGTACGTGCGAAGGAGACCGATTGAATTCCAAGTGGGAGACTTTGTGTTACTAAAGGTTTCTCCGGGAAGGGCTTTAAATCGTTTTCGAAAGCGGGGGAAACTTAGTCCAAGATTTATTGGACCGTTCAAGATTATAGCTCGGATTTGCGAGGTTGCCTATCGCTTCGAGCTACCGGAGGAGTTGAGTGAGATTCACAATAAATTTTATCCTTTCCTTTTTGAGGTGTAATTAGGTTTCGGGGACGAAACCTTTGTAAGGAGGGTAGAATTTGTAACAACCCATTTTGGGGAAATATTATAAATAAACATAATTGGTGTATGAATTGTGTTTATTTTAATATAAGGGTGTTTTATAAGATTTAATTATATTAAATATTATTTGGTGGGTGTTCTAATAATAATTGTTAGCTACAATTATATGGTGAGTGTTTACTAACTTAACTTAGTTAGTTATAACTAGTTTGATTTAACTAGTAATTGAGGGGCTAGAATTGACAATAGGTGAAACTTGAATTACAAGAGGGGTTTAATGTTGACTTGGTCAACATTTCACATTCATGTGTGTGTGTTTTGGCTGGAAACGTGAACCAAGGGAAGGGAGGAGGAGAAAACTCAAGAAACTTCAAAGTTTGATCAAATTGGTGCTTGGGTTTTGGTCTAAACTCTAATGCAACCATAAATTGGAGTTCTTCTTGCATCAAGCTACATCTAGGTATGAAATTTTGGGGGTTTTGATGGGATTTTCGTGGGTCACCATGGGGGGTGTGAGTTTGATGGGTAAAACTCTCAAATTTGGTGTTTTGAGAGTGTTAAATGTTGTTAATGATGTTGATAATCATGTAGGAACAACTTTTAATTGTTTTCTTTCATGATTTACATGTTATGAAAATGGGGGAAATGGGGTTTTCATGGAGTTGATGACTATGGTGTGTAAAGTTAGTGTTTAAAGGTGGGGATTTGATGATTATTACTATATTGTTGTAGTTTGTGGTGAAAATGTTGAGATTGATCATTTTTAAACAAAATAATGGGTGTTACATGGATGTGTTAATGATGAATGATCATTAGGAGAAGAAATTGTGCATACATGGTGTTTGATGAAATGCCAAGTAGAGTAATTAACTTAAAAATTAGTTTAAAACCTATGGTGATATGAAATAGGTGGGTGTATGAACTTAATAAAGGTGAATTGTTATGGTTAAGGGTCAATTGGAAGTAATTAAGTTAAAATGGTGACATTGGGGTGAATTGGTGTATTTTGACTAATTATGGTCAAACTTTATATTAAACCTATTAGTTGTGATAATAGGAATTGATAGTGAAGGTGTAAGTGGCACCAAACGACCCGGGAAGGAAGTTGTTATAGAGGATAGCGCGTTGGAACAAGGTAAGTCACCCAATCTTCTATTTATTATGTGTAATGGTGTTATGCATAAATAAATATGTTGTAGAAGATTGACTTTATGATGAATTGATGATATTGGTGTTTGTTGATATACAATAATAAGCAATAGGTGATATATGTTGCTTGATTGTTGTTGGTATGGTGCTTTAATGCTAGTCCATGATTGACTTAGTGTTTATTTGTGTGTGTGGTGATTGAATGAAAATAGTTAACAAGGTGTGTGAACTTATAGTTGAAATTGACTTAATTTGGTGTTTTGAATCACAAGTGGTGTGATCATGACCTTGGATTATTCACATGGTGTGTGAATGTCCTTTGTTGGGTGTAATCAAGTTAGTAAAACACAAGTGGTGTGGTTTACTTAACTTGAGAAATCTTGTGGAATAAGATTTCAAAGGAGTTTTGGGTGCAAACGACCCGTTAGTAAATCGTTTGATATTATGACCATGATGGTTATAATTTGGTGAATTAAGGTGTTCATTATGATTATATGGTGTTATATAATGTTTATGGGGGTATTGGAATGGTCGTATTTGAGTGGAATGAGTCGAGATGGCGAAAAACAGAAAAATTGGTCGTTCAGGTGGTGCTGGAGTATCATACGCCGGGGGATACGCCTATGGATACGCCCACCACACAAATTTTCTGTGATACGCCTCAAATACGCCCAAACCATACGCCCAGTGTAGAATTTGACCAAAATTGACTTTTTGGGTCATGTAAGCTCGTGGGGGCGGGCATGGTGATCTTACTTAGTTCTAATGAACTAATGGTGACTTAATTAACATGTTTTCAGGTGATCGGAAGGGTTAACAGCGGTCGTGATCGGATTGCCTTGCAAGGATTCGGATCAAACACGTTTGGGGTTTTTCTTTGTTGGTGTTAAACAAAGGTTTTTGGTGATATCTCAAATGTAGTTTTTGGTTGTTGAATGTTTAATTAACATCAATTATTTTGTAAAGTCGTATGTAAATGGGATGTTATGGTGTTAATTACAATTGTCGGTTTGAAAAATCTGGGACCTATTTTGATTTGTCGTTTAAACACACGTGTCATGTGTTGGTGGGTTTGGGGCTCACAGTATAATATATCCTAAAACTAGTTAAGGTTAATCATATGTCCCTATGAACTTATATCATGAACCATGTTCTCATAAAGGTGTCTAACAAATATTGCCTAACTCATTCATCGTAGGTTAGTTTTGGCCTACGTCTGCCCCTCCTTAATTCTCTCCACGGTGAGGGTTTCTCTCACTCTAACTAGAGTCATAGTTTATTTGCCTTTTACGTGCCCAAATCATTTCAATCATCCATATCTTATCTTATCCACTACATTGGCAACTCCTAGCCTATTTTTAAAAACATGATTTATTGTCATATCTTTTTTTGAACGGCAGAGAGTATCATCATGCTATATTCAATTATCCTGGCGGTTGAGTGTCATGATCATTACTGCATCACTAAAGCAGCAATAGAGATATCTAGTTGTAGAGCCACATCTTCAAACACAATTGAGAAAAGAATCAATGAAATGCCATTAATAGTATCAAAACATAAAACTAAAAACAAAGAATAAGACATTCATTAGAACGTGAATGTGTGTCTTTGTACAAACATATATTCCAATTGCATCATTGAATGCAAATCATTTGAATCTCCTTTGTGCGGTAAAACACATTTAATTATTGATGAAATATTTTCTTTCTTTGATTTTTTTTCTTGGTTTCTCTTCTTCTCATTGACTATGAACATATACTCAACTCACCACATCTATTTTATGACTTGTTTTTTCCTTTTTTTAAATCTATTTTCCATCCATTAATATTGAGGATTTATGTAATTTAAAGTGTCAAGTAAAGAGAGACTTTTTACAGAGATACCCGCTCATACTCAAGAATTATGATATTACTAGACTCGTGAATGCAAATTATTTCACTCATTTGAGCAACAAATATTTCATATGGCAAAGTTATAATCACACAAATCTCACAAGTATTGACAATGTATGTATATCTAAATTACACAATTTTCGTTCTGTTCCTTCTAGAAAACATCATACGCAAAAAACAAACATGATCAACATTGATACATAACTATTCACATGATTACAATTAAGTTAAAAATATAATTTTTCTTACTAATTTATGCTATTGATATTTTAGATCAGGAAATCTTGCTTCGACCATTAGAATCTTTCTTTTCTTTAATATAGCAAGATATGTGTAAATGTGTATTTAGAGACAGACCGAAATTGATATATAAAAAAATCAGTGGTGGATCCAAGACTTTTAGTCAGTGGAAGCTAGAGACAAGTCAAGTTAGAATGCGATAGAAAGGGTCGGGTTGGTTAAAAAAATTTACTTAACTTATAGCTAATCCCACAAAGGGAAAGCATGTTTGAACTAGGGGTGTTAAAAAACCAAAAAACATTTAAAACCAAAAACCAAAGTGTATATGTACAAAAAACAAAACAAAATGTGAATACGGTTTATGATTAGGTCCCTAACCTTATCTGATTTTAGAATTTGGTTTTCGGTTTGGTTATCAATTCCGTACTTTATCAAATTGGTTTGTTAGTTTTAATCGGTTTATTAACCCTAAAATACGAAAAGCACATACACAATTCGGTTCGGTTCAATTTAATTGGTTTATCCGTTTAAATTCGATTTGTTCGGTTTTAATCAAAACGGAACATAATTGAATTCAATTCATTTAACCATCTTTGAAATTTTGTTTAGTTTGGTTTTTTGTTACAGATAAATGAAACACCGGATATAACCTATTAGTCTCATTTGTGTCTAAAATTGTTATAATTGACTTTAAAACAATAAATTAGTTGTGGTGAGATAATTCTTTTGAATAGACTACTTCATGGACGGGTCTTATTTGGGGTCCGGCTCCTCCGTTTTCTTCATAAAAATCTTTTGTCCTTTTCGAGCTTTTTTTCAAGCTCCGTCAATATACTACTTATCACTTTACTATTACATTTGGTGTCAACACTCAACATTTCCTTTATAGTGTTTCTAATTTTGATTGGACTAGACCAGAGACCTTTGAATTTATCTTAAGATGACATAATCCCTACTTAACAAACTTTACTAACAAACGGTCCTGTGAAAAATTTAAAAAGGTGGTTCTTCGAGTAGAGGTGGGCAAAAAAACCGGAACCGGTCATACCAGAACCGATGGGTACAAACGGGTCCGGGGTCCGGTCTTTTAGACGAATTAAAACCGAAACCGATAAAACTGGAATTGGTTCCACTTGTACCCGGCCAAAACCCGAACCGGAACCGGGTATTGACTTTGTTAACCGACACTGGAACCGATTAGAACCGAAACTGGTTCCAATAAAAGCCCGATTTCTGCACCGGTAGCAACTAATTTGTCCAGAATTTAGCAAAGGAATATATATTTAAGAAATTAAAAACAATCGCCGTTGCCGGGGATCGAACCCGGGTCACCCGCGTGACAGGCGGGAATACTTACCACTATACTACAACGACTTTTCTTAAGGTTAAACACATATATAATTTATATTTAGAGAATTCATGTACTAAACTTTTTTATCGTCGCACTTTGTCGAATGATTTTCACTATATACAATATTAATAAACCAAAAGAATATTATTAGTTACATATAATAATTTACAAATTCTAAAATGAAAATGTGAACATTCAAGAAGTATTATTTTTCGTCATCAAAAATTTTATTTTTTAAAATTAATATGTATATTTTAAACGGCTAATCTATTCGACATTTAAACTATTTCAAACTAAATTAACCTCCTTTAGAGATTTAAAGCCTATGATGCTTTAAATAAGATCTTGTGATGCAACAATGAAGCAATTAGAGTTATACCTCCAAGTCTTATCAAAACTCAATATTATGAAACGATGTGTAATGTGTTTATGAAAAATTTAGTTTAATATGAAATGTAATGAAGTTATTCGTATATATGCACATGAAATTTATGTTAAATCCGCAAAATTTATTTACAAAACATGAAATATAGTTTTCATACCCATGCGTATGAATTATTTACGAATATGAAAAAGTGGTCTTTAAATCTATGCATGTGAATATATTTATAAAATTATATAAAATAAAAAATGACGAGACGTCTAAACTTCTACCGCAAAACTATAAATTTTGTAAAACATATAAAAGTGAGTGATAAACACTGACAAGAAACATCTATAAATCCAATTTGTTAGCAGCGCACGAGTTGCCAAAAACCCGAGGTGCGAAAACTTTAAATTAGGATAGAGTAACATATTAAATCAAACAAAAATTAAGATTTATTATTGAGTAAGAGATTGCTGGATCTTATATTACAAGTATTGACATAAAATAGGATCGACTCAAGCTTTTCGAAGGCACAAGACAAATGCAAAAGTTGATGCTCTTTTTATAAATATAAGTTTTTTGCTCACGATACAAATTTTGATTCATATAATTTAGAAAAACATAAAAGTAAGATAATTTACTATATTTATAATTGAACATCAATTTTGAGTAATCTAATATTCTCTAATTTTCTAAAAAAATCATATACCTTTAGTTGTTTAAATATTCCAATTGTAATATCAATAATAAATTTATTCCAACATCAAATAAATGTTTGTGGAGATTTTAGGGTTTGGATGGAACATAAGTTTGCTAAAAGGAGAATGGGGTGATTTGACGATTTTACCCATCGTGAATGAGGCATGGGATTTTTAAACAAACAATTTAACATGTTAGTAACAAATAACATAACAATGAAAAATTTTCAAAATAGGGACATCGTTAGTATTTTTTGAATTTAAAGAGCAAACACAACAAGGCGTTACATTTTATAGGACAAAATCTGTATAATATTAGATAAAAAAATTCAGAGGGTTTGAACTTTGAAGATTCATACCTCGGTTATAAAATAAAGAAGAACACCCTTTGAGTCTTTGACCACTTGATCTATCTAAAGTGAGATCAAAATTTTAACCGTTCAAAAAAATCTAAAGTTGTTAACATGTGGAAGAACATTTGAGCGGTCACCGCACTGAAAATACTTCCCCACTGAAATTTTCTGTAATTTCATCACTCCACTGAAAACCTTAAACACCGACAGTGGTCACCCCACTGAAAACCATTCCCCACTATTCCAGTGCTGTAAGGCAAATTACAGTGATGTAGGATCTCAAACGAAAAAGGATCTCAAACGAAAAAGAATTTGCATAAACATATAAAAGAACATACTCTTTTACTTGTAAAACAAAGATTTTGAAAAAAAAACAAAAGATTCGGGGTCATCTTCATGGGTTAATTCGTGTTATGTCAATAAGGGTGAGTTATTATAGGAGGTGAATCCTATATATATATATATATATATAAGTTTGTCCATACCTGTCAAAAGGCTTGTGTGGCGGCCATCACAACGTGAGTAAAGGCTTGAGGGCGGTCATTGGTGGGACATACGGTCTAAGACTAAGAATGAGGACAAAAGCCCATAATTTTTAAAGGTTATTCACACACCCCACTTTTTTAATCCAACACCCCACCTTTTTAAGTACATGTCGTAGAGACCTATACGACACGTACAACACCACCTGTAACCTTGTTTTCTGCGTGTCGTACACCTCGTACAGATCCCTACGTGGCGTACGACATTTGACACTTGCAATCTTAAATTTTGAGATGTGACTGGTTAAATTTTGTGTTGTACGCCACGTAGGGATCTGTACGTGGTGTATTGGTATTCTGAATAAAATGTCTTGTTTTTAGCCCATCTCAACATTGAAATCTTATACGTATCGCAGGGATCTATACGACACGTATAAGACTAAACAAAATTTTTATTTTCAAACTTTTAATTGAAATAAAATTGTTAGTGTTATAAATTTAGTTTTATAAATTTAAACAGTTTTTACGTGTAATAATTTAAACATTAATAAGATTTATTTTTAACGTTTTTCGTTTTTATAATTAATTTCATTAATTTTAAATTATTTTTGTCTAAACAAATACAAGTATTAAACAAAAACATTGTACATACAAATTAAAAAAATAAACAACAAATCAAAACAAATCACATAATATATACATAAACAATGTCTGTACAATACAATGAAAAGAAATAAAACTACGGATCCTGTGGAGGTGATGGCGGAAGGGGAGGAGGCTCAATACAAGCCTGCCTCGACCTCTCGATCTCGCGATCGATCAGCCAGCGTAGCATCTCATTCTGCCGAGCCAGGATGCGATTTGAATTTCAAAATTTTTATATATATAATTTATGGAATCTTACGTCATTTCGTTATTTGTACGAGATTTGAATTTCAAAATTTTTATACGTGTCGTATACAACTATACGTTGCACATAAGGCCCTCTCATATTATTGTCATTTATACGCCACGTAGAGTAAGTACTATACGTGGCGTACAACATCCCATCATTGTGCAGATGTGTCAATACTGTTTGTACGATGTTTTGTATGTAACATATAGGGTTCTACGTGTCGTACAACACTCAATCATTGCCTAGAATGTCAGCCTAGAATGTTGTTGTACGTGGCATAGGGATCTCTACGCCATGTATAGATACATGTACATGGCGTAGAGATCTATACGACACGTATAAAGGGTGTGAAAATAAAGAATTGGATGTGAGATTAACACAAACCCTTTTTAAAAGGTTGGGGAAAAACCCATAATAGATATAATAGCAGTAATGTCTATGTGATTAACTTTAAAATTATTATCATTATTGAAAATATACACAATGTCATACTTTTCAAATATTATTTCACCGTTTTGTTAAACACGTCAAATTAACTCATGGTGTAGAAACTAGAATAGAAATTAGAAATGTAGAAACATAATTTCCGTATTTATCTAATAGAAAATGATTCATTAAAAACATAATTTAACCAAAACCATAAAAGCAAAATTCAGTAAGAAACAAAATTCAATAAAAAAACAAAATTTAGTAAAAACAAAAAATCATCATAAAAAAGCTAATAAACCAGTAAAAAAAGTAAAAATTTAGTAAAAAAATTCACCAAAAAAAATTATGTTTATTTTTAATCATACCATACTTAAAGGCAAACACATTATAATAGATTGCTCGTTACAAGAAAACGCTCTAACTAGGAGTGTTCATAAAAACCGAAAACCGTTTAAAACTGATAACCGAACCGTATCCGTAACCGAAAATAACCGAACAGAATTTTGAATTCGGTTTTCGGTTCGGTTAACGGTTTTAGATTTTTTTTTGAATTCGGTTTATTCGGTTAACCGATTATACCGAATTCATAATTAAATTCATTATTTTTATTAATAATATAAGGTTGAATTCGGTTTATTCGGATGAGTTCGGTTTATTCGGTTTGTAACCGGTTTATTGTAACGACCGGTTTTCAATTATCGATCACGTTTGAAATAATCATTAATAAAATGATTGTGATTGTTACAAATAGAAAATATGCGAGAAATGATAAACGTAGGCAAAAACGGTGCGCGAAACGGAGTTACGGATTGTCCGGAATCGCGAAATAAAGAAATTATGTTTTGGAATGCTTCGCGGTACGCGAAGACGTTTTTGAGTTCCTCTTCGCGATACGCGAAGGACCAAGAGAATTGAGAGCTCCGGATTTCTTCGCAGTACGCGAAGATATCTTTAGCCCTCCTTCGCGGTACGCGACGGATGAGGCGGTTCAGCAGATTCTTGATTTTTATCAGATTTGCATGAAGAAAATTTATTTTCTTCATCTTCGAACCTGTTCACAAGAAACACACACACATACGAAATTTTGACATCCAAAATCAGTTTTCAAGCTATCGGATCATCCAGATTGAATCAGGAATCGTTTCTGCAAGTTCTGATCGTCGTATTTCAACCAGAAATCCGTCGAAAGGGTAACGATTCGTATTATCCTATTTATTTTGATAATATACAGATTAAATTGAGTTGTGAGCATTATATGATGATTTGGGATGATTAGAAATGAAGAACTAGATGTTTTAACGGTGAAATCTTGATTTTGATCCGTTATGATGTCCGGTTGGTGTGAAAATCATATTATTGAATATGATAACCAGTGGGATGATTAAATCATGGTTATGATGATTTTAGATCATTCTCTGGAATGATAGATCTAGTTCAAGTGTTGATTAAATGTTTGAAATTGAAAGTTAATGATTTTAGCATGATATGCTAATTATAAATGATGACTTGACTTCTGTATGCCACATACTAATAAATGAGATTCAAATGAGTTTGAATCAATATGTATGGGTGTTAGGTGAATTGAAACTGGTTGTATACGTGTGAGTTACAACCGGATGTTGATAAAGGAAGTCAAGCAACGGATTTTAAAATATGAAGTTGTGATAAGTTAAATATGATTAAGAACATGTGTAGATTAGTTTCTACACATGAGTTGTTTGATAAAAAGCCTCAATGAGCTTTTGATTGAATATGAAAAGTAAAACAGGTCAAATGAATTATATTATATAAATAACACAAGTTGTGTGTTCATGTTGTTAAATCCTGTTATATGTGAATATATAATAGGAAGAGGAGGTGAATCTGGTTCTAGAAGGCCTGGGAAAGAGTTGGAGATTGTTGATAACTCTCTAAAGCGAGGTAAGTTACCTATTTGATTGAACTTGTAGTTGAAGGACTGAGTGAGTCCACACTATAAGTAGTTATGCATTTAGCATATATATATGAATTGTTGAGTTGATTGGAATGATATAAATGAATGTAGTTATTGAAGTGTGCATGCTGATTCACAAGATGTGTGAACATAAGACATGTAATTCCAATGTAATAGATTCACAAGGTGTGTGAACAAATGGTGGATTGGAAATGTGCATGCTGATTCACAAGGTGTGTGAACATAAGACATGTAATTCCAATGTAATAGATTCACAAGGTGTGTGAACAAATGGTGGATTGGAAGTGTGCATGCTGATTCACAAGGTGTGTGAACATAAGACATGTAATTCCAATGTAATAGATTCACAAGGTGTGTGAACAAATGGTGGATTGGAAATGTGCATGCTGATTCACAAGGTGTGTGAACATAAGACATGTAATTCCAATGTAATAGATTCACAAGGTGTGTGAACAAATGGTGGATTGGAAGTGTGCATGCTGATTCACAAGGTGTGTGAACATAAGACATGTAATTCCAATGTAATAGATTCACAAGGTGTGTGAACAAATGGTGGATTGGAAATGTGCATGCTGATTCATAAGGTGTGTGAACATAAGACTTGCAATTCCAATGTAATTGATTCACAAGGTGTGTGAACGATAAATGACTTATAAGGGGATAGACATTTGAAATTCAAATGTCAAACCACGAGTTGTGATTTTTGTGAAATATAATGCACAATCGGAGTTTTGTGGGGTTATATATATGTGCTATATTAAATTATAATGATTGTGCATGAATGGGAGATATAATGAGGTTTTAGTTGAAAACGAACCGTTAGTAAATCGTTTTGTATGTGGTTGACTGTTGTTGTCAAATTTTATTTGGGACCTCATTAGTGTATCCATATGATATTATGGAATACACTGGGTGAAATAGTGAGGTAATCTTACTTAGTTCTAACGAACTAATGGTGAATTTAAATGTGGTGTTTACAGGTACTAAGGAGTCGGGTGAGCGGTGATGGTGATCGGGAATCGAACGTGAAGGCTCACATGATGGTTTTTAGTTATAATAACCAAACAGTTGTGTAATTTTTGTGTATCAAATGTTTTGAGGAGTATGTAAACATATGTAAATCTGTTTTTAACATGTGTTAGTAAATAGTATGTTTACAGGTGTGTAAAACACAAAAAGTTTTTACTGGGACCTAAACGTAAATTATTAAATATTGATGTTAATGTCCGGAGGGGACATGAAAGTGACAGTGGGTGTCACATTTATTTGGTTTTTAATCTGTTTGTTCGGTTGAATTCGGTTTGATCGGTTATAACCGAAACCAAACCGAATTCAATTCGGCTGAATTCGGCTCAGATAACAATTTCTCGAATTCGGTTCGGTTAACGGTTAGGGGAGAATTTTTGAAAACCGATTAAACCTAACAAACCGTTAACCAAACCGATGAAAACTCCTTGTTCTAACCTTAAGGATAGCAAAACATGTAACAACCGGTCGAGTGTCGACACTACAAGAATTAAAATACAAAAATCAGAATCTTTAAAGTACATGGAGAATAATAAAGTACACAAAAAGAAGTACAATTCCTAAGGACATTATTGTTAATAACGTTTGTTTTATTATAATTATAATATAAAAGTTCAAATTAAAAATTTTAATCGAAGAGGCTCAAATAAGTGACAACCTGTCCGAGGGTTGTTTAATTGGTTCATGGCCCCACTTGATCTTATTATACTAAGATACTCACATAAATCGTAAGGTTGTTGGGCAAAGCAATTTTGTTTAGTTTTTATCAACTGCATTTAACTTTTCAGGATTTATTTAACTTTTTTTAACTTTTCTAATTGGGTTGAGTCTCGTATAAAGAATACTATCGCTCTGAGTTGAGCCACGGATTTTTCCTAGTTGTGGACTTGTGGGTTTTCTTCTGGTAATGCGGGTAAGGTCATTATGTTTTTTGAGGCGGGAGGATGATCAATTTGTTAGGATGATCTCAGATGACCGAACGTTTGTTGTTTAAAACAAAAATAAACAAAAATAAGAAAACGTTTCTCGTCATTAATATGTTTGCTCGCGACAATTGTGGTGTCTCTAAACAAATGATGACTACATCTTTGCTTAGACATTCGTTTTACTTTTTTTTTTTCTAAGTTTTTTATTTTTGCTTTAAGTCCTTAAAATTAGTTAAACTTTTCTTTTCTTTTTAGACGTTAATATTTTTTACTTTATTTTTGTAACTTTTATTTATAACACATTAATATTTCGTCTTTTTTATCTATTTTTTTTCTTTTATATACTAGCGATATCTTTATTTAACGCCCCAACTCTTAGATTTAGATGTTTAATTTTCAAGCTTAATAAAATATCAGTTTAATTTCTTTAAGGCCCCAAAACTTAATATTATATTTTTTGTTGTTATTCCATCCTTAAACTTATTTAAAACGTAATTTTGACACATATCAGGTTTTAAAGTTTAATATTTATTGATACTCTTGATATCAAAGCCTTCATATTTCATTTCCAAACTTTTATATATTGTGCCTAACTTTGTAAAATTACTCATAAGGAATACGAAGCCAAACATAATTAAGCGCACAAATGTTAAAAATTATAATACCAAACCATAAAAATCGTTCTCACGTTTAAAGTATATCATTAAAAAAATACAAACATAAAAGTAACCAATGAAAAAGAAAACATTTCCCAAATATTATTATTATCATTATTTGAGTAAGTTATTGATGTGATCCCTATTGTTTGCTAGTATTTAATCTTAATTCCTACGTTTTATAATTACCAATATGATTCCAAACTTTAAACATTTGTAACACATATAGCCCTTATGTCACCAAATTACACTCACATATTTAAATTACCCTCACATAAGGACGATATGTGTTACAAATGTTTAAAGTTTGGATCATATAAGTAATTTATAAACCTAAGGACCAAAAGTGAAATAATAGCAAAACACATGGACCATATCGGTAATTTACTCATACTATTTAAATAGTATTATTTAACTATTAATAGTTTTTAAGTATTAATGTGATTTAATAATTTAAATATTATTGTTTCATTAATTTTTATATTTCATTATTAATATTTTTTTAATTGTTAGTATCGTGTAATTATTAGGGTTAGGTTAAACTAAATATGTTTCTTATCCTAAAATGTCTAAAAACGATTATTAGCCATTAGATCATCAATCCATGAATATGATTAAATTAAGTTGTTGGAGGATTTTTTTTAGTAATCGACCACTTTTGTTACTTTTTATTAAGTTCCCTCACATTGTTTAAACGTTTATAACTTTCACATATGACATTAATTATTGAAAAAAAATATAACATAAAAATGATCATTTTTTTATTTTCAATGAGTACAGTATCATTATAGAAAAAAATGTTTTTAGTTCATTATGTCTTTTGTACAGTTTATTGTGTCTTCTGTGTTTCCTGCTCAATGTTGTGAATTCCTGAACAATTCAAAACACAATGATGTTGCATTATACATAATGTTAAACAAGAATGACACAATGACGAGTATGAATGACACAACGACCTTTAAAAAAGACGCAATTACCCGTAAAAGACACAATTACCTGTAATAAAAACATAAAAAAAATGATCATACACAAACATTTAAGAAAAACACAGTGACGATAATTAAACACAATGAATTGAAAAAAATTATTTTTTATAGCAACATTATACATATTTTTAAAGATAAAAAATGCTTGCTTTATGATATATTATTTTTAAAATAATAATATCGTATGTAAAAGTTATGAACGTTTAAAAAATGTTGAGGGAAAGTGGTCATGATTAAAAGATCATCCAATAGCTAATGCCTAATTCCTTTAAAATTTTGAATTTTCACTCTCAAATTTGATATTATAGATTTAATAACCAATAATCATTTTTAAAATTTAAGATAAGAAATTTATTTAGTTTAACATAACTCATAATTACTATTATTAGTTATTATTATTATTAAATTTAAAGCATTATTTACTTTTTAATATTATTTAATTATTACGATCATTTAATTCCTCTCTCGTAGTGCACAATTTTTAATGTGCCACCTAGAAACATACATAAAACAAATGGATGACCAACGCAAGTGACGCAACCAAAACAACTATAGAGGAGTTTGGATACAAATTCTCACCGACAAAATAATATCTTTGACATGGACGTTAAAAATAAAAAATAAAAAAAGGGTTATTGCTAAAATTTTGAAGACTTAAAGATTTCATCTGCATCTGAATGTCTATCTTCATCTATATTTTTAAAATAAAAAAACATATTATAAATTTCTAAATATAGAAATTACCATTCATAATATTTGTAACTTTTTTTGTGAGTATAAAAGAGAAAGAAAAAAAAATTTAAAATAAGTTTTGGTGAGTGAAATAAAGATAGAGACGTCGAATTAGATGTATTATGTTAAACAAAATTTGGATATAAATTTAGAAAAAGTCATTTTTAGTTAAGTTAAGAAAATAGAGATAAAAGATTATATATAAAAAATCATTTTAGTAAAGTGATGTAAAACCTATATATCTTTATTTCAAAAATTTAATGAAAATCATAAATTTTATTTATTTTGTTTTCACATTGGGTTACAGGTTGCCAATTTCAAACATGGATACATCAAATTGACATGATTTTAATATGTTTTGTGTTTACCCTTAGCATGTTTAGTGCCTAAAACAAGTCGACACGTTAATACATTTTTTTTTTCATTTCTAAACATGTAAAAACACGTTAAAACATGTTAAGACTCGTTAAAACATGTTTATAATTTAAAATTTAAAATAAATAATATAATAAAATATGTAGGTAGTCAACTACCTTCTAAAATTTCTAATTATCTAAATATAGTTTCTTGACGGGTTCCTTAACAGACTATTTAACAGGTTCCTTAATGGTTCATGTATAGTGTTAATAATTAACAAGTTTATTAACAGGTCATTTCATGATTACATGTTTGTCGTGTTTGTGTTTAGAAAAACATGCATGATAATTTTTTGTGTCCTATTAATGTCATGTGTCTTAACGTGTCGTGTCAAACATGTTATACCAGCCCTAGTTACACATCTTCATTTCCAATCCCAGCAATTATAAGTGAGACACAACAAAATTTCATTTTTTTAGAGTGGTGTTATTCGTTAAACCCTATAATCTTTCTGAATAGTTGTATGTGCAATGGAAAAAAATAAAAGTAAAAAAGAAGTAATATTTATTTGAAATAATGATAGATATAAAAAAAATGAGATGCTAGAGCTACTTTAGAAAATGAGAATAAATTTATAAAACATTCATTTTTAGTTAAATTATAAAAATAAAAATTAGAATGTATGCCGTGACATATATGTTAGTATTATATCAGGTGACATAGTATTTATACTAATAAATAAATAATTGATCATAAGCATGTTACTTAATGGAGTCTCGTCAACCTTATTTTACCATCTTTCTTTTTCTATTATATAAGATTACACACGTTAATCTCTTGTGTCTTCTCACATTTATTTTTTCACGGTTCTCTTGCATTAAATAATAAAAAAAAATATTTAATTATTTAATATAAAGACTAAATTGTTGAGATGTTCTCTACGGTTTGCTAGACTGCTAGTATTTCACACTTGATACATAGTTTCATAAAATGACCCATATGGTATCAAATTTTAAATATATGTAACACATACATTCCTTAGGTAGCCAAATTACCCTCACTTGCTTGACCAAGTTACCCTCACTTAAGGACTGTATGTGTTACAAATGTTTAAAGTTTGAGACCATATGCGTAACATATGAAACCTATGGACAAATACTAGCAAACCATAGGGATAATTTCGACAATTTACTCTAATATAAATTTAACTAGCTTTTACTATCATGACACAATTATGAATATCAAAATGCATATTAGAAAATACGTCACAACAACTAACACTATGTTGTAAATCCTAAAACATACTTTATTGTAAAAGAGACCATCACTATGTCGTAAGAGCCTAAAAATGTATTTTTAAGCATATAAATCATGAATGAAAACATGTACAAAATGTAAAACATAAATAAGCAAAAATTAAAATAGTAAAAAAAATCGCAATGAAAAAATATATATTTGCTTTTCAAACGTACTTATAATCCATGATAAAAACAACCAAACACTCTGCTCTAAAATCTAAAAACATCCTCTATTATTAAAGTAAGCATAAAAAACCTAAAATAAACACAATCAAAATATCGTAGAAAAACATAATAAAAAATTCATAAATTTACTGTGCTAATATTTGAAATTAAAATAATATAAATAATAGTATACAGTTAAAATAAAATAATTATAACTTTACTACATATTAACAAGATTTGTTTATATATATATATATATATATATATATATATATGGGAAGGATATTTTGGAAACCTGGTTGAGTTAAATAAACTTTTGAAACTCAATCTAGACCTTTAATTAAGGTTGATCAATAGTGGGTGTTTTTTTGACTGAATTAAAAAATAAAAAATGATAATAAAATAATCTACTTTTGTACTTTATAGTACAAAAGGATAGAAATGTAATTTTCTTTTTCGTCCTTTTCTTACTTTTATATCTGTACTTGAAATACTATTTGTCCTTTTTTTCTTGATAACTATCTCGTCAGTTTCTTTCATTTTTATTTGAATTGAAATTTTCAAATTTTCATTTGAACTACAGCAAGAACCATTTTTTTCATTCTTATTCTTCTTCTTCATGCTTCCAGCAACATGGTGTAACCAATCTGTAACACATGTTTTCAAGAACCAACTGGAAGCAGGAAGCGAGGAGGCTACCGACGACTACCGTGAAAAAACCAATCGGAATCGCGCGGAATTTCAGTCAATAACCCACGAAGAACCGAACCCACCAGTGAAAAAAACCACTGAATCACGCGGAATTTCAGGCAAAAACCCATGACGAACAAAACCCACAGAAGAAAAAACCCACAACGAACAAGAAGAAAAGAATCGAACCGATTTTCCGGCAAAAACCCCACCGGAGCTTCAATAGATGACACGGAGCTTTAATAATGTTTTTTTTTTAAGCATTTGTAACATTCATTGTAAAGGTACGTGAAACTGAGATTTATCTTGTTCTTTTTTTTTTCAAATGACCCATAAAGATAATAATCAGTGGTTTTGGTTGTTTGAAAGTCTAGTTGTTTCTGGTTGTAAATAAGGTTTCATAATTTCTTTGTCTTGTGTAACATTACTGTAACATTCGTTGTAAAGGTACATAACCAATTGTTACATTTATGTTACATAAAATTTACATATATGTAATTTTAAATGTCTTTGAAATATTTTCTTTTACATATATGTAACATTGTTTTACAAAATTGTTACACAGTGGAAACTTGGTCGGCGATAGAAATCCTAATCAAGGACGAAACGATGATATTTACAACACGGTTGTTATGTTCTATTAACCATTTTTTTATTCGATACATTTTGATTAAATTTGGGGTTTTTTTTGGCAAAAACGTTGATCTTTCATTTAGGGATGTGACATCCAATGAGACTACTACCAGTGATATTGTCGGTAATTCGCGACTACAGTGGAGAAGCATATACTTTTAGCACATTCATTTTCCGAATTGATCATTTAATACATTTTTGTATTATGTTACATCAAAGTTACATAATTTATAATTATTTCAATTATGTATTTTTTATTTGTATTATGTTATATCGAAGTTACATGATTCATTATGCAAATGGTGATTTTTGTTGGTATTGTATGAAAAAATTGTAACGAGTATTGTCAAGAACAATTAATTCTAAGGTCATAAGATTTTAATTTATTAAATATATTTTAAATTAGTGATAAGCATATATGTTACATTTAATGGTTATAAGCATTTATGTAACACATGTAAGTATGTGAAATTTAATACAATAAGTAAGTATGCAGCAAAGTGTTAGATATATGTAACAAACATATAATTTAGAATGTCTCTTTGAAATATCTATCTTTTAATATATTTTATATAATGTTACATCAAAGTTACATCATTGAAAATTATTTCAGCTACGTACTTTTTATTTGTATTATATTACATCGAAATTACATGATGAAACGGTGGGAACTCCGGCGGGAGATGTCGTGATGGGATGAATCGAGACCGGTGGTTGTGTGGAGAGAGGGATTCCGACTAATTATGTAGCGTGGTTCAATTTTATCAATTTTATATACGTAGCCAATTGTTACATTGATGTTACATAAAAATTACATATATGTAATTTTAACATCTATGTAACACATATATATTCCAACAAAAAAAAATCTGGTTATACTAACTTTACATATGTAATTTGCATGTAAACATAAGCTTAAAAAAATTTGAGCAAAAAAAGAAAACAAAAAAAAAGAATACAAATTATGAAATATTGACCAAAATATAAAATGTGTAACATAATACTTTAGTTTCACTAACTTTACATATCTAACAATAACGTAACATAATGAAATGTTATAGAATGTAACATTAAAAAAATTAAAACAATATAACAAGTCCGTCGAGATGTAACATAAACGTAACTTGATGATGCATGTAATTTCATTTGAATAGACACAAAAAAGTCATTAACTAAAACGACGTAAAATAGGTGTAACATGGACTGAAAAAACTTTTATATATTGAAATTCCTGACGACGTAAAATAGATGTAACATGTACTGAAAAAAACTTTTTTAGATCAAAATTTCCGAACTATTTTATTCTAAATTCCTGAACATACACTTTGGTTGTAACTAGTTTCAAGGGTTTTGAAAAAAAAATTCAAGCTGAGAGAAAATAAAGATATTGTGTTAAAAGGTACAAAAGGAAGGTGGACCCTAATAGAAAAAGTGAGTGTACAATAGATTATGTGTAATTTGATGTGATGGCTAAATAAGTACAGTAAGTACATATATATATAGTAAACTACACATGGGGAAATGATTTATGTAAAAAGAATAAAGGGTGATGTGATGTGTACCTTCTTCGTTTATAATTACTAATTGACCATCAACACACAATTTAGTATTCATTAATAATTAAAAAATAAATAGAAGTAAGAAATACATTGAATATAACTGTAACATTAACGTAACATGCTGGTAAATTTAATGAAAAACTAATAATGCAAATACACAAACACAAAAAAAAAAAACAATAATAGTCACAATTGTAAAACAATAAACAACATAATAAACTAGTGATAAACAAGATTACTTTAACAAGAAACAACATCAAATGTTGTTTATACAAACGACTTTTACAAAGCCAGCCATCATTTGAAAAGGGGGGAATATTTAAAAAGTTGGAGAAAACAAATGTTGGGAAAAGCATGTGGGAAAAATAAAAGGTGGGGAAATTTTAAAAATTAAAATCTCGTAATTTTGAGCTGAAATAAAAAATCGTAATTTTGATGTAACAAGTATTCGGTTGTATACAATAAGGAAAAGACGAAAAGATTAATATAGCAAAATTTATGGTGGGAAATCAAAAGGGAGAATATTTAAAAAGTTGGGGAAAACAAAATGGTGGAAAAAAAAGATGGGAAAGTAAAAGGTGGAAATAAAAATGTATGAAATATTTAAAAAATGAAAATATATTGTTTTTAGCTGAAATCAAATAACGTAAATTAGATGTAACACGACGCACTTTGTATCATGTAAATAAAAGGCGAAAATATTCATGTGGCAAAAAATCTGATGGGAAATGAAATGGGGGGGGGGGAATTTAAAAACAAATTTATTTTGTTTATTATTTAAATTTGATGAGAGAGAAGGTGGTAATATATACATCCCCTATATATATATATATATATATAACACACACACACACACCCTAAGAGCTTTGTCTAAAAAGAGTAGGAACTAATAATAGTTTAACATGTGGCATGTTAAAAAATAAAAAAAATCTAGAACAAAAACCAAAATTCAGTACAAAAGAAACAAAAAAATATATTACAAAAAGTTAAAAATATAGCATAAAAAATAAAATCCAATACAATATATAGAAATATAGTATAAAAAAATTCAGCATAAAAAAATCTATTCCAAAAAATAAAAAACAAACACATCCAGTACAAAAAAAAATTAGAACTAAAAATAAGTCGTTATGCCTATATTATCATTTATTTATTTTTTAACATATATAACATGTCAAACTTTTATTGGTTCTTATTTTTCTTTAGGTAAAAGTATATATATTCTTATTTGATCATTTTCACATATATATATATAATAGTTTTATATAATTAATTAATTATTACTTAACGAGTCTAGATATAATTCCGTCAAAAAATAGCATTGGACAAACGACATGTTTATGTATCATTAACGATATGTGACACGTGTGGAGAGACACTAGAATCCACTGATCACATGTTAATCAATTGTAGATGAAGATTTGAAGTTTGGTGAAATCATGGTGCATAATGAAAATAAAAAAGGGGGAGACAGTGCAAAAACAATTGAAGGTAAAATATTGGATTCAAGGCAATAAATGTTACAAGAAACGTCTCTTTGTATCATATTGACTACCATGTGGCTTATTTGAAATGCAATAAATGATAGAGTGTTCAACAGACGGAAAAATTTTCGGAGAAAATAGATCGAAAAGCAGTGTTTTCGTGGCCGGACCGGTCGGACCGCCAACCGCCCACTCAACCGGCCCAAAAACAGTAGAAGAACCGCCAGGAACCGGACCGGCCGGTCGACCGGTCGGACCGTAAAACCGGTGGTCGGACCGGTTTTTATTTATTTATTTATTTTTTTTCTAATTTTTTTTTGATTTTATATATATATTTTTATAAAATGTTTATAAAATCATCCGGTTCTTAAATCCGGTCCGACCGGTCCGACCTTTGACCGGTAAGGAGACCGGTTCGACGTCCGGTCCGACGTCCGGTCCGGTTCTGAAAACATTGTCGAAAAGTTATAATCTAAAATGATTAGATTGGTGTAATTGTAATTTTCAGTTTGACGTAAATTTAATATATATGGTGTAATTTTTTCAAACTTTTGGCATAAGCTTAATATTAATAAAGCGGTTTTAAAAAAAATTCAATTATCAACTTAATTCTTTTACTTTTTTTTTTGAACGGCTTGGTACAACGACACTCAAGACGGGATTTCAATCGTCCCCTCGGATTTGACGCTCTGGGGCGTATGCCCGAGCCCACCTCAGGAGGAACCCCACAACTGGGTAAACCCCCTGACCTTGCTTCAGCAAATATGCCTCAACCCGGATTCAAACCCAAGACCTCCCATAGGAAAGTCAAGGGGGTAACCATTAGACTAGAAGCCCTTGGTTACTTAATTCTTTTACTAGTTAACACAAGATAAATTATAAAAAAATTCCTTGACAGTACGGACCAATTTTGGAATGACGTGAGAGAGAAGCTTCTTAGAATGCCGCGTTGCATTGTATGACGTCACGTGGTATAACGTTGCCGCCATCACAGTGTATCATCCCACCCGATCACTACATAAGCAGACCAATAAATTCACGCCACGTGCTCACGCCGCTTCCCGATCATCGGCAACGACACCCACTCGTTAACCATGGCTAATCAAATTAAACCCTGGTTAAATTTCATCCTATAAATACCCCCACGTTATCTTAGCTCGTTCACTCTCTTAACTAAAAGAAAAAACACACAGTTAAGGGTGAGAGAGAGAGGGAGGGACCCGATTGCGCGGGAAACTCTTCTACCGTACAAGTATTACGTCATCTCGCTAAGAAAATTCGATAAATTGTCCGGTGGTGGGTGTAATTCTTCAGGATTCACGGTAACCTGTTTAATATTTGATTCTGTCATTGTTTAATTTGAATTATCTTCAGTTTTTACGAAAATTTATGTTTCCAGATCGTCTGTGTACGCATATGTGTTTGATATTCATGTCTGGGGTTTGGTGTTTGTGAATTTAGGTGTATCTGACTGTAATTTGTTGAGTTGATTTGACTGTGGTATTGAATTGATCAATTGATGATCTGAGTGCGGTTTTTTATTTTTTTGGTGCATTTTTTCCGTGTTTTCAGATTGCTGTGGAAATAGGATGAAATTAGTTGGATCAAGATTTGTGATTATGATGCTCTCTTATACATGATGATGTTTGTTCTTTCTGTTCTGTTTGTGATTGTGCTTTCAAAATGATAATTTGAAAGAGGATTATTGTTGATTAATGTATAAACCCTATTACCCTAATATCTGAATTGGTCAGTTTGACCATAAGACTATTGGGTGTGCCAAGGCACCCCACTCACTCCACGTAGGCGCCACATAAGCACTCACCACAACCACTCACCCCACCATTTTGGTGGAAATGCCCCATTACCCCACTCACTCCACGTCATCATCCCTTTTTTAAACTTTTATATATATATGTGAGTGTGTGTGTGTGTAAGAGAGAGAGAGAGAGAGAGAGCCCTCTCCCCACCCACGCCGTTGTTCCAGCCACAAGACACACTCACGCCTTGATCACGCCCTAGGGGGGCGGTGTGCCACGCCCCTCCACGCCCTGATCCACGCCCAGCAAGGGGGCACACCGGAGGGTCTAACAGGCAGTGCTTCACCTAATGCAAGATCACTTTTAATTCATTTTTTAAAGCATTTTTAAGGATTATTGAATTCTAGTAATAAATGTTTCAAATTTAAGGTAAGGCATTGACTTTTAAGGGTATTGTTGACTTTTCTCCTTGTGGCAAATGAGAAACATTTCAAGTGGATTGAACGTTAATCTGAAACTGCTAGATTTTCATCTGAATTACAATTTTTTGGGCTTTCTATTATTAATCTAATTAAAACCGTTATCTTCTTCCATGTAGCAACAAGTTTTGGATCAAGATTTTGTTTATATTGAACACCCTCAAATGTGTCCTTCATCATATGTTTCAAATCCAGCTGAAGATGAATACTGGACCGACAAGGCGATCTACCCTGGTTTGAGAACTACCCTTCAGTTTGATGAGGGTCGGGCCTCGCATGGTCTAAAGACAAATTGGTTGATGCAAGACTATGGAATAACCAAGAAATGTGACCGCAATACAGAGGTATGCACTTAATCTTTTTAGGCCCATTGCATTGATTTGGGTATTTAAGGTACCAGAGCAGAAGACGAGAGGGACCTAAGCCCTGCATCTCATTCCTCTCTTTTCATCTCCAAGAACTCTTGCAATTGGTAAGGTTGCTGCTTTATGACCTTGAGGTCATGCGTTTAAGCCGTGGGAAACAACCTCTTTCCCGGACCTTGTGTAAAGCGGGAGTTAAGTCAAGCACCACTTTTAGGTGCCAAAAGTTGTTACCAGTTATCTGGTTTGGCTGGATAATATGCAGGATCTTAGAGTATTATGCCAAGTATTTTTGGCTGATGAACATAAACCACCCTCTGGGCATTGCATTGGCAGATTTGCTTATAATCTTAATGTCAAAATCTCTCAAATTTAGTAATTTGGTGCCAAAAGTGGATTTAACCTCTGTTGTCAAAAGCCAAAAAGATGCGTGCCTAGGCCCTAGGCAAAGCTTGGCACGGCCTGTCTCCTTGCTTTCAAAAGCCTTGTTAAAGTGCATTTTCAGGCTAATTCCTGGCCAAGTTCCATTATATTCTGTCAAAAAATGATCTGAACAAATCTGAAACAAATACACTGGTCCTAAACAAACCTGAAATACAACCTGAACTAGTCTTTATAATATCTAAAACCCCTAAATTGGCGTTTTTATACTATGTGTCTTACTTAAAAAGTCTTCGCTTTTAAGTGTCTTGTGTCTAGGCCCAAGGCTCACCCTTTGTGCTTTGAGTGCGCCTTGTGCTTTTAACAAATATGGTTTTAACCAGGGAATTAGTGGTGAGCTGGTTTATAACTTTATGCCCACTCATGGTAGTTTGTAAACATGCACATAATCTTTAAACAAAATTGCTTATGATTTGTAGGAAAAGATTATGGAAAACAAAACAGGTCATCCTCTTGTGATTCTTGAACAATCATCAGAAATGGATTGTATTTTGAGGGGAGACTATTTTGAGTTGAACGATCTTATTGATCCTGGATCACAATCTTCCAGTTCTGCCAATTCAAGTTGTTTGACCGTCACTTCAGATGAATACTTTGACTCAATGGCCCTGTTACAGGAACTAGACAAAGACATTATAGATCAAGAAATGAAAGATTCATATGTTAAATTCAATCTTTCCGCACCTTTAACGTCAACAGAAATGTTCACACACCCCACAACTTCTGGTATACTGTCTTTTTCCCTTCTTCAATCAAAAAGTATGTTCATTTTTTGATTCTGGCTATTTGTGCTTTACTGATCGGTGATGTTTTTTTTTTGCAGTCACTCCTATAAACGATCGAAACTCCAAAAGATCACTCAAAGAGGCCTCCATAGACTGCAAATCTTTAAATATTTCAAAAAATGCATTCATAGAGGGAAAGAAGGAGCATGTTAGTAGGGTGAAAAGGCGTAGAAAGATCAAAATATATGTTTCTTGGCTTTTTGAAAGTATATTTTTCTAGAAAGAAGATGAAGATTGAATGACTCTGCTTGGTGATCTTGAATTTTGATAGTGATGGGGCAGCATATTTTTATTTGCGAGCTAAGATAGCATGTAACTAGTGTCAATTATTGTGTGTAAAGTGACCACTTTGAGATGCATAGTTTTTATGTTTGAATATGGTCAATTCTTGTTTGATAAATAACACATTTTTTTAACATGTATTGTATTTTTACTATGTTTAAAGCATCAAGGTACTCATTTTGTGGTCTGTTGAAGTTAAAAGTTCCATTCAAAGTCGTCAAACTATTTTGATCATATTTATATTATATGGATAAAAGGCCAAGACAAAAACTTATCTTTATCTGAAAGGGTACAAATCAATGAAATTAGTACAACACAATATTCAAACTTATATAATACAAAAAAATAAAATATATATAAAGAGATTTTTATATAAAAAATGTTGAAAAATATTTTCTTATGAAAAAGTTATATTTTATATAAAGTCGTATTATATTTCCTTTTATTTTTTTACGTATATATATTTTTTTCTAACTGATGTTAATCATATAAATTCATATTTAAGTTTACATATATCTCTTCTCCAAACTCTACTATTTGTGGTGATATATTGTTAGAACCTAATCCGCTTTTGACTATTTTATTTATATAAGAATTGATATATTCATTTTCTTGGTATCAAATATATTAATAAGGTTTAGGCTTCTTTTCTATTTTTTATCTATTAGTTTTAATTTATTTATAATTTCTATGATTTTTTTCTATATCGTTATTTACTTCTTATTTATTTATATCCTTTTTATATCTTTTAAAATCTTTTATAATTTAATTATTTTGCTCTTTAATGTATGATAGATTTTCTATCAATCTTTTAACTTCCTCAGTTTGTGTATTTATCTTTTCTAATATTTATTTATTATTGATTGATTCGTTTTGTAGACCATATCCTAAATTAATTATTAAACATGTTAATCCGTTTAAATATATATTTTTTTGTACGTAAAGCATGATTATATTTTTCTTTAAATCTACCGGTAATTTTTCGCCCTTTTCAGCAAATTTTAAGTTTAATCATTTATTGGCAACAGCTTGTATTACAACAAGATATATAGAATGTTACATTATTTAAATAAATGATTAACGATATGAGTCGAATGTTATGTTATGCGAAAGAACGTATCGAAATCAAAATTTGTTTTATTTTTCAAAAATATTCTATTATATTTTATTGAATAAAAGTTCTCATCAAAATATTAATTCTAAATCATGCTAACTTAATAATAAAAATAATTATTATTACTTATGATAATAATAATAAAAATAATAGTTTAATAATGATAATAAACAAAGCAAGTAAAACAATAATAAACAAAGTTAATATAATAATTCAAATCAAAACATATTTTATTTTTCAAAAATATTTTATTAAGTAAAACACTTAAATGTTTTTTTTATTATTATTAATTTATATTATCATTTTATTTAAAATTATTTTGATTAAAATTCAAATTTAGTTTATATCGGCACCCCGCCTATATCCGAAACATCTACGGTCTCCGAGTCCACAAACTAAACATATATACGGGCCCCTCCGACCATAATAACATAGAAGACCAAACACAGGTGCCTCGCCTATAAATATTACTAAACACGGGCACTCCCGCCTATATCCGAATCATCTACAGGCGTCGGGCCCACAAACTAAACATGTATACGGGCGCCTCCGTCCGTGTTCAATTTCCCGCCCAAAAATTTTAAACAGCAGGTGGGACGCTCGTAAAGTGGAATCAAACGCCCGTGAACCAGGTTCGGGCGCCCGTTGATCATATAAATTTATATTTTTGTTTACACATCTCTTTTTAAAGCCCTACGATTTTTGGTGTATTGTTGGAACCTAATCCTCTTTTAATTATTTTATTTATATAAGAATCTAAAGTTATGATATATTAGTTGTTGCGTTTCTAGCTTCATGTATAAACCTACTTTTTCTTATGGTATTCATATTCATTTTTTTTTTGGTATCTAACGTTTATAAGGTTTAGGCTTCTTTTCTATTTTTATATCTTATATGTTTAATTTAGTTATTACTTCTATGATTTTATATATATCTTAATTAAGTTCTTATTTATATGTATTATTTCATTCTTTTTAATTTAATTTTTTGGCTCTTTAATACATGATAGATTTTTAACTTTTTAACTTTCTCTGTTTGTTATTTATCTTTTTAATATATATTTATTATTGATTGATTCTTTTGTAGACCGTATATGAAAATAATTATTAAAATTGTTAAAGTGTTTAAATGTATATATTATGTATGTAACCTATGATTATATTTATCTTTAAATCTACAAATAAGATTATAAGTGTTACTCATAAATTTAACTTTCACCTTTTTCAGCAAATTCTTAATTTAAGAATTCTAACCTTTTAGAAGAAATATAAGAATCAATTTTTAAATTAAAATCTGTCTCCAAACTAAGCCTTTTTAATATATAGTTTATGTAAAATATTTTCCTTTATCTCAATATTATTTTAAACATATGTATCTATAATATTCATCAAATTATATTAAGACATCAAAGCTATAACATTCTCAAATCATCACCGAATAGGTTTTCTGTAATATTATATTTTAAAGTAAAACATCTTTTTAAATATAGATCCTATCTGTCTTTTTGGTTATTAGAAACGCCTTGCTCTGATACCTAAATATCATAGAGACAAAAGAGAGAATGCAAAAAACAAAAAATATACATAAAACTTACTTGATAAATATAAACAACTTGCAACAACATAACAATCAGGACCAAGAGGTATATAATAAGTAACAAAAGAAAACACACGATACCAATGTAGGTAACAATCAAAAATGATTTTTTTGAACACAATGATTTTATACTCTTATATATGGAGGAGGGAGGTTTAAATAAGAAAGATATTTTGCCTAAGAACAATAAGAACAATTTAAAAACAACATTTGACAACCCTAATGAAATCAAATTGAACTAATTCCGGATGCGTTGGAACCGTCTCGTCGAACTCTACGATCTTAGCATTTAGGGTTTAGAAATTTGATTTTATAATTTAGCTTAGCATTTGGCCTTTAAAGTTTAGCTTTTAGGGTTTTGATTTAGCTTTTTTGGGTTTAACTTTCAGATTTAGGATTTCTTTTTAGGGTTTAGGTTTAGTTTTAATGTTTATGATTTAGCTTTAAGGTTTAAGATTACAGTTTAGCTTTTAGCATTAGGTTTTAGGTTTAACTTTAGAGTTTAGCTTTAGTTTTAACTTTAGTTTTAGCTTTAGAGTTTAGATTTAGTATTTAGCTTTAGGGTTTAGGATTTAGCTTTAGAGTTTAGGGTTAGGGTTTAAGTTTCAACGAGACGGTTCTAATGCATCCGAAATGAGTTCAATCAGAATTCGTTAGAGTTGTAAAATGTCATTTTTAAATTGTTTTTATGTTCTTAGGCAAAATCTTGTTCTTATTGGATCTTACCTCCTTAACCCCTTATATATGTGTGTGATAAATTATAAAGAACACAAAATCACATATTTTCGACTTAGAATAGGAGAATGAAAAAAAGTTTTTTTGAACTCTTTGGATATGATACTCTTGCTATGAAAAATTCTCTCATATTTGAGAGAACTGGGATAAATTTTGTCTAATATAAGTATATATATACTATGTTAATTTCCCATGTATTATACGAGTACAATAAAGAAAGATTAAATAGCTCTTAATAAAAATTTATCACTTTTATAAAATTCTCATTATTCAAAAAAGTTTGGATTTTATTATTTTTGTTTTCTTGAATCATCTTTTAGAAATTTATTTTTTAGAAAGCTTTTATTTAAAAAATATAGTAGTTTTAAATTATTTTTTAATTTTAAAATAGTTCGTTGTTTAAGGAAACAATAATTTTTGTGTTATTTTTTTTAAAAATGTGTTTATTAAGAAAAAAAATCTTTTTAAATATATTAATAATATATTTTTATTTTCAAAAAAATAAATAAATACATCTCAGTATATAATATTATTATTTTAATTTAAAATTAAGATGAAAAACTTAAATTTATTAGGATTATCATTATTTATGCCTGACAAAATGGACGGGTTGGGTCGGGTTGGGTAACGGGTCAGGATGTGTTCGGGTCAGAACGGGTTTTAAGCGAAATAAGTTCGGGTCTAAATGGATTGTTGTTAAAAAACATCAATTTAATTTAACTTTAGATGTGTTATAAGTAAACAAATAGTCTATTTGGATAATTTTTAGTGATTTTCTCATCAAATATATATTTAGTCATTCTTAAATGTTTGAATCCATTGCATTTACATACTTTATTGGTTACCCGTCTTGACCCGCATTGTGTTCAAGTGCTACCCATCTCAACCCATCCAATATTATGATGTTACCCATTTCAACCCATTATACTACAATTGTTTACCCAAACCAACCCATTTTCTTTAACATGAGTAACAATTGTCACCTCTATCATTATTAGATGGATATGTAAAGGACTTTTTTATAATATATTTTAAATTTACTAAAAATCTATTTAGAAAGCCGCGTAAAAGGAATTACGTCAGCCTTCACCGCGTACAACTTAACCGGTCAATCGAACACTCAATATCTCCATCATAGGATCAATAAGATCACGCCACGCAACCACAATCACCAAATCTTTCAACTTCAGCTCGTTAACAATTTTTTTTTTGAACGCATAACGTCTCAATCGTGTTAAAACACTATTTCCAGGCCATGTTACCAAGATCCAGTTACCCGGACCTTCCATGAGCCATCACAACCACCCCAGGAAGAAACCTCACTGGAAAAACCCCTGTACCCCTCAGACCCCTTTTTCGTTGCAGGAGGTATTTGAACCAAGACCCTTCGTTTGAAAGAATCTTGGGTACCATTGAGGCAATGCCTCGTTGGTAACAATTTTTTTTGAATGTGGATCTTCTTACATATATTGTCTTAACTAGGTCTACTTCAGTTCCCGAGATGCGTTAAAATCGTATGGAATAGGTAAACTGCCTCCTATTGGGATCAAATCCAGGATAAATCCCAAATTGACCCTTCACCGGTTGTCCTTCAAACTTGCTTTCAATATATTTGAACCAATGATCTCTGCTATAAAAGAGGTGACAACTCTAATCATTGGGCCGAGTATTGGACAGGTCATTAAGAAATACAATGGCTTTCAAAATCAAATCCCCGTAAAATCTCACCCTTTAAGTATCTCAACATTATCGTCATTGTTGCTCACTCTCTTGAACATAAACAGAACACACCAGAATATTCCTGATCTCTCCGGAATATTCTTTACAGCTTCTACCCTACAGGTATTAATTGGTTTCCATCATCCTTTTGTCTGAATTCAAATGCTGACACACCTTCATCATCTCAAAGTTTTATCAGACCTTATGAATCTAGATCTTGTAAATCTGTTGTGTTGAGTGAATGTGCTATCGAATTGATGATTTGGGTTTTGATTTTTTTGGGTATTTGACCCTGTGATCACACATGATAATGTGATGAAAGTAGTCGGATCATGATTCTTGGTTTCATTATAAAGTTGTTCTTTATGTTTTTTGTTAATGATTGAGTTTGAGAGTAAGTTTGATGGTGTTTGTTCTTGTTGTTGTTTAGTTTCTGATTATGCAGTAAAACTGAGGATTTAGAACACGATAGTTGTTAAATTTGCACTAATTTTAATGTTATATTACTTGATTTTTGTGAAAATAATATTAAAAGTGTTGGGTTGGTCGGTTAATCAAATATCATGAGCTGAGAGTTTTTATTGGAAGTAGCTCTCCCATTCCTATGGGTAGAAGTAATGTTGTCTACCTTATGAGAAATACCGAGTACGATGATGATGTTCATCTGTCACTTAGTTTGACCTATAGTTGTCAAAGGCACAAGGCGCACTCAAGGCTCATAAGCCGGGCCTGAAGCCTAGGCGTAAAGCGCAAAAAAAGCGAGGGCTTTTTTAAACTAGGCGCATAGTATTATGTTACCATTTTTAGAGGTTTGATATGTTTTAAGCTTAAAAATTTTTATAAAATATATACAGGCTAACTATAAAACAATTAATAATCTAGTTATATAGAGTTTTTAAAATATAAAACCTTTTTATGGTTGTTTTAGGCTGGTTTATGATTGGATTTTTTTGAACTTTGCAAGATATTCCAAAACTTTGCCGGAATCTAGCCGGAAAATCACCGGAGTGCGCCTAGGCTGTCACTAGGCGCCTTTCATGTGCCTGGCTTTTTTTTGGGGCCTAGGTGAGCGCCCGAGGGCTTTTGACAACTATGCTTTGACCATAAAAATCAATGTCGAAAGTCATCGTTTGATTCAATTTAAGAATTGATGATTTGGGGTTTGATTTGGCCCTGGGTATCCTGATGGAAGTAGTTGGATTAAGATTTTGATTATGCAGTCAAAGTGACAATTTAAAACAGAATAATTGTTAATTCTGTGTATAGTTGTCTATTTGATCATGATCAATGAACTGGTCAGTTTGACCATAAAGGTCAATTATGAAAGTCACCATTTGATTCAGTTACCGTGGTTAGGTGATCGTGTGTAAGTCAATTATGATGGGTTTAGATGGATCAATTTTGTTAATCTTGTTTCAGCTATGTTCAAAATAAGGTTTAATGATTTCAATTTTTCAAGTTACTAGTATTATCAAATCAAGATAAGATTTTGACTTTTGAGTCAAACTTACCTTGTATACCTTTCTTATGGATATATCTAGTAACCTTTATGTTCCTTCTTGCAGCCACAGATTTTGTATCTAAGTTTTTGTTTATATTTTGCTTAATGATATTGTGTGTTATGATATTTATATGCTTTCACTTATCTTGCCTTGCTTATATTAGTAGTTGCTTATCTTTCATATTTATGTATTTTGTTTGATTATGTCTATTTGTATTCATTTATTTGGCGTGAGCTGGGCAGGCCTGCTCAACTATTTTGGAGCCCTAAAAGGAATAAAAAGTCAGGGTCTTTGACTAACCCTTACATTAAAAACGTCCTCCTTTTAGCTAAGCTTGGGACAATCAACAATAAACAAAAATATTATATTTGGTGGAGATAAAAATTTTATGTTTATATTTACTTGTACACAATATTTAAATTAAATTTATTTTTATAGTTTTTTAAATGCAAGTTTTCTAATAAAATATTCATATTCAATTTAAAAAAAAAACTTTTTCAATTGAATATCAGTAATTGTTATGTGAACCTTTGTTGTGTCTTCTATTCACCTCAGAGCTCACAAGTTAAAAAATGCCCACAGACCAAAAAAACCCTTCCACGTATAATTTTTTATTAAAAAATTGGAGGTCCTATATTTTTGGGGCCATTGAGCCCTCACTTGTGTTGCTTGGCCTATTGGCCGACCAGGTAGAGATAAGGTTTGCTAATTTCGCACTCTCTCCAGACTATACAAATAGACATGTTACAAGTGAGATTTATTGATTATGGTTGTTGTTGCTGCTGTATATACTAATATATATTTTTTTCAAATGAAGTTTATAACTTGCAGTTGACTGAAGGATGTAGAGTGCGGAATACTGGTTTAAACCGAGGATGCTTGTAAGATGTTTTCCAACTCTTCTCTCTTTGGTATGAAAACCACCCTTCAGTTTCATGAGGGGCGAGCTCCGAATGGACGAAAGACTGATCGGGTTATGCAAGAATACAGAATACCCGAGAGCTGTGACAACGATGCAACGGTATGCAAGCAATCTATCTGCTGCAGTATTTGATTTATCTGTTTGTTTTCATTAAAGAGTATTGAGATGTTTTGCTAAACTTTGAGCCGCGTCAACAGTCCCAACGATTATAAGTTAAACCAACGTACACGGCATGAACCTAACATGAAAATTGCAGGCTTAGGTTTAGTCTAGATGGGTTCTGGTTGTACTTGCTTATTTTTATATTTTAAAAAATAATGTGTTCTTTGTTTTTGCTAACAATGGTTGGATATCTTATGCCAAAATTTCAAAGTTAACCATAGTTTCCAAAGGCATAAGGCACAAAAAAGGAGGGGTTTTTTTAAACTAGGCGCATAGTATCAAGTGATCATTTTTATAGGTCTGACAATTTTTAAGCTTAATTTTTTTTTTAAAAAAAGTCTAAGTATTAAACAATTAATAATCTAGTTATATATAGTTTTTAAAATATAAAACCTTATTATGGTTGCTTTAGACTGGTTTATGATTAAATTTTTTTGAACTTCGTTGGATATTCCAAAATTTTGCCGGAATCTAGCTGGAAAGTCACCGGAGTGCGCCTAGGCTGCCACCAGGTGCCTTTCATGCGCTTGACTTTTTTCTGGGGCCTAGGCGAGCGCCCGAGGGCTTTTGACAACTATGAAGTTAACAGAAAATTTGGCTTGAGATTAATGGTTTAAAGATTTGTATACAAATCTATATTTGTAGTTGTTAATTTATAATTTTAGAGTATTAAGAATTTTTCTGTGCTAAACGGGTCATGTTCATATGATTCTTGGGTTCATGTCTTGTAAAGTTTTTGTCGACCCGTTTGACATCCAATTGGTTTGGTTGGATGGTATGCAGGATCATATGGCATTATGCAGAGTGTTTTTGGCTGATGAATGTTCCACACATTGCATTGCTGATATTGATGTCCAGATCTCGAGACCAACGACACTTTTAAACGAAAACGCATCTGACATGGATTGTATTCTGAGGGGAGACTACATTGAATTAAACGATCTTATCGACCCCGGATCGTGCTCTTCCGTTTCTGCTGATTCAAGTTGTTTGACCACAACTTCAGATGAATACTTTGACCCAATGGCCCTCTTACAGGAACTAGACAAGCACATTATAGATCAAGAAATGAAAGATTCAAGTGTCAAATTCAATCTTTCTGCACCCATAAGTGGTCATATGCTCTGCCACTTCAGATAGTGTTGTTGCTCATCATCTGGGCTTAGACCTGTAAATGAACCAAACTATTTGACTGGAAATTTGTTTATGTTTGTTTATTTAATAAATGAACTAACACGAACATAATATTTGTATTCTTTTAATTAAACGAACGAACAACACGCCTAGTGTTCGTTTATTTATGTTCGTGAGTTGCTCGGTTACGTTCATTTATTCATGTTCGTTTATTTGTGTTCATTAATGTTCGTTTACCTATCTAATTTATGGACGATATATATTTACATTTAAGAGACTTGTCGTTTGCGTTCGTTTATGCTTGTTTAATTGGGTTTGTTTATGTTTGTTCAATTGTGTTCGTTTATGCTTGTTCAATTGTGTTCGTTTACAATTGTTTAGTTATGTTCCTTTATGTTCAATTATATTTGTTCGTTTATTTTGATTCGTTTGTGTTTATTTATGTTCATGAACAGTTCGTTTAATTTTCTAAGGAACAAACACGAACACATTCATTTCTAAATAAATGAACACGAACACAAAATTCATGTTTGTTAATGCGTTCATGAACGAAGACGGACATGTCTGTATTCGTGTTCGTTTGGTTCGTTTACAAGCTTAAGTTTGGCCTCTGTTGGTGAAAAGCAGAAGTGGCAAAATGGATGTATTGGTTAACGGTTCAACTTAGGATTTGGGTTGAACTGCGGTCAAAACAGATCTTCTAACACTTTTATGTCCATTTTTTAAAAAAAACGACGAATATTTAGTTCGAAAAACAGCATTACAACAATAATGTAGTTGCATGGATCAAAATAGACTTAGCCAGTTCCTTTTTAGCCATGTTTTTTTTTTTTAAATTTTTATAATTTTGACCCGTTTGAGCTTAAATAACCAGATGGACTCATTGATAAGTAAATGGTTTGAAATTACTGCATCAGAATGAAATTGTTCTTTCAGAAACACACATCTAAAGAGGGAAGAAGGAGATGTTTATTGACATTTTGAGTCGTTGCTTGCGCGGCAAGAAATCTTTTTCTTTATAAAGAAGAAATGTGAGGCTGCAAGATTTTTATTTGTGTTTTAACATAACAAGTAAATAGGGTCAACAGTGTGGGTGTAAAGTGCCTAAGGCTAAGGCTGACTTTCTTTGAGATGGAAATTTATTTATTTTGGATGCATTTGTGCAATGGTATTTGTTAGAGCAGAGTCTGGACAAAATTAAGCAGATAAAACAAGGGCATGGGTGGATCTATTTGCATGTGTTCGGGGTCACGGAACCCCATTGAATTTCAACTCGTTAGTAGAACGCACATCGTGAAATTTCATTTGACCTCGTAAGATTTTGTGAAGTGACCAATTGAAAAGAATTTATAACATTAAAATTGAAGTTGATGTAATGGTTATTGGGAGAATTATTGATCTTTCTTTTAAAATTGATCAAGGGTTCAAATCCAAAAATTATGAACCCAAATTTCTCCCGACTGGGCCCGAAGACCCATACATGATCCAAAAATTGTAACTCAAGTTAGTATAAATAAGAATATCGAAAAAAAAGTGACCCACGGGAAAAATAATGGGTCTGCCGCTAACCAAGGGGCTTAGGATTTTTCTAGGTGTTCTAGAGACATACAACAACCATTATACGCTTGGAAACACTAGCATCAAATATATGAAAACAAATAAAAAACAAAGAGGAGAAACCACCACAAAATTGCCGCTGCGAATAGGTGCCTCAAAACTATTTGTACCTGTTATTATTTTTTAGATTTTATATTTATTATTGATAATAGAAAGATATCTTATTATATATCTTATTATATATAAGGATATCTTACTTATTATAATTTGATAATTCTAAATTGGAATGATTATTACTTAATATCTATAGATATAAGTATCTATCTAAGTGAGTCTGATTTCAGGACATGATTAAACAAAACCCATCGTTGGATAAGCTTCCCTGAATGTAGGGCTGGCAATTTCAAACACTGACACGTTAACACGACACAAGAAGACTTTAACATGTTTTTGTGTTTACCCTTAACATGTTTCATGTATAAAATAGGTCGATACGTTAAGACGTGTTTATTTTTCATGTCTAAACAGGCAAAAACCCATTAAAACCTGTTAAGACCCCTTAAGACATGTTAAGACCGATTAAGACTTGTTTATAATTTAAAATTTAAAATAAGTAATATAATAAAATAGGTGAGTAACCGATTACCTTCTAAAAAGTTCTAATTCTCTAACCCTAATTTCTTAACAAGGTTCCTTAACAGGTTTTCTAACTGGTCATTTATAATGTTAACTTTTAACAGGTTCCTTAACAGGTCATTTCATGTTTACGTGCTTTAAATGGGTCGTGTTCGTGTTTGAAAAAACAAACACGATAAGTTTTCATGTTATGTTCGTGTCTACCTATTTTGGTGTTTTGTGTTTTAATGTGTCATGTCTGACATGTTATAACAGCCCTACCTGGATGTGGCGAAGCAGCTGCCAAAACATCAGAACGATCCAACGGTTGAAACTTTCGTAAATTGACGAAGACAACAGCTGGGTTTGAAAGTGACGAAAATTAGGTTTACTTTTCTCTTCCCCTTGTTCTTCTACAACTTTCAACTCTTTCACACCTCCATATAGAGGTGGGCAAAAAAACTGGAACCGGTCATACCCGAACCGGTGGATACGAACGGGTACGGTTTTTTAGACAAATTGGAACCGGAACCGGAACCGAAACCGGAAAAACCAGAACTGGTTCCACCTGTACCCGGGCAAAACCCAAACCGAAACCAGCCAAAACCCGAACCGGAACGGTCAAAAACCGGTTGGAACCAGTCGAAACCTGGAACCGGAACCGGAACCGGGTCTTGACTTTGTTGACTGGAACCGAAACCGGTTCCCAAAAAACCCGATTTGCGCACCTCTACCTCCATAAATCACAGCTACCTTTAAACCAAAACATGGGCTATGAACTATGAGCTTTCTCATGGGCCAAACAAAATAAGCCCAACACCTCTCATAGTCCCCGTCGTTTATGACTTCATCGTCCGTCCCTTCCATGTTAGTCGTTTATGTGAATTTGGTTGTTGAAACACTGATAGGACTTTGGTAGAACTATTTCGTTGTTATTGAAATATTTTTTTTTGGATAAAGAACATTGCTTGGAAAAATATATAAAACACCAAGCACAAGAGGGCATACCTTCTTTTACAATCATTGTTCCTAAAAATAAAGGTGGGCAAACAACCCGGAACCAGAATTGAAAAATCAAACCGGAACCGGTCCTACTCAAACCGACGGGTACAAGCGGTTCCGGTTTCTAAGAGAAATCATAACCGGAACCGGAATTATCGTAACCGGTTCCATCTGTATCCAACCGGTTCTTGACTTTGTTGAACAAAATTAGAACCAGTTTAAAAAAAAAACAGTTTGTGCACCTCTACCCAGTGTTGTAAAATTCGCCCTAGGCGGCAGAGTACTCGGTACTCGGCCGGACTAACTCCGAGCGGGTCAATTCGGCCAAAAACTTGGTCCAACTCGGACCAAATCTGTCAAACTCGGACCAACTCAGATCATGTCAGATTTTCGATGTTTTTCACTAGATTTCATTATTTTTCAACAAAAATTGTTTGATTTTACCTAAATGTTTTTATTTTATTTTATTGATATTCGTTTAATCTATTATATATACTAGTAAACTTATGATATTTGATATATATGTATACTTTTTTAAAAATTATTATTTTTGATAATTTACTATATTCGAGTACTCCCCACCTAAGCCGAGTACTCACAACTACCCAGTTGAACGATCTGGCTGCGTATAACGACTTCTCCAACCATGACTCTACCTAAGAGTAGGCTTAGGAATCCAAAAAATGAAAGGGATATATTTCATCTCATTCTACTTTTCCACCACCTATACAAAAATAGAGGATTGCTACTAAAGTTGGTCAAGATACAAACCCAAAACTTTAAACTACTAACTATACAATACCTAAAAAAAGCATCATGCCTGTACTAAAAATCAGTGCTTTCAGAACTAGACCGGACGTCGAACCGGGCATCTTACTGGTTACTGGTCGAACTGGACATTTTACTTGTTATTGGTCGAATCGGCTGGACCGGTCATATCGAATTTAAGAACCGGATAACATAATAAATATATAAAATATTCCAAAAAATTATATAATTATAAACACATTTAAATGAACATAATTTAATATTTAAACAAACATAATTATGTTAAAAAAAATATAGGATTGGGTTTTAATGTTTCATACTTTGGATTTTAGTTAAAAAAACTGAAATCCTGTCCGATTGGTGAACCGGTTCAACCAGCCGGCTTGTTTGAAGCCGGTTCACATGCTTATTTTGGGCCGACTGATCGGTCCGCTCGGCTTGTCCAGTCCGGTTCTGAAAACCATGCTAAAAACCCAATCACGCCAAATGTTCCTACTTGCTCATAAAGGAACATAAGACATCATATTCAAAATGAGCCAAATCAATCTTGAATATACTATGGTCTCCATATTTAAGCTTCGGCCTCCAATCAGTCCACAGAAGGATTCCTGTTGAGGCCTATACTACAGCTTCCCCAAGCACCCCTTGTAAAAGAGTTCATACCTGAAACTAGAGGTGCGCAAATCGGGTTTTTTGGAATAGGAACCGGTTCCAGTTCCGGGTTTTGACCGGTTCCGGTTCGGGTTTAGGCCGGTTCCGGTTCGGGTTTTGGCCGGTTCCGGTTCGGGTTTTGGCCGGGTACAGGTGGAACCAATTCCGGTTTCCCGGTTCCGGTCCTGGTTTTGGTTTTAATTTGTCAAAAAAAGGGGACCCGTTTGTACCCATCGGTTCGGGTATGACCGGTTCCGGTTCCTGTTCGGGTTGCCAGTTCCTGTTCCGGGTCCGGTTTTTTTTCCCACCTCTACCAGAAACGAAATGCATAGCAGCCCAAAAGACCATTAACTGGCGCGACCCATGCACTGATGCACTTGGGCATGGTCTCAGTATTATATTAAAACAAACCCAACCCATAAAGACATTTCCAATAAAGCATGTGGCATACCGAGTTTAAACCAATATAAATATAAGCCCAAAAATTCTCTCATGGCCCAGAAGCAGGGCAGCCTGTACATCTTTTTGTAGCCGCTTTCGAACCGTTTCCCCCATACAATACATGTTAAAAACAGCA
The DNA here is from genome assembly GCA_009363875.1 of Mikania micrantha. NCBI lineage: Eukaryota > Viridiplantae > Streptophyta > Magnoliopsida > Asterales > Asteraceae > Mikania > Mikania micrantha. The sequence continues at coordinate 50,748,503 of CM018684.1, forward strand.
TGCTCAAGTTCAACAACTTGATCAGGCATGAAACGATAACAGGCCATAGAATTAACCCACCGACTCCGGACATCACAACAGACCCGCAACATTCTACTTACCAGAATATAGGGACAACAGAAATACCAGACACAATTGCGATCCGGCTGGGCGACTCGAATTAACATGTTATTCAAAGATTGTATTGCGTGAAACTTATCTATTATTGTTATTGTTATTTTTTCTCATCAGTGAATTCATTTGTATCCATTTTCTTGATATATGACTGTGTTCTTGTGGAGTGGTCATATTGAACCAGACCGTATCAAGTGTTGCTTTCCCGAACCAGACCCTAATTTCCCATTATGATCATGCACGGTTGTGACCTCATCCGTTGCAAAGGGTCCTGTCCCAATGTGTCCATCACACCAGATGGCTTTCGGCGAACCTGTGTTGATTACCAAGCCCTTAACGCCCTCACCATTCGAGCCTGCAGTTTCCTGAATCCATCTGTAGACGAACTTCTTGCACGGGGCTTGATCTTTTTCCAAACTGTATCTAACGGCAGGCTAACATCAGATCCAAGGCGTCATGGAAAACAACCATAAATATTTTCGGCACAGACTTAGATTCTTGTAAAGTTGGCTTGAGACCCGTCCCGAATTTCAGCAAACCTTACACAATCGCGAGCGTCCCAGGAAGCCTGCATGTTATTTCAATTTTAATTGACGTGCTATCAATAGATCGAGTTAGTTGCATTCATATACTTGGGCTAATTTGAATTATTCAAGGATTGTATACCATGAAAATAAGAACATATGATCGATGAAACTAAGCGTGACAAAATGAACGAGTTGACTAACGGGAATTACTTGGATGGAGTCGCACGTTAACTTGATAGACTGAACGTAATACCCACCCCGTAGAGTGGGCAGGGGAGAGGTTGAATAAATTCAAGCCTAAATCGAGCTCGCGTTCAAGCTCAAGCCAATGTTGAAGTTTAGTAACCTAAATCCAGTTAGAGGCTAATGTGTATGGACCAGAACTGTAAGTTAAAACAATTATGTTGTTAAGTTAAAGCAAGTCTATTATTTATATAAATGTATCCAATATTATTTTAATATAATGACATAATAAAACTAGTATGTCTATATAATAATGATTGAAGTTATTAAATAGTAAATATAAAGTCTATTATTTATATAAATGTATCACACATTATTTAATATAATGACATAATAAAACTATTAATAATGATTGAAATAATCAAATAGTAAAAATAACAACATATGTAATACAAATAATTAAATTATAACCAATAATATTTCACCAAACAAGGTATATGACAACGATCTAGCTCCGCCCCCAAAAGTCATTGATATAACCTTTGGCAATAACATACTATCACTTAAAGGTTGTTGGTATAGCTTAATCTCATTATAAGTTTCATAAAGTTGTTTTAATATCATCTTTGTTTATTAAAATATGTTCTCAACTTTGGTTTTCGGTCTTTATAGCGATTTGTACCATCTGTCTGGATCCTTGCTTTATTCCTTCCTAGTGCTTAGTTTTGTAAAAATCATTATACATCAAAATAATGTTAATAAACATGTAATTAGAAAGCAAGTAAAAGTTATGAGATTTAAATGCGTACAAAAAAAAAACATTTATATGTATACTTACATAAAGTGTAGCAGGTATGGTCATTTTATGGTTACTTTGAACTTCTAGCTAACTATGATTGTCGAAAGGGGCATGCCTATAAAAGTCATTAGAATTGACCTCACAAAAACTCGTAGTTATCTCCAACGGCTCTAAACATGTTGGATGAGGAGTAAAATTCAAGAGGAAATGATTTACTACAATTTTTTTGAAACATATCATATAAATTTAGGTTTTTCTTATGATAATTATATCTTTTTGTAGGTTAGGTTACATTCATCCATAAAATTTAAAAGCTAGAAAGTCAAAAATGTATTCAAGATGAGTGTATATATACTATACAAGCAAGTTACAAGACTTGAAATCGTTACCATCCTTTGTGGATGACCATGAGGAGGTTCATCATCTCCATATCACCAAGTGATCTTGTAACATCTATCATTCTTCCATCAAAATATATAAACATAATCATAACAATAAATAAGTAACATAACACATAGTATATAAGTAATACACAAAAATAACAAATGTATATTTTATCAAAAATAATTAAATAAATAGGCCTTCATTCAGAATTATTACTACGTATCTTAAAGATCATCGTAGTCATTTCCACTTCGTAATTTGTTTTGTCTTTCTTATATAAAATATATGCATCTTCATCATGCATATACCATATATACAGGATGCATATACGCATACATATACACATACAAAAATACAGATGAAATATGCATAAATTAAAGTTTAAAAGTTTTGTTACATACCTTATTATTAATTTCAAATATAAAGTAATCTCAGCTGCTCAATCAAACAAGTTCTTAATTTATAACAAAATAAAATCAAAGAAATTATATACATATATACATATACTTACGTACGCCTACAAACAAATGAAATTCATTCCAAATGCTGGTATAATTCGTAAAAATCAATATATACATATATACATACACATACATAGTCACTGTGAATATACTTATGCATACACATACACAAACATATACATACACATAATTGCAAACCAAATTTATCCAAAAAAAGTTAGTTAAACTCTCAAAAATTTAGGAAGTATATGCACACATACACATGCACATACATATTTACATATACATAACATACACATAAAAAAATATGCATACACATACATCCAAACCAAATTCATCACAAAAAACTAGTAAGATACTCAAAAATTCAAGATATATACATACACATACATATACGCAACATATATACATATACATAAACATAAAAGATATGCGTACACATGCAGAAAAATCACATTATACCCAACAAATAGTGATTTCAACAAAATTCAACAAAACAAATTATAAATCCTAAAAAACATATCTAAGAGGTCTTGGGTGAATAGTAGGAGCCGGTAGAAAGTGAAATTGCAGGTTGGATGGCCGAAAAAAACACACCATATATTTTTAAAAACGTTTTATACGAAAAATAGAAAATTGATTTATAATGTAATCATATTATGAACTAAGTTTAATAAAATTATTAATATTTAATTGGAGAGATGATGAAAATCAAAATTGAATTAAAATATGACATGCATATATATTATATTAAATATATATGGTAAGTAGAGGAAAATAAAAAAAAAATGAGCCCGCTCGTGGCTCAAAGTTTTTTACCAGCTCGAGCTCGAATTTTTGGCTCGAAATAAATTTCAGCTCGGCTGGAGTCGGCTCGAAAGTTCACGAGCTAAGCTGGAGTCAGGCCCGACTCGACTCGGCTTGGCTCGATTACAACCTTCTCTTTAACTTTAATTTAAAGATTTTTTTTGTCACTTTTTATTTAGCTTTCTAGTTTAAAATATTTGTGTACTTATTTAACTTTACCATTGTGTTCGTAGTACAGGAAGATTATAATTTAGGATGTTTGCAGTGCTGTTTGGGCGGTTTGCAAACTTTTTTGAACTAGACCACAAATATGGTTTTAAAAAATGATAAACTAATCGAGGTATCGTAGGTCAATCAAAAACAATGTAAAATCAATGACTTAGCTACCTATGACTATAGCACGGGTAAGTAAGGTCGTCTCCTCAGGGAATCATTGGAAAATGTCAATCTTTAATTTATCACTTGATTAAACAAAGAAAAATGTAAACTTAGAATTAATTTGAGTTAACAAAATGTTCAAAGCAACAATTATGATTAATGAGTTTGAAAACAATTGAGAAAAAGGTAATCACTTTCGGGTTTAGGTTAGTAGATTCACAATGATTTTAGGTTTAACTTAGTTGGAAATCACATAGACATGATCTTGTTAATTGGTTTGATTAAAGTGACAACAATGGAACAAACGTTTAAGAGTTGCTCATTCACGAAATATTGTCAATTTAGATATGTAAAGCAACACCCAAATACCAATGAGTAAACGATGCAAGAAAACCGAATCACTGATGGTAAAACGTAAATGCTTAAACACAAATAAATCGTTTACATCAATCAAACCACAATTGAATTCGAGTTATTAAAACGAAAACAATCCAAAAACCTAAGTTTAAACATTCAATCAAAGTTCATCCACTAACCTAATTGCCCGGAAGCAATTGCAAAGGAAAACTAGCCACGCATATTCATTAGCATGATTCGATTCTTGATTCGGATGATGTTTCCTATGATCACGGATGGATTTGGAGGAGTTTTGCTGCCCAAAAACCTTGTTTTTTTCACCCCCAATTCGTCCAGAAAAAAGCCTCCAACGAAACCCTAGAATCATGCCTTAAATATGGGAAAGATCTGCCAAAATCAAGTTTTCCGGCCTCTGGCGTACCATACGCCGGGCCTGGGCGTATGGTACGCCCAATCTAATAGCCTACGCCCAACAGTTTCTGCCAACGCTTAAAACTGGGCGTATGGTACGCTGGCCGTATGATACGCCGGGCTGGGCGTATCATACGCCCAACATGACCTCACCAACAGCTTCGTCTCGTCGAGAAACTCAGTTTTCATATATTATGGACCCCGTAACTCCTCTCCTAGCTCCAATTATGCGTCCCCGAAGTTTTAGCTTTCCGAAAACCATGTTCTTGCACTTTTTAGCACTCGACGCCTCTTCTAACCCTCCAATTTGTTTAAAACAATTTGTTTAATTTGTATTTATATTTTATTGATAGAATTTTTACATATCAAGTTGTGATTACATTACAGGTTTTTTAATTCCTATTACATCTGGATTGGTGAATTTATTTGATATGTAGATTTATATAATTTATTTTAGAAAATTAATTAAATCCCTTTCCTAATGGCTCTTTTTGAAGCGGTGGCCATGGAAGCATTAAATTAATTTCTTATGAGTTATGAAACGGTTTATATTAATATTTTGAGACCGTTATTGCATTATTTAAATAAGTATTGAAGCGGTTTTAATTATTTGTTTTGTAATTAATTTTAGGAGTGGTAGGGGATTTTTAGGAGCTAACCTGACAAAAACCGCTTCAAAAGATTATAATCACCGCTTCAAAAACCCATTTCTACCAGAGGATTGTCTTTTCTTCGGCCGGTTTAGAGTTTAAACAGTTTGGTCGGTATATCAACACCAGTAAAAAAAGATCAATTTTTAAAAGAAAATGAAAAAACTCAAGTAGATAATTTATGTCTCATATTATTTTTTAAGCATAATTTATATATATATATATATATATAGGAGCCAGATCAAATACATATGTTGCTTGACGTACAAAACGTAAGATGGATTCTGGACCCTTTGATCAAACTAATCAATGGTTAATATTTAGTAGTCCCCACTTTATACATCTTTTTCCACAAAATAAGCATAAATTATAACTGAAAGGGCAAAAGAGAAACAATCATATTTTATATGTTGTAACATGTTCCACTCGTTTTTTAAAAATTAAATAACTTTTACATATTTTATTATTTTTAAAAAAAATTACACTATAAAATTGAGAATTTTATTATCTTTAATTTGAGTATATTATTGTTATAGTTTTTTAAGTTTTTTTACGTGGTCCGTGATTATTATGCTTGGCACGTGATTATACAGTTGAGCCTTTGATGATGCATGTTAAATAATGGTCCGTGATTTTCATATAACGTGGTCCGTGATTATATGGGTAGTGATTATATATTTTGTACTGATTATGTGTGTTAAAAACACGGTCTGTGATTGTTACATAATGTGGTACTTAATTATTGGTTTGTGATTATCCATGTGGTCCTTGATTATAGGTGTTAAATGTTAGTCTGTAATTTTATAAATCATGGTCTATAATTTAATATGGATAATAATGTCTCTTCCCCTGATGACACATGGCGCATTCCTGTGTCTTCCTACGTTTAGCACGTTAATACTAATATGTACGTTAACCGTCCCCTATATATGTATATATATATATAAATTTATAGATTCAAACAATTGTTACTTCAATAAAGCCTTTTAAATTATCACTAAAAAAATCGATTCATGTGTCTCGGAAGAACAATTAAAATTGAAAGAGTATTGAGTTCTTATTTCTTAGATAAATTATTTACCAAGATTCTTCCAAATGGTAGGTCTTGGGTTCAAATCCCTCCTGTAGCGAAAAAGGGGTCTGAAGGGGGGTCAGGGGGTTTTCCCAGTGGGGTGGTTGTGGTGGCTCATGGGAGGTCCAGGTAACTAGACCTTGGTGACATGCAGGGGCGTCTCTGAGAAATCGAGTGCCCCGTGCGAAAAGGGAAAAAAAGGCCCCTTAGATAAATTTTTTTTATATATAATGACTACTGTTGTGACAATTAACGTATCAGATACATACTTCTTCTTTTTTTTCTTTTTGGGCTGGCCGAATGGGCCTTATAGATGTGCCTATTGTTTTTTTTAATCATTTATTGGACCTTTAGTTTAATCTATAGAATGTTATAATGAGACAATTGAATTTTTATAAAAAATATAGAATATATATAAAATTTTTTTTATAAAATTGTGCCCCTAAAAACGATGGACCCTGTGCGGGAGGGGGGTTTGCACCCCCTTCAAGCCGCCCCTGGTGACATGGTCTGGAAACAGTGGGTCACACGATTGAGACCTTCGCCGTTCAAAAAAAAAAGATAAATTATTTTTATTTTTTTTAAAAAAAGGACAACACAAAACACGTATTATTATTTGTTGACCGGGTAAATCGAGTGGCCCAACGTTGTAGATATCGTGCCCTTGACGTTGGTCATCTATCCTTGTCTAAACATGTGTTGGATACCATCCACTAATCATTAAAAAATTAATGTCGTAGTTTCTAAGCTTTCATCGGTTGTATGCAAACTTAAACCAGGTCAAACTTTTATTATTAGATTGATTTTATATGTTGCTAATTAGTCGACAACTCATGTGTTACGTAGTTAGTTTATCAAACTAACTTTTAGTAATATATAAACCAGGGGTGTTTAAAAAAACTAAAAACCGGTAAATACCGTCATACCGATTACCAGACAATATCCGTAACAAAAAAACCGAACCAAATTCTGAATTGGATATTTGGTTCGGTTATTGGTTCTAGTTTTTTTTTTTTTTTTTTTTTTTTTTTTTTTTTTTTTAATTCGGTTTTATTCGGTTAAACGATTAAACTGAATTCATATTTAAATTTATTATTTTTATTAATAATGTATAAAGTTGAATTCGGTTTATTTGGTTAAATTCGGTTTATTCAGATCGATTTATTTGGTTTTTAACCGGTTTATTTGGTTTTTAAACGGTTTGTTTGGTTTTCGGTTAAGGATTTTTTTTTTTTTGAAAACCGAACAAACCGTTAACCAAACCAAGGAAAACCCCTAATATGAACTATATAGCATAGGCAGGGCTATTCAAAAAAACTCGCGGCTCAAGGCTCGCTCGAAAAAAACTCGGCTCGAAAAAAGCTTAATAAAAACGAACCGAGCCCGAGCCAGGGTTGGCTCGGCTCGTGGCTCGACTCGATTTTTAACATATAGATATATATATTAAATTATACACACACATATATTATATTACACATAAATATATGTATATAATATATATGCAAACATATATATTATACATAATATATATATATATATATATATATATATATATATATATATATATATATATAATATCTTATACACAAATTTATATAAATATATATATTATGTATAATATATATGTATGTATAGAGGGCGGTTATAATACAAAGGGAATGGAACGTACTAAGCGTAGGAGGCAATCTTGATCGTCGATCCGTGATTTTGGATGGCCAGGATTAACGCGGTGGCATTTTAGTAAATACATTTGTTTTTTAATTGTTTTCTTAGTACGTTTTTTACAAAAAGGGTAAAAACGTCATTTTGAAAATACGGCATTTAAACCTAATCCTAAAAAAAGGAAATTCAATTTCAAAAACCGCTTCATCAATAATCAAGAATAAACACTAATATGGAGAATACAACCATTGTCGTCAACAAAGGTAAGAAAATACGATACTCATTATGTTATCTTAACTTGAATTTTGTTATTTGTTTTAATTGTTTTCTTAGTACGTTTTAATTTTGTTATTTGTTAACAGGAAAAGTTTCTGAATCCCCAAACACAGAATCGAGCAAACGAAAAAAAGAAAGACGATCTAAATCAAATAACGACAGAAAATCTGCTAAGAAGAAGGGATGTGATTATAGTAATATTCATCATTCCGTGATTGTTCTTTATTGTTATTAATTTATTATTATGAAATAAAATGTATAAAATTCTTAATGTATTTCTCTTCATTTTATAATTTTTATTGTAAAATTTGTACATGTTTAATTGTGTTGTAATGTAAAAATTTTCAATTATTCATTTTATGTAATTATACTTTATTGTGTGGAACGTGATTATCAATGTTGGTACGTTATAATGCATTATAATCCTTTTTTATACATTGTTATCCAATAGTACGTTATTATGCACGATAAACCTATTGAACAATTTTATTCAAGTATATTGCTGTTGGTACGTTATTATAGGTGACATACTTGATAAACCAGTTCAAATTAATGTTGTTGTTGATGATGATGATGATTTTGTACAACCACCTAAACGTCAAAAAGTATCTATTACGTCAAAAAGTATCTATTGCATCAATACAAACTCCCACTAGACCACCTACAAAACCATTTGTTGACTACATGGAGAAAAAGTTGAAAGCAAAAGTAGGGGTTGTTAACTTGAAACACAGTATCAGTGGGTTATCAAAGCAACAAAGGAAAGCAATTATTTCAATGGGGTTTAAACCTTTCCTGTCCTTGGAGGTAGAGACAGTCCTAACCAGACTTACACAGTGGCTGCTCTCAAACTATGATAGTGATAATAATGAGCTGAATGCAGGAAACCATACAATTAAGGTTACTCCTTCAACTGTCAAAGATGTTTTGGGAATACCATTAGGGAGGTTACCTGTTAATGAGAAGAATAAACCAAGACTTGGTTCATCAAACACCTTAAATGTCTGGAAAGCTCAATATCAAAATAAATCACGGATCACAGTTAAAGATGTTCTTGATCAGATTAAATCCAATGAGAATGGTGACTGGCTGTTTAAGCTCAACTGGCTGGTAGTTTACAACACTGTACTAGGATGGACAACTAAAAGCACAACAGTCAACCAACGGTTCCTGAATTCTATTATCAGAGACAGTGACATTCCCAACATGAACTGGTGCGAATATCTTATGACTTGTTTGCAAAGGATGAAGAAAGAGTGGACTTCGAATGAACCTTTTAACGGCCCATTGTTGTTCCTTGCGGTATGATACATTTTGTTTATCTGTATAAAATAAATTTGTAATTACATGTGTTAACTAGTTATTATTTTCTTCAGTTACTCTACGTTCATGGAAAACGCACAAGATATCTCTCAACCCTTCCACCTGGCCCAACCATTGAAAACGTCACAAATAACTACCTCATCGAACTTGATTCTCACATATATGAGAACGATCCATTTACTGATTATGAATCTGGGAGTCCGGAAGAAGCATGTGATTTTGAGGAATTTGAAAGTGAACAGCCCTTTGATGCAAATGTTGGTGATGATGAAGAAGGTATTGATAGAGTTGGTGATGATGCTGTTGTCGAAGAAGAAGAAGTTGCTGTCGCTGTTGTCGAAGAAGAAGAAGAAGAAGAAGATGTTGCTGTCACTGTTGATGACTCTCATGTAGATGATGAACAAGTTATTGATCATAACAAGCTATCCTCTGATGATAAACAACAAAATGATGAAGATGGTGGTATGGATGACTACATTCATGATAACATTAGACCATGTCCAGATGAGTTGTTGTACCCAATTGGATCTTATACTCAAAGAGTTATTGAAGATACATACACTCCCTTATCACTTTCTGGCATGTCTCTTTATGTTCAAAGAATCCATACCCCACAACAACCAACAACAGAACAAGTAAGATACTTGTTTGTAATCCCGTACCATTATATTTTATCACGTACCATTTGTTATTTTACACTAAAACATGTTTTGATTACACCTTGCATTTAAATTATATGAATGGTTAATTCAATTGGATGAAAAAATAGAAGAATTCAAGAAATTGGGGAGTGAGATTGATGGGATTATATCATCAACTACCACTGAATACCCGTCTAATAATGATTTCAAACTGAGGAAGGAAGTTTGGTCTAGAATGGCTTGGGATCCACAACCAATTGCACCAGAAGTGGCTGCATCTGTAGAATGCCATGTGGACCAGCCATTAGACGTAACACCAACATTCGTTCAAGAGATGGTTAAAGCATGTGAGGTTGTAGAGCTACAAATTTCAAGTTCAAAAGGAAAAGAAAAACAACCTATTGTTGAAGATGAACATACTGTTAATGCTGATGATGCTGCTGTTGATTTAGAGAATGTTATTACAACAATCCCTTCTTTGCAAATTGAAACTGAACCTAATGAACCTGTTTTGGGGACACCTGGTGTTGTCAACACACCTCCAAGAGAAATCAAGATCAAGTATGAGAGAAAACACAGGTCGAAAATAATTGGAGAACAACTAAGGTCACCATATGTTGAAAGATCGGTTGTATTGGGAACAAAGCTTTCCAAAGAAGAAAGGATGCTATGTCAATATGTATTTCATCCTAAAAACGACCCACAGTAAGTTTCACATTGTAAAAAAAAATTAAACTAACATGTGTTATTATGTTAATTGTGTTTGTTTTATTAATGCAGTACTCTCCTATTCATCACAAACAGTGATACATAATTTTACAAAGTCATTATGGAAAGCCTTTACCCAGAAGTATACATACACACTGGTGTCCTTGAAGCTTTTGTTCATGTTCTTAATGATGATGAAAAACAAAGAGGACCTGTTTCTCCTTTTAGATTATTTTTGCCTCCAAATATCTTGGTATGTTGTAAACAACCACTTATTATATTCCTTTTTTTTTAATTTATAACACTAACACATTATTAAACACACATAAATGCAGCCATTGCTGGAAAAAGGTGTTCCAGATAAGACAAGAAACACTCTTTTTGCTGAAAACAGGGGGATGCTGCTGACCAACTTAAACATAAAAAACTTAAAAAAAATTGATTTGGTCTTCATCCCCATCATATATAATGAACATGTCTTCGTCTTGGTGTTTGATATGAAAAATCCAATTTTTGAAGTTATAGACAACATGGCAACCGGTGTGATAAAGCTTGAAAGATACTTTCACATTCCTGCAACAATGGTAATTTGATTCAACCCCATCTACTTGTGATATATATATATATATATATATATATATATATATATAATGTTCCATTATTCAAATTAAGTTTTGATCATGCAAATTGTATATCACGTACTATAATCACGTTCTATTTATTAACTTTAAACTAAACATCTTTTCTTATTGTCCTTTTAACTTTATAAGCTAATTGCATTGCATTAATTATGTGTTTATTCAATCTATGTTTAAAATCACATTGATTATTAACTTTGTTTATTAACTCATTGCCTAAAACATTGACTTTTATGTTCCTTAATTATATATTTTTAAATCACGTACCTTAATTACGTACTGTATTTAATTAGCTTTTTATGAACTTATTAAATCTAGATCTTTTAGTTATATTAATAATGATGTACTAAAATAACGTTCTTGCTTAATTTTTTCATATGTTTCATGCATTTATTATTTTCTTTATATGTTTTTCTTTTGATCTAATAAATTATAACTGTGTTCATTTTTTAAATTAAACCTCATTGATTTTTGCTTATTGCTTATTAATTATGTCACTTGACACTTTGCATCCATGTTTTTACTGATTTCCTAAAACATTTTATTTTATGTTCCTCTTTTTTATATATGTGTTTAAATCACGTAATGTAATTACGTTCCATCGTGAAATTAGCTTTTTATGAAATTATTACTAAACATTTAACTTATGTTTTATCACGTACTATAATCACGTTCCTTATATATCTATACATTTATTTTTGCTTAAACCATACCATGTTAAACCACGTTCTAAAATTACTTTATTTTTGCTTTATCCAGAAAGATGTTTTTGCCAACTATCTTCTAAACAATGACCATCCAAATGCTTTGAAGATCTATAATCTAACACCAACTCTACTTGATCTTCCGTGGAAAACAACAAAAAATGGAGTTGATTATGGTGTGTTCTCCATGAGGCATATGGAGACTTACATGGGTGGAGGTCTTAAAAAAAATGAAAGACTGGATTAAATCCAGAATCTGAAGCTCAACGTAGACAACTAAACCAGTTGCGCTTCAAATACCTATGTAAGATACTTCTGTCAAATATAAACATTCTTAAAGATGATGTTCTGCTTCAGGCAAGGGATCATGACTCCCTTGATCAAAAAAAGAAACAATGGCCAAAAACAATACTAAATCAGATTAAATCTAGGCAGAAGAAGCACTTGTAAACAGATATGTTTGTTTGTGTAATATTTTGTTTGCTTATCTATATTTCTTATCACGTTTTTATTCATTTCATTTTGTTTTTTAAATTGTTGTTTATGTTATAACTTTAGGATTGTGTGAAAAAACAACATGTAATTCATTTTTCTTGGTAGATTAACAAATGTGTAAACCCCAACAAAAACATATTTATATATATATATATATATAATTGCATCCATACCAAAACAAAAAAATTTACATAATTATCATACACAAACACCGGCACCTCCATATACCGAAACACCTAAAACTTTTTTATTTCATCCACACCATCCCTTTTCTTCTTCATTTTGTCAATGGTGACCTTCAGTTGTTCCTCAATGCCAACATGCATCTCCTCATTCATCATTAACTGACTCACCATGTAGTCCTTCGCCGCCTCAGCACCTTCACCATTATCATCCAACAAATCGCTTAGGTTTGAAATGTTAGACCTTATGTCAGCAATAAGGAGCCCATTCAGCATCCCAATGGAGTTCCTCATTATCCTGTCATCCTTCTTCTCCTCAGAAAAGCTTTTTTCTAGTATTTGTATTGCTTTTTCATCCTTCTGGTATTTGTAGCTTGATGAAGATGCCATTTTTCCTGTAAATGTTTATAAAAAAGTGGATACTATTTGATTTTTTTTTGATATGAAACTCTCGTGCATGCATCTGCTATATATACTACAAAAACGTATACATAAGGCATATTAACAGTCCATCTTCTTAATCCAGTTGTTGTGCTGCAATAAATACATTCCATTAATATCGGTAGTTGAACAGGTGGGATACTATTAATGACTATTTACTACTATTAAATGCATTCAGCCTATAAATATAGATTGCTCGTCATAGTAATCAAACACATCTACAACCAATAAAAAAAATGGCTTCATCATCATCACATCACCATCCGATGACAAAAAATCAAGACTCACTGTCGAGACTATGAAGCAATACAATAAAGACGCTCTTTATATGGATGTCTTGAAACAAAACTTTCAAAGCCTTGAAGATGGGATAAAAAAAAGGGACGAACTAAGCAAACAGTTGCTAGAGCTACCCCCTAATGCAGTTCGAGATCTTGTCGTGTTGTTCATGGTAGATGAAGATAAAACGAATGTTCAGCAACTTCAGACCATTGCAAACATCATAAAAACCCTTCGTTGTTCAATGAAGTTGAAAATTGATTTCCTAGAATCCTATATGTAATATGTTTTATTTTGATTTTAATGGTGTTTAATAAATCATTCTCTTTAGCATAAATTTCTCATTACTTTATTATTAGTTTTATCTTATATAATGTTTAATTAAAACTTTAATATATAATAATAAAAAACATACCAACACGTTTATTACCTATATCAATAGACATCCAATATATTTACGTACTACACAAAAAAATAATAATTACGTACTTTAATACTAAAGGATTAACAATGTCCATAATGACAAAATATGTCCCATAAAAAAATTCACCCCCCACAAATTACATTTAATTTCCGGTAAAAAAATGTTAAAACAACTGATTATGAAAAATAAACGTAAAAAAATATTTAATACTATTTATAATAAACTCACCTAATAAACATCAAAACACATCATTTATAATACTTCTGAAAAATTTTATTTATATATAATGTTAATCTAAAAATATATATAAATAAAAAAACTACCTAATATCAATTATAATTCTTCATGAAATCTTAAAAAATTAGCATATAATATAATCACTAACTATTTTCACATAAAAAATATCCCAATTATAAAAAATATAACGTATCATGCATCACTATCCAACTAATCACGTACTTAAATAACGTACCAATTAATATTTGGCATACAACGTAATCAATAACTATATTCACTCTCATATAATAATTGAAGCACAAAATCACGTACTAAAATAACGTACCAACTAGTTATAATTCAAAAAATACAAAAATGTCTTTCCATGCATACCAAAAATACGTACTTAAATAATGTACCAATTAATATTTAGCATACAACATTATCAAATAACTATATTGATTCTCATATAATCATTGAACCAAAAAATCACGTACTAAAATAACGTACCAACTACTTATAATTCAAAAAATACAAAAATGTCCATGCATACCAAAAATACGTACCTAAAACACATGCTAATCATCTTTGTGTGTTCCTCTAAGTGCTGGGCATGTACGTCTATCATGTCCCGATTTTCCACAACTATGACAACCTCTAGCTCTCTTACCCATTTTGCTGATTGCTTGTTCACGTTTAGATTTAAACCTTTTATGCAAACCAAACCCTTTGTTCCTAATATCCGATGGTACCCGAACATTAACACTTGATTCTTCATGTTGAGGAACACATGATGACACAATATCCTTTTGTTTTACATTAGGCCTATCCCTTGTTTCTTCATCAGTTTGATCCATTATGTCTTTTAAAGTATCTCTAAAAATTGTCAACTTTTTCATGTCTTTCACCAACTTGTTAACAATATATTCACTGGAAGACATTATGTCACGTACCACATTATCAACTTCAGGAGCTATTCCACTCAAAATGTGTGGGTTTATAATGTAACTATTTGACATATTTGGGACAACATCTTTTGTCCATCTTCTGGAAATGTATTTCTCAGGGAATACCTTTACATCACATAGCCTTAAAACATAAAGACAATGACGACATAATAAGCCATACTGTTCATAACGCTTGCAACTACACATTACAGTTACATTGCCATCCTCTTGACAATACAATACCTGCAATAACACACACTTGTATTTTATTAACACACATCACGTACTACATTAAAATATCATGCTACTTACTATATCACGTACCCATCAGTTTAACAAGAAAAATACTTACCTGCAAATATCCTCCTCCTTTTGCCTTAAGATCTTTTATATCAAAACTGGTGTAATCACCTGATTGTGATGTACAAACAGAATGACAACTGTGAATGGAATCATATATTTCTTCTTGAACATCAAAAAATATACTTCCCGTATATATTTTGTGTGCCTGCTCTTCTAACGAACAATCTGTCCACATATCACCCATTGTGTTTCTAGATGTATGATCATTCTTCATGTGCAAATGCCTTTGAGCTTCCATGGCAGTGTCAAAATGAGTAAAAAAACTCGAGCAAAGTTAGTTGACAATTAGAAACTTGGCCAAAATAGTGGTTTTCACTCTCAGATCTTGAAGTGGTTCGCATAAGACCAGACATCGGCTCGTCACGGTAAAAAGCAGGAATCCACATGTCCCTTATCTCAAACATATATCCAAACCAATCACTGTTACTTAATTCATAATCATCCATAATTGACAACCATTCTCTATCAAAATCTTTAGGAGACACTGAATCAGTCCAAACTTTGTCACATATGCGTCTCTTAAAATCCTCATTATTGCATAATGCAGTCCCAACCTATATAAAAAAATAATGTTTAATCATGTTATATTTAAAAAACAAAAAATTACGTACTAATTTATTATATTATGACGTACCATTTTCTCATAACCTATTGTTAAAAAATTCTTAATGTACAATATAACTAAATTATGTACCAGGATACTTCAATTACGTACCATTTTAATTTGACTATTAAAACATCACATACCTTGTCTGAAACCTTTGTCATTATGTGCCACATGCACAATTTGTGTCTGGTTGACGGCCAAACAGCTTCTACAGCTTGTTTTATAGCTGCATCCTGATCTGTAACTACAATTTTTGGTGCAACACTAAAGGCACCTGTAAAACACTCTAATAGCCATTTGTATGATGCAATACTTTTAGAACCTAATAATGCAGCTCCAAAACTGATATTGCAATGGTGGTTATCAATACCGGTAAACGGAACAAATACCATTTTGTATCTGCAAAATTAAATAAAAAATATAAGATATTTCATCTAAATTTTTCAGAACAATTAATTGTAAAAATAATCAAAAATGTAACAACCGGAAATTTGGCAACCTAATAATAAACAAGCAAAAATTTCAGTAACCGTTTATGTTCAAAATTTATATAAACGTTCGTAAAGTAATTACGATCCAAATGATATAAACGTTAAAAATATCGGATAATGTATGGACACGTTATAAAGCCTAATAATAACGTGCAAAAAATTCTGTGACCGTTTGGGTTCGAAATTTTTATGAACAATCCTGAAGTAATTACGATATAGAAACTGCGCTTGGTAAATCGACTAGGGTAACGGAGGCCATTGATGATGATTGTTACATTGATATAGAGGGTCATAAATTCCGTGTTAAGTTGTTTCTGATTACGTTAGGAGGTTCTGATGTAGTCTTGGGCATGGATTGGTTGGCCAAATATGAGGCTAACATTGTTTGTCGACGAAAGATGATTTTCTTAACGGCTCTTAATGGGAGTTCAGTAACGGTTTACGGGGATAAAGTGTTCAATGTGCCTAAAGTCATTTCAATGATTATGGCAAGTGAATTTATGAGGCGAGGGTGTGGGGCTTATCTGGCCTATGTTATTGATAAAGAATCTAAGGTAAAAGAATTGGAAGACGTATCCGTGGTGTGTAACTTTCTTGATGTATTTCCTGAGGATTTGTCTGGAATTCCACCTGATCGGGAAATCGAATTCCAAATTGATGTTGTGCCAGGAGCTCAACCTGTCGCCAAGGCACCGTACCGTCTGGCTCCAACAGAGATGAAAGAATTAATGACCCAACTACAAGACCTTCTAGACAAGGGTTTTGTACGACCAAGTGTGTCACCTTGGGGTGCACCAGTGTTGTTTGTCAAGAAAAAGGATGGAAGCATGAGAATGTGCATTGATTATAGATAATTGAACAAACTCACGATAAAGAACAAGTATCCGTTACCAAGAATTGATGATCTATTTGACCAATTGCAAGGGGCAAGTTGGTTTTCTAAAATCGATCTCAGATCAGGGTATCATCAACTAAAAGTAAGAGAACAAGACATTCCGAAGACAATATTTCGCACACGATATGGACATTATGAGTTTCTTGTAATGTCTTTTGGGTTAACTAACGCTCCTGCATCGTTTATGGATTTGATGAATCGGGTGTGCAGACCCATGCTAGACCGATCAGTGATTGTGTTCATTGACGACATCTTAATATACTCAAAGAGTGAAGGTGATCATGCGTGTCATCTTCGGGAAGTACTTGAAATGCTAAGAAGAGAAAAGTTGTATGCCAAGTTCTCCAAATGTGCCTTTTGGTTACGAGAAGTACAGTTCCTAGGTTATGTTATTAGCCAGAAGGCATAATGGTGGACCCAGCTAAAATAGAAGCAGTAATGAAATGGAATCCTCCGAAAACACCAACGGAAGTACGTAGCTTTCTCGGTTTAGCAGGTTATTACAGAAGATTTATTCAGGATTTCTCTAGGATTGCTACACCGTTGACAAAATTGACGAGGAAAGAAGTAAAATATGATTGGGGTCCAACTCAGGTCCAAGCTTTTGAAGAACTAAAGAAGAGGTTAACCGAAGCTCCTATTTTAACATTACCAAATGGTAATGAAGACATGGTTGTATACTCAGATGCGTCTTATTTAGGCTTGGGTTGTGTACTTATGCAAAGGGGAAATGTAATAGCATATGCCTCAAGACAATTGAAAAACCACGAGGCTAATTATCCAACTCATGATTTGGAATTGGCTGCTGTGGTATTTGCTTTAAAAATTTGGAGGCATTAACTATATGGTGTGAAATGTACAATCTACACAGATCACAAAAGTTTAAAATACTTCTTTGAACAGAAGGACTTGAATATGAGACAAAGAAGATGGCTTGAACTGCTCAAAGATTATGACTGTGAGATTTTGTATCACCCGGGCAAGGCCAATGTTGTGGCTGATGCTCTAAGTCGCAAGACGGAACACCCTGCTATACGGGTTAAGTCTTACAGTTTGGTGATAACACCAGATTTCCTGAATGAACTCAAAGATGCACAGAAGGAAGGACTAAAGGAAGAAAATGTTGGATTTGAAAGAATCTTTGGTCAAGTTAAGAATCTAGAAGAAAATGAATTTGGTGTTAAGATCCGATTTGGTCGAATGTGGGTTCCACGAAACGGGGACATCAGGTCAAGGATTCTAGACGAAGCACATAAGTCACGCTATTCTATTCATCCTGGTGCAACAAAAATGTATCAAGACCTCCGAAAGGATTATTGGTGGCCAGGTATGAAGTTTAATGTAATGCAGTACGTAAACAAATGTTTGACATGTGCGCAAGTAAAAGCTGAACATCAGAAACCTTATGGTTATGTGCAACCTCTAGAAGTCCCAGAATGGAAGTGGGAACATATCACCATGGATTTTATTACCAAGTTGCCTCTCACGGCGAAACGTCATGATACTATTTGGGTGATTGTAGACCGATTAACGAAAAGTGCTCATTTCTTGCCTATACGTGAGACTTATACGTCGGAGAAACTGTCTGAATTATTTGTAAAAGAAATAATTACAAGACATGGAGTTCCAGTTTCTATAGTGTCTGATCGTGACACGCGATTTGTTTCAAGATTCTGGAAACAGTTTCATGAATCGATGGGCACAAGACTCAATATCAGCACTGCGTATCATCCTCAGACCGACGGACAGTCTGAAAGGACTATCCAAACCTTAGAGGATATGCTGAGAGCTTGTATTATTGATTTTGGTGGTAGCTGGGATGATCATTTACCATTGGTGGAATTCTCATACAACAACAGCTATCATGCTAGTATTGGCATGCCACCATACGAGGCATTGTACGGACGGCGTTGTAGGACACCTGTGTGTTGGGGAGGAGTAGGACAGAAATAAGTGGGAAGTAAAGCTGCAGTAATTGATTTTACTAAAAAGCTCCAGCTAGTTAGAGCACGAATGAAAGCTGCACAGGATCGACAGAAGTCCTATGCTGATAAAAGACGGAGACCAATAGAGTTTGAGGTAGGTGATCAAGTACTGTTAAAATTTTCACCATGGAAAGGAGTTATTCGATTCAGGAAAAGAGGAAAGCTGAGTCCGAGATTTATTGGACCTTTTCGAATAATGGCACGGGTCGGTAAGGTAGCCTACCGATTAGATCTTCCAGATGAATTAAGTGGAATTCATCCGACATTTCACGTTTCACACTTGAGAAAATGTCTAGCATATGTGCCGTTAAATGATATCGAAGTTGATGAAAAGCTAAACTACATAGAAGAACCGGTGGAAATTGTTGACACAAAAGAAAAACAATTACGTAACAAGACGATTAGACAAGTTAAGGTTCAATGGAAGCACCGAAAAGGATCTGAGGCTACATGGGAGACTGAAGACGAGATAAAACGACTCTACCCACATTTGTTTGAAACGTAACAGGTTTCGAGGACGAAACCTATTGTAAGGAGGGTAGATTTGTAACAACCGGAAATTTGGCAACCTAATAATAAACGAGCAAAAATTTCAGTAACCGTTTATGTTCAAAATTTATATAAACGTTCGTAAAGTAATTACGATCCAAATGATATAAACGTTAAAAATATCGGATAATGTATGGACACGTTATAAAGCCTATTAATAACGTGCAAAAAATTCTGTGACCGTTTGGGTTCGAAATTTTTATGAACAATCCTGAAGTAATTACGATCACATTAATATAAGCGGGACTGTTATACGATAAAGTATGAACAAGATATAGGCTCGTGAATATTAAAAATATGTGAGCAAAGTAGAAGGGGGTCAAGGGACCTAGGTGTAAAATTGGAATTAATTCATTTTGAAGTTACCCAAAGATGACGTTGTGGATTGCAAGATATTTTCTATTTTTGTGGCCATAAATTCATCCATCAATCAAGATGAAAATTTGAATGGGCAAATATGTTCCACGTATATGAAGTTTAAAATTAAATTGAATTAGTAGTTATCCTTTCAACTATCCATCATATTGTTTCAAATTTCATCTGCGATCAGAGGTGCATCAAACAATCAAGAATTGTAAGTTCTTCCGAGTTTTATGAGCAGAGAAGTGCATCAAGAAGAATAGACCAATCGTTAAGGTATGTGTTCATGATTCTCATCTCGTATTAGTTTAGTCTTGATGGATTAAAGAGACCAACACCATGTTTATATGGGGTTTTGGTTTTGCATGGTGAACATGAGCTTGATTTGGTTGGAGCCCAATTACATCTAGATAATGATCAAGTTTTCTTGAGTTTTATGAGGATATGATATGTATGTGCTTCCGGTTGCCTTAAATCCATGTTATTATACAGTAAGTTTAGAAACGCCCTAAGATGAATTAATTAAATAAGAGAATACACTCATCTAAGCCGAGCAAATAAGTAATCTTTAAGCATAACAAGATTGTAGAGATAAAAATGGTCAAAATGAGTGTAAGCGAAATTTTGAAATAAAGCTCCGAATGAAAGTTATGACATGCCGAAGTTTCGAGCGGTCATCGTAAATTTTCATGATAAGGTTATAATCATGATATTATATCCATATTAATAGGATATCATTCTGAAGTGAAAAAGTAAGGAAAGAAGAAAGGCTAGCAAATTGTGCTTTACTAAGCTCAGGTGAGTTCTTATAGCCCTGTTTTAAATGTTTTATCATTTTGGGCTGATATGCATGTTATAAAGTTATTTTATGAAAATGATTGTTTTACCTGACTACGATCGGATAAAAGAATATGTATGTTATAAAGTTATGGTATGAAAGTGATTTTAACCTGGTTATGATCAGGTAAAGAAGGTTTTTAGGTAAAGTATGTTTTCAGGTAAAGTATGTTTTCAGATAAAGAATGTTTATGTAAAGAATGTTTGGAAATGAATAATGTTTTAAGTCTCGACTGCGGTTGAGAAGTAAATGACTTAAAGAATATCAGCTGAGATGTAAAGAATGTTTTAAGACTCAACTACGGTTGAGAAGTTAATGATTTTAAGAGTCTCAGCTGAGATGTAAAGAATGTTTGAAGTCTCAACTGTGGTTGAGCAGAAAATGATTATTTTTGAAAGACATCGACTGAGGTCGAGAAGGAAATGGGGTCTTGAAATCCCAGCTGCGGTTGGGCAAAACCTGAGCACTGCGGTGCGAATCTGTTATGATTATGATGGTTTAAATGTTTTAAGCCATGTTATGTATGATTGATGTATGCTAAGAAGTCTTGTACCAGTATGAGCCGTCAATTTCGGTTGATGGTTTAAGAAGTCCTGTGAAAGAACAGGCCTGTCGACTATGTGTCGCCAGTTGAGGAAGTTGAGGTGTCTTGTATTTATACAAGCCTGTCGACTTCGGGTCGTCAGTTGAGGTGTCTTGTAACATCAGTGCCGGAACCGTCACTGGAACAGTGATCTTAAACAGTAACATGAACAGTAACAGGTACGAACCCTATACATTTCAGTACATTTCATATTCGTATCAGTTGTCATTATCATTTTGAGTTATCTAACAACAAGTTCAGAAACATTTAACAGAAACAAGTTCAGAACTATGGTTCTTGAGTCAGATAATTATCTGGCAACACAGAACCATCATGGGTTTATTTTTTAGGATTTATTATGTATAAACGTATGTGAGGCTTAAAAGAACAAAACACACGAATATTGTTATGTGAATGCTAAATCGACGGGTTATTCGTATATGTGACGATCTGTACGAATATATCTGAAAGTTTAACGTTCTGAATGATATTCTTTAATTAGAAAACAAGATTGAAAACTATAGTTATCGTCGTGTTCGTACGAGTGACGATTCGAACGACTACGCGCGACAACCGTACGTTTCGATTTAAACAGTAAATTAATATCTCTAAAAATTTGGAATAAATAAAAGATATTAGTTAATTTACTAGGAATAACCACTTATATTAATTAAATAAATTCTATTTTTATAAACCGTGTCGTTTCATCGCGAAAACCTCGCGATCCAGCATTTTACGCGAAACCGAGCTAGACCGAGCTATCGGGTATCTCTAAAACACTAAATATAGTCATAAATGCATCACCAACCTCCACCCAACCCTCTCTCTCTCCTCATTTACGTTCTAATCTCTCTCTCACTAAATCTCTCTCAAGAAACCCACTTCTCTCTAAGATTTGAAGCTCAATTCTTGGTGAATTCCAACATTCTAGGTGCCAAAACGATCCTCCCTCCACGAAGATCACGAAAGTACAAGAATTTTAGACATTCATTCACGGAATTTGAGGTAATATTTGAGTTTAAATTCGGTTTAGTGTGTGTATGCCACGATTCAAATGGGTTTCGTAGTGTTAATCGATTATAGACACTTAAATCACTTGGGTTAAGGTGTTCTAAGTATTTAGGTATTGTTAGGAGTGGATTTGTAACAGGTTTAGCTTCCTGGGATGAAGATGATGATGCCTAAACCACTACAGGTTCGTGAGTTCATCAGACGAACCCATTGATAGTCGGCCGAACCTTTTTGTTTTCACTAGCCGAACCTTCACCTGCAACGAACCTGTACAATCCTTCACCGAACCCTGCATCACTCTGACCCATGAACCAACATATCTCCTGCAACGAACCTGTGACATCCTTTAAGCTAGCCGAATCTTAAAGGTTCGTGGGATCTGTATGCAGCCGAACCCCCCTAATCAGCCGAACCCTGAACACTTGTGCATGGGAGACGAACCTTCCACGAACCCATGCAACGGCCGAACCCTTCCCTATTTCAAACGAACCTTTGGTTGAACTTAGGATTCAGCCGAAGCTTTTAGGTGAACGAACCAGACATGTAGCACGAACCTCGGACCCAATGGGTATGCTTGGCCGAACCTAGGAAAGTGGTGATGAAGCCGAACCCTACATTGTGCCAACTCAGCCGAACCTATGGGCTTAACCAATAGGTTCGCTGCCCTAAATGAATGCCGAACCTAGATGTGGTTTAATTAGGTTAACGTTGGTTCGAGGATGATCAAGACTAATGTTAAAGACTTAGTAAATGGGTAATTGGTCATCAATCTAGGTTTCGCATGAGAATTGAACTTATAAAGTGCATGCATGGATTAATTAAACTATGTGTGTGTGCATGGGCTAATAGGTGGGAGTTTTATTAAATGAATTACTACTTAAATCATGATGGCCCAACATAAGTAAAGAACTTAATGTGTAGGTTGGAAATGGGTTTTAGTAAAATACCCTAACAATCTAGCGTGAATGATTGACATTTATTCGGTTAATTCAATACATCAACGGAAGTCGTCGAAGATCGAAGACTACTAAATGGGTCGATATGGACTCAATGGGCCAACTAAGGCCCAACATGTATAAATGTTTATTTGGAATAAGAAGTAATGTGATTTTAATAAAAGAAACCTATTTATAACTTGTTAGATTTAATTAAATGATTTTGACTTAATATTGAATTAAAATGGAAGTTAATTGTAATGTTTTGATTTAAAGGCTTATTGTGATTTAATTGTTTGGGAACTTGTTGTAAAATAGACAATATAATTGTCTGGATTTGAACAGAAAACAAAGGAAACTCTGCCCAAATTTTGTAAAAATTTAAAAGTAAGTTATTAAAATTAAACATGGGATTTGGGGTCATAAAAGGGTAACTAAGTTAGATTAGATCATAGAATCACTTAGTAAAGTAGGACACTTAGTTACACACACACCGACCAAACCTTAGACGCGACGACTATTACGCATACTTATCGTATTCAAACTCTTATAAAACAACTCAGGAACTGAAGAAACTTAAGATACAACAAGAGCGCGCATTTTGTGTTAGATCATTTACATAACAGCACAGGTGAGTTCATTGCCCCTTTTCTAAACTTTTGTTTTAAAACGCAGGGCTGTGAAGCATGCGTAAACTGTTTTATTTGAATTGTTTACTTAAATGCTTTTATTCATTAGATGTCATATCTTTATGCTTGTTGATACTCCTAGACTCCTGTCTAGGTAATTACTATACAGATCAAGTTATCAAGTTAATTAAATTACTCTTATGAGTAATACTTTAATTCTAAACTCTAAACAAACCCTTAGTCCATCAAGCTCAAATTCAAGAATCTAAAATTCAAAGTGAAATCAAAGGAACTAAAGCTAAAAATCATGTTCAAAGAAACCTAATTCAGTGTGTGATATGAGAACAAAGGATCATAATCAAGAATCAACTATCATTGTGAAATCATGGGAATTCTAGAGATCAAATCAAGAGACTCAAGGAATCAGAAATCAGAAATGCGTGTGAATCATAGAAATAATGAAATCATTAAGATCTAATGAAATCATTAATACTTGAGTTAAGGTGGATGTCAGTTGTATGGAAATCAAGACCACGTGTAACACACATAAAGTCCCGGCATAAATAGTAGACTCTAGTAGTCAAGCTATATGGGCAATAACGTGAACTATCAAATGAAATCAAAATCAAAGTCAGGTGAATCAAAGAGATCAAGAATCAAAGGATATCCGTAAAGTCCCGGCATGTACAGTAGACCATTGGGTCAAGCTGATATGGGCATCATTAAAATCCCGGCACGCTCAGGTATACTCCTTGTGAGTTATGCCTGATATGGGTCACGTGTGAGAGGGTACAACTTGGACAACCACCAACAACTAAGTCTAATTGATTGAGTCAAATAAGGCCCAATCATCATGTCTTAGTTGTATTTTAAATGTTTATTTATTTGTTTAATTAAAGATTTAACATTATAGTCCTATAATAGTTTTTTTTTGGGAAATCATGTAAATATGATGAACTCAAGAGGATCAAAGGTAAATCAAATTGTGGAAATCAGGATCTAAATCAAAGGTGTGGGATGAAATGCTTAATTATCACCAGGAACAATATATCATGTGGTTTGGTATGTGGTGGGATGTTGGCTGGGGCTTGTCCCCTACATATGCCCTATATATAAGCATACTGAATTGGATGATATAGGTGGTTAATGGTGAGGTTAAGGTGGTCATTAAGGACATTCAAACTCATTTTTATAAAACTATATGAACTCACCAACCATGTGTTGACTTTATTTTTGCATGACTTCTCAGGTGACGAACATGTCAACTGAAGAGTTATTTCTTTGGACTAGGTTATCTGATAGAGGACCTAGCTTTTTGGACCTGCATATTTTGAAGCATCATTATACAGTTTATTTTGTATATCTTGTGCAGATACAAGATGGAAGATTTATGATGTTTAAGATAGATTTACATTGTTAAATTATAAACTTACTGATGTAATTTAACTTTATAATTCTATTTTATTTTAGCAAGTTTCTCATTTATATAGCATGTGCAATGTAACAATCTGATCATTCGATTATCACCCACGATATCGCGCCCCGAGAACCTTCCGCCCGACGGGGACTCCGATCCTACCCCGCCGGCTCGGGGTGTGACAGATTGGTATCAGAGCCATGGTTATAGAGAAATATACGTCACTTATTTAAACGGTTTGGCCTAGACTATAACCTAGGGACCCTGCATGTAGAGAACCTAAGACTTAAGACTTTATTGCATATTGTCTTCTGTATTCGATCGTTGCACTAACCGATGACTTTATTGGTTATGATCAGAATGCCGCCGAGAAGACAGCCTCCTTGTTACCTCTACCACCACAAGACTTGGCTCCACACTCCTCCACACCGTCACCAAATGATTCACCACCGCCACCTCCTCCACCTCATCCTCATCCTCTGATTACTCAACCATCTAGTTCGGGCACAACACCGACTTTGGATCCTGCTACTATTGCCCTGGTGACGTTACTGAGTAGCTAGATGACCAACCAGATGAAAGAAGCAATACCAGAGATGTTCCTTAGTCTCCGCAATGAAATCAACAACACTGGCAACTCATCTGGAGAAGCCAGTGGAAATAATGGAGGTTCATCCCATTACTCCTACAAGTCATTTGTAGGATGTAAGCCACTCAGCTTTAGCGGGTCTGAAGGAGCCGTTGGATTAATCCAATGGATTGAAAAGATCGAGACAACCTTGGACCTCTGCAGCTGCCCAGAACACCACAAGGTCCGATACTCATCTGGAACATTCAACAAACGGGCTCTGACCTGGTGGAACGGTCAGATCAACGCCCAAGGAAGGGAAGAAGCTATGGCCATGCCATGGGAAGACTTCAAGACGCTGCTGAGAACAGAATTCTGCCCCAAGAACGAGTTGCAGAAACTAGAGGTTGAATTATCCAACCATGTGATGAAGGGGGCAGATCAGATGGGGTACACTACTCGTTACCACGAGTTAGTTGCTTTGGTGCCGGACATGGTACCAACTTTAGAGAAGAGGATAGACAGATATGTAGGTGAACTCCCCGCCTGCATTCAGGGCATGGTTGTTTCAGCCAACCCTACCACTGTCGAGTCAGCAGTGAGATTGTCCGGGAAACTCACTGACATCATGGTAGCCTCTGGAACTTTAAAGAAAGAGGCTGACTCCGGCAAAAACAAAGCCGAGTCGTCAAAGAAACCCCACCACCATCAGAGGAAGAAACAGAAGACCATCAAAAACTACACGGTGGCTACTCCCCTCAACCAAGTAGCAGTGGCACAACAAAATGTGCCCAAGAAACAGTATACTGGCCCACATCCTCTGTGCACTAAATGCCAGTATCATCATGCTGCAAACAATCAGTGTCGTCAATGCACGGGTTGTGGAAGAAAAGGCACTGGATCCAACAGTGCAGATTGACACCAAATCCAGCAGTCAACAATGCTGCTCTAACTCTCCCTCCACCAGCCAATCAGAACAACGGTGGATGCTTCAGTTGTGGCGAACAAGGCCACTTTGCAAAGAACTGTCCGAAGAAGGCTCAACAGGCAGTTCAAGCTCCTCGTGGAAGAGCCTTTGTTATTGGAGCACCAGCCGCACGCCAGGACCCAAATGTGGTCACTAGTACGTTTCTTTTACATGACTTCTATGCATCTGTACTATTTGACACCGGTGCGGATCAGAGTTTTATCTCTTCCGATTTTGCATGCCAATTAGATTCCATAGAGGAACAGTTAGATTCCCCTTACATTATAGAAGTAGCTAACGGGAAACAGATCACAGTTAGTACAGTTTATAGGAACTGCCCATTGACACTTAATGATTATACATTTACCATCGATTTGATACCGATGGAGCTGGGTAGTTTTGACATCATCGTGGGAATGGATTGGCTTTCTTCTAATCGTGTGGAAGTTATCTGTTCTGAAAAGCTGCTTCGAATCCCATTGCCGAGTGATCGCGTATTGGAAGTAAAAGGGGATCAAGCAAAACGAAGTGTCAAAATCATCTCTTGCATAAAGGCGCGTAAGTGTCTACAGAAGCGGTGCGTGGCGTTCTTGGCTCATGTGGTGGAAAAAGAGAAGGATAAGAAGAAGATTCAAGATGTACCGGTAGTGAAAGAGTATCCCGAAGTATTTCTTGAAGACCTACCAGGTTTGCCACCTGTGCGAACGGTAGAGTTTCGCATTGACTTAATTCCTGGAGCAACTCCTGTTGCTAAGTCTCCTTATAGGTTAGCACCTTCAGAGATGAAGGAATTGTCTAACCTGCTACAAGAGCTATTGGATAAGGGTTTCAACAGACCGAGCTGCTCACCTTGGGGAGCTCCCGTCCTGTTCGTGAAAAAGAAGGACGGATCATTCAGAATGTCCATAGATTACAGGGAGCTGAACAAACTGACTATCAAGAATCGGTATCCATTGCCGAGGATTGATGATCTGTTTGACCAACTGCAAGGAGCTCAATACTTCTCAAAGATTGACTTGCGGTCTGGATATCATCAGCTTAGAGTTCAAGATGAAGACATACCAAAAACGGCCTTCCGAACCAGATACGGGCATTATGAATTTATGGTGATGCCCTTCGGATTGACAAATGCACCAGCGGTTTTCATGGACCTCATGAAGACCTACCACGTTTGCCACCTGTGCAAACGGTAGAGTTTCGCATTGACTTAATTTCTGGAGCAACTCCTGTTGCTAAGTCTCCTTATAGGTTAGCACCTTCAGAGATGAAGGAATTGTCTAACCTGCTACAAGAGCTATTGGATAAGGGTTTCAACAGACCGAGCTGCTCACCTTGGGGAGCTCCCGTCCTGTTCGTGAAAAAGAAGGACGGATCATTCAGAATGTCCATAGATTACAGGGAGCTGAACAAACTGACTATCAAGAATCGGTATCCATTGCCGAGGATTGATGATCTGTTTGACCAACTGCAAGGAGCTCAATACTTCTCAAAGATTGACTTGCGGTCTGGATATCATCAGCTTAGAGTTCAAGATGAAGACATACCGAAAACGGCCTTCCGAACCAGATACGGGCATTATGAATTTATGGTGATGCCCTTCGGATTGACAAATGCACCAGCGGTTTTCATGGACCTCATGAACCGAGTGTGTAAGCCGTACTTGGATCAGTTTGTCATTGTCTTTATTGATGACATACTGATTTATTCCAAGAACAAAACAGAGCATGAACAACACCTCAGAAAGATCTTGGAGCTGTTGAAGGAAAAGAAACTCTATGCCAAATTCTCCAAATGTGAATTCTGGCTAAGAGAAGTTCAATTTCTGGGTCATGTAGTCAACAGCGAGGGAATACACGTGGATCCTGCCAAGATAGAGGTGATAAAGAATTGGGACACTCCGAAGACACCGACGGAGATACGGTCTTTTCTGGGATTGGCGGGTTATTACCGAAGGTTTATCTCAAACTTTTCTAAAATAGCTTTGCCTCTTACTAAGCTAACCCAGAAAAGTGAACCGTTTGTTTGGGAGCAGAAACAAGAGGATGCTTTTCAGACCTTGAAACAGAAGTTATGTAATGCTCCAATCCTGTCTCTCCCAGAAGGTTGTGATGACTTTGTCGTATACTGTGATGCCTCCCATCAGGGACTAGGTTGCGTACTAATGCAACGTGATTAAGTTATTGCTTATGCCTCAAGACAGTTAAAAGTTCATGAGAAGAATTACACTACTCATGATCTTGAACTGGGAGCTGTAATCTTCGCGTTGAAGATTTGGAAACATTACTTATATGGCACCAAGTGTACCATATTCACTGACGACAAAAGTCTGCAGCACATCTTTGATCAGAAGGAACTCAACATGCGACAGCGTCGTTGGGTTGAACTCCTGAATGATTACGATTGTGTGATCAAGTACCATCCGGGAAAGGCGAACGTTGTAGCTGATGCCTTAAGCCGGAAGGAACGGGTCAAACCCTTGCGCGTCAGAGCAATGGGAATGACTGTGCAGACAAGCTTACAAGACAAGATCATTCAGGCACAACAGGAATCAGTCGATCGAGGAAACTTGAAGAAAGAACTTGACTGTGGAGCAGAGAAACACCTTGAGACTAAGCCTGATGGAATGATCTACTACCAGGATCGTATATGGATACCGGCGGTAGACGAATTGAGTACCAAGACTTGCGTGGATTTTATTGGTGGCCGGGAATGAAGAAAGACATAGCCGAATACGTCGGTCGATGTCTAACGTGTGCGAAGGTAAAGGCGGAGCACCAGAGACCATCTGGTCTACTGGAACAGCCCGAGATTCCGCTCTGGAAGTGGGAACAAATAGCTATGGATTTCATTACCAAGCTACCCCGCACTTCCATTGGTCACGATGCAATTTGGGTGATCATTAATCGTTTAACAAAATCTGCTCACTTCTTGCCTATGCGTGAGACTTTCGCGATGGATAAACTGGCAAGACTGTACATCAATGAGATAGTGGTACGCCACGGTGTGCCATTATCTATTATCTCTGATAGGGACATCAGATTCACATTGAGGTTCTGGCAATCACTACAGAAATCTCTAGGGACACAGTTGAATCTGAGTACAGCTTACCATCCACAAACAGATGGTCAAAGCGAACGTACAATTCAGACCCTGGAGGACATGTTGAGAACCTGTGTTTTGGACTTCGGTGGGAATTGGGATTCTCATTTGCCACTGATAGAATTCTACTACAATAACAGCTACCACAGCAGTATCGGATGTGCACCATTCGAGGCTCTTTATGGCCGGAAATGTCGATCACCGATATGTTGGACTGAAGTGGGAGATAACCGCATAACTGGGCCAGAGCTTATTCAGGAAACTACTGATAAAATTGCCCAGATTCAAAGAAGACTACAAGTCATGTTGAAAGTATCCCCTTGGAAAGGTGTAGTACGTTTTGGAAAGAAAGGCAAATTAGCACCTCGATACATGGGACCGTTCGAGATCATCGAACGTATTGGCCCTGTTGCGTATCGACTGAGATTACCAGATGAACTCAGTGCGGTGCATGATGTATTTCACGTCTCGAACTTAAAGAGATGTCTTACCGATGAATCACTTGTTATTCCAGTTGAAGAAATTCAAGTGGATGAACAGTTACACTTCATTGAGGAACCTTTGGAGATTATGGATCGCAAAGTTAAACAACTGAGGCGAAGCCGTATTCCGATTGTAAAGGTTCGATGGAATTCAAGACGCTTTCCCGAGTTTACTTGGGAACGTGAAGATCACATGAAGTCAAAGTATCCCCAACTATTTGAAGAGAAAGCTGTACCTGATAACAATGCTTAAATTTCGGGACGAAATTTCTCTAACAAGGGGAGACTGTAACATCAGCGCCGGAACAGTCACCGGAACAGTGATCTTAAACAGTAACATGAACGGTAACAGGTACGAACCCTATACATTTCAGTACATTTCATATTCGTAGCAGTTGTCATTATCATTTTGAGTTATCAAACAACAAGTTCAGAAACATTTAACAGAAACAAGTTCAGAACTATGGTTCTTGAGTCAGATAATTATCTGGCAACACAGAACCATCATGGGTTTATTTTTTAGGATTTATTATGTATAAACGTATGTGAGGCTTAAAAGAACAAAACACACGAATATTGTTATGTGAATGCTAAATCGACGGGTTATTCGTATATGTGACGATCTGTACGAATATATCTGAAAGTTTAACGTTCTGAATGATATTCTTTAATTAGAAAACAAGATTGAAAACTATAGTTATCGTCGTGTTCGTTCGAGTGACGATTCGAACGACTACGCGCGACAACCGTACGTTTCGATTTAAACAGTAAATTAATATCTCTAAAAATTTGGAATAAATAAAAGATATTAGTTAATTTACTAGGAATAACCACTTATATTAATTAAATAAATTCTATTTCTATAAACCGTGTCGTTTCATCGCGAAAACTTCGCGATCCAGCATTTTACGCGAAACCGAGCTAGACCGAGCTATCGGGTATCTCTAAAACACTAAATATAGTCATAAATGCATCACCAACCTCCACCCAACCCTCTCTCTCTCCGCATTTACGTTCTAATCTTTCTCTCACTAAATCTCTCGCAAGAAACCCACTTCTCTCTAAGATTTGAAGCTCAATTCTTGGTGAATTCCAACATTCTAGGTGCCAAAACGATCCTCCCTCCACGAAGATCACGAAAGTACAAGAATTTTAGACATTCATTCACTGAATTTGAGGTAATATTTGAGTTTAAATTCGGTTTAGTGTGTGTATGCCACGATTCAAATGGGTTTCGTAGTGTTAATCGATTATAGACACTTAAATCACTTGGGTTAAGGTGTTCTAAGTATTTAGGTATTGTTAGGAGTGGATTTGTAACAGGTTTAGCTTCCTGGGATGAAGATGATGATGCCTAAACCACTACAGGTTCGTGAGTTCATCAGACGAACCCATTGATAGTCGGCCGAACCTTTTTGTTTTCACTAGCCGAACCTTCACCTGCAA
Source organism: Mikania micrantha (assembly GCA_009363875.1). Taxonomy (NCBI): domain Eukaryota; kingdom Viridiplantae; phylum Streptophyta; class Magnoliopsida; order Asterales; family Asteraceae; genus Mikania; species Mikania micrantha. The sequence continues at coordinate 50,780,807 of CM018684.1, forward strand.
CGAACCTGTACAATCCTTCACCGAACCCTGCATCACTCTGACCCATGAACCAACATATCTCCTGCAACGAACCTGTGACATCCTTTAAGCTAGCCGAATCTTAAAGGTTCGTGGGATCTGTATGCAGCCGAACCCCCCTAATCAGCCGAACCCTGAACACTTGTGCATGGGAGACGAACCTTCCACGAACCCATGCAACGGCCGAACCCTTCCCTATTTCAAACGAACCTTTGGTTGAACTTAGGATTCAGCCGAAGCTTTTAGGTGAACGAACCAGACATGTAGCACGAACCTCGGACCCAATGGGTATGCTTGGCCGAACCTAGGAAAGTGGTGATGAAGCCGAACCCTACATTGTGCCAACTCAGCCGAACCTATGGGCTTAACCAATAGGTTCGCTGCCCTAAATGAATGCCGAACCTAGATGTGGTTTAATTAGGTTAACGTTGGTTCGAGGATGATCAAGACTAATGTTAAAGACTTAGTAAATGGGTAATTGGTCATCAATCTAGGTTTCGCATGAGAATTGAACTTATAAAGTGCATGCATGGATTAATTAAACTATGTGTGTGTGCATGGGCTAATAGGTGGGAGTTTTATTAAATGAATTACTACTTAAATCATGATGGCCCAACATAAGTAAAGAACTTAATGTGTAGGTTGGAAATGGGTTTTAGTAAAATACCCTAACAATCTAGCGTGAATGATTGACATTTATTCGGTTAATTCAATACATCAACGGAAGTCGTCGAAGATCGAAGACTACTAAATGGGTCGATATGGACTCAATGGGCCAACTAAGGCCCAACATGTATAAATGTTTATTTGGAATAAGAAGTAATGTGATTTTAATAAAAGAAACCTATTTATAACTTGTTAGATTTAATTAAATGATTTTGACTTAATATTGAATTAAAATGGAAGTTAATTGTAATGTTTTGATTTAAAGGCTTATTGTGATTTAATTGTTTGGGAACTTGTTGTAAAATAGACAATATAATTGTCTGGATTTGAACAGAAAACAAAGGAAACTCTGCCCAAATTTTATAAAAATTTAAAAGTAAGTTATTAAAATTAAACATGGGATTTGGGGTCATAAAAGGGTAACTAAGTTAGATTAGATCATAGAATCACTTAGTAAAGTAGGACACTTAGTTACACACACACCGACCAAACCTTAGACGCGACGACTATTACGCATACTTATCGTATTCAAACTCTTATAAAACAACTCAGGAACTGAAGAAACTTAAGATACAACAAGAGCGCGCATTTTGTGTTAGATCATTTACATAACAGCACAGGTGAGTTCATTGCCCCTTTTCTAAACTTTTGTTTTAAAACGCAGGGCTGTGAAGCATGCGTAAACTGTTTTATTTGAATTGTTTACTTAAATGCTTTTATTCATTACATGTCATATCTTTATGCTTGTTGATACTCCTAGACTCCTGTCTAGGTAATTACTATACAGATCAAGTTATCAAGTTAATTAAATTACTCTTATGAGTAATACTTTAATTCTAAACTCTAAACAAACCCTTAGTCCATCAAGCTCAAATTCAAGAATCTAAAATTCAAAGTGAAATCAAAGGAACTAAAGCTAAAAATCATGTTCAAAGAAACCTAATTCAGTGTGTGATATGAGAACAAAGGATCATAATCAAGAATCAACTATCATTGTGAAATCATGGGAATTCTAGAGATCAAATCAAGAGACTCAAGGAATCAGAAATCAGAAATGCGTGTGAATCATAGAAATAATGAAATCATTAAGATCTAATGAAATCATTAATACTTGAGTTAAGGTGGATGTCAGTTGTATGGAAATCAAGACCACGTGTAACACACATAAAGTCCCGGCATAAATAGTAGACTCTAGTAGTCAAGCTATATGGGCAATAACGTGAACTATCAAATGAAATCAAAATCAAAGTCAGGTGAATCAAAGAGATCAAGAATCAAAGGATATCCGTAAAGTCCCGGCATGTACAGTAGACCATTGGGTCAAGCTGATATGGGCATCATTAAAATCCCGGCACGCTCAGGTATACTCCTTGTGAGTTATGCCTGATATGGGTCACGTGTGAGAGGGTACAACTTGGACAACCACCAACAACTAAGTCTAATTGATTGAGTCAAATAAGGCCCAATCATCATGTCTTAGTTGTATTTTAAATGTTTATTTATTTGTTTAATTAAAGATTTAACATTATAGTCCTATAATAGTTTTTTTTTGGGAAATCATGTAAATATGATGAACTCAAGAGGATCAAAGGTAAATCAAATTGTGGAAATCAGGATCTAAATCAAAGGTGTGGGATGAAATGCTTAATTATCACCAGGAACAATATATCATGTGGTTTGGTATGTGGTGGGATGTTGGCTGGGGCTTGTCCCCTACATATGCCCTATATATAAGCATACTGAATTGGATGATATAGGTGGTTAATGGTGAGGTTAAGGTGGTCATTAAGGACATTCAAACTCATTTTTATAAAACTATATGAACTCACCAACCATGTGTTGACTTTATTTTTGCATGACATCTCAGGTGACGAACAGGTCAACTGAAGAGTTATTTCTTTGGACTAGGTTATCTGATAGAGGACCTAGCTTTTTGGATCTGCATATTTTGAAGCATCATTATACAGTTTATTTTGTATATCTTGTGCAGATACAAGATGAAAGATTTATGATGTTTAAGATAGATTTACATTGTTAAATTATAAACTTACTGATGTAATTTAACTTTGTAATTCTATTTTTATTTTAGCAAGTTTCTCATTTATATATCATGTGCAATGTAACAATCTGATCATTCGATTATCACCCACGATATCGCGCCCCGAGAACCTTCCGCCCGACGGGGACTCCAATCCTACCCCGCCGGCTCGGGGTGTGGCATGTCTTGTGCTGCACAAGCCTGTTGACTTCGGGTCAACAGTTGAGGCTAAGTTTCCTGTACAGGGAGATTGATGATATGAATATGTGTATGAAATGCATTTATGTTTGATGCCATGTATGTTATGTAGTTGAGTTATGATATATGATGATATAAATGGATAAAGATTTGTTTAAAAAAAATGTAACTTAGAACTCACCAGCATAAAGCTGACTTGTTTTACATGCATATCAGGTTGAATGGTATTGAGAGAGAATAGCAGGAAAGTTCGAGGCATACCCTGAGAACTACCCTGTCATGAACTGGCTATGTTATAGAATATTAAAGACGTGGGTTATGTATGAATGTTTGTTTATATATGTATAATAGTTTATGTAATCACCTTAAATTCCGCTGCTGTAATAAAGTAAATACGTTTTAAGGACTATGGGTTTGATGTGTGCCAACCGAGAGGACTCCCGGAAATCGGGGCCTCACAAAAAACCATCCCAAATATATGTTTTGTTTACTTGTTTGTCTTAAATGTAGCATCAAATGAAACAACGTCACCAAATACTATATAATTCTTCTTTGAATGACCATCTGCCCAAAACAATCCAGTTAACTGATTTTTGTTATCCATGGTATACTCAAAAGAGAAATATGTGGCATACTCCTTCTTCTTAAGCTACATATTCACTACCATATCTGCATCATACTCGCCAACAAACAAATTCAATTGCTTTTTGAAGTTTTTGCAATCAACAGATGTAACTCCAACTTTGTGAAAACCACCGTACTTGGTACGCATCATGTTAAAAGCTCTAACAGGACCAATATTATGCTTAGACAATGAGCACATCAACTGCATCTGCTCATATGTTAACTTCCTACATGATGGCAACAAATGTATATCGTCTTGCGATACCAAACTGTGATTATGTTCCTCAATAAATTTATTGATTTTAAATGTAATACCATCATCTGACTTCAGAACTATATGAGCCAAACATCCAGTTCTTTGTGTAGGCCTATTCCTACTCTTAATTTGTTTTCCCTTGTCCGTATTGTTATCATTTTTAATCAAATCTCTAAAAGGCTTATGTCCTTCCTTTGAACATACAAAATATTTCAACTTTATAACTTTCCCTATACAATATTGCGAACCTTTGCGAGCAATAAATCCACACTTTTTTGCATAATTTTGGTAAAAATCAAATGCATGTTCAATCGAAGAGAAACACATCCCTACTATTGGCTTTGAAGATAATGGTACATCAGGTTTGTAGTATATTTCTTTCCTGATGTAGGTGAAATACGTTCCAACCCAACTGTTATTTCCTCTATTAAACATCCTGAATTCACGTACAACACAAAAATGCATTATATTCACGTACAAAACATCATGCATTATTACGTACTAATAAAAAAACACTCATAATAATTACGTTCCAATAGTTTGATAACCTATATTAAACATCTTTCATTCGTATTTTCACAGCAACTGCATATTTACGTAATACATCTGCTCATATAACAATTACGTACCAATATTATCAAATCACGTACTGGCTCTTTATATCATTACTTTTCTCGTCCAATTCCATTAAACATCTTGGTTATTACTATACGTACAAATCAATCTCCATTGTACATATTTTATAATGTTTACTCACAAATAAAAAAATAATTTTTCAATCTATGGATTCGACTTGTTAACAAAATGACAAACACATGTTAATAATTTTGATTAAACTGATAAAAATAATATAAAAAATACCTTCTCGATCTCTAATTTCTCCCATCTTATTATATATAAATGACCATGCAAAAAACAATACACAGTCTTTCTTCTGATTTGATAATTGATCGAAACAAAAAATATGCTTAATCGATTATAAACCGCTTATTAATAAAAAATTCAATTAAATAATTGTTCTGCGTATTATTAGGAATGTTTTTAAATATCTCAATCATTTCCTTAAACCAGTTTCTGAACAAAATACCTATTTTAACCCTCCGTCCAAATCATAATAATTACACGTGTAACAAAAATATGGCTTCCTACTCTTCGCACGGTAATATCCCTTTGTATCCGATCCGGCTCCTGTATGTATAATACACACATATAATATATATATATATATACATATAGATATATTAAATTTTATATATATTATATATGTATGTATGTAAGGTGGAGGAGGTAAAAAAAAACCGAGCTGACTCGGCTCGAGGCTCGAGTTTCTTTACGAGCTCGAGCTCGAGCTCGAATTTTTGGCTCGAAAAATATTTCGAGCTGGCTCAGCTCGGCTCGAAATGTTTCGAGCTCGAGCTCGGCCTGGCTCGGCTCGATTACAGCCCTATTAACAGCATAGGGGAGCTTGTTGTGGTGCCATTGTGGTCCGTCGTTGTTTGTTTGTGGTCGTTTAACACGGCTTCATGTCCTAGGTGAACTAACTTTTAGAGAACTTTAACAAACCCCAATTTAAAAGAAACTAGAGGGTTACTACGCGCGTTGCGGCGGTAACCCCATATTTAACAGGAATAAAAATATGATTTTAAAAATTGAAGCTCATATAACATAAAGTTGTCATACGTCGTAAAACTTTAAATCAAAACAGAAAACATTTTAAAAATAATTGTAGATAAATAAAAAATGCCTAAACTTGCCTCACATAATTATATATAAGTCTTTTATCCGTAAAAATAAAAAAGATAAGATTATATAATATTGTTATAATATTATTATTATACTAATATTATAATATTTTTATTATTATTATTATTATTATAATATTATATTATTATTTTACTATTATTATTATAAGAATATTATTTTATAGTATTATTATTATATTAATATTATATTTTCATATTATTATAATAATAATATTATATTATATTATAATTATATTATTATTATTTTTAAATTATTATTACTGTTCATTAGGTTTCTAAATGCATATATGTTAATGTTAAATGGATAAACATACGTGGCCACAAAACAAACATATTACACTTAAAAAAAATCAATTTAGTTGAGCTGATTATTTGATTTTATAAACATGTTTGTCCTTTTATACACCTGATATTAATTTCTTTATTTTTGTATTATCAAATATATCTTTAAGCATAAACTTTGCATTTTAACTTTCTATAGTTTAGTTTAAATACTACACCTAGTCTAAATTCCTTTAGTATATATGAATCCTTTTTATTTTTTTAATTTTTTCAGATATACATGCTATCAATCTCATTTGTTAATTCCCTTTCATAACCATTTTGTCTCGACGTTATTAACAATTTTTTTAAACTTGTAAGAAAAAGTTGTACATTATTTTATGAGTACATTATGAAACTTATATATAAGAAAGTTTAAAACTTTATACATAGTTATTTATCGATCAAGACCTGTTTCTTTTATATATTATGAAATCTTTCTACATGTTAGTTATTCTAAATACTTTATGATGATTATGATAAATATGTTTGATCAATGGGTACCTAATAGATATACCTGATGATTTTTGGGTCAGATATTTTTCATAAACTAATGGGTATATCGAAAATTTACAAGTAAAACCGATGCAAATACTAGATGCATACTTCATGGGTTTTGAGCAGGGTATAATACAAACTTTTGTAATCTGGTATGATGCCTTGATTACCCAAACTTGACCAAATGCCATCCCTAGACCAATGTCATACAAAGGTGTTTGTTAAATAAAAGCAAAATATGGGAACTATAAGTATTAGATGGTATGACAGGTTGGATACTTGTACAAGCAAATGCATTAGAGTTAGGTGTCTGTTTTGTGTCGCTAATCTTGAGGTAAATGGTTCAAGCACATTTGAAAATAGATTTGGTGCAATTTAGATATTAAAAAATGACAATGTGTTGAATCAATGATAAATTTTCATTTATTTTTTAAATTAAAGTAGTTGATCACGAACGCCACGTGTTGCTTCGCCAGAGATAAAATCCTGAATATTAAAACACTGATAACAAAAAATGTCGCACGTCTATCATTTGTTGTAAAACCCTAAAATTTATCCCATAGTAAAAACGAGTGTCACTTCCCCGTAAAATTCAATATTATACCCATTTTAAAAGCGAGTGTCACCCTATCATAAAACTTGATAGCATAACTATCATAAAATCGAGTGTTAAAAAACTCGAATGAAAAGGTAGATAGAATGATAAGATAACATTAATAAAAGATAAAATTAAACTCAAAGTTAGAAAAGTGAAAAAAAAGCACACAAATAAAAAAAATGTTAAACACATAAACATTTAGCAAGTTAAATTGTTAAACGTGTCCGCACAACATACATGAGTATTTGACCATGATAGCATATTTCTAAGTAATACCAACCCAAACATAAGCACACACTGTTAAATCGGAAAACCAAACCAAAATAAAAAGTTTATGTTTTGTAGTTATCATTATCATTTGAATAATGTTATTTAATTATTTAGGAATATTTAATTATTAATATTATTTAATTATTAATATCATTTGAAATATTATTATTATTAGGTAAAATATTATTATTAAATCTAAATAGTTTATAAATTAATTATGATTAAATGATATAAACAATAAAAATACTCGATAATGTATGGACATGTTACAAGCTTGTGCATAACGTATAAAATTTCTGTGACTGTTTGACTTAAAAATTTATACAGTGTCAGTGACATAATCGCAATCAAACTAATATAACTATGACTATCACCTGATAACGTAAAAATGTGTTAAAAGCACTTCAACAATAAAAATATATATATGAGTGAAGGGGGAGGAGAATTCAAATATAAAAGTCAAAGTGAAACTTTATAATTAACTCGTTTTTGAGACCCTAATCCCGAGTTTTTTACTAAAATGGTGTTTAGGGTAAAAGTATTTACCAAAATAGTGTTCCTTAAAAAATATTTACTAAAATGGTGTTTTTAACTTGGTTTTAATACTACTTTAATAGATAATTTTTGGAAAACACTATTTTGATAAATAGTTTTTCCTTATCCAATAGTTTGGTAAAAAAACATATTATTATTATATTTTTGAATTATCATCACATTTTTTATTAATGAATTTATTTTAAAATCTTTATAGTATACAATAAAGAAAATGTGCATGCGGCATCCGTAAATTTATGAGTTTCCGACTTTTCAAAAAGGATTATAAAAAAAATGATTAAAACTTTCACATTTTAACTCTAAAATTGTCGACGATATAATATTTCTAAGTATGTTTAAGTATTATTAAAGTATTTAATGGATATTCGTCTTCTTGTTGAGTTCAAAAGAATTAAATTATAAATATTCTTCAAAAGAAAAAAAGGTTTTGAAAATTGTTCATGTCATTAAGATGCATTTTGAACATAGAAGGGAAAAACTCATAAGGATATGATTTTATTAACTTTTATCATATTTTTATATATAAAAAATTATAAAAGTAAAAATCTTGTTTAGTGTTGTGAGCTGGCTATAGCTCAACATGTAAAACTCGATCTCGACTTAGAGTTGTTATAATCGGCTCATTTGAGTTTTTTAACGATTTAATCTCGAGTTTTTTACGAACGGATTTTATTCTTTTATACCTTGAAAGGAGGGAGAGAAAGAGAGAGAGATACAACAAAATTACGTCAATTTTATTTTATTTATTGGTATAAAGATTTTAAAATAAATTCATAAATAAAAAATGTGATGATAATTTAAAAATATAATAATAATAAGTTTTTATTTTTACCAAACTAGTGGTTAAGGAAAAATATTTACTAAAATAGTGTTTTTCAAAACTTATTTATTAAAGCAGTAATAAAAAAACAAATTAAAAACACCATTTTAGTAAATAGTTATTAAGAAACACTATTTTGGTAAATTGTTTTCCTCTAAACCCCATTTTAGCAAAAAACTCCCCTAATCCCCTTTTTCTAAAGCGATCCCCTTCTGTTTTTTGAAGAGGTTCAGCGTTCCAATTTATTGAAGCAGTTTCTCGGCCTATTTTTGCATTTTTGAAGCGGTTTTAAAAAAGCAATTTTGGAAGCTTTCTAATTTTTTTTTGAAACGGCTTTAAAAAAAAATTGCCTTTTCTAAAAGTGTCTAATCTTGCGTAGGTTTTTCCTTCTACGCTGCTGATTTGAGTATTAAAGTATAATATTGTTCATTTGGAAGCGTCGATACTTTCAAGTGTATATCTTTTACTTATAATAAACAGGTAACTCAAATACCACTTATAAAACTTTTAAACCACTTAGACCCAGCGCAGCGGTTCCCCCGCTCCTCTCGCGGCCTTGCCCACTTCGGCGGCCAACAGCAGGAACACCGCCCCCTTCAGCGGCCCTCGCCCAAAGCAGCTCCACAGCTCCCGCTCCCCGCTTTGTTCTCGCATTCTGATTCGTCCACGACAAGTGACCAGTGTGAGGAAGGGTTTAAGTGGGGAAGGTTTTCAGTGGGGTGACTACTGTGGGGTTTAAGGTTTTCAGTAGGGTGATGACGTGGCAGGAAATTTCGGTGGGGAAGGATTTTCAGTGGGGTGACCGCTGTGGATAGCCTTATGTCACTTGTCAAATTTTTAGACAACTTTTGACATGTGTCACATTCTTAGTATATTATCTCATTCTCTTTCCTATTAAATGCACATATAATATCTTTATTAATTAAATATTAAAAAATTAAATTAAATGCTAATAACTAATGATTTAGTTATACATTTTTACATTAATAGTAATTTTTTAATTAATTAAAAATCAAATTTTTTATTAAAAAATAGATTTTGAAAATAAAACGTATATAAAACAATTTTTCTCAATGTAAACAAAAACCATAAGTTTAAACAAAAAAAATTCTGTACATAAAATTATTTTTTCAAACAGTTTCAAAAATGAAATGTTAAAAAAATAAATTTTAAAAAAATAAAAAGTTAAAAAACTGGTATTATTGTTTTGTTATTTAAAATATGTGTATATACATAAATTAAATCATATATATTTTATATAAGATGTTGTTTTTTAAATTCTATATTTTTATTAGTTACTATATAATATTTCTGTACACAATCAGTGTAATACATGAGTTATTAACCTAGACACCTAGTCTATCTATACTAATAAATCAAAATAAAATGTGTTATACGTCACTTTCCTATACAATCCTTATAAAAGTTTCCCGCCTCTTTCATCTATTAAATACACTCATATTCAATAATAATAATAATAATATTAAATATTAAATATACTTTTATACATTTTTATATTAAAAAAGGTTTTTAAAGCACTAAAAATATATTAATTTTAAAAGAGTGCATTTTTTTAGAATCCAAATTATTATGAAATATAAAATATTTAATAATAATTGTTTTTCAAAACGAAATATTTAAAAACAAACTTTAATAAACTTAGTGTTTAAATAAACAATATTATTATTTTATTACTTACGTGTTAAACTATATAAACTTTTAATCATATTATTATTGACTATTTCTTATTTTTTTTAATTTAACTTGTGTAATACACGGGGTACTAACCTAGTATAGTAATATATCAAAAAGGTGGATAACAAACAATGAAAATGAAGTCTTAGGTTTACTTGAAGTTATCAAAAAGGTGGATAACAAACAATCAACTTTTTTTTTTTCTTTTTGGGAATTCTTACGCTTAGGCCGTTGGGATATTTTCAAAATTAATCATACCATTTCATTCTTTTTTTCTAAATTGATTACGTACCCTTTTTTTTTTTTGTTGGAAATTTTAGTAAAATGAGTTTTTACTAAACTTTGGACCATAATAATTATATGTATTTGTTACGTATTTAATTATTAAAAACTAAGTTTATGTTCTATAATGTGAGAAGATCACAACGAACTAAACCGAGTCCAAAGAGGAGCTAAGATGAATGAGATATCGAAGCTTAAAAGTGTTTAGTTGTTGTAACCTTGGAAATGAATCAATTGTTGGAACCTTGGAAAGGAATCAGTGGTTCCGAGATTATCTGATCAGTGGTTCCGAAGGTTATCTGATCAGTGGTTCCGAGGTTATCTGATCAGTGGTTCCGAGGTTTTGTGTCAGTGTTTGCTATCAATGGTTGTTATCAGTGGTTGCTTTCCATGGTTGCGAACAATGGTTGTTTATCAGTTGTTAAAGAAACACCAGTTATTGCATTAAATGATCAGTTTTGACTGACTAATTTAATTTTATGACTGTTAGAAGAAATTAATTGGTTGTTTAAAGAGCAGACTTTAATTCTTGCTGTTTTAGGTACTGATCTATCTGTATAAATACAAGGTTGTGTACTTTGGTTGATACATACAAAAACACAAAAATACACACTTTCTTCTACAATCTATTCTGTTATCTATACTTTTGTTTCAGGTGCTAGGTTAACTTCGGCAGTACATACTGCTTAGGCAGTTGTACCCTGGGAGACAGACGAGATTCACATTGGTGGCCCGAAATATGTTTTAAGGGACCTCTGTTGAACAGAAATCCTCAGCCAACACCTTTTCTTTTTCTGTTATGGTTTTATTCTTTTGGTCTTCATTGTAATTATATTTTTCATTGAAAGTGTTTGAGCATTCTGTTTTATTTGAAAATGTATTCTAATTTGAAATATTAAAGTAATAAAATATTTGTATTATTCTGTGAATGGTGCTCCTACATTTTTTACAATTTTACGCTTACGTAGTAGTGTTCATGAAATTCAAATTGTATCTGAAACTCGAAAAAATCGATTCGAGTTAGATATTCAGATATTCGGATAGATTTGAATAGGATATCTGTTTTTCTTTGTGATGAATTATATAATATGACTATTAATTAAAGAATAATAATAATAATAATATAACGTATTTTTTTAAAAACTTTGCGACAATTTAATTTATTGTTTTAAGTTGAATTGATAGTTGTTATAACTGGGTTTTCTTTTTTGTTTTGATATTTGTGATTTCATCATTGCATCATGGTAATATGACTCAATATTTTTTTGTGAGACACAAGTATTAGGCTATTTTATTTTTTATTCTTATTTTAAAAACTTTTATGTTTTACGATTGATGATGTTTTCATATCGGCCAACCACTTTTGTTTTTTTACTCTTATTTTTAATACTTTTGTATTTTACGACTTATGGTTTATTTTTAAAGCTTTTGTGCTTTACAATTTATGTCTTACGATATGGTGGCAACTTTTATCTGATCCAAGGTTTGATATTTTAGATTATGTTTTTATCCAATTCAATACAAGATTACCGCCACAACGCGGCGGGTAAAGCCCTAGTTTTGATTCAAATTTCAATCCAAACAACATTTTAAACTTAGCTTTCACATTTCTCAAATTTATTTTTATAACATTGTAACTTACTTTTTTTTTTATCTAGGATTTATTAGTGGGTTTTTTTTCGTATCTCAGTTTTACCATCAAATCAAATTGAGTTGAGATTCTAAACAAAATCAAAAGTTAATCAATTTTACGCTGTCAAGGCATGTTATTTTTATTTGTATTTTGATACTAGGGACCGTCTACATATTTTAATATTTGACATCATTAATTATATATTGCATATGTTTCTCAAAAGTTGTCACTTTTGCAACAAGACAAGCTTTTGTGTTTTACATCGGAGTAAGGAATAAGAACACATGTGATTTTTTGTTATATATGTGCGTGATTATGTCTACATATTGATGATAAGATAGCTGGTGCAAAATACTATTTATCTGAAAAACAACAAAATATGTATCAACCTTAATCCTTTCGAAGCCGATGTTCTTACGTACCATCTATATTGTTTTGTAAGACATACACCTCTAGATACACGGAAACTCCGTGGAATAGGTAAACCCCCGCTCCCCTTTCCATTGGGATCGAGCCCGTGATAAACCATAAACTGATCATTCACTTGGTGTCCTTCAAATAATTTGTCAAATATGGATTCGAACCCCTGACCTTTACTATAAAAGATAAGAGCTCTAACTAACAACTAGCCTGAGTTTAAGATATCTATTCGGTGTCTTCTTATTTTGTCAGTCAAATTTTCAACTAATTTGTGCATATTGACATTCTGAAAATAAATAAAAGAAGCTCTCACAAAAGTTTAAATATGAATTGTTATTATTATAAACTAGATGGTGCTTGGCGCGCGTTGCCGCGCAAATTTAACACCTTCGTTTTGACTCGGGAACGAACTCAAAAGTAAAAAAACCATCAACGGATAAAGAGTCGTGACTATAAACAAACCTATTATGAGCCAAGAAGTAAAACAAAAGAAAAAAAAACTAAATAGAACCTTTGGAAAAACATCTCAAACTCTCGTGTTATGAGAAATTGTAATGGGTTATCTAAAAGAATTTAAAAAAAATGAATTTCTCATGAAAAATAAAGAAAAAAATGAATTTATCACGGAAAATGAATTTATCTTACGAAAAAATGAATATCTCCTGAGAAAATGAACAGGGAAAATGAATTTATCTAGCGAAAAAAAGAAAATCTCGTGAGAAATGAATTTCTCGCGAAATTGTAATGGTTTATCTAAAAGATTTTCTCACGAAAAATGAATTTCTCACGAAAAAATAAAGAAAAAAATGAATTTCTCACGGAAAATGAATTTATCTTGCGAAAAAATGAATATCTCGTGAGAAAATGAACACGTAAAATGAATTTATCTCGCGAAAAAATGAATATCTCGTGCGAAAATGAATTTATCTGGCGAAAAAATGAAGTTCTTGCGAAAAAACGAATATCTCGCTAGTAAATGAACACGAAAAATGAATTTATCTTGAGAAAAAATGAATATATCGTGCGGAAAATGAATTTATCGCGAGAAATCAATATCTCGCGATATTTACTATTCATAATTTAGTTTTGTATATATAGATAATAATATTTTAAAACCAAAACTGTATATTACATTGTCTCGTCTATGCATTCGTTGGTTTTAATAATCAGTTAGAGTTGAAAGTATCTAAAACGTTCTAAAACTAATATAATTTTAAACATTAATCTTCTAAACATTAACAATGTCAAGTTAAAATATGGACAATCCTAAACGTAAAACAATTTCAATAATAGATAATTAAATATTGAACAAATCTACAAATTTGGTTGACCGGCACATTCAAAACTAGCTAAAAAAAATATAGATGGTTTAGCTTTAACCATCGAGAGACCATAGCATGCAAACCGAACTGATAAGATGGCCGATCTTGGGTGTGACTGGTCGGTTCGATGCTGGCTAGCTAGTTTAATTGGTCGTTTCAAAACATTGGTTGAAAATGCTTGAAAAGGAGGGTGTAATCGAATTAACTTAATTAATAAATTATTTGAGACCATATTGGTAAAAAAACTTAAATGAGTTTGACTTTGAGCTCAAGCCCTGAAATAAGTTTGTTTACTTAACGAGCTTAAGCTAGAACTTTACATATCTAGCTCGCAAAAGTAAAGGATTTTTTTATATTTATATAACTTTTATTTAACCAAATAAGTGTATATTTATGTATGAAATTAAATAATTATATAATATATGTTATCTTACATATGAAAATATATTATATTTGTAAGCCCCTAAATCCACCCACGTTTGACACGTGTTTTTAAAACAACAACAGAGTTTAGGTCCCAGATTTTTCAAACCATCAAATGTAATTAACACATTAACATCCCATTTACATACGACTTTACAAAAGATTGATGTTATATAAACATTCAACAACCAATTTACTTTTAAAGTTATTCGCCAAAAACTTTGTTTCAAAACAACAAAGATTAAACCCCAAAATATGTTTGATCCAAATCCTTGCAAAACGATCCGATCACATCCGCCTTCAACCCTCCCGTTCACCTGAAAACACTATAATTAAGTCACCGTTAGTTCGTTAGAACTAAGTAAGATCACCCCTTTCGTGGCCCCAAGCTTCCACCAAGCTTAAACACCATTTAACATCACCTAATAGCTCCCATTAATCCATAGAAACTAAGTAAATTAATTCCCAAGGGTTCCCCAAGTCAAAAGGGTCAAAAAAACTCAAAATTTGGTCATGGCCGTAAGCTGGGCCGTAAACCCGAGAGCTCTGGCCGTAAGTTACTCCCAGCCTAGACCCAGGCCGTAAGTTACTCCCAGACCGCCGTAACTTACTCCCAGACCTGTACAAATATGCAGATTTTCAGTTTTTTTCTGCGTTTTGACCCGTACCGACCCCCAGAATCATTCCCACTCAATTCCGATCATTTCAATACTCCCATATACATGTCATAACACCATATGAACATAAAAATCCAACTTCGATCACCTTTTTATGACAATAATAATAATAACAACAAACGATTTTCTAACGGGTCGTTTTCACCCAATTCACCAATTAAATCTTGTTACACCCAAGATTTCTCAAGTTTAAGCAAATCACACCACTTGTGATTAAATAAACTTGATTTCACCAATCAAGGACATTCACACACCTTGTAAAAAGTCTTTTTTAATGATCACACCACTTGTGATTCATTACACCAATTTGAGTCAACCTCAATTATAATTCACACACCTTGTGAACTAATTCAAATTATTCAACACACATATAATTAAACACCAAGTCAATCATAGACAAGCATTTAAACACCATAACAACAATAATCAAGCAATATATCTCCTATTGCTTACATTTGTCTATCAACAAATACTCCATGACTTATTCACCATAAAGTCAAATCTTCTACAAAACATTCATATATGTAAAGCACCATTACACATAATTAGTAGAAGAGTTGGGTGACTTACGCGTAAACAACAAATATTTACTAACGAGTCGTTCTCACCCAAGCAACCAAAAACATCCTATCACACCTAGGATTCTCAAGTTAAGCAATCACACCACTAGTGATTCACTAAACTTTAGTTCACCAATTTAGGAGGTTCACACCACTTGTGATTCATTCCCCTATATAAACTCCAACTAACAATGGCAATTTCACACCACTTGTGAATTCCTCCAAAAGTTTCACACAATATGTGAAACAACTACAATTATACATAGATAAGCAATGTTTCTTCTATTGCCTATCCTTAACAAACATCAAGTATACAACACCAATTCACCAAAGGTCATTATCAAATGTATTTTCTACATACATCTCAAACACTCATAGTTACACATATACATACACACCATTGCATGTGCTAATTATATGAGTTGGATGACTTACCTCGCTCCAATGAGTTATCCTCTACAACAATTTCCTTCTCGGGTCGTTTGATTTCACCATTGCTTCCTATTATCACAACTTGTAGGTTTAACAATAAAGTTGAATTCAACTAGTCAAATTTACACCTATTTGACCCATTATCACCATTTTTGATTTTATACATTCATTTTTCATATCACCATATACTTAAAACTAAGTTTTAAGTTAACACCTTAATTGGCATTTTATCAAACACCTCATATGCACACTTTTATCTACTTGTGATCATTGATCATTAACATATCTATCAAACTCCATTTTTATTCATAAGATGAACAAGTTCATCATGTACACCAACAAACTACAACAACTTTGTTGAATCATCAAATCCCTAATTTTTAAACTAACTTTAATCTCCTAGTTTATATACCCCATGAACTATACAAAACCCCATTCATCATATTACATCTACATGCAAGATAACTGTAACACCCCAACCCGGCTAGGGCTGACGTGTCACTATTACAGAGATCAGAACAATTCATTTTCTCTATTTAATGAATTTAACCCTAAATAAATACATAGTTTGACTAAAATAATACCAATACCTAATTACATCACTTATTAACAAAATTAATTTAAACTCTCAAATCTCTTTATCTTCTCTTCACACATTCCATGGATCCCACGTGTACCTGTTATAGAAATGAAGAAAACAACAACAAAAAAATACGGCTGAGCCAAAAAATTGCTCAGTAACGGAAGAAAAATAGTAATGATGAGAAATCTAAAAAAAAAACGATTACAAAAGCGGCAAAAGATAGTGGTGGCAAAGAAAGTGGAAGCATTTCAACTATAATAACGAATGTCAGAACGAACTAACCATACGATCAACAATTTCAATTAATCAGAACGAATACATAATCAAATAATTCGTATGGTAAGGAGATACCCATTTGAGCACAAACAAAACAAAACAAATGTTGTACACAGACCCGTCGGCCTAATGTACCAAATTGTGAGCTGTATGTGGGCACACACCAACACTCACCAAAACGAAACAATTATCCTAGGACCAGTCCATACGCCTCTTCAAAATTCAGTGGGTGCACAATTGTACTATCATAGTACTAAATAGAGACGCCGTGAAACAGTCACACCGTCACGGATAGTGCTACGCCATTGATGCCCCAATGACGCACCGGTAGAATCACCTACCGGAGGCTTTGCTCGGGTATCGGAATCAAAACAATTAAAGGATGCAACAAATCGAATATCTAAAAACAATTGTATCAAATAATCTTTTAAATCAATATAACGGAACATGCGATAATGAATACAAATTCTATAATTATATCGCATGCAAAATCAATCAGAATTAGAACTAACGGATGCTCGAAACCAAACGGTTTAACCTAATGAAACGAATCGAACAACTGAGACAACAAATTATACTATGAGTTAAATAAACGAAATCCGTACCTTAAAACGTAAATCACGACTGTAATATGTCCTATTCTTGATGAAATCGTCGTGCAAAACCTATAATATCATCAGTCTCTATTAAAATAAAAGTCCTATATAGCCCATGTGTTATCGTTAGCCAGTTTGTTTTCGTAAGGAATTAATAACTAAAGTTGATTAAATTTATGAAATTCTCATATGCCTTCAGTGCCTTGTATATCCACAAAGTCTTTTATAGCTTACCATTTAGGAAATCGCATTGCAATTATATATACGATCAATTAAAAATTCCACTATACAAATCATCTTGGTCAAATTACAAAACGTGGATTTGAAGAAACAGATTATATTTCAAATAGGTTCATCTAATTAGATTATCACTCAAACTAAACCAATTTGTTTACTGATATTGCGTGTGCATTGCATGTCCATGCATATGCCATTCAATAAAAATATCATGTCATAATTCCTTTCAAAACAACTAACAATTTAAAAAGAATAATGTTTACCTCGTTGTTGATATCAACTAACAAACACGATAGCGTTCGAATATAAAACTCAACTATGCTGCATCGACGTTCGCGGCTAAAATGCTAAAAAGAAAAAACCCCCGACATGGTCCGATGAGTCATGAGGTGAACAACAATGGTAGTACTCGAGCATGATGCAAGCGTTGGCGGTTTCACTTGTGGTTTTGTGCTACTTAAAAGAGACTCAACTCTTGCCCAAACATCATGATGGAGTTCGATTGGTAATTTCAGCGGCTAAGGTAGGAACGCAATGGTACATCAAACAACGGACATAGAACAAGGAAGAGGTAGATATCTTATAACCAAGCGAAAAAAATGATCGACTTATAAAAATCAAAATAGGTTTTAAATATTTTCGGTTACTAGAGTCCCAATAAAGTTTCTTGATTAAATTGGCATATAAAGAGACCCATTCATGTTTATGAGTTTCGGTTACTAAGTTGCTATTCAAACCGTTGCCACCTTTGAATATCGTTGGCCTATTATATCCCCGAAGTTGTGCATTTGCATTTTATATTCAAAATTTTGAGATTACATAATCTGATTCATGATTATATATTTAAATATCATCTCATTTTATTTCACTATATGGAACTCTAATAATAATAATAATCAGGTTATTTATTAAGATATTGTAGACTTCAAATTTTCAAATTTGATTTTTATTATGAATTTACCATCCCCAATTCGTCATATTATTATCACTTTTATAATTTCTAGATTTTACAACACTACCTCTCTTAAAGAAAATTTCGTCCTCGAAATTGAAATTTATAATTTATTGTTTCTCAACAAATATATATATATTAGAAGACATTTCTTTTATAATTCATAAATTTCTACAATGAGGATTAATGAGGATTAATTATTGTTAAAACAGCTAAAACAATGAGGATTAATTAGTTTTTTTTTTTTTACTTTTTTTTTAATGGGTATTATAATTCTACCCTCCTTAAAATTTTCTTCCTAGAATTTAACATCAATTTTACAAATTAGCAAAGATAATTTCTAATAGAGAAATCATATCCAAAGACAATAATAACAAATATCGATTTCTCAGTCACAAATAACAAAACGAACTATGTCTTTTAAAATCATTTCGCAAAAATAATCCTGTTGAAACAACTACTTAATAGCGGTCTAGGCACGTCAAATAAAACAAAGACAAACATGTTTCAAAATACTTTGTCATCATATGACATATTATTCTCTGGTTCTCTTGATCATGCATTATTGTTTTGCGCGTGGTCTGCTTCGTTAGTTGTCAATGCAAAAACTCTCCCACCAGTATTAACAGGTGCATTAGTCGCTTCATTGTTCCCATTTCTTCGAGGCTTTGGGTTTTTGCAATCCTTAGCAATATGACCAATTTGTCCACACTGAAAACATGCTCCTGTCAGTCTATAGCACGTGCCATGATGCATTTTCCCACAATGTTTGCATGCCTCGCGAAAATTGTTCTTGTTGTTTCTTTCTTGGTTTGGTGGTTGATACACCTGCATTTGGGTCTGACGGTTAGGGCTATTTGATGGAATCTTCTTGTTTTCAGAAAAAGTATGATTATAATCATCACGATTTCTTTTTCGGTTCTCACCGGTAGAAGTCGTCTTCTCTGCCAACTCTAATGTCTGAACAGCATCAGCAACCTCTGTGATGTTATCAAACTTATTCATCACAATCAACTTCCTAAACTTTTCACATACTGCCCATTTAATCTTGTTAGCTTGGACCTGTTGGTTTCCAGCAGCCTCTCCCAGAAAACTAGCCAATCTTGTGAATCGAGCCATGAATTCTCTCATCGGCTCATCTTCCTTTTGTGCAATTGTAGCATATTCCCGATAATACTTTTCTTGATGTGAAGTTGAAAAATACTGACGATAAAATACTTCTTTAAACTCATCCCAAGTCAAAGTAGCCGCATATGAATCTCCGCCATGAGCATGCTTGATTCCCCTCCACCAAGACTGTGCATCATCTTCGAGCTTATAAGCTGGTAATCTTACTTTGAATTGTTCCTCAACTCCCAGGACTTCAAAAATCTTCTCGACATGCATTATCCAGTTACAAGCATCCATGGGATCAGGTGCAGATGCAAAAGATCGTGGCTTTTGTTTTTGAAACCTTGATAGCCAAACATGAATTCCAGATGTGTTGTCGGTATGAGTGTCTGGACCATATGGTGGAGGATCAGGAATAGGAGGAGGTGGATACAACGGAGGAGGTGGTGGTGGTGGAAAGTTCCTCGTAGGATTCAACAGGTGTACAATTGTTTCCATTATATCTGGAAGTCGTTCATTAAAAGCTCGATTGATCGCGTCTACGATCGCATGGTCTGTTTGCGTGTTCTCAGAAGACATCTGAAACATATTATACGATTTAGGAAATAGTGTTGTCTAATCAAAACTTTTGAATCCTAACCCAATGTCTACCCATTAATCTCACGTGTTTTAATTATTTAGTTAAGGTTTTCTACAGGAAAGAGCAATAGCACTGATACCATAACTGTAACACCCCAACCCGGCTAGGGCTGACGTGTCACTATTACAGAGATCAGAACAATTCATTTTCTCTATTTAATGAATTTAACCCTAAATAAATACATAGTTTGACTAAAATAATACCAATACCTAATTACATCACTTATTAACAAAATTAATTTAAACTCTCAAATCTCTTTATCTTCTCTTCACACATTCCATGGATCCCACGTGTACCTGTTATAGAAATGAAGAAAACAACAACAAAAAAATACGGCTGAGCCAAAAAATTGCTCAGTAACGGAAGAAAAATAGTAATGATGAGAAATCTAAAAAAAAACGATTACAAAAGCGGCAAAAGATAGTGGTGGCAAAGAAAGTGGAAGCATTTCAACTATAATAACGAATGTCAGAACGAACTAACCATACGATCAACAATTTCAATTAATCAGAACGAATACATAATCAAATAATTCGTATGGTAAGGAGATACCCATTTGAGCACAAACAAAACAAAACAAATGTTGTACACAGACCCGTCGGCCTAATGTACCAAATTGTGAGCTGTATGTGGGCACACACCAACACTCACCAAAACGAAACAATTATCCTAGGACCAGTCCATACGCCTCTTCAAAATTCAGTGGGTGCACAATTGTACTATCATAGTACTAAATAGAGACGCCGTGAACCAGTCACACCGTCACGGATAGTGCTACGCCATTGATGCCCCAATGACGCACCGGTAGAATCACCTACCGGAGGCTTTGCTCGGGTATCGGAATCAAAACAATTAAAGGATGCAACAAATCGAATATCTAAAAACAATTGTATCAAATAATCTTTTAAATCAATATAACGGAACATGCGATAATGAATACAAATTCTATAATTATATCGCATGCAAAATCAATCAGAATTAGAACTAACGGATGCTCGAAACCAAACGGTTTAACCTAATGAAACGAATCGAACAACTGAGACAACAAATTATACTATGAGTTAAATAAACGAAATCCGTACCTTAAAACGTAAATCACGACTGTAATATGTCCTATTCTTGATGAAATCGTCGTGCAAAACCTATAATATCATCAGTCTCTATTAAAATAAAAGTCCTATATAGCCCATGTGTTATCGTTAGCCAGTTTGTTTTCGTAAGGAATTAATAACTAAAGTTGATTAAATTTATGAAATTCTCATATGCCTTCAGTGCCTTGTATATCCACAAAGTCTTTTATAGCTTACCATTTAGGAAATCGCATTGCAATTATATATACGATCAATTAAAAATTCCACTATACAAATCATCTTGGTCAAATTACAAAACGTGGATTTGAAGAAATAGATTATATTTCAAATAGGTTCATCTAATTAGATTATCACTCAAACTAAACCAATTTGTTTACTGATATTGCGTGTGCATTGCATGTCCATGCATATGCCATTCAATAAAAATATCATGTCATAATTCCTTTCAAAACAACTAACAATTTAAAAAGAATAATGTTTACCTCGTTGTTGATATCAACTAACAAACACGATAGCGTTCGAATATAAAACTCAACTATGCTGCATCGACGTTCGCGGCTAAAATGCTAAAAAGAAAAACCCCCGACATGGTCCGATGAGTCATGAGGTGAACAACAATGGTAGTACTCGAGCATGATGCAAGCGTTGGCGGTTTCACTTGTGGTTTTGTGCTACTTAAAAGAGACTCAACTCTTGCCCAAACTTCATGATGGAGTTCGATTGGTAATTTCAGCGGCTAAGGTAGGAACGCAATGGTACATCAAACAACGGACATAGAACAAGGAAGAGGTAGATATCTTATAACCAAGCGAAAAAAATGATCGACTTATAAAAATCAAAATAGGTTTTAAATATTTTCGGTTACTAGAGTCCCAATAAAGTTTCTTGATTAAATTGGCATATAAAGAGACCCATTCATGTTTATGAGTTTCGGTTACTAAGTTGCTATTCAAACCGTTGCCACCTTTGAATATCGTTGGCCTATTATATCCCCGAAGTTGTGCATTTGCATTTTATATTCAAAATTTTGAGATTACATAATCTGATTCATGATTATATATTTAAATATCATCTCATTTTATTTCACTATATGGAACTCTAATAATAATAATAATAATCAGGTTATTTATTAAGATATTGTAGACTTCAAATTTTCAAATTTGATTTTTATTATGAATTTACCATCCCCAATTCGTCATATTATTATCACTTTTATAATTTCTAGATTTTACAACACTACCTCTCTTAAAGAAAATTTCGTCCTCGAAATTGAAATTTATAATTTATTGTTTCTCAACAAATATATATATATTAGAAGACATTTCTTTTATAATTCATAAATTTCTACAATGAGGATTAATGAGGATTAATTATTGTTAAAACAGCTAAAACAATGAGGATTAATTAGTTTTTTTTTTTTTTACTTTTTTTTTAATGGGTATTATAATTCTACCATCCTTAAAATTTTCTTCCTAGAATTTAACATCAATTTTACAAATTAGCAAAGATAATTTCTAATAGAGAAATCATATCCAAAGACAATAATAACAAATATCGATTTCTCAGTCACAAATAACAAAACGAACCATGTCTTTTAAAATCATTTCGCAAAAATAATCCTGTTGAAACAACTACTTAATAGCGGTCTAGGCACGTCAAATAAAACAAAGACAAACATGTTTCAAAATACTTTGTCATCATATGACATATTATTCTCTGGTTCTCTTGATCATGCATTATTGTTTTGCGCGTGGTCTGCTTCGTTAGTTGTCAATGCAAAAACTCTCCCACCAGTATTAACAGGTGCATTAGTCGCTTCATTGTTCCCATTTCTTCGAGGCTTTGGGTTTTTGCAATCCTTAGCAATATGACCAATTTGTCCACACTGAAAACATGCTCCTGTCAGTCTATAGCACGTGCCATGATGCATTTTCCCACAATGTTTGCATGCCTCGCGAAAATTGTTCTTGTTGTTTCTTTCTTGGTTTGGTGGTTGATACACCTGCATTTGGGTCTGACGGTTAGGGCTATTTGATGGAATCTTCTTGTTTTCAGAAAAAGTATGATTATAATCATCACGATTTCTTTTTCGGTTCTCACCGGTAGAAGTCGTCTTCTCTGCCAACTCTAATGTCTGAACAGCATCAGCAACCTCTGTGATGTTATCAAACTTATTCATCACAATCAACTTCCTAAACTTTTCACATACTGCCCATTTAATCTTGTTAGCTTGGACCTGTTGGTTTCCAGCAGCCTCTCCCAGAAAACTAGCCAATCTTGTGAATCGAGCCATGAATTCTCTCATCGGCTCATCTTCCTTTTGTGCAATTGTAGCATATTCCCGATAATACTTTTCTTGATGTGAAGTTGAAAAATACTGACGATAAAATACTTCTTTAAACTCATCCCAAGTCAAAGTAGCCGCATATGAATCTCCGCCATGAGCATGCTTGATTCCCCTCCAACAAGACTGTGCATCATCTTCGAGCTTATAAGCTGGTAATCTTACTTTGAATTGTTCCTCAACTCCCAGGACTTCAAAAATCTTCTCGACATGCATTATCCAGTTACAAGCATCCATGGGATCAGGTGCAGATGCAAAAGATCGTGGCTTTTGTTTTTGAAACCTTGATAGCCAAACATGAATTCCAGATGTGTTGTCGGTATGAGTGTCTGGACCATATGGTGGAGGATCAGGAATAGGAGGAGGTGGATACAACGGAGGAGGTGGTGGTGGTGGAAAGTTCCTCGTAGGATTCAACAGGTGTACAATTGTTTCCATTATATCTGGAAGTCGTTCATTAAAAGCTCGATTGATCGCGTCTACGATCGCATGGTCTGTTTGCGTGTTCTCAGAAGACATCTGAAACATATTATACGATTTAGGAAATAGTGTTGTCTAATCAAAACTTTTGAATCCTAACCCAATGTCTACCCATTAATCTCACGTGTTTTAATTATTTAGTTAAGGTTTTCTACAGGAAAGAGCAATAGCTCTGATACCATAACTGTAACACCCCAACCCGGCTAGGGCTGACGTGTCACTATTACAGAGATCAGAACAATTCATTTTCTCTATTTAATGAATTTAACCCTAAATAAATACATAGTTTGACTAAAATAATACCAATACCTAATTACATCACTTATTAACAAAATTAATTTAAACTCTCAAATCTCTTTATCTTCTCTTCACACATTCCATGGATCCCACGTGTACCTGTTATAGAAATGAAGAAAACAACAACAAAAAAATACGGCTGAGCCAAAAAATTGCTCAGTAACGGAAGAAAAATAGTAATGATGAGAAATCTAAAAAAAAACGATTACAAAAGCGGCAAAAGATAGTGGTGGCAAAGAAAGTGGAAGCATTTCAACTATAATAACGAATGTCAGAACGAACTAACCATACGATCAACAATTTCAATTAATCAGAACGAATACATAATCAAATAATTCGTATGGTAAGGAGATACCCATTTGAGCACAAACAAAACAAAACAAATGTTGTACACAGACCCGTCGGCCTAATGTACCAAATTGTGAGCTGTATGTGGGCACACACCAACACTCACCAAAACGAAACAATTATCCTAGGACCAGTCCATACGCCTCTTCAAAATTCAGTGGGTGCACAATTGTACTATCATAGTACTAAATAGAGACGCCGTGAAACAGTCACACCGTCACGGATAGTGCTACGCCATTGATGCCCCAATGACGCACCGGTAGAATCACCTACCGGAGGCTTTGCTCGGGTATCGGAATCAAAACAATTAAAGGATGCAACAAATCGAATATCTAAAAACAATTGTATCAAATAATCTTTTAAATCAATATAACGGAACATGCGATAATGAATACAAATTCTATAATTATATCGCATGCAAAATCAATCAGAATTAGAACTAACGGATGCTCGAAACCAAACGGTTTAACCTAATGAAACGAATCGAACAACTGAGACAACAAATTATACTATGAGTTAAATAAACGAAATCCGTACCTTAAAACGTAAATCACGACTGTAATATGTCCTATTCTTGATGAAATCGTCGTGCAAAACCTATAATATCATCAGTCTCTATTAAAATAAAAGTCCTATATAGCCCATGTGTTATCGTTAGCCAGTTTGTTTTCGTAAGGAATTAATAACTAAAGTTGATTAAATTTATGAAATTCTCATATGCCTTCAGTGCCTTGTATATCCACAAAGTCTTTTATAGCTTACCATTTAGGAAATCGCATTGCAATTATATATACGATCAATTAAAAATTCCACTATACAAATCATCTTGGTCAAATTACAAAACGTGGATTTGAAGAAACAGATTATATTTCAAATAGGTTCATCTAATTAGATTATCACTCAAACTAAACCAATTTGTTTACTGATATTGCGTGTGCATTGCATGTCCATGCATATGCCATTCAATAAAAATATCATGTCATAATTCCTTTCAAAACAACTAACAATTTAAAAAGAATAATGTTTACCTCGTTGTTGATATCAACTAACAAACACGATAGCGTTCGAATATAAAACTCAACTATGCTGCATCGACGTTCGCGGCTAAAATGCTAAAAAGAAAAAACCCCCGACATGGTCCGATGAGTCATGAGGTGAACAACAATGGTAGTACTCGAGCATGATGCAAGCGTTGGCGGTTTCACTTGTGGTTTTGTGCTACTTAAAAGAGACTCAACTCTTGCCCAAACATCATGATGGAGTTCGATTGGTAATTTCAGCGGCTAAGGTAGGAACGCAATGGTACATCAAACAACGGACATAGAACAAGGAAGAGGTAGATATCTTATAACCAAGCGAAAAAAATGATCGACTTATAAAAATCAAAATAGGTTTTAAATATTTTCGGTTACTAGAGTCCCAATAAAGTTTCTTGATTAAATTGGCATATAAAGAGACCCATTCATGTTTATGAGTTTCGGTTACTAAGTTGCTATTCAAACCGTTGCCACCTTTGAATATCGTTGGCCTATTATATCCCCGAAGTTGTGCATTTGCATTTTATATTCAAAATTTTGAGATTACATAATCTGATTCATGATTATATATTTAAATATCATCTCATTTTATTTCACTATATGGAACTCTAATAATAATAATAATCAGGTTATTTATTAAGATATTGTAGACTTCAAATTTTCAAATTTGATTTTTATTATGAATTTACCATCCCCAATTCGTCATATTATTATCACTTTTATAATTTCTAGATTTTACAATAATGAACAAAATGTTGTTCCTAGATGATTATCACTATGAAATACAACATTTAGCACCCCCCCCCCCCCCAAATCCCAATTTAGAGTTTCACCCATTTTACTCACACCCCTATATGATACCCACGAAATTTACACCAAAAACACCCAAAATTTCATACCTTGTTGTAGTATGAAGCAAGAAGAACTTGAATCTTTAATTGCATGAAAGATTAGACCAAGATTAGGCAAGAATTTAGCCACAAATCTTGAAAACTTGATTTCTCCTCCTCCTCCCCCCTTTGGTCGACGTACACAACAAATCAAATGGGGTTCTCTCCTATTTTGACTAGTCAACCCCTTATGTTTACCACTTTGAGCTAATTACAATTTTAGCCCTCCAACTACTAGTTAAATCTAAATAGTTATTACTAACTAAGTTAAGTTAGTTAGCACCCACCATAATTTCAAAAGGATGAAATATAATTAAAACACCCATCAAATAATATTTAAAATAATTAAATCTTATAAAACACCAAATAATTAAAATAAACATAATTATACACCAATTATGTTCGTTTTATAATATTTCCCAAAAACGGGTCGTTACAATATTAAATAATTTAATAACAAACGAGCCAAGTTAACATGAAATATATTATATAAAATCTGTAATATTTCAAAAGAATTCGTAGGAATAATATTCAAATTCACAAATTCGATATTTAAAGAAGGTGATAGTCCAAGTTTCTTTTCAAAAATTGTTTCATATTACCTACACATACAAATTATACCCAAATCAATTAATTTTCTCATCATGACAACAAGTTTCAACTTTTAAATACTTATATGACTAAATCACATAAAATTTAATCATCTAACGTACAAGTGACATGTGAAGGATTGAGTCTAAATGAGAAAGCCATTGGAGTTAAGGTGTTGCTCACCTTTAAGTCAAAGATTCGAGCCCAACGATGACAGATTGATATAGAAAATTGTTTATAAAAAAAGAAAGTAATTTAACAAATAAGTATATATTGCCCATGAGTGATTGGATATTGCATTCAATTGTTAGTTGGTAATTGAATTTTATCATAGATAATACATGTTTACTTATTTTGGTATTAGTTATGGTTTAAATGAGCTTCATTATGGTAGCCAAAATTTCATAGGGGTAGTTGATAAAATTTCTTGAGGAACAGCTGAGATTAAATGGTATATATATATATATAACAAACAATGGAAATTTAATGGGTGTCGATCAACCCCTTGAATCCTAAGTAGATCTGCCTATGCATTCAAGGTTTGACTTATCTAACCATCTTGAGAACCCATACCCATTGACGTGTGCGAAAAGATGGAATACGTAAACCATTGTCTCTCAGTAGCGAACCCAGAAATTTTTTGCATGGGGGCGAAATTTTTTTAAGCAAAATCAGTTAGGGTTTAAACGAGTCATTTCAAAAAACATCAATTTTGTTCAAATTGAAATGAATTACACCTTAACAAATAATTTAATTGAATAATTTATGATGATTTTCTCATCAAATATATTATTAATCATTTTTACTAGTTTAAATCAATTATATTCACATAGTTTTTAAGCTACTTACTTGTTATAGGACAAGATTGTCAGGCTTATTTGTTCTTTACGAGGTTTTATTTTTTAAAATCTATTAAAACATATGTGTAGACTTTTTTAAGTAATTATTTATCTAAAAAACAAGTACAAGTATCACCTAAAGTTTCATCGAAGGTATGATTATGCAAATTTAACGGAGCCGATTGCTAAATATTAAAGGGGTTGGTTATAATTTTAAATATAGGGGAATGTTCTCCTAAAAGTCAATTTTGCATAAGAATGCTAAGAAAGATTTTCAAAAACACGAAAACCGACCCAAACAAACTCCGATTGAATTCGTTTTTGCATCATTGGAACCGGCTTGTTGAACCCTAAAATACAAACATTAAATTGTAAACAATAAACCCAAATACTAAAACCAAAACTTTAAAAACAAACCATAAACCTAAAGATAAAACCTAAAAAGCCAAAAACCAAGCCTAAAATCTAAACTTTCAAAATAGTTATTAAAGTTAAAACTTAAAGGCTAATATTGTAAGGTTCGATGAGACGATTCCAACGCCATCAAAATGAGTTCAATCAGAGTTCGTTAAGGTCGGTTTTAGAGGTTTTAAAAATCCATTTTAGCCTTTTTAGACAAAATAAACTTTTTATTTGATCTTTCCCCTTTAAATATATACTATTGGAAAAAAAAAAATGACGGTGTTTGACCCCCACATTAACACATATGTACGCCAATGGTCTCTCGTCATGTTTGAACACAGGATTAAAGCTCCAATTCGTCCCTTTAGACAGTCTTTTAATCAAACATACACCTCCATTGGAGAGGGAGGTCTCTTATCAAGTTATCATTGTCTGTTGAATATAAAACGGCCTATTTTATGTCACTTCCCATTTATTAGTACTAATTAAACCTTCTGTAACCGCCCCCGCATTCCTTGTTTCTATTAAATTCGTGCAAAAGTTTCAACAAGTGTTTAATAATTCATTTTTCACTTTTTCTCCTCAAATTAAACACGTGCTAAAATCCCTAAATACATAATACATTTATCACGGTGTTATTATTTCGTCACAAAATCCTTTTATATTTTGTCTTTAATTTGGCTTCTAGCATCATGAAGATGGCCTTGATCTTTACGCATTAGCTTTGGAATAGGTTGTATACAAACCGAATACTTCTATGGTTGGAAAATTAAGAATGAAATATCAACAAAATTGTAATCACGTACTTTTTTTTACATTCAATGTGTTATACATATTATTAATTTGGTTGTGTTAAAGGGACTCTTCATTCAACACGGTGTGTTCAAAATTTGTTTAAGAGATATGCTACATGGTGTTTTCAAAAGAAAAAAAAAAAAGGAAACCTATACCAAGTATAAACAATTTTATAAAAATACGAGAATGGTTTGTTTATGTCTTAATTAAGATGTTCTTACTTGATGCAACTCCATTTATAAAATTTTAAAAGTGATTTAAAACAAAGAATAACTTTTAGATTTTTGGCATGCTAATCATTTTTAAAATGGTATTATTGATGAGTTTTCTAATTCGTGTTGAGATAATATTATGTATCTAATGTAGTGTTTGATATGCATGAATGTAAGATGAACTAAAATGAGTTATTACACTAGAATAAAAAGAATCATGTTTGGTAATCACAAAGGAATGAAATCTACTATTCCTTAAGGATTATGATTCTCTTCGTGATTTTCATTACTTAGGTGGTGTTTGTTTTTTAAGAGGTAAAACATCTGCGGTCTGCGGACCACATCTGCAAACCTCTTTTGCAGAAGAGGTGGACCAAACATCTGCAAATCTCATCAAAGATGGTGTTTGTTTTCCAAAACCTCTTCAAACATAAAAACCTCTTCCCAACCCACCGTCCCCCAACCACACCGTCGACCATCGAAGACCCCACCCACCGCCGTCATCTCCGATCGCCCCCCCTCCACCTACCGTTGAGCCACCATATCCGACCATCGAAGGAACCCTCTGGTTCGCGACTAGGGCGGAGATCAAACGAAGGAACCCTCTGGAGATCGAACGAAGGACCATCCGTCGACCATCCAAAATCTTAGATCGAACGAAGGACCGACCTAGGGTTTCGATCGAACCATGGTTCGCGACTAGGGTGGTGGAGGAGACCGCGACGGTGGAGATCGAACGACCTAGGGTTTCGTCTCCCCTTTCCTCCGATCGAATCAAGGTTCGTGACTAGGGCGGTGGAGGAGGAGACCGCGACGGTGGAGGAGGAGACCGCGACTAGGGCGGTGGAGGAGGGCGGCGGCAGTGGAGGAGGGCGGCGGGCGGCGGTGGAGATCGGTGGTCTCCTGTTCGTCGATGGGAAGAAGAGGGAAAAGGGTTTGAAGAGGTTTGAAGAGGTTAGAAGATGATGGTCCATGTCTTCTCCAAGAAGAGGTTTCGCAGACGTTTTTTAATGAAATGTCTGCGAAAAAACAAACACCCTACATCTTTCCTTGGTCTGCGAGGTGCAGACAAAAGAGGTTAAAAGAGGTTTAGAAGCTCTTTTTTAGGAAAACAAACACCACCTTAGGTTCTTATTCCTTCATGGAATGGAATAATTTTTCTTAATTATATCTTATTTTTTACAATTACTTTGACCCAATCCATGAATCGACCTATGACCAAAACCATAACCCGACTCAAGAACCGAACCATTGCCCGACCCAATCCTTGATTGACCATTGGCTTGAACCATGAATCGACTCATGACCTGAACCATGACTCGAACCAAATCTGATGCTATGACCCGAACAATCACGTGACCCATGACCCAAATCATGATCAGACTCATAACCCAAATATGACCTGACCCATGAATTGTATTTCATTCATTTATCTTTTCATGTCTATTAAACAATCTTAAGTAAGCATTTACTTCATTTTATAAGATAACCAAACAAGACAGTTGAATGGTAATAATCAGATTATTTCCCTCGTCCATTCCAGTCTATCGGTCATTCCATTCTATCGGTCATTCCATTACCTCGTTTCAAACAAACCCTAACTAATATTTGACATTTTCAAACTCATCAATTCAAAATTATGAGGCGTTATTAGTTTACTAGTAATTTAACGCTCTTAAAATTGTATTTAATGCCAACAAATATTAAAAAAATTGAAAATTAAAATCTAATATTTCTAACAAAATGAAAAATCCAATAAAAGAAATTTTATAAAATATTTCAAAGAACACATATTTTTACCATGTCACTACTTTAAAACCAATTTTAAATGGTGCGGGTATTGAATGTTTGATCAACAAAATATATGATAATTTAAATATGCATTAAAAAAAGATCCCAAAATTTCAATAAAGCAAAAAAAAAAATTCTAAGTTAACTAAAATTCATTTAGTATTTTTGTTAAAAAAATATGGACCCAACATAAATATATGCACAGGACCAAGAACATTGAGTTTAGGTGGTAGCAAAGCACGGAACCCATTTGTGGCTTTATTAACTAATGTTTGAATTGAGAAGACTAAATGACAATGGATGTTACTCTATCAACTGAGCTTGGGAGTTATAGTATTTTTTTAACGCCCAAGCTTCTACGTTAGCTTCAGAATCAACATTTTCTCTTAGTTACAAGGTTTTATCGTTACGAATAACAAGACTTACTTCGGTGTGGATAGAGAAGAGCATTTTCTTAAGGAGTTAATTGGGTGCGGACACAAGAACCTCAAAGATGAAATAGTACTTCGAACAAAACCTCAAAGATGAAAAAGTACTTCGAACAAAAGTGCACAACGAGGAATTTGAAGAATGACTATCTCACTGTATATCTGATGATGAATTTTACTATAATGCTAAGAGCCATTCGCAATTCTCAATAGGACATATGGTGAAAATAAAATAAACAAATAAGATATTGTTTTTTTTAACAAATGTAATTATTTTGTTTCGGAAATTACAGAAAAGAAATAAATAAAACGAATTTATGCTATCTATTTTTATTTTTTATGCTATTATAAATTGTTTAAATAAAAAAATATATCAGGCTTGGTTAAAACCGGTTTCTAGACTAGAACCAGAACCAATCCTACCTAGCTAGTTCTGATGGGTAGGTTATCTCAATCCAAAGAATCGGTTCCTACCTTACTCCTCAACCAAACCACTTTACTGTATTTCCAGCCTTCAAAATAATTGGGACGAGTTTCATAAAAAACTAATTTGTGCACTTATATTGTTCATTTAATACGTAATTAAAGTAAAAAGAAGCAAATAAATGAATTATTAAAATTAATATTTTAATAAATAAACTTATATAATACACGAGTTTTAATTTTAATATTATATATAATTAATATGAAAGTTACTCTTCAACATTTTTTAAAGACTTGGTAAGTGTAGACTTTTTATGCCACCATGAGAAGTCGGCCATTTGACTTTACAAGCAAAACCCGTGATACGGTTTTCCTAAATCACAGCTTATATTAAACTAAATATTACATATTTTATATATATAAATAAATAATAATCTACTTAATTATCATAAAAACAACAGAATGCTTGTCAACCTTGATCGAACCTTCAACTAATATACTAAGATATCTATTCTATGTCTTCCTCTTATTCATTCAAGTTTTCAACATATTTGTGCATATTGACATCTTCTACCTGTAATAAACAAGTAACTCAAATGACACTTGTCAAATTCTTAAACCACATTTGACACATGTCATATTCTAACAATGTTATATACTTCTCTCTCATATTAATTGCTTATATATTCTCTTTCATATTAAATAAATAACTAATGATTTTAATTATACATTTTTATATTAATAATAATTTATTAATAAATTATAAATCAAATATTTTTATTAAAAATAGATTTTGAAAATAAAAATTATATAAAAACAATTTTTCTAAAAAAACAAAAACCAGAAGTTTAAGCAATAAGATTTGTATGTAAAAAAATAGTTTTTAATGCAATTTTAAAAATGAAATGTTAAAAAATAACTTAAATCTACTCATATTTTATTTAAAAAATCGTTTTTTGAATAGTAAATTTTTATTAATTAATATATAATATTTTTTTATACAATCCGAGTAACACACGGGATATTAACCTAGTTATGAAATAAATAAATAAAAATTTGTGTGATGGGAAAGTACCCCTTACAAAAGTTTGTATATTAATGGATCTATATATATACTTTTTAATAAATAAATGTTTTGAAGGACACATGTTTTTATATCACTTAAAAGCTAATTTTTTGTGTCCCGCTTTTATTGAATACTATATTATAAACTCGTGTATTACATAGGCTTTTTTGAATATATTTGTTATGTAATTTTATAATCCATATATTGGTCGATTAATTGAAAGAATTTTATTATATAGTATAATGTAATATAGTATTATAATTTGAAAAAACGTTAAGGACCGACGATTTCAGCAATGGACGGAAGGTTAGGGTTTGCACACATGACAAGTATGAATCAAATCAAATGGTATATTGATTAATCGAATGATTACATGATTGAATCCACATCATAAAAGAACATAGTGTTGCCGGGGAGAGATCGAGCATGATCTCTCCCCTTCTCGTGCTCAAAACCCTAGAACACTCTCAAACCTTAAACTCTCAAAAACTGAAAACTGGTATTTATAGGGGCTGAACTCCATTCGTACGAATAGAGCCATTCGTATGTTCATTCGTACGAATGGACCCTTACACATCAAATTCATTTGCATATGCTCCTGTGAACGACTCAGTTCCTAGTGTAACAACATACAAATAGATACAAGTGATTACAAATGAACAAATACTAATCTAAGCTATTTGACCAGCAGCGGACACCCAAAATATGCACCAACATAATTGCAATTTACAAATTAAAAGTCTCTTCTCCCATAAAGAAATAAATATTTTTTTAAATTCACAACAAAGTTTATAAGTTACTGAAATGTTGGTGAAGTGTATTTTTATAATTGTATTATAATACTACCCATCATATTAATCAGAACCATTTCTTTTGAATATATTTACTAAGGTTAGAGATGACATGTTGCTTCCAATGTCTAATGATACAAACTTTGATTGTTGAAGTTTAGTTATGAAAGTTAATTAAAGAGCGTAGAAATATTTGTAAGATCCATCTAACAATAATGAAGTGTAAGAAGAAGAAAAATCAAAAAGTGAGTTAAACAAAAATAAAATAAATGGGTGTAGCAAAAGGATTGAAACCAGCGAAAGCACATTAAGAAGAAACAAAACACAAGAAGAAGAGATAATTACAAGTATACTGGTTATTGTGTGGTGGCTGGTGAGAAAGATTTTCAATAGGGTTTTAAGTTGTGCGAATTGAGAAAATAATTGTGACTGTAGTGGTTAATCCAGGAATTTTTTCGATAAATTCATTATTTTTAGTGTGACACCCCGTAATTTACAGGTCAGCATCTGTTTTAATTAAATGTTTATTTATTTGATAATTGTATATGTGGCACTAAAATTAGTTTAATTTAGTGTGAAACGTGGCATGACAGTACAAACACTGACACAAACACGATAATTCGCTGAATTATCGCAACACGCGCACACATGTCTAAGAAGATACGAACGTTGGTGAACGTTTAAACACATCGTGTAACTAAACACTAGAAACATCGCAAAACGCTCAAACATTAAACTAGAGAGTTCAAACGATGCCAAAGAATGTTCCATAAGCGAGAAAACGTCGAAAAACGAGACAAACCATTGAAAATTGTCGAATGAGGCTCAACCGGGATCCTTGGCGGTACGCGATGGATGGGCGAGGATTTTGAATCCCGAAGGTAGCATTATGTTCCTTGTAGCATAAAAACACTCCTACACACATGCATGCACTAGATCATACATGCAAGCACTTATTCTACACATGCACGGAATTTTTGATGTTTGAATCTGGGTATGATGATATTGTTACTGATCTTGATGATCAAGAATGATTTGATGGTGTATTTTGATGATCCATAATGATTCATGATGTTGTAAATGGGTCATAATGCTTAACTTGATCATAGATGTTAAAATATCGACATGCATGCATGTTCTAAAGTATTCTAGATGATTTTGATTATTGAGAAATGATTTTTGATGATATTCAAGTACATTTGCAAGGTTTAACATGATGAAGATAGTCAAAAATGGGTTATTTGATGATCTTGCAAGTTGATGATTATGGTGGAATGAGCATGTTTAAATGATGATTTATGATATGTTATAATGATATATGACATAAAAATGGATTAGAAATGTCTAGGATGTTCATTTGATGAATATTTGGCAAAGTTACTATTTATAGTAACTTTATGTTTTTGAAAACTTGGTAGATGATGATACTAGGTGAAATATGATGTTAAAAGGATGCGCTATTGTTAATAATGAGGTTAGTAACATATATTAAGCATTAAGTCGATTAAGAGAATGTTAGAATGAAAAGTTGCCATTTTAGAAAACTTTATTGTATGAATTCTTAAATTAGGAATGTAAGACATGATTTGAACATGCAAAATGGCTTAAAATGATGCAATGTGATTATTGTATAGATAAGTTATGTGATTTTGTTGATAAACATGCCAAAACTTAGAAACTTTCCATATTAGGAAACTTTAATGATTAAAAATGGACTAATGTGTTTATTTGATCGCTTATGATAATGTGCTATGAATTAACATGATCACGTAAGGTTAATTAATATGTTAGAATCATTAAAAGGAAATGTGCTATGAAACTTTCTAAAAATGGAAATTACTATAAATAGTAAGTTTTCCATCAACACGAATTGCGTGTTTTGAACACAATGAGCACGATCACAAATGTTACACGAATCACAACCAACACACGAATCACAACCAACACACGATTCACCAACGGGTCGTTGACTTGACACGATCAAACACAGTCAAACACAGTCAAACACGATCTGACACGGTCAATGTGGACCGACATGGACTAACATAACAACCGAGGGTTGTTGAGCACAAACACGAGCACGAACACGGTCGCTTACAATAACTCACGTAAGCTATGCGATACAGGTAACCGGTGACCGACACGCCTACAAAGCAGGAGCTTACGCACTTTGTGATTTTCACTAAGGTGACTTTACGGCCCTCTCTTTAACTCTTTTACACACTTTTCAAATAGGGGGAGAATACTTGTTGAATCGAGTCAAACATTTATACTTATACAAACATATTGTGTATGCCGGTTTATTGGACAAACATAAGTGTTGTAATCGTAACAAGCCCTCGCAAAGTCTTACCGTTAATGTACAAACAACGAGGTGAGTATGAATAGATATGTTTGTGTGTGACGAACCCCATGTGGCACAATACTGAGTAGAGGTCGGGACATGTGAAATCTTGACCTATCTTGACATTTGGAGCCTATGGCTCGGGACTAACATTTGATAAACAGCATGACACGTGACAAACATTTTTTTATTATTATATATGTATAACAAAACCTGTGAACCCACCAACCTATGTGTTGACACATTTTCTTAACTTGTATTCTCAGGTAATTAGATGACTGGCATATGGACATGAATGCACTTAGAGAACGAGCATATGACTTGCATGCATTTCATGCCATTTGAAACAAACAATTCTATTTATATTATGTATTAAAACTATGCAGTGTCAGACAGTTTACTTTCCGCTGCATTTTAACTTATTACTTTCCGCTGCATTAAACATTTGTATTTTCACTGCAAGCTATTTTGGTTAACTTTTATGATTACAATCATTGTATTTTGAAACGCATATAGAGTCGTTCTATATGACCATGAGCTGTGATTTTGGTCACGTCACACCCATGTGGACTGACACCACACGTGGGAATTTGGGGGTGTGACATTTAGACACTTCAATTAGATAAAACCGGAGAAAAAAAATATCCAAGTCGTATAACATGAATATGATAGTATTTACGAATTAAAAATTACCTACAATTGCTCCCTTCAAGGTTTGATCTTTTGAAAACGTTGTATCACATCTTCGACTCAATCTTGATCTTACCCTTTCAATATAAGAAATGCAAGCATCATTTAAGTATCCATCACTCATACTATTACGCAAATCTGTCTTTAGATTTTCATTGATGAAAAACTTCTTTCAACACTAGTTGTTGCAACGGGTTAAACTAGTGATAAACTTATTAAATGATAAACTAACGGATAATTAATGTGTTTCTTGTTTCCATCATGCATTTGGCAAGATCAATTACCCAATTCAAGTTGGCAAACCGCATATCATTTTTCACATTGGAAATGTAGTAACCAAGCTCATGCACAAGCTTGTCTTTTTTAGCATCATCAAAATCATATGGATACATCTCGGCCAACTCTAGCAAGTTTAGATCATTCAAGTCAATTGTTGAGCCTTTATTACTTGAAGATGATGTTTAAAGGTTTGTTGAGGAGGCTCTTTTGAAAAATCAATCATCACACATAATACTTAATCAAGTGTTAATTTCACAAAATAGCTAGGCAAATCAATGAAAGTGTAAGTTGAAATTTGCTCACCAAACTGAAAAGGAGCGGCGGCCAGCTAATCGAACTGAAAAGGAGGAGCAAGCCCTAGAGCAAAAATACTTGCAAATCCTAAGTAGATAAAACAAAAATACTTCACTTAGACACACAGACTCGCAAAGTGAAGTTTTGACAGTAAAAACACTCACTGAGAAACAAACCAAATGGTCAAAGACTGGCGCACTTAGGGGTCACTGGTCTGAATGAGCAGGGTCATTCAGGACTTTGGGATAAGAGATGGAGAGGGTAGGAAGTGTGGAGATCATCGGCCGGAATCGGGAGTGGGGTGTTGGGCGTTGGGCTGAAGGGGTACCAAAATAAAACCCTAAGTGACTTTAGGCGATTATCTAAGGATTCATCCTTAAAATATTAATGGGTTCACCTACCATTTAAGTCTTTTGAAAATTCTTTTTCCTACTAATAATTCGAAACGTGGTGTGTTCTAATGAACCCACACCTCATATATAATAAAAAGTGAGGGTCTAACACCAGTAGAAAAACAAATATTTGCCATGGTTGTTTTTCTTTATTAGACGCTATTGCTTATTAAACCGCGTCTAAAAACCACCCAAAACTTTATAATAAATTAAAATATTTAAATTTGTTTAATTTTTGATTTTGTGTATTTTTAGACATGGTTACAACTATATTTGTCACGGTTAAGAACCACATCTAAAAATACTTTAAACTGCGTCTAAATAAGAATATTCTACTAGTGTAACAACCCAGTGTGAAGAAATACTAACCATCATCCTAACAAAAATAAGAGATTTAAAATCTTAAAAACAAGAAAAGACAAAGCTATTGAACAAAGCTAAATTTGTTGAAGAAAACTAAAAAGACAAAATTTGTTGAAAAAACTAAATTTTTATAAACAAAGCAATTAAAGTTAAGAAAGTTCTATCCTATTTAAATTTGAAAACGATACCTTGGTGATTAAAATAGGGGCACAATGACAAAAAATGACCATTTTGACCAAATCTTTAAACAAAATGACCCTTTGACTTTTCAATCACCAAAAAATGTCCATGCCTTTATGAGCGCCGGCGCCCGTATACTTACGGGCGGCCGCCTATGTGAGACCCAATGGGTTTTCGCCTTTTGTCCTTAACGGGCTCCCACGCCACTTAAAACTGACGAACGTCCGTTGAAAAATTAAGTTGTCACGGGCGTCGGGCCCATCCTGACACCTTTGTCACGGGCGTCCGCCCCTAAAAAAAAAAACTTTCGGTCAAATCACAGGCGCCCGGACCATCTACACCGGCGCCCGAACCGACTACACAGGCGCCCGAACCTAGTTACGGGCGTCCAACCCTTTTTTTCTCGGAAAACGTGTCACAGGCGGCCTCCTGTATCAAACAAGCGCCCGCCTGTACTTTTTTTTTAAACGACTTTTACATATCGTATATTCCATCTTTAACCTCCCAATTTCCGCCAATACAGAAAATAACTGTAAATTCCATTTTCAAAAGTACAGGCGGACGCCTGTAAAGTACAGGCGGGCGCCTGTGACATGTTTTCCGAGAAAAAAAGGGTTGGACGCTCGTAACTAGGTTCGGGCGTCTGTGTGGTCGGTTCGGGCGCCTGTGTAAATGGTCTGGGCGCCTGTGATTTGACCGAATTTTTTTTTTTAGGGGCGGACGTCCATGACAAAGGTGTCAGGGTGGGCCCGACGCCCGTGACAACTTAATTTTTCAACGGGCGTTCGTCAGATTTAAGGGGCGTGGGCGCCCGTTAAGGACAAATGGCGAAAACCCATTGGGTCTCACATAGGCAGCCGCCCGTAAGTATACGAGCGCCGACGCCCGTAAAGGCATGGTCATTTTGGTGATTGAAAAGTGAAAGGGTCATTTTGTTTAAAGATTTGGTCAAAATGGACATTTGTCATTTTTCCTTAAAATAGGACCAACTACATTAACCTTGTAAGCAAGCAACAACAATGATCTCTCTACTTTGGTCAACCGTGTTTCTGTGTCAGTGATTATACATAATCAAGTGTACTTATTAAAATTGGCTAAATATTATTTGACCGATATATATTTACATACGTGTTCAAAGATCTATCCACTTAGGTCAACCATATACTTACAGAACTTCCCAATCAAGAACACTTGTTTTTCTTTAATTCTTTGGATTCTTATACTGCTTCATAAGCTTTGTTGGCCCGAGTCAATGTAAAATTATTTTTTTTAAGTTTGATCTGTTACGAACAGTAATATTAGACCTGACAATCTTGACTCATACAAAGATAAATGGTAAGAATTATTGTATTATGGGTTGAAATGAATAACAATATGTATATATAATATATGATGGGTTAAAATGAGTAACTTAAAAATTAGGCTAGTATAATAGATTCAAATAAATAAAAATAATTAATAGCATATTTGATCATAGTTTTATTAAAAAATATTCCAATAGATTATTTGGTTCATTACAACTTATTTCAACTAAATTTTTGTTTATATATTTTTAGATTGTCACATGTCATATTCTTATTGATTCTTACTTTTCTTAAGTAAAAAACTTTTTTATTGGATTCAACCCATATATATAGGGGATGGTTCCATTGTTAACTCTCCCTTATATCGTTAACCCGTGTTAACCCGACATTTTTTGCCCGAATCTTTGTTGTTTTTTCATGGTTTTTGTTATACATAAATAGGGGGGTTTCTTTTTTGTGTTTTTGCTAATTCACCACCGTTTAGAAGTTATTTGCAAGTGTAAGTAAGTGTAAGTTACTTACATTAAGTGTAGTGTAAGTAACTTACACTTGTAAATAACTTCTAAACGGTGATGAATTAACAAAAACACAAAAAGAAACCCCATATTTATGTATAACAAAAACCATGAAAAAAAACTAAGATTCGGGCAAAAAATGTTGGGTTAACACGGGTTAACGATATAAGGGAGGGTTAACATTTGAACATCTCCCTATATATATATATATATATATATATATATGGGGTAAGGAACCGTTGTTAATTCATCTTAATTGCAGAAACCCATTGAATCCAACAAGATCAACCCAAATCTTAGGATTTTTCATGATCTTTATTATACGTGTACAAAATTATGTTCTTTTATATGTTTGTACAAATTTATCACCATTTGAGATTTAAAGCTAGTATAAGTTTGTGTTATATTGTAAATATTTATTTGTTACGACAGCTTACGCTAACGTATGATATCAAACGGTGATAAATTTGTACAAACATATAAAATAACATAGTATTGTACATGTATAATAAATATCATAAACAAAAAAAACAAAGATTTGAGATGATTTTATCGGAGTTAATCAGGTTTCCGCAAATAAGTTAGGTTATTATTTGATCCTAATCTTAAATATATATATAGGTAGGTAGGATCATATACACATAGATTTTCTTGTAAATAGTGTAGGAACCAATTAAGTGTTACATATGACAACTATTTAACAAATAGATGAGGGTAGTTTAGTACTTTGGTAACTAAAACGGTTAACGTCTGCTCCTAAAATCATGCAAATTTAATTTCAAAATTTAATTTATTGATTTATTGATTTAATCTCTTTTCTATAATTATATAAAATGTTTTTATGTGTGTTTAGTTTTTTTTTAATAATTAGCGCATTTTTTATTATCAGCTAATAACACATTATTTTTTTATAATTATCACTAATAGCACATATTAGTACAAAGAAAAACAAGCAAAAAAAAACCGATTGATTCCAGGTGTATAATTATGTATATATATGCAAATATGTACTAATAACACATAGCAAAACATACAAAAAATTACTGACAGATATATGATTATGCATATGTGTTGATATATGTTAATATGTGTAACATCAGTGCCGGACGTGTTGCCGGAACAGTGATCGCTACAGTAACTTCCACAGTAACTCAGGTACATATTTCGTGAAACTATGTTTATGCTATTTACATTTGATGCTTGACACGAAGCTATTATGTTATTGGTCTGAAATCTGACTTAAACCTTATAGTTTAACAGTCAGAAACACATCAGACAACACAATACTGACACATAGATGCTTGATTTGATGCTATTATGCATAAACGTATGTGAGGTTAAACAAAACGAAACCATAACGGTTATTGTTACAGAATGCTAAACCGACGAATTATTCGTATAGGTGACGATCTGTACGAATAAATCTGAAAGTTTAAAGTTCTGAAATAATGACTGGAAAGTAGAAAACAAGAATCATAAAGCCAAACCATCGACGTGTTCATTCGAATGACGATTCGAACGAATACGCGCGATGGTGACGTGTTCTGATGAAACGAAAACGAAAACGATACGAACGATCATAAATTCAAGGAAATATAATGTTTCCTGTTTTACAATTTTGAAACTCAATAGAAATAAATTTAAAAGAAACTATCTTAATTAAAATACGTAGAATACGCGAACAATTAACGAAACGCTTATCCGAACACCCCCGGGGTATTTAAACCCCAAATGAGAGCATTTATTTCATTTTCATGCTCAGTCTCTCTCTCTAAAGTACCCTATCCGTTCATCTCTCTCTCTCTAAAGTTCACCACCTTCAAACCACCATAACTCCTTCAATCTTGGGTGAAATCTCGTGTTTTTGGTGTCCACGCGAAGCTCTCGTCATCCTCTACATAGAAGTACAACTGGTCTAGAGTTTTATCCAGCCAAAATTGAGGTATGATCAAAAGAAAAATACAAAAATTAGGGTTTTCGTGACTCCTTTGTTCACCACACTCTAGCCGGCTAACCATTTTCCCTTGGACCACACTACTTCGAAACATCATCACAGCCTAACATCACCATGGGGACTGTAGTGCAGCAGCTCGAAGGAGAACATTGATGAACAGGTTCGTGGAGGACGAACCTGCATCATCATCAGCATACACGAACCTTCGGGTGAGAGGTGTAAACCGCGAACCTAGACGTGGTCACCGAACCTACAAGGCAACCCATCTCAGCAGCCGAACCCTATGGAAACACCGAACCTCTGCTGCACACCATAAGCCCCGAACCTCCTACATCTTCAGCGAACCTGTGGAGATGAACGAACCATGGACCGAACCTTCGACCTTCCCAAACCTGGTTGATCAGTCTAAGGCCGAATAGCAAGACCCAACAGTCGACCATTTGTTCAGCCCAAACATTGTATTCGGCCAACATACATTTTTGACCCATGCACTTATACACGAGCCAAGAAACTTGTGAATTGGCCCAGCATAAACCTTTCGGCCCAAACCTTTTTATTCAGCCCAATAGTGGCCCACATCATCTCATTTGGCCCACATACTCAACCCATATAATCATTCGGCCCAAG
Organism: Mikania micrantha; assembly: GCA_009363875.1. Lineage (NCBI taxonomy): Eukaryota > Viridiplantae > Streptophyta > Magnoliopsida > Asterales > Asteraceae > Mikania > Mikania micrantha. Next base: position 50,824,037 of record CM018684.1, read on the forward strand.
GCTCATTAATTCGACCTAATTAACTCGACGATATAAATAAGAACATATGTTAAACTCATAGGTGTTATACAAGGATTTCCTAAAATAATACAAAGGTGGTGGATTGGGAGTTAACTCATGAAATCTAAAACCTTATGTTTTTATAAAAATGGTGACATACATGACAAGTTTTTTCAGGAATAACAAAATCTAAGTGGAAGACCTTAAACTATAAACCCACGTTTATACTTGAGTGGACTTGCAAACTTATAGTTAACACGTTTAACTAACGTGTTACAATAAGGTGTTCTAACATTAACTACATTGGGTTAAGAAGACTAAGAACCTACAACAAATACACGGGGCCGAATGAAGACCGAGACTCACAAACGAAAACCAACTTTAGGATTTACACCTACACGCGCACAAATCCATACGATTTATACTTATGAATTACATACAACATGAAATCAATACAGGATCGTGAACACAACAATAAATCCAACAAAGAGCGCGTGCATTCTTAAGTTAAGCTAAGTCAACCACTACAAACACAAGGTGAGTTCATTTGTCCCTTTTCAAACATATTTGTTTTTAGCTCGGGACTGAGAAGCATGTTATACATTTTAAACAATTACTGAAATGTTTATAAAGTGCATTTACGCTTATTCATGATGCTTAAACTAATGCTATGTTTGAAACTCTTATTGGGGAAGCTAAAGACTTGAAGCTTAAACTTGATGCTTGATACTTATGCTATAAACTATATGCTCAGACTATATGTTCGGTGCTTACACTATAAACTTGAAGCTTAACTTGATGCTTGATACTTATGCTATAAACTCTATGCTCAGACTATATGCACAAAGCTTATGCTATAAACTCTATGCTTAAACTATATACACAATGCTAATGTGATGGGTTATGTGCTCAAACAATATGCAAATGCTTGAAACTATATGCTCGAAGCTATGATTGTGTGCGAGATGCTAAGCTTATATCTATTCATGGGCTACGTAATTGCTAAACACTGCTAGAGCAGAGCTTGTACCCATGCATTGAGATACGTGGAAGCTAAACTATGACGAGGCTAAGCTGTTATCTATATAAGAGACATGTAATTGCCAAACATTGCTAGAGCAAGGCTTGTGTCTGCTTATATGAGATATGTAATTGCTAAACTATTTGTGTGTGCACGGATTGTGTCTATGTATAAGATACGTAATTGCTAAACACTGCTAGAGCAGAGCTTGTATCTTTATATAGGAGACACGTAATTGCTAGACTATTCGGATGCTAAGCTTAAACAAATTCATGAGATACGTAATGGCTAAACACTGCTAGAGCAGAGCCTGTATCTAGCCGTGGGCTACGTAAATGCTAAACACTGCTAGAGCAGAGCTTGTACCCACGCATGAGATTGGTGAATGCTAAACTATGATGTGTGAAACTGTAACACCCCGACCGATGGTGGAAACGTCGGGATGCCTCGAGGGATGTGTAGATTGTTCAAAAGCTCGTGGGCATCTAAATTTAATCATCACATAACATTCCATTCATCAAATTAATTACACAAAAATCATGTCTATCATGAATTAAATACATCAATTACACAAAAGAATTAGCTGAACTAACTAAACTCTAATCGCCAGAATTTTAGTTAATTTTAGCTAAGTCCAAGATCCTATGTGATGATGTCCAAAAGTGAGAAGTTCATCTTCTTCAACCTACTTAGCTTCATCACCTGAAACATGTAAGAAAATCAAGTGTCAACTACGAAGTAGTTGGTGAGTAATCATAAGTTTTTATACTTAAAAGGTTATATAAAATGAATTTAAAAGTTTAAGTTTAAAAAATGGTTTTATAAAAGGTTTAGATAAAATGAGTATATATGCTTATGATTTTCTGAGAAAATCCACAAGAATACCTGCATGAGATAATCCAACCAATCTCCAAACTCAACAATCAAACACATACACAAACACATAATCACATATCCAATCAATCATAGTCAATCATAGATAATCAAAGTCAATAATAGATAATCAACCACACAACCAATCAACCAATCTCAACATCAATATTCTCAAATAATATATGTGACTATACATGGTCATTATGTAATTAACATAAGTTAAAAACATGATCCATGGAGTGGAAGCTATCCACGTGGCAATGCATGAAACCAATGCAATTGACCAAGGTCAAAGGCAATGTTTCACGAAGTCGTGATAATCCAAGTGACAATACATGTAATCCTTGTTATTGACCGCAGTCAATGACAATGTTACACGAATATATGCATATAAGTGATAATCCATAAGTAATGATAATTCAATATTGTGAATATCATATTGATAAACAGGTATTAGCCTTGTGTTATCAAAATAATATTTGAATTGGTATACATGTTTCACCTCCGAGTTTTTAAAACAAAACAGTTTAAAGAAAGGGAGGTTATGAGAACTCACCTGAAGTCCTGAGAATCTGTGTTCTCGTATTATGCGCGCTCACGTATGTAAACTCAAGCAACTCAAAGATCTGTAATTAGTGTGATTTCCACTTTTATAAGCATAAGCGTTTCATACCCAATTAATGTCTATATTAGTTTACTTTAACCCGTTTGTATTTTATTAACTTAGTGTGTTTATTCTAAGTTGTAACGGATTACCCAACTTCTTATAAGTGTTCATTATTAAAGATAGTTAGACTTGCTAGTTGCTAACTATCCTATAATGATGCAATTTTTTGTGATATCATAGATATATCCTCACATGCATAATCAATTACTCTAACCACCTTAATTTGAGTTAGTGATTCTTTAAATTCCAATTTAATAACTTCTATACACTAAGTTAATCATAATTCGAGTTCTATATATGTGTACTTCTTAGTTTCTTAAAATCCAAGTTAAAAGAGAAAGGTGGTGGTCTAGATCTTTCAAGCATGCATGGATACATCCACATACACATCTATACTTATACATATATAAATACACATGCTTATACACCTTTGCTTTATCCCTAACCCCTTAGTTAACAAAGATTTCGTTTTAGGAACCTTAGAACCAGCGAACCTTCTAGGTTGCGGTCCATAGGTTCGGCTAACAAAACTCCAAGGTTCGGCCATAAGTTAAGGTTCGTGGGGGCTAGGGTTGGCCAAGGGTTCGCCACTTCTTTAAAGGTTCGGCCAACTAGGTAGATCGATACAATAAGGTTCGTGACTCACCCATAATTAAGGGTTTGTGAGGTCACCTAGGGTTCGCCAAAAATTAGGTTCGTCTAACACCCAAGGGTTCACTGGGTAGGGTTCGGCCCACCCAGGTTCGCAACCCAGCTAAGGTTCGGCTAGGGTTCGCCTACCAAAGGTTCGGTCGTAGCAAAAAGGAAGGGTTCGTGAGGCTGTTGGTTCGGCTGGAACAAGGTTCGTCACCCTTGTTCCCGCCCATGCAAGGTTCGCTGCAAGTAGAAGGTTCGGCCAGCAGGGTTTTTGTGGTCACAGGTTCGGCTCTAGCAGCCCACGAACCCTGTGCATCTCAGCTGCTCGACATCACCTTCCTCTCCACAACCTGTTGCAGATCAAAGCTATGGCTTTCTCCTTCCTATGTTGGTTCGTTTTAAGGTTTATTCATGCATAAATCGACTAACAAATATGGTATCATAACCCGGCTCTAGATCTAAATGAAACCGAAAGTAAAATGGATCACATACCTCACAAACTCGACCCAAAGCTCGACTTCTTCGTATCCTCTTGTAGCTCTCGTTCACGCGGTCGTTTAGAGCCAAAGATCACTTGAATCTGTCGGGTAACGAGCGAGATAGGTTAGAGAGAAGGTAGAGAGAAAGTGTGTGTGTTTTTAGAGAGAAAAAGGGAGTTGGGAAAGTGAGGGGAAATGGAAAAAGAGAGAAAGTTAATATTTTTGAATTAATACTCGCGTTTAAATAATGTTCGTATCCTCACCATCGCGTAATTAAATCCAGTTACACTTCCATTATTTTATTAACTTTAATATTATCTTCCCAAACCAAAACCCACTAAACCCTAGTCACTGACACATCCATGATAGACCGAAATATGCATATGTATAGGGCATATGCAGAGGTAGATCGCAACCTCCCCTACACCGTCCCACCGCTATTTCGATAAACCATGACCATGTGTCCTTGACTACGTTTAGCAACCAGACCATAACAAACTCCCAGTTCCATCCCAATCCATTCTCATTCCAAACCAATAATCCATAATCAGTATAATGTAACTGCGATAAACTCTCTGGTTCTGTCTAGTTGGGTTACAACTAAACTTCCAATGGTTTACGCGTATAATATGTTATAAACATGCATACCAGTAACAGTGATAATCATCAAATAATGTGTCAATATTAATAATTACAAAATCTCATATCGTAACAGTACAATCGTACGGATGTACGGACGACCCGAAGTACAGTGATGTTACAGAAACATTGATGCTTATACAATTTACTCTAAAGATTATACATATGAATGCTATAAACTGGTAAACTTTGAAACAGTATTCTAAAGCTATGATGGAGACTGGATTGAATGGTATGTAAAATGCTTAATTATCATTAACATCATTGTCCTTTGTGGCTTAGTATGTGGTGGGATGGCATCTGGGCGGGTTGTAGGCTCGACTCAGGGGTATGCCCTATATATAAGCATACCGAGCTGGATGATACAGGTGATGTTAATGAGATTAAGGTTTTACCGAAAGAGGTTTGCTAAAGCTATTTTAAACTTATAAACTACATGAACTCACCAACCATTGTGTTGACTTTGTTTTCTTACATGCTTTCTCAGGTGACACACAGGAATAGGCTAAGGGTTTTGGATTGCATACTAGGCTGTCCAGATAGTGGACCTAGTTGACTTTTGGAAGCACATCTTTTGTTATTGATACGAATCACTTTTGGATGTCTCGTACAGTTACAGGATAGAAAACATTTGATACATTTGATAGGTTTACCGGGTGAAATTACCGAACATTGATATTGTAATTTAACTTTGTAATCCTAGTGAAATGCTTTATTGTGCTTTAGTTATTCTTAACATTGATGCTATGTAAACAATCTGATCATCACGATTATCACTCATGATATCGCGCCCTAAGAACCTTCCGCCAGGAGGGGAAGTCGATCCGTCCCGCCGGCTTAGGGTGTGACAGATTGGTATTAGAGCTCAAGGTTATAGAGAATAATAGGTCATTTACGTAAACGGTTTGGCCTAGACTATAACTTAAGGACCTTCATGTAGAGAACATAAGATTTAAGATTGCATTGTGTCTTCTGCATTCGATCACTGCACTAACCAATACCTTTTGGTTATGATTAGAATGCCGCCCAGAAGACAACCGACACCTGTACCGACTCCACAAGCTTCTGCACCACACTCATCTACTCCTACACCACCAGATTCACCACTGCCACCTCCTCCTCCGTTAAACCCTCCTCCGAAATCGAATGCGAGTCGAGTTCTTGATCCTGCCACTATTGCTTTAGCAACACTTCTGAGTAGCCAACTGACGAGCCAACTTAAGGATGTCATCCCAGAGATGATTAACAGGATTCAAGGCCACGGCAACAATTAGAGCCACACTACTTGAGAAGCTAGTGGAAACACTGGCACTACTTCTGACTACTCCTACAAGTCATTTGTAGGATGCAAGCCTCCGAGATTTACTGGAGTCGAAGGAGCCGTTGTACTGATCCAATGGTTAGAGAAGATGGAGACCAACCTGGACATAAGTGGTTGTCCAGAACATCACAAAGTTCGCTATGCAGTTGGGTCTTTTAGCAAGCGAGCTTTAACATGGTGGAACTCCCAAATCAGAGCCAGAGGCAGAGATGAAGCAATGGCAATGCCTTGGGCAGAATTCAAACTTCTTCTGAGGAACGAGTTCAGTCCGAAACATGAACTACAAAAGCTAGAAGTGGAGCTCTCAAACCACGTGATGAAGGGAGCCGATCATATGACTTTTACCACTCGCTATCATGAACTGGTAGCCTTGGTGCCAAAGATGGTGCCAACACTAGAAAAGCTGATTGATCGATACGTAGCAGGATTACCCTCCTGCATTCAAAGCATTGTGCTGGATGCGTATCCCGCAACTCTGGAGTCAGCTATCTCCCTCTCAGCTAAACTCACCAGTGTGATGGTGAAGTCAGGAGTTTTGAAAGACGACAAGGGGAAAGCTAAGGAAGAATCGACAAAGAAATCCGAGCACCACCAAAGGAAGAAGCAAAAGGTCATTAAGAACTATGTGATGGCCACTCCTCTGAGACAAACTACTGTAGCACCTGCAAACACCACACTCAAGAACTACGTGGGAGTGCATCCTCAGTGTACTCACTGCAAGTATCATCATCATCCTACTGCACAGTGTAGGAAGTGCACGAACTGTGGTCGATTTGGCCACTGGGTTGCACACTGCCGCTCTCCTACAGTGCAAGCTACCAACAATGTTGCTAGAGCATTACCTCCACCACCACCACCAGGCAACAACAACAACAACAACAACAATAGAGGATGATATAACTGTGGAGAAATGGGTCATTTCTCCCGAGACTGTCCAAAGAGAGTGCAACAAGGAGCCCAAGCACCTCGAGGACGGGCTTTTGTTATTGGAGCCAATGATGCACGCCAAGACCCTAATGTGGTGACTGGTACATTTCTTTTACATGACTCTTATGCATCTATACTGTTTGACACTGGTGCAGACCAGAGTTTTATTTCATCTGATTTTGCACGTCAACTTAATCTTACTGAGGAAACTTTAGACTCCCCTTACATTATCGAAGTACCGAACGGGAAGAAAATTACAGTTAGCACTATACTTAGGAACTGCCCACTTACACTCACTGATCACACATTTCCCGTCGACTTGTTACCAATGGAGTTGGGCAGTTTCGACATCATCGTGGGGATAGATTGGCTATCACTCAATAGAGTTGAAGTCATCTGTTATGAAAAGCTACTTCGGATTCCAGTGGCGAATGATCGTGTATTGGAAGTTCGTGAGGATCAAGCAAAGCGAAGTGTAAAGATCATATCTTGCATAAAAGCGCCTAATTATCTACAAAAGAAATGCATAGCTTTCTTGGCTCACGTGGTAGAGAAAGAGAAAGACAAGAAAACGATACAAGGCATGCCGATAGTGAAGGAATACCCTGAAGTGTTTCCTGAAGATCTACCCGGTTTGCCACCTGTGCGACCGGTAGAGTTTGGTATTGATCTGATTCCTGGAGCAACACCTGTTGCTAAATCTCCTTACAGGTTAGCACCTTCGGAGATGCAGGAATTATCTAATCAACTACAATAGCTACTTGACAAAGGTTTCATCCGATCGAGCTACTCACCTTGGGGAGCTCCGGTTTTGTTCATGAAAAAGAAGGATAGATCTTTTCGTATGTGCAAAGACTACAGAGAGCTAAACAGACTAACCATCAAGAATCGGTATCCACTACCGAGGATTGATGATTTGTTTGATCAATTGCAAGGAGCTCAATACTTTTCAAAGATCGATCTGCGGTCCGGATACCACCAGCTCAGAGTACAAGACGAAGACATACCAAAGACGGCGTTTTGTACCAGATACGGGCATTACGAGTATATGGTGATGCCTTTTGGGTTGACGAATGCACCCGCGGTTTTCATGGATCTCATGAACCGAGTGTGTAAGCCGTATCTAGATCAATTTGTTATTGTTTTCATTGATGACATATTGATCTATTCCAAAAGCAAGACAGAGCACGAGCAACATCTTAGAACGATCTTGGAACTGTTAAAGGAAGAAAAACTTTATGCCAAATTCTCTAAATGTGAATTTTGGTTAAAAGAAGTTCAATTCCTGGGTCACGTAGTAAACAGTGAGGGAATACACGTTGATCCTGCCAAGATCGAAGCAATAAAGGACTGGGACACTCCGAAGACACCGAAGGAGATACGTTCCTTTCTAGGCTTAGCAGGCTATTATAGAAGGTTTATCTCAAACTTTTCTAAGATAGCCCTGCCACTCACAAAGCTAACACAGAAAAGCGAGCCGTTTGTTTGGGAACAGAAGCAAGAGGATGCCTTTCAAACTTTGAAGCAAAAGTTATGCGATGCTCCAATCTTATATCTCCCAGATGGTTGTGATGACTTTGTAGTGTATTGTGATGCATCCCATCAGGGACTCGGCTGTGTGCTGATGCAACGAGACAAAGTTATCCCGTATGCTTCGAGACAACTGAAGATTCATGAGAAGAACTACACTACTCATGATCTAGAACTGGGAGCAGTAATATTCGCTTTGAAGATTTGGAGACATTACTTATATAGCGCCAAGTGTACCATATTTACCGATCACAAGAGTCTGCAACACATATTTGATCAGAAAAAACTCAACATCCGACAGCGACATTGGGTAGAACTTCTAAATGATTACGACTGTGTGATTAAGTACCATCCGGGCAAGGCAAACGTTGTAGCTGATGCCTTGAGTCGGAAAGAACGAGTCAAACCCTTGCGCGTCAGAGCAATGGGAATGACTGTGCAGACAAGTTTACACGACAACATTATGCAAGCACAATAAGAGGCTGTTGAACGAGGAAAGTTGAAGAAGGAACTAGATTGTGGAGCAGAAAAGCAACTGGAAACAAAGCCTGATGGACTCATTTACTACAAGGATCGTGTATGGATTCCTTCAGTAGATGAGTTGAGAAAGCTTATTTTTGATGAAGCACACAAGACCAAGTACTCTGTGCATCCCGGTGCGGATAAAATGTACCAAGACCTACGGGCATTTTATTGGTGGCCGGGTATGAAGAAAGACATAGCTGAGTATGTTAGTCGATGCCTTATGTGTGCCAAAGTGAAGGCGGAACACCAGAAACTGTCAGGTTTACTGGAACAGCCTGAAATTCCACTTTGGAAGTGGGAACAGATAGCTATGGACTTTGTTACTAACCTACCCCGCACTTCCAGTGGACATGACACTATTTGGGTTATCATTGACCGATTAACCAAATCTGCTCATTTCTTGCCGATGCGAGAAACACGATAGATAAACTAGCGAAGCTCTACATCAACGAGATAGTGGTACGCCATGGTGTGCCATTGTCTATCATCTCAGATCGTGATAGCAGATTCACATCAAGGTTCTGGCAATCGTTGCAGAAATCTCTGGGGACACACTTAAACCTAAGTACGGCTTATCATCCACAAACGGATGGTCAAAGCGAACGTACTATACAGACCCTGGAGGACATGTTGAGACATGAATGCTATAAACTGGTAAACTTTGAAACAGTATTCTAAAGCTATGATGGAGATTGGATTGAAAGGTAGGTAAAATGCTTAATTATCATTAACAGCACTGTCCTATGTGGCTTAGTATGTGCTGGGATGGCGTCTGGGCGGGTTGTAGGCTCGACTCAGGGGTATGCCCTATATATAAGCATACCGAGCTGGATGATACAGGTGATGTTAATGAGATTAAGGTTTTACCGAAAGAGGTTTGCTAAAGCTACTTTAAACTTATAAACAACATGAACTCACCAACCATTGTGTTGACTTTGTTTTCTTACATGCTTTCTCAGGTGACGCACAGGAATAGGCTAAGGCTTTTGGATTGCATACTAGGCTGTCCAGATAGTGGACCTAGTTGACTTTTGGAAGCACATCTTTTGTTATTGATACGAATCACTTTTGGATGTCTTGTACAGTTACAGGATAGAAAACACTTGATTCTTTTGATAGGTTTACCGGGTTAAATTACCGAACATTGATATTGTAATTTAACTTTGTAATCCTAGTGAAATGTTTTATTGTGCTTTAGTTATTTTTAACATTGATGCTATGTAAACAATCTGATCATTACGATTATCACTCATGATATCGCGCCCCGAGAACCTTCCGCCCGGCGGGGAAGTCGGTGACAATTAGGGGTGTTCACGAGCCGAGCCGAGCCGAGCCAAGGGTCAGCTCGGACTCGGCTCGTTTTTAAACCGAGCTTGGCTCGGTTCGGATTGTAAATCGAGCCTGAAATCTCGGCTCGGCTCGTTTTTAACCGAGCTGGCTGGAATGTAATTTTGATGGTCATGGAGCCTTTCATGTGACCAGTGTTGTAAAAATCGGCCTACGCGGGCACGCGGCGCCTAGGCGCTAGGCGCCCTCCAACCTTGTCGATTTTGCCCTAGGCGGGGCCTAGCCGGCCTACTCGGATTTTTATTTATTTTTTTGACTTTTTCGGGTAAAAATAGACCAATTTCATGATTATTTAGATATTTATCAACCAAAAATTCTTAATATGTCTCTAAAACATCGAATCCAGCCACTCAACATCGAAATCCATTTCTAAACTTTGAACTTGGTGTATAAGTTTGAACTTTAAAGTACTTGATTTAGTATATTTAAGTTTATGTTTAAAATTATTTGAGTTATTATATTAAATTATTGATATTGATATGTGTATATAATATATATTTGTAAAATTACATATAAAAATTCCAATCCGCCTAGCGTCGATTAATCCCTAGGCGGTACCTCGCCGCTCGACTAACGCCTAGCGACTTATACAACCATACATGTGACCAATTATTTATGTTATATTATTTATTCTATATGGCCTTTTTTTTGTTAGTTATGACTATTGAATATAAAACGCCCTGTTTTATGTCACTTCACATTCATTTTTCCTAATATAACAATGTGTAACCGCCCCCACATTGCTTGTTTCTATTAAATTCGTGCAAAAGTTTCAACAATTATTCAACAAATCCTATTTCACTATTTCTTATCAAATTAAAAATGTGCTAAAGGAACCTAATTGCAGAATGAGTATCACGTTTACTAAATGTTTCTTGATTTCTTCATAATATCTTGTTTGATTTTATCTTTTGCCTTTAGCGGTGGTATGAAGATGGACTTGATCTTTAGGCATCGGCTTTGAAAGTACTCTTTTTAAGACTGAATTGACCGGTTGGTTGGACCTGGAACCGGTGGAGAAAGTAGTCCAAAATGGAGCGCTCTAACTGCTTTCAAAAAGACCAGACGGTCAAGATGGTTTACGGTTAGACCGATTACCTTTGGTTATGATCACACCTTTTTTTAAAAACTAAAGTTTAAAACATTAAAATTAAAGCTTATGTTTTTGTTTAAACATATAACATGTTTATTTAATATTTGTTTATAATTTTTATGGTATTATTGATGACATCCTGTTCTTAAATATAGTGAACAAGTAAAATGTCTTATTCAATATCTAGGTTTTTATTTGCAAAACGTTTATAGGTTTTTATTTGCTGTTAAAAAATTAGGATCAGTTTAAACTAAATCTTATACTTTTATTTATAGTGTTAGCGGTTATAACTAGCATCATATGTTGGGCTGTAAACGAACCGAACGTTCAGCGAACAGTTCGTGAACCGTTCGGCGGGAAGTTCGTTTATGTTCGTTCGTTTAATAAATGAACGAACACGAACAAGAAATTTCGTTAGTTTAGTTAAAGGAACGAACATGGACAGAGGTCGTGTTCGTTCATTTGTGTTCGTGAACGTTCGGTAACATGTTCATTTACGTTCATTTATGCTCGGTTAAGTTGATTTATTATATTTATTCATTACATGTGTTATATATTTTTGATTTTTAGTTTAATATCATAATATTTAAGTTATTTTTAGTTTAATATTATAATATTTTAATTTATATATTTACAAATAATTATCTCTAATGCTTGAGATTAAGAATGCTGATTTTTTTTATTATAAATAATATTTGTTCGTTAGCGTTCGTGAACAAGCTAAATTCTTAATGAACAAACACGAACAAGAATTTTCGTTCGGTTAGCGTTTGTGAACCGTTCGTGAACAAGTTAAAAGTTAAACGCACGAACACGAACAAGGGCTCGTTCGTGTTCGTTCGGTTCATTTACAGCCCTAATCATATGTGTTAAATAAAGCTAAAAACATTAAATATTAGAGAATGAGATTTAGTATTATTTAAAAAAATGATGCGTCTTATTAGGGCTGTAATCGAGTCGAGCCGAGCTGAGCCAGGCCTGACTCCAGCTCGGCTCGTGAATTTTCGAGTCGAGCCGAAATTTCTTTCGAGCCGAAAATCCTGGCTCAAGCTCGGCTCGTAAAAAACCTCGAGCCACGAGCCAGCTCTGGAGCTGGCTCGTTTTCTTTTTTCGTGTTATTTCCTCCACTTTATATATATAATCTAATATATATAAAATCCAATATATATGTATGTATATAATTATATATAAAATCTAATATATACATTTATATTATACATGTATATACATACATACATATATTATACATAATATGTATATTTATATAAATATTGTATATATATTATGTATAATATATATGTATGTGTGTAACAAAATATATGTGTGTGTGTGTGTATAATTTAATATATATATATATATATATATATTAAAAATCGAGCCGAGCTACGAGCCGAGCCAACCCTGGCTCCGGCTCGGCTCGTTTTTAATGACCTTTTTTCGAGCCGAGCTCTTTTCGAGCCGAGCTTTTTTCGAGCCGGGCTTTTTCGAGCTTTTTTCGAGCGAGCTTCGAGCCGAGCCTCGAGCCGCGAGCTTTTTGAACAGCCATACTTCTTATTTTCCTTAATCGCTGAGTCAAGCATTACTAAGGGTGTTTGCGGTCCACCATAACCAAACCATTAACAACGGTTTTTGAACAATGAAAAACAAAACCGAACCGTTATCAAAGGTTTGGTTCCGGTTTGGTTTACGGTTTGAAATCTTGATCCCGTTAAAAATAAAATCGAATCTAACCAAACATTTATAGTTCAACACGGACTATTTACACAAAGTCCCACTACTAGAAAACTGGAATTTACCAACAAAATTTTCCGACAAGAAATTATGGTCGGAAGTTTCCAATGATTTTCCGACAAAAAAATAACCTGTATTTTTCGTGTAAAAATTCCGACAATTTATCGACAAAAGATGTTTTGGTCGGAAAGTTCTCGATAGTAAAAATTTATCGACAAAAGATGTAAAAATTCCGATAAATTTCCAACCAAAAGTTTTGTCGGAATTATATGTGTTTCCTAGTAGTGTCCATATGTATTTTTTTTAAATCACGAATAAATCAATAACTCAATATGCGCACACACATATATAAACATCTATATATGCATATATATATATATATATGTATAAATATCGATATATCTATGTATATATACGTATATCTATATTTATATATACGTTGCACACACATATACTGTCTGGTCCGGTTTTCTACGACCGGTTATTTATGAAAATCATAAACTAAACCGTTTATTACTGTTTTAAACTTTTGAAACGACTGACCAAATATTTGGAAAAAAAACAACCGTGAAACCGAACCAATGAAAGGTTTGGACGGTTTCGCGGTTTGGAATAGGACCGTAAACACCCCTAAACATTACTTGGCAAGTACGCGACTTGACCCTACCATCAGGAGAAAATCAATACTAAAAAAAACCTCGTGCTCATCTAAAAGCAAACTCCATATCCTACTAATAAATAAAAATAAATTATGTCACTTGTCATAATATTATATTACTATTGACACATGTCATTTCTTATCAAATTCATTTAATTATCTTCTATTAAATAATTATATTTACGTTCTAATTTAATAATTATAATACTAATAACTAATAACATTATTTATCTTTTTATTAGAAAACCATTTAAAAAAATTATAAGATATGAAATTTTTTAATATTATTATTTTTTGGAACGATAAATATTTTATTTTCAGAAAATCAAAGTTATATAAGAAACAAGTTTTCAATAAAAATGATTTTGTATAAAAAATATAAAATAAACTATAAACAAGAGTTTTAAACAATAAATTTTCATAAACCAATGTCATTATTTAATTTATTTAAAAAGCAAATTAAAAATGATAGAGAAAGTTATATTTTTTATCCTTATGTTTGACGCTAATTTTTAAAAGTTAGTCTTTGATAGAACACATAATGAGGTTTTATTGTCAGTTAGTTTTGTTACAAATTAAAAGATCATAGATCATTTTTATAGATATTAAAATTTTTTATTATTGTTTTATTAATTGAAGTATTAATTAATATGTAAATTAATTATTTTATCTTGATATATCCTTCTACAATTTTTAAATTTTTATTGTTAACTATTTAAAATTTTATATTAAATTCGTGTAATACACGGGGTAATAGTCTAGTTTCAAATAAAAGAAGTTAATACGCTACCGTTATTATATCAGGCTTACAAGCTCTAGCTTTTAGTTATGGTTCTATGTTTTAAGATACGTGTCACCTCATTCCAATTGTCTCTACTTTAAATGACAATAATGTTAAAAGGTTGAAGGATCATAAGGTCATGTATAAGTGTGAAAGACCACCTTTATTGTTTTTCATATTTTTTGTGTAAAGCTTAAATAATTGTGTGATAAATAACATTCATGTAAACAATATGATATAATTGAATCAATCATAATGGTCTACTTCATAGTATTAATTGTCCAATCATATATGTATCATAAAATATTGATCACCTATTTAGAAAAAGGGAGCTTGCATCAATTATCCTAAGCAACTTTTAACCTACTCGCTTGCTTAATTAGTCTAGTGAAATTTGTTTATAACATGTTACATGAAATCGTTGCTACAAATCAATTTTTTATTATATACTAAAAACGCTAGTGATATAGTGACATTAAAATGTGTAGAAAAAGTATCTTTAAATGATTTAAATGATTGTTGGTTCAAGTCTAGCTCGTAATATACTAGAATTCGAAAATTTGTAAGTTAACACTTTTTATTTAACATTTTTTAATAAAAAAGAATATAGAATTAGAGTCAGCAATGCTGGTTTCATACTTTAAATCATTATCATCCGAATTTGACTGATCATTAATTATCATCCGAATTAAATATAATGATTAAATATAATAGATTTATAGTTCGAATTAACTATTAGAAAAGTTTTATCTTTTTTTTTAACGGTATTTGATCTCAACGTGTGAACCACTGATTTCCAGGCCACGTCACCAAGGTCTAGTTACCATGACCTCCGTTGAGACCCCACCACCATCCCAGGAGGAAACCGCACCGGAAAACCCCCTGACCTCCCAAGGACCCCTATTTCGCCTTGGGAGAGATTTTAACCCGTGACCTCCCACAAGGAAGCTAAGTGGGTAACCATTAGGCTAGAAAATTTTTATCTATACACACATACATATTATTCAGTTCAATTGTTATAAGAATTTAATATATGTCAACGAACCCTAACCATTGGACATATGGATCAATGTTAGTTTGCTAGTTTTGTTTAACTTTTAACATGCTTATATAAAAATACACAAACATGTTATCTAAAGGTAAAATTGTTAAACATGATACAAATTTCTATGATACAAAGTATAATGCATACTAGTTAGGGTACTATAATTACAAGAGATAATTTACATCCGTGGCTCGACTCGTGGCTCGGCTCGATTTTTAACATATATATATATATATATATATATATATATATATATATATATATATTAAATTATATACACACATATATATATATATATATTTATTTATAAATATACAATATCTTATACACATAATTATATATGTATGTAAAATGGAGGAAAAAAACAAAAAAAAAATGAGCTGGCTCGTGGCTCGAGGTTTTTTGCGAGCCGAGCTGGAGCAAGGATTTTTGGCTAGAAAGAAATTTCGGCTCGGCTCGGGCTCGGGCTCGGCTCGAAAATCCACGAGCCGAGCTGGAGCCAGGCCTGGCTCGACTCGATTACAGTCCTATTCCCCCCCCCCCTCCCAAAAAAAAACCAACGTAAAGAAGTAAAAATTTATAAAAATATAATTGATTCAAATATGTAAGAACTTTTAATTGTTTAAATGACATGGACTTTGTTGTTATAAAAAAATCAATTTTTGGTTGAATATGTTAAAAAGTTAAAACACAGGAATCAAAACCATAATTTACTAATATCTATTAATATGTTTGTTAATTTATTTTCGTCATCATTGGCTTTTAAAAACTTGATTGTTTTATTGCCATTTGTTTTATGAACTTGATTATTTTATTCTCTTATGGTTTACATAATAGCTGCTTTTCAATTGCTAGTTGTATTTCATTCTATGATTACTTCAATAATTTCCAAAATTTGAGTTATGCGTTTTCATCAATACTCAACTATTAAACTTTATGAATTATAAAAGTGATTAGTGTTTGAGATTGTCATCCACATGGACATTAGGGTGTTGTTTCTTGTGTTGTTTGTGAGGCCCCGATTCCCGGCGACCCCACGTACGTTGGTTTCGTCATAACGCATAGCCCTTAAACTAAAAACTTTCATAATCATGCAGCGGAAATGTGAACCTCGTTTGATAAACATAATACAATACAGTGTCTGTATCAAATAGGGATGGCAATGGGCCGGGTTTGAGACGGGTTTGAGTAATCCCAGTCCCATACCCATTTACAAAAGTATGTCCCATACCCGTCCCAAATCCCATCGGGTATCTATCGGGTATTTACCCGTCGGGTATCGGGTATCCCGGCGGGTTTAGCTAAATATATTCGTTGAGAATAGCTGGCTTAAAACACGTCTGGTATCGGGTAACTAATAATAAATTTATTTTTTTATAACCAAAAACTATATGTTAAATATGCCAAGAACAAGCTATTAATATATCAAATAACATGAAATTTCAAAATGTTATAAGTTGATTATCATTGTTCAAGATAAACCAAAAAATAGCAATTATTAACAAAATGGTTCAAAAAATTTTTTGTAGTTGCCACAAAAAAAACAAAGATGAAAAAAGAAACAAATTATGTGAACAATTTCTAAAGTTCAAAAGGATTAAAAAAAGAAATTCTATTAATTCAAATGTATATAAATGGTATTTATAATCGGGTACACGGGACGGGTAAACGGGTATATATAATTGGGTAATCGGGTCGGGTAAACGGGTATATGAACAAATCCCAAGCCCGTCCCATACCCGCGAAAATTTTTAAAATTAATCCCATACCCGGCCCAATACCCATCAGGTTTGGGAATACCCGTCCCATATGTAGCGGGTTTCGGGTAAACCCGTCAGGCTCGGGTTTTTTTGACATCCCTAGTATCAAAAACATATCGAATTGCCAAAACCATCGGATACTCGATATTGATGCCCGAGATACATGTCTCCTCTGACCATATTCTTAACCTGACATACATGCTAAAACAAGTCAGCTTACGCTGGTGAGTTCTAGTTTTCGTAAAACATCACAACCGTTTTGTTAAGTTAAAATATACTTAACATAAAACATCATCACATAACATACTAAATCGCTTCAAAACTTGCGGTAACAGTGTTAATCGGGAACATGCGTTTCTACTTTTATTTTTTTGGAGCTATGTACACTCAATGTATATTAGGAGTGTTCACGAGCCGAACCGAGCCGATCCAGGGGTCAACTCGGGCTCGGCTCGGCTCGGATTGTACACCGAGCCTGAAATCTTGACTCGGACTCGGCTCGTTTTTAACCGAGCTAGCTTGGCTTGGTTCGTTTTTGGCTCAATTTTTACGTAAGAAATTTAATATTTGAATTGCATTCAACTCAACTCGGCTCGGTTCGTTTTTGGCTCGGTTTTTACATAAGAGAAGAGACGTGAATATGTGGAACTAAGAATTAAGAATATGATTTAGGAATTAAGAATTAGTGGAGTACGTGAGAATTGAGATTCATTTTGTATTTCCGTCATCTTTTCTTTTATTATTATTTTTTAACATAGTTACAAAATAGCACCAAAGTATTATATATATTAATGAAAGTAACTATATAGTTTTATATTTTAGCATAATATGTTGTACAAACAAGCCGAGCAAGGAGTGAGCTACGAGCTGAGCCAGCCCTGGCTTGGACTCGGCTCGGTTACAAACGAGCTTCATTCAAGCCGAGCTTTTTCCGAAAGAGGTACGAGCTGAATCCGAGTTTCGAGCTTTTTGGACAGCCCTAAATTGTATATAGGCTTCACAATGATATATCTTTTTTTCTTGCACCACATTTAGACAAGTAATATAATTTTAGTCTTTATTTTTTTAACTTTACCCTATTAGTTACTATGATTTATTTAATTACTAGGTTAGTACCCCGTGTATTACACGGATTAAATATAGAAATATAACGAACAATTATCAATTAAAATTTATAAAATATAAGATGATTTTTGATATAAAATACGATTATAATTTTTATGATTTAATATTTTAAATATTAAAATAATAATATTATTTCTTTAGACACTAACTTTTTTTAAAACTTTGTTTTTCAAACATTGTCTTTCAAATAATGATTTTTGAAAATTTTATAATTTAATTTTTTTTAAAAAGTGTGTTTTTAATATTAAGATATTTTAGTTTATTAAAAAATCTTTTTTATTTTAAAAATGTATCAAAAGTATATTTAATATTTAATATGTTTACTTAATATTAAATGCATTTAATATGAGAGAGTGGAGGGAAATGAAGCTTGATATGCTCTAAAATCATGACATGTGGCAATAAAAACCTTTATTTATTAGTATACTAGGTTCAAATCCCGTGTATTACACGGGTTGAAAAAATAATATTACACACACACACATATCTATTGACAAAAAATTATGTAATTAAAAAGTATGTACATTGCAAAATTTTACTAAACTCATTATTACATAGGTTGAATAAAATATAATATAATTTGTTAATTCATAAAGTCATCAAAATATGTTTAAATTATTTGATGTAATAATTATAAATTATGTTTTTATGTTAAATTTTTTTCAACAATGTGTTAATATTTTTACGTAATGTAATTCATAAATAATTTAATTAAAGTATATTTATTCTCCTTTTAACACACTTAAATTAACTTTAACTAAAATTTATATTAATATATATAACTTGGATTTTTAAAAATTACCTACTTTTTACATTTCAATACAATATATTTTTATCCTTAAAATCATTCAATCATGTTAAATGTTTATAAAATTTTATTGGCCATTATAAAAAACAATTAGTAATATTAATGTTCTTTTTGTAAATATTTTAAGAAATATCATTTGAATTCGATTATATTAAGAGAACTAAATAGAAGTTGTTAAATAAAAAAATAAGCTTACTTAAAAACTTCATAATTAATTTCATTCTTAATATAATTAATTCATAATATATTAATTATTATAATATTATAATTCATTATCCTTAATTCCTAATTCCTAACTACATAATAAATAGAGAATTAAATAGGAGAGAGAAGCGGGAAAACCAAAATATATATGGTCTAGAATTGTGACAAGTGTCCACCATTATTTTTATTTATTAGTATAGATAGATGTAGATATGTAGATTCTACAATTTTTTTCAACAGTCATTGATTGTTATTTATTATTTCTTTTAAAGTGAAAGAAGTATTTATTTTTGATTCTTTAAAAGGTGTAAAAGGATAAATATTGTTATATTCTATCGAATATCATTGAAGATGTTTTTGGGGAAATAGATTTCCGATGAAGAATGATTAAAATATGTTTTCTATTTGTAAGTTAATTTATATTTTAAATATTTAGTAATTAATTGTTGATTTATTGAAGTGTAAACAACAAGATGAATGAGAATGTAGTTATATGGTTTTGATACATATGTTTTAATTTATGTTTGGTATTTAACAAGATTTCTCGAACCTGGTAAGTATGTTATATATATTTATGTGTAATTTGACCAATATGCTAAATACACACACTATTTTCTATTTATTTTATATTAGACTTGGCGTGACAGGAGTTTTGTTACACAAACTAAGATTTATGATGTTTATTGTAAAGTTGCTTGAATTGAATAGCTAATGTTGCTGAATGAAGAAACAGTTTGTTTAATCTGTATATATATTTGTATTTGTATATATATTGGTGAAATTAAAACAATTTGTTTAATTTGTATTTATATTTTATTGATGAATTTTTACATATCAAGTTGTGATTATATTACTGGTTTTCTAACTCCTATTACAGGTTTTTTTAATTCCTATTACATCTGGATTGGTGAATTTATTTTTTTTAACGGCAATTGGTGAATTTATTTGATATGTAGATTTACATAATTTATTTTAGAAATTAATTAAATCCCTTTCCTAATGGCTCTTTTTGAAGCGGTGGCCATCGAAGCATTAAATTAATTTCTTATGAGTTATGAAACGTTTATATTAATATTTTGAGACCGTTGTTGCATTATTTAAAAAATAAGTTTTGGAGCGGTTTTAATTATTTGTTTTGTAATTAATTTTAGGAGTGGTAGGGGATTTTTAGGAGCTAAGCCGACAAAAACTGCTTCAAAAGATTATAATCACAGTTTCAAAAACCCAACTTTCTACCAGTGTTGACAGGTGCAGACGAGTAAGAAAATCTAACATAATGGTTAAGAATCGAGAGTTCAAGCATTATACAGTAGAGTCTCAATCGTTCTCTTTTTTATTTTTTATGTTTCGATAACAAGTACACAAGAAAATCAAAGGAATCATAGGAATGCCTGATGAGCTAGAGAGATTAAAATTAACAACTTAATAAAAGATCTATTTTGTTATTTAAGACATTTAGGAAATTAAATTTGGATTTCTTTTAAGTTGTTATAGATGTTAACATTTAAATCTTTGGAAATTTACTCTTAATTTTGAATTAATGAAGGATGTTTTGGTTTTAAAATCGATCGTGGATAAGAGAGATTTTTTGTTTCATAAGGATCGTCTGTCTTGTATTACCATCAACACATTTTGAGCATATAAATTGTGGATAAGAGGAAAAGTCAATACTTAAGTGTGCTTGGGTGACAACAATATATATAGGATAAATGACCTCTTTAAAAAGTTTTCATCCAGGCCACCGAAAACAAATTTGAAGCATTGAGTAGCAAAACAGACAATATTGGAGATAAACAATGACACATATTTTAAATTATACTTGCACTTTTGTATGTTTAGGCTAGCATGTAACAAATAAAGGAATCGATATCTCTAAACTTGAGGATTCGTTATTTCAATTTACAATCTACGCAATTAACAACATATGAACGGAATATACCTTTGTTTCTTTCCTACTAAATTAGAAATAGGATAGTAGTCAATTCCTATTTTTCTTCTTTGTTGAACCATCGCCAACCTTGCGACATTTATCCATTTTAGTATACATAAAATGATGTCATATCACACATTCTTGTCAAAGCTATTAGTTCCATATGCTAAAAAAATAATATATATATATATATATATATATATATATATATATAGGGAAGGGTTATATTGGAAACTAGGTTGAGATGAGGAAACTTTGGAAACTTATTTTGAACCATTGATTAAAATTTTGAATGGATAAGATTGATTATGAAAAAGTAGATTTGATAGATTTGTATTAAAAAATCTGTAAATAGTATATAAGGTACAACTAGGTTATAGGCCCGTGAATTACACGAGTTTAAAAATAAAAATTATGTAACCTTATGATGTTTTATTAAATTTAAGTACATAATTAAATAATTTTATTACATAAAACAATATAAAATAAAAGTATAATTATGATTTAAATCTTTAACATTTTTTTATGCCACATTTGTGTTTTGTTTGAAATTACAATTTTTTTATTGTGTTTATGCTTATATTATGAATTTCAAAAATTAAAAAAGTTGTTATCAATTAATAAATTTTTGTAATAAATAGTTAATAGAATTAACATTTGAATAATAACAAACTTTGTTACAATTTAAAATAAAACAAAATACATGGTTTTGTTCTATAAAAATAATATTAATAGGATTTAACACAATATTAAATTAATTAGAAATTTTTTTGATCAAACATTCCTTAAATATGATTTTATAAATAAAAGAATGTTTTATTTAATTATCATTTTTAAATAAGAAAGTGGATGTGTGAATGCCATGTGGCATTTATTGTAATCATTTATTAGTAGTAGGATAAGGGTAAAATGGTAACCTTTTATTTTTGTACTTAATTATAAAATATACCTTTCTATACCTTACATCATCCAAAAGTAATTTACCATTCCTAGAAAATTTTTGGAGATCTTATTACCCAAAAATTAAAATACATCAATATTCAAAAGAACTTCCATTGAACCGACGTTCAAAGCTTCGAAATTTTCAGAGAAACTTTGGAACCGTTGAAAAAAACAATGTAAACAAACATATTTTTTTATTTTTTTATAGTTTTGTAATATAATTAGAGTCAATTTTATAAAAAAATGAAAAAAGCTCCGACAATTTTTTTTTGTAGACGATGTAACACAGGCGTAACACAGCTGTACAGGTCGTCGTCGATCTATACAGCTGTGTTACATCGTCTACAAATTATTTTTTTTAAAAAAATTTGTCAGCGGTTTTTTCATTTTTTTTTAATAAAATTGACCTTAATGATGTTACAAAACTATAAAAAAATAGGTTTGTATACATTGTTTTTTTTAAAGGTTCCAAAGTTTCCTTAACTCAAATGGGTTTACAAAATATACATGCCCTATATTGTCGTAGTTGATCTGTACAACTGTGTTACGTCTATGTTACATCGTCTATAAATTATTTTTTTTAAAAAAAAATTGTCGGCGCTTTTTTCATTGCTTTTTTTATAAAATTGACCCTAATGATGTTACAAAACTATTAAAAAAATTAGGTTTGTTTACATTGTTTTTTTCAAAGGTTCCTAAGTTTCCTCAACTTAAGTGGGTTTCCAAAATATACATGCCCGATGTAACATAAACGTAACAAAATATAATAGTGTATATAAAACCTTGTATAAAATATTACTTGAGAAAAAAAGATTATAAAATGTGCTGGAAATAAAACTTTGGTTGAAATAAAAAAAAAAGAGATAAATATTAAAAAATGAATAGTGAACTATGAAAAAAGGAAAAATTATCATACTAACTAAAAAAGAACTAAAATAAAATATAAGAGTGTATTAAAATCAAGTGTCAAAGTATAGTACGTCTATATGTAACATAAACGTAACACGATAAAATATAAGTATATGTTCTTAAATTTTTTTCTTCAAAAATTAAGAAATGCGAATATAGGAAATCTAATATTAAATTATGCGTTACTAAAACAGGAATGATACTTGAAAAAAATGATAAAAAAATAAGTACAGACCTTTAAATCAGAAAAAAGGGCTGTAATGTTATAAAATCCAGAGAAAAAAAAACATAACCAAATAATTTGTTAGGTATGACAATAAATATAAAAAATATCCGGAAAAACGTAACATTGATGTAACAACGGCATTACTTGTACACAACCAGCATCCTATCAACATTTTAATCTTTTAAAAAACCTGGTGGGGAAAAAAATGTGTGAAATATTTAAAAATTAAATCTTTTATTTTTTATTTGAATTTGAAGAGAGAGAATATGGTTAAATAATAAAATATTGTATGGATGTACATATGAACAAAAAGACTATATTGCCCTTATATTATATTTGATTATTAAAATGAAATGATGATGTGGTTAAATGTGGACCGAGTATGTGGTTTCCAAAGTTTCTTCAACTCAACATGGTTTCCAAAATATACATATATATATATATATATATCAGATAAAACTTAGGAATTGATTTCAATATTTTTTTTTCTTAATTATGCTATTATTGGATAAGAGAAGTATAAAAATGTGAAGTATGTTTTCATCCTATCCTATGTACTTGTTAAGTTCAAAAATCATCAATTTTTATTTTTAAATTGATTAAATTCTTTGAACTCATAAATTAAAATAGTATAAATTTGTTCAATAACATTGTAATAATATATGCTACACGTGTGGTAATTTACAAAAGGGGCACTTTCATATATCCCCGTCTAAACTTTAATAATTACATATTTCTTTAAATTATGTTTAAAAATATTATATATTATGCATTAAAAGCTTATATTTTAAGAAAATACGTGAGTTTTCGAGTTTAAAAGAAAAATGTGTAAAAAGTATTATAAACATGACTATAGAAAATCTCCATGAGTTTGCATACGGCATGTTTTACATGTTCATATATGTGTATACTTTCATGTTTTTGTTGATATGTTTTATTTGTAGATTTTTTTTAATAAAGGATGAAACATAAATTTTTATTAATCTCAGTAAAACTAAATTGATGTTTTTGGAAAACAATTTGCTTCAGATCGACATGAAGTAGAAGCATACATAACTTAACAAAGTGCTTTCGCTAAATACACAAAGTGTGTGTAACGAACACTACCAAAAAAAACAATTTTTTTCTGAAGTGAAACTTTTTTTGTTTATTTTGTGACAAACTTTTTTTGTTTATTTTGTTAGAAATTCATCGGAACTTTGTAGAAAATTCTGTTTGTCGGTAAGTCGTCGGAAAATTTTGTAGGAAAGTTGAATGTTTTCTAGTAGTGGAACTCGTTTTTTTAAACAATATCAATCAATTACCTTACACCTGTTCAAAGAGAAGTGCGTACATCAGTCATACTATCTATGTATATTTTACCAATTTAGAAGAAAACTCACCACTCTGAAACACTCTCAAAAGTTAGAATTAAAAAATAAAACCTTAAAATGCCTCAAGTTTTATCTGTCATTTTTCATGGCATTTAACTATAAAACTGTTAGACGTGTAATGAGACTTGTAGTCTTCTCATTTTTTAAATATTTAATTACTATTGCTAGTGATTCTCTAGGATGGATCATGGATATAATTTTGTGAGCTGTCCATGTTAGGATAAAAAGGAAGATTAACCAACCTTTTCATTCGTATCTCAATTATTATTATATTTCAAAATTATAATTATAAATAATAAAAGTCAAAACAGCAAGCAAAAATTTCAATAGAATTTAATTTGATATGGGCCCTCGATATACCAAATCTAACTACTCTCATTATCGAGAGTGATGCATCGCAATGAGCCAATCACCCTTTAAACTATCAAGGAGTTCTATTTTTTTATTTAAATAATACATTTTCTAATATTAGTAATTAATAATCTCATAAAAAGATTCAATTTTATTATTAGGTTTTTATAAATTTTAGTTTTACTCCAGTGTAGTTAACTTTATGTTATTTTATAAGATATTTAAATATATTTAAAAATGGAATTAAAGTCCACTTATACGATATAATAATTTAGAGGATAATTTAAATTTATTATAAAACTTCGTTCTGGAAGTTAATATTTCGAATAATACTTCTTAACTACTAAATGTACACCAAGCATAATTTAGTGATATCATAATCCCATATTCGAAAGTAGTTAGGTTTGGTATCTATCCTTAATAAACAACGTATAAATAATGTATAAATAATTAGCAATAAAATAACAATGCATATGAATAGAAGCATTTTTCTATAAATGTGTTTAGTAATTTTTGGTTAGCTTCTTTTCCTTTGAATTGAAATTTTAGCACTATCCAAATTTTTTTATTGAATATCATGCGTTCAATATAAATTAATATTAAGTAAAAAAAATTCTTATTTGGTGCCTTGCCTTGACTTATTGAATCAATTGGAGTGCTTGAGGCGCCCCTCTCAGCGCTTTTTTGACGTTTTTTTATAAAAATAGATCAAATAGTGTCACAAATCTCTATAAAATAAAAAAAAAAAATGCATGATTTTTTTTATTGTTTTCATAGTTTTTACAACTTAGGGTCTGTTTAAATTTATGAATTCCTTGTATATATACACACAGGCACACAAAGGATTTTAATGTGAGAAGGAAATGATGGATTCTGAATCATTAATCAAATTAATCAATGGTTAAGATATACTGCTTCAAACTTTTTATTTAAAACTTGCGTAAATTAAATCTTGAGAGGAAAAAAGCAATAGTATGCATTTCTTTACTTTTTTTGTGGGTAAACGAAGTTACACCATTTTTTATAATTTGAACAAGTTTTAAACAGTTAATCGTTTTTATAAAAATTATACCATATAATAGAGAATTTTATTATCTTTAATTTAAGTATAATATTGTTACGGTTTTTTTCCCGTTTTTTAATTATCCGTTTTTCCGTAATTTTTACATTTGTTACGTGATAATTGGTCCGTGCTTATTTAGTTTGCCCTTGATTATTTCGATTTTTATATGTGATCCATGATTTGTTACATATGGTCCGTGATTATTTAGTTGGCATTTGGTTATGCGTATTATATGATGGTCTGCAATTTCATATATGGGTTGAAACCTGTGAAAACCCGATTTTAAAGAGCAAATCCTTAAATACTACGTGGACCGTTAGATCAACCTTTTTTACTTTCTGATTTATTAATATAAAAAGAGTATTCTAGTCTTTAACTACTCACCCGCATATATACTAATTTCTCTCTCATTTGAAACATGTTCTCATAAAAAATCCCCTGATTTCTCTCTACTCTCTCTAGTCTCTACTGATGAAGAAGGTTGTGGTGGTTCCACAAGGTGCTGCTGGTGGCGGTTACAGACTTACAGGTGGCGATGGGGTATCCAAGAAGTGGTGGTGGTTCATTGAGGTGATGGCGGTGGCGATGCGTCTTGGGGGTGGTGGTGGTGACCAACACCAACAGCAACATCGGATCTAGGGTTTAGACAACAGTGGTGATGGAGACGGATACCCGTAAATAAAGAAGGTGGTGGGTTGTGGGTAGGTGGCGGTGCTTCCAAGAGGTGGTGGTGGTGATCCAAGCGGCGTCGGTGGTGGTGGTGGTTTCAAAAGGTGGTGGTCATGGTGGTGGTTCAAACACATGCTTAAACAAGTGTACTTTGTGCTAAAAAACTTGTACATAGTTATTTTTACGCATGTGTAGTAAAAATTGTACAGTAATTTATTTCTACACATCTGTAGTTTTTCAGAAGTTATAGTTGTTGCTTGACCAAGTGTACTTTGTGTAGTAAAACTTGTATATTTTTTTTGTTTCTACACGTGTGTATTTTTGTTGTTTTGGTTAATTTGATGTTCTTATATAAAATTACACATGTGTGATGTTTATTATGGTTGAGAATATTTAATATTGTGTTTGTGTAGTGAAAATCGTGTTTCATACACATTGTGTAGTTTTTTTTGACACACATGTGCATATATTTTTTTTTCTAGAAAAAATGCCTTTTTTTATTTTGTATCAAGATTATACATTTTTTGTTGTTGTTTTAATATTCTAAAAAATATTTTTTTAACTTAAAATAAACAATACACATGTGTAGTATATGGTTAATTTCAAATATAAAGAAGAGTGATAGAGAGATGAAATGAGAGAGGAGAGAGAAAAAAAAATATTTTTACCCTTATAAAGGTAAAAAAAAATGTATTTTCCTATTAAATTTAAAAACCATAATAAAATATTTAACTTTAATTGTAGAACACCAATTTTTTCTATTTAATTAATTAAAATATAAAATAAGTTTGATCTAACAGTCTACGTAGGGTTTAATGGTTTTCTGTTTAATATCGAGTTTTCAAAGCATTCAATCCCTATATATATACACATACATATGTATTCAATACTTACCGATCTAGCTTTTGACTAACTTAAAATCCCTTTAACAATAGATCCTCAACCTTGGTAGGTTGATACAAACACAATAATATCCTAAAATGACAAAACTCTTGTGTTTACATGTTTTCCCTCACATGGATGGTGTGACAATTGCATTTGAGAATTACGTCATTAATGACGTGAGCACATTTGGTCGTGCTTGAAATCCACGTTGATTTGGCAATTGTAATTATTAGGTTGATAGTATGCAAGAAATGGTGAATATAGGCGAAAACCGTGCGCAAAACGAAGTTCCGGATTGTCCGGAATCGCAAAACGAAGAAAATTACAAAAATGTCAAACCGCCTAGCCCCAGCCTCTCTCGCTAGGCGGTACGCACGGGAGAAGAAAAATATCTGGGATTTCTAGGACTTGCGCGCTACGCCCCGGGCCACGCGGGGCGATGCGCCTAGCGTGGGTCGGTTTGGTGGATCAGATCAAAACATCAGAATTCATGCAATTCATACCCATTTCGATTTTTCTTGAACTCCAGCGTTAGAAACTCATTACCAGACGAAATTTGGAGCCTCAAATCTCAATTTTAAGGTATTCTAAACCCACGGATCGCACCAGGGATCGTTTTTACAAGTTCTGATCGTTGTTTTGCAGTCGAAACTCCGTCTGATTAGGTAACGGTTTGTTTTAACCTTCTAGTTTGATAATGGTTGATTAGATCTTGTTTTTGAACGTAATGGTATAGTTAGGGTTGTTGATTATTGCCTAGATGATGGCTAGAAATGATTATAAACAAAGAACTCGATGTGTTAACGAGTAAATCCTTGTTTTGATCCGTTGTAATGCTCGGTTTTCGTGAAACCATAACTATGATTATAATGGTTTAAACCATTTGATTATGACAATGTATGTGATTAGTTTGATTAATCCTTGAAATGCAAGGTTAAATCCAAGTGTTTCAAACTAATCACTATCATTAACATACTCATTCGAAGGATTATCTGATGTTTATGATAACAGTCAAATTAGAATGTTAAACATGGTTATTAAACCTATTCTAATGTCACATTATGATATTTCATGATAATTGGGTAATCAATAACAAGGATTGATCATTTCTAAGCCATAAATTCATCTCGAAACTGTTTCAGCACCATAATTTACAACATTAACTATTTGGTTAATATGAGATTATTCTGATTAATCAAATGTGTCATCAACTTAGTATTAGGAACCTGAACCAGTATAGGTTCCTACATTATCATACATTGTATGATATGACATTAAAATAATTAGTTAAAAACATAATATCGGTTTGATGACTTTCATGGCAATGTCTATGACATTGAACGTTCAGAAAGATCTAATCAGTAAGTTAAAACATAAATAACTCATTAAACGTAAACTAATGTAGAATTTAGCTACCATTACTATTCTGCGTGTGATTTCACTACTCTTCTGGCTTCAGGTGAGTTTTGTAGAACCCCTTTTATCTTTAATGTTTTCTAAACATCGGGGTATTTCTGTAAATCTGTTTATGAACATATGATATGTATCACTGTTATCTGTGTGATTTCATGTGACTCTTGTAAGATTTCATGGGATTTTGCCGTTCGTATCTCTATCACAGTATCAAAAGTTATCATCCCTCGAAACTGTATCTAGTGAATCCATGTGGGACCGAACAGACATTAATGATAGTACTATCGGCTGACAACTCATTCACTGGGAGGTTTGCATCTCCCCTGGTGTGAATGTTTGTTACCTGTTTCTGAAACAGCTTCTTAATGTTAGTGATAGACATCAAGATAATGAGGCATTAAGATATTTACCGACATATAGTATCTTCGTAAAATGTAGAATTGTCCGTAAGGAACTAGATACGGGTCACATTGTTATCTTTAACTGAATATCTTGAGAACTTGTATATCATATCATATCATATCATATGGCTTAACTTGAACTTTACGAACTCACCAGCTTTGCGCTGATCTTTCAAACTCAAACGTTTTTGCAGAGAGACAGTGACCAACGGTGAGGTTGCACTTCAAACACCTGTAATTAAATAAGTTGGTTGTGTAATAAACTTAGTTGTAAACTGTAACGTTGATTGTAACGACGAACCTTGTAATGTATTTATTTTAAGTTAATATGTGTGTTGTGACTTGTGATACCGGATCAAGTAAGTCACATATCATCTCTGAGACATCACCACTATGCTTTCGCAACCTTATCAAAATGACGAATGACATCATTTCAGATGACGAGAGGTGGGGTTGTGACAGATGGATGATCCACGACATGAGTTTACAACTTATTTTTGCTAAAATCACTCTTCTAGACAATGTTCACAAGCTGCAAGATTCAACCACACTTGGGCTTATTAGCAATAACTCATCATAATAGCTTACACCTTAATTTTTTATAATTGCCTATTACTTGCACTTTATTTTCCTTCAATCTTGGCTCTTCAACATAAATAATGTAGAGATTATTCCAGAACACGAACACAATTGAATCACCGGATGAATTGAAAGTCATGGATCACACTTTCAGATCAAACTATTTGTGTTTCCTTGAAATGTTTAATCGGATAAAATTCAATTCAATTCAAAATCAAGAATCAATATGAAATTGTTGGAAATTGTCTTCAGGCAATTTTCAAATTTTTTAATTCCCAATTTTGCCACTAAAATTATAAAACGAATTTATCAAAATTCGTAAAACCAATTTTTCAACATAGCAACTTAGGTTAATTTTTTTTCCAAGCTGACATGACAGCTCGACCCCAACCAGGTGCTCTGCCCCTTGGACCCGTTATACAAAGGCGCTGCCCCAGGAACCCATTGAATCATAAAACATTAAACAAACGTGCACCCCATACCCAACTTATTTAATGAATTTCATGATTTATATTGATCGATAAAATTAATCTCAATTACACTAAAATATCTAACAAACAGTAAACTTGAGCATATGTTTTGAGAGAGAGAGAGAGATCTTATCATATTAGAGTATATCACGTGTTGATATGAGAGCATCTTTTGTTTCATAACCTTGTATGAGGCTTAGATCTTAGGTGATTGTGAATATATACACATTGGCCTCCAAAATATATATTATATCATATGCTCTTGTCACACGATGTATATAAAGCACAACAAACGAACAAGTTATCTTCACACGAAAGCCTATGGAATGAACAATAAAGCAATATTCTTTATCTTTTGGTTATGAGGCTTCCATGTTTCATTGAAGACCATGTTTTAACCTTTTCATTTCTTTACTATGTCACCCTTAATCGTGTTTGATGTACTTTATATGCAATGCATTGAGTAAACAATTATTTTCAACTAGAAACACACAAAAGAACCATAATCATAAGAAAAACTATTGATATATTTTTATAGGCAAAAGATGCACACAATCGATATCTTCAATTGAAAATCTAATGCATTTGATCAAACTAAAAATTCATCCAATTGAATATGTCTATTAAAAAGAAATATTTCAATCCACTATTCATTAGTTATATTTTGTACATAGAAAAACATGTAACAAAACTATCTACCCAACTAAACACAAAGAGCATAAGGTTTGTGGTTTTAAAATGGAATCATGAAACTTATTTTTCTTTAAATGAAATTCAAACCCAACAATGAACTAAAAAAGGAAACAATCCAATTTTCTCTTTTTCTTTTTCTGAACCTAGGCTCAAACCTACAAGAAAGAAACAAAGAAGATCAAATCCACCACATAACAAATCAATTGTCTCATCATAGCCTAAATTTGCAAACATATCAAATATAGATAATGAAGAGTAGTCAATTTTTGTAAAATGACTAAATCACTTAAGACTAAAAAACAGAAGAGAACATGTGGTCACATGTTGTAATTTAAACACAAAAACAAATTTGATGGGTGTTGTGAAAGGCAAAATGTCGAAGAACTGACATAAACAATAAAAACATAGGCCATTGAACATGACAAGAAACACTTGTGACCAAAACAAATGAGAAGAAGAGGCCCATCTCGTCATCTAACCAAAAAAATTTGACCCGGGGGATCAATATCCTCATCAGACATGTAGTATCAACAATATGAGGGTATTGTAGTTCAAAACCATAGTCTGACTGCTAAAAGAGAGGTTGATCTCCTCAAAGATAGCCACACCTCATCGAAGCTGGATTGATCATAATAACCTAAACTATGGGTTCAATATGAAGCAATCAAAGGCATAGCAGTCAACCATAGAACCTCATCGAATGCACACCATCTTAGAGCCGACAACATCAGAAGCTCTAAGGTGTATTTGCAAAGAAAAAACAAACAAGAGGTTTGCATGTCAAACATACATTGATTAAAATATGCCCCTAAAAGTAAAAACAATGAAAATACCAACAGAATGATAAAAAAAGACAAGGTTCATATATTTATAACTTATACCAATTGTTCCAAGAGAGACAACATACTCTTTATTCGTTGTACATGCTAAAAAAGAAATACCATGTTGTGTATTTTGTATAGAGATATAATAATGAGCATTCCTTTAATTTTAAGTTTTGGTAAATTATAAAGAAATGTTGATGTAAGCCAAAATGACATAAAATTATACAAATGCATACCTATGTTTTTATAACCATCTTACTCATATTCCAACCTAAATAAAATAAAATAAATAAAAAATACATAAAGACAAACGTAACGAAATGACCAAAGCATATGTTAACATTTCAATAAACAAACAAGTCCTTATTTTAACCTCCCAATTAACTCTCAATTCTTAATTTTTTTAAGGGTGGTTTGTACCATACGTACACCGTCCTTGATTAACAACACACCACCCTCATTCTATACGGTTAGTATAGGGTTATACGAGCCGTACATAACTCTATCATAGACATTTTTCGGTTATTCATAACTATATGTCCTGTATAATAGTCAGCATAGGGCTACGCGGCTAATTTAACGTTATACGACCATTATTTGTTTTTATACGACCAATATGGATCTATATATATCAAGTATAAGTCAAGAATTATGCGGGTCATATATATATTTTTTCAAACTAACATGTAAAGATTACAATGTTTGTCAATTTGATTAATCTTATAGGCATATATGACTCGAATAAAAGATAACAAACTATATAGATATATACGACCCGAACAAAAGTCAACACGTTGATATATGGTGGTTAGAAGAGAGGTATGTCCGTATGTATGTTAGGATTTTTTTTAATACATAGTATACAAGTTTATTTCTGATCTACATCATCACGCAATCAGCTTGGTGTTAATTAACAATCAATCTTATAATCTATTTATATATAATAATAATAAACTGTAATAATAATAAAAAAATGTTATAAAAGAAAAATAAATCTGCTCCACCCACAACTACACCCACTCGCCTTTCGTCCCCTTTTCTACTCCTCCATACACTCGTCTCTCTCATCGAAAATCCAACATACTCGCGCTTCAAGAACATCATTAACTCTTCAAATACTACTTCAATTTCCTCCCAAATCAATTAATTTTACAAGCCGGTGAAGATACAAGAACAACAATCAGTCCCCTCTTCACAGCTCCCACAATTTAACGTTATATGATCGATTTACCATACGATTTTGATTCTGATTTTGATTTTGTTGTTTGAATCGTAATCCTAGCTCAAATTCGAAACCCCAGTTGTTAATTTCGGGAATAATGCGAGAAGGATTGGGGTTTTTGTTAATGGTGGGTTCGTTCCGATCTGGGTATCGTTGTTAGCTTCGATTTGATGTTGCCGGAGAAAATTTAACGTATTTGATGGATTTGAAGACTCGTTGTGGGAGTAATGTTATGTTTTCAAGAAGGAAATGTTGGCCTCAGCTATTACTTATACAGGTAATATTTCAACTTCGTTATTTTCTTTCCTTTTCCAAGATTTGTTTTTATTTTATTTTATTTTATTTTTGTTGGTATTTTCATCACTGTTGAAAAAAATTTAGGGTTTTTTTAATCTATTTTCCCCTTTTTTGATGGATTGAAGCTTCAAAATCTTCATTGGAACTGTTCATAATATATTTTTGTTGATTGCATATTGAAAGCTTTAATGGTCTTTATAATTACTGTATAATATATGTAATCTGATGTTGTTGTTTCAAATTTCAATGTAATCTTTGATTACTGTTTAATATCTGATGAAAAATGTTTGGATTTTGTCGATTCCAACAAGCTAAATCTAGTCCATTTCTTCGGAATTAGGGTTTGGATTTTGAAAAAGTTGGAATTGAGTCAAATTTGTTAATATTAGATAGAATTAGATAGAATTGAGATGTGTTAAATGAACTGGAGATCTGGGTAAGCAAAAATAGAAAATTTACAGTGTTAAAATATTTGAATTCATACTTCATATATACACTTCTTGTTTCTTCTAGTTTGAAATGATTGATATGGTTTTCTCATTTGTTTCAGATTCTATTAATTTTAGTATTTTTAGACATCATTCAAGCGAAATACCATCATAATCAATTGCAATGGATAGAGTCTGTAAAAGACAGGGAAGATATTGCTTCACATTCTTGTATTCATGATGAAATAATTGAACAAAGAAGAAAAAAACCCGGAAACAAGGTTTTTTCAGTAACTCCACAAGTTTATCAAGCCCCTGATACTGTGCCTCTTCACCTCAAGGGAAGGGCATTATTGGAAACTCAAAAAGTTTCAGGCTTTCCTAAGAATGCAAAACAACCCATAAGAATTTATTTAAATTATGATGCTGTGGGTCATTCACCTGCAAGAGATTGTAGAAACATTGGTGATATTGTTAAAGTAAGTTTAGTTTCTTGAAAGTGTTATCAATATTTAATTGGTTTTCTTGATCATTTTCTTTTCTTTTCTTTTTGCAGTTAGGTGAACCACCTGCAGCTTCTAATTTGGGTACACCTACTTGTAATCCTCACAATGATCCTCCAATATTTGGTGATTGTTGGTATAATTGTACTTCAGATGACATAGCTGGGCAGGATAAAAGATATCGCCTTCGAAGGGTAATTTTCAAATTTGATTTTGGTTATGATTAATGCTTGTTTGTTATATATTTATAATAGATTATATTTAAATATTTAAAATGAGATCAGGCTTTAGGGCAGACTGCAGACTGGTTTAGAAGAGCACTGGCTGTTGAGCGTGTAAGAGGAAACTTGCGTTTAAGTGGTTACTCTGCTTGTGGACAAGATGGCGGTGTTCAACTTCCACGTGAATATGTTGAAGGTAACACTATGTCCTGTTTCTTAAGTTTTTGACCCATTTTAGCCAAGAAATTTTACAGCCTAATTCGACCCATTTGCAAGTGGGTCCAAATTAATCGTTTTTATAGCTTAGAATAATGTTTTTTGATGCAGAGGGTGTCGCTGATGCTGATTTGGTTCTTTTGGTGACTACAAGACCCACCACTGGCAATACTTTGGCCTGGGCGGTAGCATGTGAGCGTGATCAATGGGGTCGTGCAATTGCTGGTAACTGTCTCAAAAACACTTGGGGGGCGTTTGGTTTGTGGATTTGTTGAAGTTGGAAATTGAATTTGAATTGGAACTTAAAGGATTCCTTTGAAATTCAAACTGTGTTTGGTTAGTGTATTTGTTGATGAAATTTGAATATAAGAATGCCTAAAAAGGGAATCTTACTCCTTGAAATGGCTAGGGATTGTGAATTTCATTAGTTGAGGAATTTAGATGAAATTAATTCTAATTCCAATTTTAATTTCTTCTTTTAGCCAACCAACCATGAATATAAATTAAATTCCAATTCTACAGAAATCATAAGAATTCTAACCAACCAAACAGGTCCAAAGTATCAAAAGTTATTATTTGAAAGGTGAAAACCAGTTAGCCTTATGCTATTAGTATGTGTTTTTAGGGCATGTGAATGTTGCCCCTCGTCACTTGACAGCCGAAGCAGAAACATTACTTTCGGCTACCCTCATACATGAAGTGAGTTTTTATTAAAATGCATGCAAATCAGTTAGATGCAAATGATTTATTCATCTAATTATTTTTTTGAAAAAGATTTTGACAAGTTTAATGTTGCAAGGTGATGCATGTTCTTGGGTTTGACCCACACGCCTTCACACATTTTAGAGATGAGAGAAAAAGACGTCGAAGTGAGGTAATTGTTTAAATTCTTGTTTAACTAAAGAAAATGATTGGCTTTGTAATGAACCATGATCTCAGTTTTGTACAAATTTGTAGGTTATTGAACAGGCAATGGATGAAAAGCTTGGCAGGATGGTTACGCGGGTTGTGTTACCACGTGTTATCATGCATTCACGTCATCATTACGGGGTACATACATTACATCATGCTTTTCCCTTATTCTAGGGTTTTAGTCTGTGCAGTCAAAAGTATCCTTCACTCACATCTCAAACATATGCTAGGTGGTTTTCTTCATAGGAACCATTACTATTATTCTATGCCTATATGTTTTGGAGACTGAATTCTTGAGTTCTCAACTTGCAGCAATTTTGATAAATTTATTTATGAATCAGTTGATTTGGGTCTTGTTTTATCTCCAACAAGTCATATAGTTAAAAAAGAAAACATAAGCTTGAAATGAAACAGTTCAGATGGGTCAATTTGGTCTGAAAATCTTGTAAATTGTTTTAAAAAATGCCTAGAACTTTATAAATTATATCGATATTGAAACAATATAATCTTTGTTGTCATATTTGCCCCACCAATTGTTTATAAAAGAGTATTTTTTGGACCAATAAATAGTATTTTAGGTCAACACAACCTACATGACCATTTTGACCATGACAAAACATGCCCATTTTTTTTTTATCTCTGAAAGAAACTAAAAATTAAGTAGTGAATTATTGTTAAGTTTCTCTTTAAAGATGCTACCCAGTTTAACCCATGGATCATTTACATGTAACCCAACCTGACCCATTTTGGCAGACGTTCTCTGAGAATTTCACGGGGTTGGAACTGGAAGATGGTGGGGGCCGTGGAACTTCAGGTTGGTAATTCTTTTATATTTAATTCACATTGAAACTAATACTTAATGTTTCCATAATCACGTATAAAATCTAAAACTTTGTCAGGATCTCACTGGGAGAAAAGACTTTTAATGAATGAAATTATGACGGGTTCAGTTGATACTAGATCAGTAGTTTCAAAAATGACATTAGCTTTACTTGAAGATAGCGGTTGGTATGAGGCTAATTATAGTATGGCAGACCGTCTTGATTGGGGTCATAATCAAGGGACAGAGTTTGTGACGGGTCCTTGTAACCTTTGGAAAGGCCCTTATCATTGCAACACAACACAACTAACGGGCTGTACCTATAACCGTGAAGCCGAGGGTTATTGCCCAATTGTAAATTATAGTGGTGATCTTCCTTCATGGGCCCGTTACTTTCCTCAACCTAACAAAGGTAAGTTTGTTAGATGTTTGGTGTTCAGCTTTTCATTTCTTGAACTGAGAATCAAATAATAAGTTGAAATGAATATGTCAAAGCAGATGGTATTTTGGATTGCTGATGGTATTTTTTTTTTGAAAATTTTTGATTTTGTAATTGCAGGTGGACAATCGTCATTGGCTGATTTTTGCACTTACTTTGTAGCTTATTCTGATGGTTCATGTATAGATACTAACAGTGCAAGGGAACCCGATAGAATGTTGGGTGAAGTACGCGGGAGTAACTCAAGGTGAGATCTTTTTTAAAGAATTTCAATTATAATATAAAATAAGTATGTTTCTTTTGTTAAAATATTTTCTTTTTTTTTTATTTTTGAAGGTGTATGGCCTCTTCATTAGTAAGAAACGGCTTTGTTAGAGGTTCTATGACCCAAGGAAACGGTTGCTATCAACGAAGATGCGTAAACAATGCATTGGAGGTTTGTTATTAAGCATCTTGTTAAATTCGTCAAAGGTTAAAATTACTTGGTATATTGGATAACAGGTCTAACAAGTACGGTCCAGACTGGCCACTCAAAATCGAACACGGGATTTTATTTATCTCAACCAAGATCAACTGTTTTTTTTTTTTTTAATTTTTATTTATTAAAAAATTCAACTCACTTACAATGACACCTAACTCACCTATTTATACTTAAAAAAACAAATAAATACTACTCATATGCTTCTCTCAATTATAAACTATTAATTAAACTCTTTCAGTTTACTCCAACTTTCACTGTCATTTGAAACTGACCCATTTAAATTACTAATTAAACTCTTTCAAATGCTTATAACATGAAATGTGTCGATATTTATTCAGACTTTTTTTTATGATAACGGGTAAAATGAGTAAAGAACCAAAAGCACCTCCAAAATGGAACTTGTTAGGCATGATGGAATGAATAGCTGCTTGTCTAATATGTATTCAAATGCTAACATCCTAAATCATTGATAAAAAATATATTTTTATTTTTATTACTTTTAGATTTTTTATTCAATCAACTGCTTTGATCCTAAACCATATTGTATTTGCAGGTTGCTGTTGATGGTATTTGGAAGGTATGCCCTGAGGCTGGCGGGCCGATTCAATTTCCTGGCTTTAACGGTAATTTTTCAATGACAAAAGTATCACTCTTTCTGCGACCAAATAAGCAAGAATTTAATGTTTTTATATAAATTGTAGGTGAACTGATCTGCCCGGCATATCATGAACTTTGTAGTGTAGATCCTACGTTGAAACCTGGGCAGTGCCCGAACTCATGCAACTCCAATGGTGACTGTATTGATGGAAAATGTCACTGTTTTATTGGATTTGATGGCCATGATTGTAGCAAAAGTAAAAAGTTTTCCCCTTTTCTAACCACTTACGAAAGTTTTTTTTATCGGTATGTTTTTCATATACTGTATTTTCTAGGGTCCTGCCCTGGCAATTGTAGCCGAAATGGGAAGTGCCTCAAAAGCGGTATTTGTGAATGCACAAACGGGTACACCGGGATTGATTGCTCGACTGGTAAGTTTGTTAACTTTTTAAATTTACAAATGAATTGGACATACTGGAAATTCACCATTTAACTTGTTATACCAATTTCTATGCAGCTGTATGTGATGAACAATGCAGTCTTCATGGTGGAGTGTGTGATAACGGGGTGTGTGAATTTCGGTGCTCTGATTATGCAGGATACACCTGTCGAAACACTTCAAATCTTCTCGACAGCCTCGCGATTTGTAAAGATGTCTTAATAAACGATGCTGATGGCCAACATTGCGCACCAAGTGAATCAAGCATCTTGCAACAGCTTGAGGAAGTAGTTGTCATGCCAAATTACAACCGGTTATACCCGACAGGTGCTAGAAAAATTCTCAACATTTTTAGAGGCCGAAAATGTGATAAAGCCGCCAAACGACTGGCTTGTTGGGTAAGTTTTGTTCATCTAAAAGGGCAAATCAGTCAATTTCCTATTTCAGAAAACCTGTTTTCAAAATCGTATTTCAAGGGCCTATGTTACTTGTTCCGTTGTAACTTAATAGCATAGGCCCTTGAATATTGATTTTTAATAGGTCTAGTAACACGATCTAAAATTAATCAGGTTTTGTGTTGTCATATTTAACCTGTTAAATAAATAGATTGTGTTCAGGAAGGATATTTCGTCTTCAGTTAAACTATATATCCTGTCTTTAGTTAAAGCAGGTCAACTCGTCACGACATACAAATAAACAAGCTGACCAAAACAACCTGTTTAACCCATTTATTCAACTTTTTGAACCGAAATACACATTTTTAAACTTGATTACAACCAATTAACCCATTTGACTTCTTATATAATTTAGTTAAACAACTTGTAATCGGGTTAGTTTTAATGTCTTTGACACAAATTACTATAGGGTTGTGTTCGGATTTAACAATTCAACCTGTTAACCTGACATGATTGACACCCTGGAATTAGAACCAAAAATAAAAGTAGACCCCTATTGACCTTTTACTATCTTTCCATTTATAGCATGTGAAATATTATGGTGCTAACGTTTAATCATCTTGAAACCGAACCAGATATCGATACAGAAATGTGAAAGAGACGGTGACAATAGACTACGAGTGTGCCACTCAGCATGCCGCGCCTACAATTTGGCGTGTGGGGCCTCGTTGGATTGTTCAGATCAAACCCTTTTTAGCGAAGAAGTTGAAG
Organism: Mikania micrantha; assembly: GCA_009363875.1. NCBI lineage: Eukaryota > Viridiplantae > Streptophyta > Magnoliopsida > Asterales > Asteraceae > Mikania > Mikania micrantha. Next base: position 50,863,676 of record CM018684.1, read on the forward strand.
GGGAGGGGGATGGGGTATGCACAGGTTGGGGTGAAATGGAATCTTGGTTTTGAGGTAATTGTTGTGTTTTAACAGTTACAATCATGTAAATCATAGGTAGTTTTTTACCTGAGCTAATTGCGTTCGGGATGTAGTTTTTGGTGGTTTAGTGTATAATTTTAGGGTTTAGGTCATAGCACAAAGTGCTAATGACTTTAGAATTAGGGCTTGGTTTTCTAACTCAATAGTTATTTAGGGTTCTTAGGACTATTATGGCCTTTTGGAATGTATGGATTGAAAATGGGAAGATTTACTTGCTTACTAAACTTCAATTGTTTCGCATGTAGTTTACGTATATGTTAGCGTTATGTGTCTCGCATCGTTCGAAAAGCTCGAATATATTCGTGCTTGTAACTTGATGGATTTTTGCTTTAGTGATTTGAAACACACATTGGCTTAAAATTCACCAAATCTAGAAAGTGTATGTTTTATACAGTGTTAATCTAGAAAGCTAATTAGAAAACAGGCCATTTTTTTGCAAGAAAAATGTGCATTTTTAGTGTATAAAAATGAGTGTAAAAATAAAATCAGTAAATTACAAAAATCGTCCATATCATAAATAACACATTTCATCATCAAACTTTAATAATTAAATTAGACATTTTTTATCTTCAAGTTTAATAAAAGTCAGGTTCTTTTCACTTATTTGAGTTAACTTTTTTTGTTAAATTTTAAAAATGACTACTTTGCATTTATTATGATCATTTTACTACAACATAACCAGTGAAATCCCACTTTATAGTAGGTTTTGGGGAGAGAGATGAACATAAACCTTATCCCTATCCAAAGGTAGAGATGTTGCTTCAGAGGAGACCACCGGCTCATTTTTTTTTTAATTTTTAGTATTATTATTATTATTATTATTATACATATAGATATTTTATTTTTTTATTATATATATATATATATTACAGCAAACACAAAGGAGAGATGTAATACAAACGGGTACACATATCCACATAAAAAAAGCATGTATAGTAATCGAGCAACAAACCAACAAGGCAGACTAACCAAGAGCAATAAACCACCCAACAAACAAACATATACCAATAAACCCACATAGCAGACTAAACCGACAATCAAGAGTCACATACTATCTACGATATACACCACATAAACAAGCATAAAACACATAAAGCAAACATACCAACATGTCAAACAAACGTTCCTCAAACACTAGGGTTTCTAACATGTATCCTAACTAACTAGTAATCTCTAACCTTTATTCTACGTCTCCAAGAAATCCTATCACTGATCATGTCCTCCGAGAGGTGCAATGCTATGCAATGCTAGCAAATCCTTACGAATATGCTCATCCCATGTCAACCTAGGTCGTCCCCTGTACCTCCTCCCGTCCATGATTACGTTCTCTATGCTTCGAACCGGGGCCAACACGTCTCTTCTCCTCACATGACCGAACCATCTCAATCTTCCTTCCCTAACTTTATCTGAGATGCACGCTACCCCCAGTCTTCCCCCGATGGTTTCGTTCCTTATTCGATCAAGTCTTGTGTGACCACACATCCATCTGAACATCCTCATCTCTGTTGTTTCTAACTTCCTCTCTTGAGTCTTTTTGATCGGCCAACAATCACTTCCATACATAATGGCCGGTCTAACTGCTACTATATAGAATTTACCCTTTAATTTGTCTGGGAACCTCTAGTCACATAAGAAGCTTCTAGCTGCCCTCCACCTGTTCTAGCCTGCCTGAACACGATGAGTCACGTCGCAATCAATATCTCCATCACTCTGTACGAAAGATCCTAGATATTTAAACTTTGTTGTCTGTGGCACCTCTTGCCCTCCAATAGTCACTTGATGGTCTTGTTCTTCCTCCTCATTGGTCCCACTGAAGTTACAATGAAGATACTCTGTTTTTGACCTATTGATGCGTAGTCCTTTACTCTCTAAGGCCAATTGTCATTCTTCTAACCTCGCATTTAGGTCCTCTTTTGTTTCCGCCACCAACACAATATCATCCACAAATGAAATGATAAACATGAAACTTATTATGTAGTTAAAAGGACATGTTATGGAATTTACTCTTTTAATTAATTTGTTTCTTTTCTTTGATTCTTTCCTTTTCTTTGATTTTTGATAATTTTTTTTGATAATTTATTTATAAACTAATAAATTCATCTATGGGGATAAGTCAACAACACACATCATCGCTAGATCTATCGCTACTAGAGCCAAAACAATTTACACAGCAACGGTGTCTCACCCAACCTTATATAGTTATATGCAGCCATCAACACTTGACACTTAACTTCCCACCATTTCATGCTAGAGGTGGCCAAACCGGGTTTTTTTTGGAACCGGTTCCGGTCAGCAAAGTCAAGAGGTTTTTGACCGGTTCCAAGTGGTTTTTTGCCGGTTCCAGTTCGGGTTTGGCCGGTTTAAGGGTGGAACCAGTTCTGGTTTCAATTTCTCTGAAAACCCGAAACCGCGCGTACTTACCGGTTCGGGTACGAATGGTTCCGGTTCGGGTAGTCGGTTCTGTTTCCGGGTCTCTTGGCCACCTCTATTTCATGCCTCATCTATAGATCCCTAGACTCATCTTGTGACATCGATGCCCATTTGATTATTAATTCCTTTGTTGAAAAAAGATATTCTCCATATACACCTTACTCATTATATTTACACATCATTTATTTCTCATAAACTAAAAACGTTCATTCATAAAATCTTGCAGCTAGAATTTTAGTTAAATACGAAAATATATAAATTAAAAACTTCTTCAAAATATATTTAAACATTCATGATTGTCTTCATAAAATCTTCAGATGCTCGGTAGTCTTACAAACTTGAGCTTTGATAGTGTCATCTATAGCGCACCTCTCAAATTAATATATATAAAAAGTCAACAACACTAGGTAAATTCTAGTTTTTGTAAAATAGCACCTTTAATATTAAACTCTTTAAAACTTTTTTTCTGTATGTCCTGATTCATTATTCAAGACCTTTAACTATTATCATTTTTATTATTTAACTTTAACTATGACTTTAAACTTTAGCTTTACTTTCAATACATACACATGGTTTGTATAAGCACAAATCGAGTACTTTATGACATTTCACATGACCCTTTTGATCAGAGTAAAAATCAAACATATATATATATATGCTTCAAGTATTATATAAGCTAGGTAACATTTTTCACACGATTGACATGCTGATGCAATTCATACTATATGGGATCTATATCGAAGTGCAATCCTTATTTATGCTTTAGATGTGCAACAAATGCAATCCCTTGCTTTGTTTGCTTCCAAGACTTTTATATAAGTGAGTATCATTCTTTAGAGTAATTTAAATTATTTTTTCTGTAAGACTCTTTCTTTGATTTTATATCTTTTCTCTCATTAATAATTTCATTATTGTTATCCTACCAAACCCATTCGAGACTTAGTCACTTGTAGTTCTTATAAACTTTTTATTTTTGAATTTACTGAGATTTGTCTAGTATTTATAAGGTCGAACGAACTAAGTTCATTTCAAATGAATATATGAACCAAGATTGGATGAGAATTTTATCAAGTTGAAGAAGCTCAAGTTCAGATGAACATTCTCAAGTTCGAATGAGAACTCCAAGTTCGGATGATGAACTCAAGTTTGGGTGATATAAATCAAGTTTGGATGAAGAAATTATGACTAAATGGTTTAAGTTTCACCAAGTTTGGATGAACAAACTTAAGTCTAGATGGACTAAGTCATATTTTAGTCCATATCAAGTTCAGAGTAAAGGTGTTCAAAAAAACGAAATCCGAATCATATTTGAAACCCATAAAAAACCGATTCGAATTCTTATTCCGGTTGTTCAGGCAGATTCGGGTCGGATATCCATTTTTCTTGTTCGGATCGGATATTGGATACCTAAAATCTTGCTTATTCGGATCGAATATCCAAATTCAACCCAAATAACCCGAAGAAACCTTGTTTATTCGGGTTATTCAGATAGATTCGGATAGGATAAGCATGTTTTCTCAAGACGGGTCAGGTCAGGTTTCGGATAGGGTCTCAAAATTTTCAAATCTGAACAACCCGATCCGAATAAAGCGTTATCCGACCTGATGAACACCTCTAGTTCAAGGCAGAAGTTCGGATGAACAAACTTAGTATGTCCTATCAAGTTCATAGGAACAAGTTTAGATTATCAAATTCGAACAAGTAACTTTAGGTTTGGGTGGTTTAAGTTTATCAAGTTCGGATAGGGAACTTATATCTCAATAGTTAAGTTCAACCAAGTTCAGATAATTAGTACAAGTTTGGGGTTCCTATGCTTAAGAGTTATTTTTCCTAGTTTCGTTCTTTGATAACATTTAGAGTTGCATAATATACTCAATCACCCTAATTAAAAAGGTGTCAATTTAAATCCTTTCAACTATTTATAAGGTTTAAAACATGCAAATTTTAAATATTAGCTCTTATATCAGAGTACAAACAATAATAGAAACGAGTTCTAGTAACTCACCTAGAAAGAGCTTTATTAAAAACCTTAACAACGGTTGTCCTTGCTGATATTTGTATATCTTCACGTAAAGGTTGGGACTTTTTACCTCATTAAGCTTGAAATGATGATTTAAAAAATGACTCTAACCTTATATCAATGAAAATGTGAAGAATCTTATTATGTTGATGATTTCTGAGCATTTTTTCTCTAAAAACTAGCGCAGGTTGCTCTTTCTCCCTCTCTTTCCTTTTTCGGTCGACCTATGGGAATTTCATGGTCAAATGTGCACACATAGCATTTTATGTGTTTATAGTGAAAGATTAAGGTGTAAGATGTGTCCATGTTTTCCAACCTTTTACATCTTGCACCCAAAACTACGTTTAGAGGTGATTTCTGACCCGTTTGCAAGAAACTTATTTTCTTGTTGTTTCATTTGTTCAATATCCCATCATACACTACACATTCATTCTACATACCACCCTCTGCACAATCTTGTAATATTGAATTATATTTATTATATGACCTTTATGATTATTTATCTAATTGATTAATTACTTAAATACTCATATAAGATAGGTAATTATTTGATGGACATAATTACCTATGCTATCCTAATTAGGGTTTTCCATTAGGTGTATATAAAGGAGATTAAGGTTTCTGATTAGACTAATGCTCAACGTCATTCACGAATTCCTCACCATTAGAATTCGTAAACATCAAAACCTCTCCACCTAAATCAATCCTCACCACACACCCTAAACAGGAACCCGATCGGATCTGTCTTAAGGAATCATGTCAGGAATCAACTCAACATTCACTGGATTCACAAGTTTTATCTAATCTGTATTATTATTATTATTATTATTTTGAATACATGTTATAAATCTAATCATAGGAATCGATCAACAAATTGTCCCACCCTTATGTTTTGTTGTGGCCACCAAATAATTAGTGGGAGGAACAACAACACTAGCAGCACACATACGAACAAATACTACAAGAGTCACAGTTGGTGGACTCGGGACACATCATAAAAGTTGGGTAATTCAAGTAAGCAATAGTTGTAGTTGCAGCATGGGCTGAATAAGCAACAACAATCCAAGGTCACATACCTAGACGGAAATCAAGCTTCGCGCACACAAACACAAACACAAACACAAACACAAACATGCCTCACAAACAAGCACACAAAAACCCACAAGCACATAGACAAACAAAAACGAACACACATATAGACACTCATAGACACAAACATTCACACAAGCGCTCACATGCAAACAAATGGCCACAAATCACTAGAACAACCAATGATATCAAGTGATGAACATGATAGAAGTCACCAAGACAACCATAAAATGCTGAAAATATACTACAAATATTAGAAATACATGAAACAATCAAGAATGTCGAGTATAGAACATTCCAGAAATCATTGAAACACCAAGAAACAGATAACATATTAGATAAACTGAAACAACAAAAAACAAAACGTGGATAATATAGGACTTTAGAAATCTATCATTAATGATTCAACATGTAACAAGTTATCATTGGAAGAACAAGTTCGGTTACCCTAACTCGACTTCTTCCAAGATGACAAAATTTTTACATATTCAAGAACTGGTACAGGATGAAAGTTAAAAGTTGTAGCTAAGGCAAGGTATGCACTAGCTAACCCAATGTACACGTTAAACCAAATAGACGAGAACAAACTAAGAGATGCTAATACACAAGTGATGGTTAAAACTAACAAACAATTTACCGAGCATTTAATTGTCGAAAGGTCTCCTTCTGTTCCTTCATTTTGAAAATGTCCATTTTCAATAAAATCCGAAAGCAACTTATCCTTGAGTTGAAACGTGTTTAGGAGCCATTTGTCACACTCGTTTTCTGAAGATGGGATATCCTCTAGAAGGATGCGACGAACATGAACATGAACTTCTGAAGGTTCTACACCGAAAACATTGTCAAAGAAAGTAGGACACCGGTTCTTGTATGCTATTGTCACATCATACACTGAAAAAAAAGACAACAAATATATTTATTAATGTAAAATATATGAGCCCTAACTAAGACATATCTTCTAAAGCCTTGCTACATGTTGATGGGATGTAACTATGCTTTCATTAATTTGTAAACGGGTTGGGGTGATTAGCTTTTATACACACACATGTGTGTGCGTGTCTATATCCATTCATATTTATTTATATCGTTTGTAAAGTTTATAAACCCTCTTTTAGGATACAAACACACCAAATCTCATCAAAATCAATCAAAAATCTTTGTTTTTTTTTTAAAATTAATACTACACATATACAATACATTCATTTTTTTTATATGTATGTGTAAATTCACATGTCTTTGGAAACTAACATGCGATCTTTGTAACCAACATATGTGTAATTTGTATAAGAGATGATTTACAAAGGATACAAGTTACACACATAGAAATACACACACAAACACACATAAATAGTATTGGCAATTATTATACAACAATCATTTGCGTATGAAGTGTACGAACGCTACATATAATTATCACGCATGAAGGTTTAACACTTGCATGAAAGTTTTCATGCACAAATAGAATTATAACACATTATTATTTTTGTGATAATTCCATTCGTGTGTGATAATTATAAACATGTGTAAATTAAGCAAATATTAATGATTCTTATGATAATCCATGTAAACTTCATACACTTCAACCAGTGAACAACCTTAATGTACAACTCGAACTCGAAACAGGTTAGACATGTAAACTCAAATACAAACTACTTCTTAAGCAATTAGAGTAACATGACACTAGATAGACATATCAACCTAAACAAAAGCTAAACATGAATGGTTAGACTGTAACACAAAACATGCTAGACGTCACTCAAGTGGGTTCCCACATTTATTAAAAAAAAACAAAAAAAAGAAGAATTTGAGCAATCTAAAACCTACTTAAATTCGATTTAGGTTCGTGTCATGTTATATTTAATTTGAAACACAAACTAGATGTATAGATAAGGTGTTCTATAATTAAGAATGAGTGTGATAACAAGATCATGAAGAATAGAGAACCTGCATCTAAAGAGTCCCTTAAAATTTTCAAACAAGCATGGAACCCTCTTGTTTTTGGAAGCAACACATTCTTCAGAACCGGGAGTCCATTTTTAGTCGCAAATTTCTGGCTTTTTATGCATTTTTCATCCCTGTTTACACAAAGAAACCGTTTACTGTTCTTCAACAGCATCAAAATCACGCGATAAAATGAAAATAACGAAAGAAGTATCAATGGATTACGAGAAATCAGTTCCTTCTGGGAAAATAGCAAGCCATAACGGGTCAAGCGGGTTAGTAAATGTCTGCAGCATCTTTTGCATCATAACTTCATCAACTTCCCACTTTCTTTCAACCGAAATAAACTCCAAAACATGAAATCCCCAACCGAAAACAGGCAGCTTCAACAAACTGCTTTTAAGAACATATTTGATGCATCCTATGCAGCCTTTTCTTAGTGCAAGGTCCCAAAGATACATCCAGTCAACTTCAGTTTTGTGATTAGCGATAAGTAGCACACGCTCGCGCTTTGGGACAGTTTCACCAGAAAAAATGATCTTGGTTTTGTTAATCTTTTCAAACAAAAAGGGCCATAATGCTAACCAAAGACCAAAAAGGAAGGTTGTTGTTTTCCTACTATAATGTATGCTAAAAAGCCGAAGAAACACCGCGGCAAAAGGCCCCAAATACACCAAAAACATGAAGGAAGTTGAAAGATAAACTACCAAACATGCTAAGCCCCTTATTGCCCTTGGAAGAGTTAAAGGATACTTCTTTGACCCATCATTGATTTCTGATTTCAGATCCATTTTTCTGCAAATTAAAGAAGATATATTCAACCAGCTTAGTGAATTAATGAAGAAAATGCAAATAGATGTGTAAACCTTGGTGGTTTAAAGGAAATGAAACTAAACTCACAGCATATATGCTTTGCTTGAAATTAGCAGAAGAATAGTAATGTTTGGTACAAAAAAAAAAAGAAAAAAATTCATGACAAATTGGCCATTTATATATATATTATGTTTTAGTTTTTAGTTTTATGTGGTTTGTTTACTCTTATGTATTAGGTGTGTGTGGTATGCACTTATGTGTTTATGTGTTCGATTAAATATGGTACGGTGCTCGTTGTGCGCTTTGAAAATATATCTACATACATACATACAAACATATATATGTGCACATAAAATAAATAAATAAATAAGGGTGAAATTATGAGCAGGGGATCTTTACTGAAACCGTCTCTCTATCCTATTTTTGGTAGGATGACGTTTGCCTTCATCCTTTCCTCCCGAGACCCCACTAAAAAGTGAGGATTTAACGGGTATGCTTTTTTATTTGTTATCTGTTGCATGTTACAAAAGGGGCCCAAATATAAACCAATGAATCATGCCCAGTATAGAGACGATACCACTTGAGAAGTAGGGGGCTGTGATCATAGACCAACTGATCAAGCGGTAGTACACCCGGTAATTTTAATCAAGGCAAGCGAAATGGGTTGGTTTGGGTGAATAAGTATTGTATTTGGGTAAAAATAGGTAGCACCATAATATATAATGAGTTGAGATGAGTACAATGCGGGTCAAGATAAGTCTCTTAGGAAACTATGTAAATACAATTGATCCAAATAAATAATAATTATTAATAATATGTTTGATAAGAAAATCATTGAAAATTATATAAATAGATCATTTGTTTAGTTATAACTCAATTTGAGTTGAACTAAGTTGAAGTTTTTAAAAAACCAACTCATTTAGACCCGAACGAAGTTTACATAAAACCCATCCTAACCCGCACTCATCCTGACCCGGACTAGTTCGGACCCTTACCCAACCCGTCCATTTAGCCAGACTTAAGCGGTAATGTTATGATTTTTTGTTTTATCTACCTTTATCACAACTATCATGTTTAATATTTTTCTTTATGTATAAAGGTATAAAGGCCTATTCTCTACCAAGAGAATACGAACTACCTTCAACATCTACTTATCAACCTATACTAATAAATAAAGGTTTTCAGTGGTATATGACATAATTCTAGAGCATCTTAACATTCATTTAACACATCTCTCTCCTATTAAATACATCTAATATTAAATAATAATATTAAATATTATATCTACTTTTTATACATTTTTATAATAAAAATAAATACATGAAAATATATTAATATTAAAAACACACTTTTTAAAAAAAATGATTATAAATTATAAAATTATTATTTGAAACAAAATGTTTAAAGAAAAACAAACTACAAAAAAGTTAGTGTTTAAAGAAATAATAATATTATTATTATAATACTTAAAATATTAAATCATATGAAATTGTAATCATATTTTATATTAAAAATCATCTTATATTTTCTAAATTTTCATTGATAATTATTCGTTATAGTTGTTTATTACGGGTTACTAACCTAGTTCGTTATATATAAACTCATGAAACAAAATTATTGCCTGATCTCCTAAACATATCGTAGATTAACGAACACAAACAACATTAAAATCAATTTAAACGATCGAAATGACAAGTAACATTGAACACATCAAATAAACACATAATTTCATGCACCAAAATGAATAAAATCGCGTTTAATACGTACCTAAATCCGAATCGAATCCGAATGAAGATGACGATGAATTGAGTATGGAGAATGAACGTGTGGTCTTTAATAAGAATGACGGATCGTTCTTATTGTAGTTGAGAGTGGGTAGAAGTTGGGACGGATAGTATTTTCTTAGGCAAGACATTCATAAATATATATAGTAATGACTTTTTGATGTAAACGAATAGACTCGGTTATGTTTGAGCCAGACTTCTAATTTTAATTATCATTTCTTAATTGGTTCTGTCTTTTTAATTATAGATAAATTTAAGTTCGTTTTTTCTCATTTATTTTAAATTTAAGTTTTGCTGGTTATTAATTGCATTCCGCTTATATTATTAGCTTATAAAGTCTCATATATATATATATATATATATATATATATATATATATATACTAGGTTAGTATCCCGTGTATTACACGGGTTGAATAATAAAATATGATAAATAGTTATCAATTAAAATTTAAATACTATAAGATGATATTTAAAACGACATGTGATTAATTTTATATATTTAATACTTTAAGTAATAAAATAATTATATTTTTTATTTAAATACTAAGTTTTTTTAAACTTTGTTTCTTTAAACATGTCAAATTGAAAAACTGTTCTTGAAATTTTATATTTTATAAAAATTTGATTTTATAAAAAAAGTTTATTTAATATTAATATATTTTTAATATATGCAAAAAAAAAACTATTTTTTTTTAATTTTAAAATATATAAAAGTATATTTAATATTTCATATTATGAATTATGGTTTACATAAGATGTATTTAATAGGAGAGAGAGGCGGTAAAATTAAAGTTGATGTGCTCTAGGAAGTGACATGTGTCCATAAAAAACTTTTATTTATTATAATAGATAGATAGGGAAAAGATAAAATGAAAACCACATCTCAATGAGAAAACCGCGAAAACCATGCAAAAATCATGTAAAAATAACGTTTTTTTTTATTTTTTTTGCAGGTTTGTAACACTATTGGACACATTTTTATAAAAAAAAAAACAAAAAAGCGCCGACCAAATATTTAAAAAAAATATTTTATAAACCAACGTAAAACCTACGTAACAAAACGTAAAAAAAATTTTACGTTTTGTTACGTAGGTTTTACGTTGGTTTATAAAATATTTTTTTTTAAATATTTGGTCGGCGCTTTTTTGATTTTTTTTATAAAAATGTGTCAAATAGTGTTACAAACCTGTAAAAAAAATTTCAAAAAAAAAATACGTTATTTTTACGTGATTTTTGCATGGTTTTCGCGGTTTTTTCATTGAGATGTGGTTTTAATTTTAACCATACCCTATACACACACACACACATACTAACTAAATAATACAATGGGGCCGGTTATTGTACAAAGGAAATTAACGTGAAAAGCGTTGGAAGCCACTAGAATACGCCACGTGTAATCTGGATAAGGGGTATAATGGTCCGTGTAAAATCACGGACCGCGTTATATAAAATCACGGACCATCGTTTAACAGGCATAATCAAGAACCAACTGAATAATCACGGACTGCTAATTACAGACCATGTGTAACAAATCACGGATCACGTATAAAAATCAAAATAATTAAGGGCAAACTAAATAATCACGGACCAATTATCACGTAATAATGTAAAAATCACGGACCAACTGATAATTATGGACCAATAATCACGGACCACGTAAAAAAAATGAAAGAAAACCGTAGCAATATTATACTCAAATTAAAGATAATAAAATTCTCTATTTTATGGTGCAATTTTTTTTTTAAAAATGATTCACCAGTTAAAACTTATTCGATTTATAAAAAAATGGTGGAACTTGATTTACCTACAAAAAAAGTCAGCAAACGTAGGCTATTACTTTTTTGCCCCTCAAGCTTTAATTCACGCAGGTTTTAAATGAAAAGTGGGGACCACTAGATCTTAATCGTTGATTAATTTGATCAAGGGCTAGAAATACTTCATATCCTTCTCACGTTAAACTCCCTTTGTATTGGATCCGTCTCCATAATACAATTTATAATTTACTCATACATACATACATACATACCTACCAGGGTCGGCCCAACCGTTTTAGTGGCCCTAAGCGATGTAAAAAAATGAGGCCCTATTCATTAACATTTGTATCATTGGTGGTTCTTACAAATTTTAATAGTGATCCTTTCAATGATTCATTTAGAGTTTCTTGATTAAGTTTTTTTGCTCTTTTGGATGCCCAACAAAACAAGAATTCAGGAAAACTTACAAATCTAATAATTCTAAGTAGCAGGGACGGCCCATTATTTATATTGGGCCAAGCTAGAGGAAGGATCAAATGCTAACCCTTCCTTATTGCGATAACCGCATAACCCTGCCATTTTTTTCGTTTTTTGCCCGAATCTTTGTTTCTTTTTTTTGTGTACTTACACTTACTTACACTTGTAAATAATTTATAAACGGTGATGAATTAGCAAAAACACAAAAAAGAAACCCCCTATTTATATATAATAAAGACCATGAAAAAAAACAAAGATTCGGGCAAAAAACGAAAAAAATGCCAAGGTTATGCGGTTATCGCAATAAGGAAGGGTTATGTCACACCTCGGGCCGGCGGGAACGGATCGGGTTTTCCCGTCGGGCGGAAGGTTCCCGGGGCGCGATATCTAGAGTAATAATTAAATGATCAGATTGTTTATATAGCACATGATAATAAATGAGAAATGCTAACACATCAATGATATAGAATTACAAGATTAAATTATAATGTATCGTTCATAATTTAACCAAGTAAATCTATCAAAAGAATCAATGAGGCTATATCTTGTATCTGTACAAGATATACAAAAGATGATTCATGTTCTTGTTGGCCAAAAGTATGCAATCACAAAAGTAGCTAGGTCTTCTAAAAGTCCACTAGCTATGTCCTTGAAATCATGGTGACTAAACCTGTTCGTCACCTGAGGAAACATGCATTTAAACAAAGTCAACACTAGGTTGGTGAGTTCATAAGTTTAGTAACTGAAAACCATTGAATTTATGTTTAGTCATGTTCACAATGTTTCACACAAGTTGTATTGATAATTGAATCCCATGTTTCACACAATGTCCTCTCCATGGTTGTATGCACAGATAATGTCTCATCCAGTCAAGCATGCTTATATATAGGGCATACGAAAGGGTCGAGCCTACGACCCGCCCAGACGCCATCCCACCACATGCTTAACTGCACTCAACACTACCTGTAATACAACGATAGATACCCATTTCCTTTCACCCATGATTTCCCGGTATGTTTATCCAAACAATGAAAAGGAAGAGACGTAATTATCTCTGTTAGCTATTCCTTACGGATTAGCCCGGCATGTAAGATATCATACTCGATATCTAGAGCGAAACTTCGTAGTTTCTGTAACTAATCATGACTGATTAGCCCGGCATGTAAAATTCCCAAACAATTGAGTAAAGAGACATAATTATCTCTGTTAGCTATTCCTTACGGATTAGCCCGGCATGTAAGATATCATACTCGATATCTAGGGCGAGACCTAATAGTCTCTGTGACTATCAGTACTAACCAATCCGGTGTGTAAGATATCATACTCGATATCTAGATTGGAACATAATAGTCCCAGTAGCTGTCGTCCCTGACCAGCCCGGTATGTGAAATGTTCTACCCATGATTCCTAGTTTGAGACATGATAGTCTCAGTAGCTGTCATTTCTGATCAGCCCGGTGTGTAGGATATCCTCCCACAATATCTATTGGAATGAATATGTTCCCTAGATTTTTATGAATGTTTTCAATTAGAATGATAGCACCTCTCGTGCCCGGTGTGATTTCATTAGATTACCCCAATCCCTGGTGATTAGTATTCGTGGTTTACCCAACTAATCTATGGTTGTGTAACCGGCATCCTCTGACGGTTATAAGATGTGCTCTAAGTAGAGTCTTAATAGGTAGTGATAGTATGTGTGGGAAAGCCATCCCAAAAGTGTGCGCATGCGATATCCTCCTCGATATCACAAGTAACTGTCTCAACTGTTATCTCGTTGTTGAGTGTTCTTATTAACTTGAACGGAGTGTTATAAGAACTTGTCTTATACACAATGTTAGTAAGGTGTGAATGATCTTATTATCATGAAGTTACATTATCATGATTATCATTCTTGTTATCTGTAATTGTTACTGGTATGTTATCCCTTGGTTTTCCCGTTGTCCTATCGTGTAAGAATAATGCAAAGTTGTAAGATATATTCTTAGCAACGTACATTATTCTACGGTGTTAACGTGTCATGATTCTAGGTTAGTGTGTAGCATCCTAGCTATTTCAGGTATGATCAAATCAAACAAGCATGTATGTGATGATAAACGATAATAAAGATAAACAATTATTATCTAAATCATAATATAAGCAATTTGTTAGTAGAAACTTTTAAGTAAATAAAAGTTTAGCATGTTTCTCAGCCCCGAGCTTTGAAATCAGTAAAGATTAGAAAAGGGGCATATGAACTCACCTTGTAGTGATTGTGGTTGACTTAGCTTAAACAGGAAGTGCACGCGCTCTTGATTGTACTTGTTGTATTCACGATCCTGTATTGATTTCACGTTGTTTGTAACTTATAAGTATGAATTGTAGCGATTCGTGTGTGTGTGTTAGCCCTAAAATTGGCTAACACTCGTGAGTCTCGCTCATCCTTCGGCCCCGGTTCTATCTGTTATAGATCCTTAGTATCACATGCCTTTATGTTGCGTATTTAGCTTTAACTAATTCTTGAATCTCAAAACCTTATCAGGATGTATCCGTTACTTGTATTAGTAAAATCCTTGTAAACCATCCTAAGTCATAGCATAACTTAGGTTTAGAATTTTAGAATTTCATATGTTGTTCTTGTTAGTCTTGAAATAATTTGTTACATAGCCCCAAGGACCATGTCACATTATAAAAGTTTAGTTACATCAAGTTTCTAAGCATAACACTTAAGTTTATACTTTGAGACTTTTCATATGGTTATTGAAATCACTTGTTCCTTTATAGTTCTATAAATTCTCCAACAACCTTGTAATATTTTAAGGAAATTTCATACATATTATTATTTACAATAATTCCATAGGTTTATTTGCAACTTGAATCATATAACCAACACCCTACAATGGGCCGATTAGATGATGTTGGGCTAGATTGGCCACCATGGCCAACTAAATCAATTTGGGCCGGTTCACTTGGGCCGAAGGTATGTGTGGGCTGAACTAAGATGGTCTCATGAAGATGTTGGGCCGAAACAGTCTCACTGGCCGAAATAACAGGTCTTGGGCCGAATCTGTTATGGGCCGAATCAAATAGGCCATGAGCTAACCGAATGAAGAGTGGGCTGTATAAGTGGGCTCAGAACTCATATGGCTTCTGCTTAACAATTGGGCCCAAACATTATAGGTCGAATTCATGTCATGGCTCAAATAGGTCTGCCGAATCAACCAGGTGGGCCCAGTCAACTTTTGGGCTAAATCAAAGTCTCATGGACTAGCCAGAGTGATTGGGCTGAATTTAATCTCTTAGGCCCATATTGTGGGCTTCGTCCAATTGACTAGGGGATGGGCAGGCCGGCTAGATGGTGAATTTCGACTGGAAGTGTGCATGGTCGACTGAAGGAGTCCGGCGAATGGGTGGGGGGGGGGGGGTGAATGGGTCATGTTCTGGCCGAATGAGGCTCCTGCTTAGTCGAATGGGAGAGTTCGAATGTTCCTGTTGTTCACCGAAATAGGTGAGGCGAATGGCCCTATTCGGTCGCCTAGGTTCAGTCGGTCGGCCGTTGTTCTGTGCTCATTCGGCCGAGAAGACCTATTCGGTGGGCTGCACATAAGGATCGGCCAAGTGGTTTCAAGTGAGTTCTAGACCAAGTTTCCCAAGGGTTTTCAGCGATGATGGGTATTAGGGTCAGTTTCAAAAGCATGGCGTTCAAATAGGTGGGTGTTTAGCCGGTTTAGTGTTAGGGACAACAAAAAGGGGTGAAAACCCTAATTTTCGGAACCTTTGACCTCAGATTACCTCGTTTCAGGGGGTTTCCACTCCCGATCGATTGTACTTTCGGATAGAGGGAGGCGAGATCTTCGTTTAGGCACCAAGAACACTGATTTTCGTTAAGAAATGAGAGAGATCTCTTAAGTTGAAGTTTGGATTCTTAGTGAGAAAGAGAGGAAATGGGGCTTAGGTTTGTAGAGAGAGAAAGTGGGGGTGTTGAATGAAAGAGATGAGTCTTTCAAGGTATATATACCCCGGGTGTGTTCGGGTTTGTTTCGATTGCTCGGTTCGCGTCTTCGTCGCGTATCCAGAATTTTACGCGTGATATAGTTTTAACAATTAAAAGAAGTTAAATTAATTTTTTTGATGAGTTTCAAAATTGTAAAATGTTAAATATATTATTTTATTAAATTAATTTCGTTCGCGTTGTGTTTTTGTTTTCGTTTCGTCAGATCGCGTCACTTACGCGCGTCTTCGTACAGAGCGCTAACTGTACGAACACGATCGTACGT
Organism: Mikania micrantha; assembly: GCA_009363875.1. NCBI lineage: Eukaryota > Viridiplantae > Streptophyta > Magnoliopsida > Asterales > Asteraceae > Mikania > Mikania micrantha. The sequence continues at coordinate 50,880,319 of CM018684.1, forward strand.
TTCACTTTCTGATTTGGTTTTCTACTTATCAGTTATCGTTCAGAACGTTAAACTCACAGATATGTTTGTGTGAATCGTCACCCACGCAAACACGCTGTCAGTTTATTATTCTGAAACGACTCTGCAATATGATTTGAATTGTGTTTCCTCACTGTCGGACTCAACTAGACGTCCTGTTTTCACTTTGTTTTCGTACTGATTCGTCGGTCATCTGATTCCTGTCATCTATAGATATCAGATTGCAACCGATATGTTCTTGTCGTTTGATTGTACACTGTTGTTTCTCTTGAGTTGTTGTATTTGCTGTATTTAAGTTTTCACTTAAACACATACAACTGTTGTTTGCTTTCAGGGTTTTGTTGTCACACAACTGTTTACGCACTGTATTTACACACAGTAAATTGTGAAATTACACACACCGTACGGACTTGCTGTACGGTTTGGTACTACTTGTCACATGTTAACATTTGATCCTTCCCCTATATATATATATATATATATATATATATATATATAGGGCATGGAATTTTACATAACCCACTATTCCCGCGCTAACCCAAATAACTTTGGCAAGATGAAGCCAAATCTTGGATTTTTTTCTTGAACATCATTGTAACAAATTTTGAACACTATTTTCTTTTATAAGTTTGTGTAAAGTCATCACCGTTTAAAAAATATCATCGTTGTAAGTTTTGTGCTACAGTACTGTAAGTTTTAAATATTTAAAAACTTACAGTATTGTAAGTTTTTAAACAGTGATGAATTAGCCCAAACTCATAAAAGAACATGGTGTTCAAAATGTGTTACAATGATGTTTAAAAAAAATTCAAGATTCGGCTTCATCTTGCCAAATTTATTTGGGTTAGCGAATTTAGTGAGTTACATTTTTAACCTTCCCCTATATATATATATATATATATATATATATATATATATATATCTTGTATCTGGGCCAAAAAATGAATTGATGTGTATTTTCTTGCGGGCTGCGTAACCTGTAACAGCAAGTACCAGATCGTCCGGCAAGTCCGTACGGTATGTGTACTTTCACTTTATACTATGTGTAAATACATGTTCATGAACAGTAATTGTATTATCAGATTTCAAAATACAATACATAGTTGTACGTATTTTTGTGTAAACTTAAATACAGTAAGTACAACATACATTTGAAACAATAGTTGTGTGTATTTAAGTGAAAACTTAAGTACAGTTAACACAACGAATCACAGGAAACAACAGTGTTCAAGTAAGCAACGAAAGCAAATCGGTTGCGATCTGATGTCCACAGATGACAGGAATCAGATGGCCGACGAATCAGTACAAGAACAATGTGAAAACAGAATGTTTAGTTGAGTCCGACAGTGAGGAAACATAAGCCAAACACAATTGCAGTGTTATTTCAGAATGATAAACTGACAGCGTGTTTGCGTGGGTGACGATTCACACAAACATATCTGTGAGTTTAGAGTTCTGAAATAATGACTGAAAAGTAGAAAACAAAAGTCAGAAAGCAAAACCATCGTCGTGTTTGTTCGGGTGACGATTCGAACGAATACGCGCGAAGGTGACGCGTTCTGACGAAACGAAACGAAAACTCGACACGAACGACTTTAAATTATTAAAACTCAATAAATAACATTTTACAATTTTGAAACTCATCAAAATAATTAAATTAGTTACTTTAATTAATTCTATTTAAATTACGCGTAATTTTCCGGAAACGTAACGAAAACGCGAACCGAGCAACGAAAACGAACCCGAACACCCTCGGGGTATAAATAACCATAAATGAGTCAAATTTACTCATTTCCCACTTCATCTTCTCCACCACAACTCAAATTTCCGGATTTCACAAAACCCTCCCCATTTCTCACCTTCTCTCTTCCATAACTTCTTCATTTCTTCACCAAATCACTCCATTCTTGAACCTACTTGAAGCTCTCATCACCCTCTACACGAAAGTACAAAGGATCTGCCCTGAAAACGACCAAAACCGAGGTAAAATCGAGATCAAAGTAGCGATTTTTAGGGTTTTCTACAAACCCGACAAAATCCGAACTTTAACCGGTCTAAAACACCCCCTTTTCGACCCATACACCTTCTAAATGAGTTTACTCACCTAAACCCACTCAAAACGACTATATATACGACTATACCCCGAAATCATCTTCTCCCATGGCTGAAAACCCGTTCGGGCGAATGGCCCATGAGTATGAGCCATTCGGCCGAATGAGTGGAGTATGAGCCCATTCGGGAGAATGAGTGGAGTATGAGCCCATTCGGGAGAATGAGTGGAGTATGAGCCCATTCGGGAGAATGAGTGGAGTATGAGCCCATTCGGGAGAATGAGTGGAGTATGAGCCCATTCGGGAGAATGAGTGGAGTATGAGCCCATTCGGGAGAATGAGTGGAGTATGAGCCCATTCGGGAGAATGAGTGGAGTATGAGCCCATTCGGGAGAATGACTCATTCGTGACTCATTCGGGAGACTCATTCGGGTGACTTATTCGAGACTCATTTGGGTGACTCATTCGGGACTCATTCGGAAGAATGAGTCATTCGGGACTCATTCGGGAGAATGACTCATTCGGGTGAAAACTCATTAGCACGAGCCATTCTTATGAAAATCACAAGAATGAGTCATTTTCACTACACCAACTCAATTAACAACTCAGATTTCAAAAAGAACAATCAAATAAGGGATCATAACTCAAATAACATTTAATCAAACACAGGACTGTGAATACAACATCAGTACGACAACAAGAGCGCGTGCATCCTCGTTTAAGCTAAGTCAACTCCAACAACAACAAAGTGAGTTCATATGCCCCTTTTCTTTAATCTTTACTGATTTTAAACTCTCGGGGCTGAGAAACATGCTTTACTTTTATTTATTTAAAAGTTTTGCTTACATATTGTTAATACTTTGATTATTTGATATTAAATTGCTTATTATCATAAATCATTGTATGAATGCTTGTTTGAATTCAAGAATACAGGAAAGATAAGATGATGATGATATTTTTAATATCATAACTCATCGATACAATAGAATAACTTAGTAGTAAGTTAACTCTTACAACACTTAGTTATTCTTACAAGAAATGACATTGTAACAATTACAAGGAAACATGATGACATGATTACAAGAGCAAAACACAAGAATGATATAAAGATAATATATCTTTATTACATCATTCGATACAAGAATTAAGTGAGTGTAATAAGACTAGTTCTTATAACACTTAACTTTATAATTCAACACATATTACAAGAAGAACAAGTAGCATGGAATGATAATCATGATAACATAATTTCATGATAACAACATCATTCACTCAATTAATTAACATAATCTAATAAGACTAGTTCTTATTTAACTTTGTTAATATCACGGAGAACATATGGCAATGAGAACAAGAGTACAAGTGAATACAATTACAATTAGTTACTATTGACCTGTTTGCATTATATCACTTCAATCATGTGCCAAATTGTTCAAGTTGATCATGTAAGTCCCTTTAATTCGCTGACCAGTTAGTTTGACGTGACTAAACCGACGATAGCATAGTGGTACCATAGGTTTGACAAACCTCTAGCTTGTAGGGCTAGTATGTTGATCATAACAATTCAATGGCCGGTAACGTATGACCGGTGACAGGGCGACCTCAAGTCAGGTTCTGGTAAGCGACACATGGTGATATTAATCTACAGTGATAAGTAATTAATCCAACGAGAACCCTATTGACTAGTAGGTTGAGAAGGTGATCTGCTCTCATGTGACACTACTAGTAATAGATTTCGTTGAGGACAATAGACCTGCAAAGTGGTAGAGATAAATCGGATGCATTGAAATCTGATTACGTGAGGATTTCAATGGATTCCTTTTAGGCTCTATGCACTATGATTCAAGAACAAGTTGCAAGGGGTTAACTCACACTCTTAATATTTATTAGAGTATCATCAGTTAACCCACCTCAAGTATAGAATAATTCAAGGACAAGATTATATTAATCTAAAATTCCTTAATACATCGAGGGTTATCAACACTTCGGTTTGATAATTAAAACCCATTCAGTATATTATTCTATAATCAATACAATATCTGAATACATATCAAATACGATGAACAAACGGGTAATGGATATCTTTAGTTGTATCGCAAGTGGGGTGGAACTTGACTGAGTATGTGGTGGGATAGCGTCTGGGCTTGACCCTTTCAGGATTCCCTATATATAAGCATACTTGATCAGGTGATACTCTACTTGTATATATAACTAAGGAGAGGCCATTGGGTGGAACAGATGAAACAAGTATTACAAGTAACAAGTATGACATTGTGAATGTGTGCATGATCAATTCAATGATTTTCAATTTACTTACTTATGAACTCACCAACCTAGTGTTGACTTTGTTTAGATGCATTTTTTTCTCAGGTGACGGACAGGGGTAGATACAATTGTGCAAGTGTTAAGCTAGTGGACTTATAGAAGACCTAGCTTACTTTTGATTGCATACTTTTGGATGACAAACAGTGAATCACTTTTGTATATTTTGTACAGTTCAAGATATAAACTCATTGATTCTTTTGATTAGATTTACTTAGTTAAACTATGATGTACAATGTAATTTAACTTTGTAATTCTATTTCATGTCATGATTAGCATTTCTCATTTATATCTCATGTGCTATGTAAACAATCTGATCAATTGATTATCACTCAAAGATATCGCGCCCCGGGAACCTTCCGCCCGACGGGAAAGCCCGATCCGTTCCCGCCGGCCCGGGGTGTGACAGATTGGTATCAGAGCCATGGTTATAGAGAAATATAGGTCATATTACATAAATGGTTTGGCCTAGACTATAACCTAGGGACCCTCATGTAGATATTATCTGACATAAGATCTTATTTGCATATGCTTTCTGCATCTGATCACTGCACTAACCGATTTTCTTTCGGTTATGATCAGAATGCCGCCCAGGAAGCAACCGACCACGCAGACTTCAGCACCACACTCCTCGACACCAACACCACCTGACTCTCCTCCACCTCCACCTCCTCCCCCACACTCTCCACCACCAGGTTCAAGCAATGTTCAGATGATAGATCCTGCTACTATCGCTTTGGCAACCCTGCTGAGTACTCAACTGACAAGTCAGCTGAAAGATGTCATCCCAGAGATGATAAACCGAATTCAAGGCCACGCAACAATTCTGGCCATACTACAGGAGAGGCTAGTGGAAACACTAGTCATACTTCGGACTACTCCTACAAGTCTTTTGTAGGATGCAAACCTCCAAGTTTCACCGGAGTTGAAGGAGCTGTTGGACTGATCCAATGGTTAGAAAAGATGGAGAATACTCTGGACATTAGTAACTGTCCAGAACACCATAAAGTTCGCTATGCAGCTGGTTCATTCAGCAAGCGAGCACTTACATGGTGGAATGCTCAGATTCGAGCATAGGGAAGAGATGAAGCAATGGCGATGCCATGGGCAGAATTTAAGCTTCTTCTGAGGAACGAGTTCTGTCCGAAACACGAACTGCAACTGCTGGAAACGGAACTCTCGAACCATGTGATGAAAGGGGCTGATCATATGACCTTCACCACTCGCTATCATGAGTTGGTAGCTTTGGTGCCAGAAATGGTACCAACATTGGAAAAGCTGATTGACCGTTATGTGGCGGGATTACCTTCTTGCATCCAAAGTATCGTGTTGGCTGCTTATCCTGCTACTTTGGAGGCTGCTATCTCCCTCTCAGCTAAACTTACCAAGGTGATGGTAAAGTCTGGAGTTTTAAAGGATGAGGCTGAAACAACCAAAGCTGGAACTTCCAAGAAGTCGGATAAACGTCCGGCTAAGAGACAAAAAGTGGCAAGGAACTTTGCTGCCACTACTCAGGCCCCAATGCTTAATCAGCCACCACCACTGCAAGTCAGGAAGCCCTATACTGGCACTGCACCTTTGTGCAACACTTGTCAGTATCATCATGCGCCAAACTCTCAGTGCATGCAATGCACAAACTGTGGAAAGTTTGGCCACTGGGCAAACCGCTGCAGGAGCACGGGAGCTCCAAACAGAAACAACAATGCAGCCACTACTGCTGCTGCCACTGATCGCAGGTCTTGCTACAACTGTGGCGAACCTGGTCACTTCTCTAGGGATTGCCCCAAGAGAAATCAACAAATGGCTCAAGCACCAAGGGGACGAGCCTTTTAGATAGGAGCTGCTGCAGCTAGACAGGACCCGAACGTCATTACGGGTACATTCCTTCTATCTGATTTATATGCCTCTATATTATTTGATACTGGTGCGGATCAGAGTTTTATCTCATCCGATTTTGCTAGCCATCTTAATCATGCTGAGGAATCATTAGACTCCCCTTATAGTATTGAGATAGCTAATGGAAAACAGATTACAGTTGACACAGTACTTAGGAATTGCCCACTAACACTTGGTGATCATACATTTTCCATCGACTTGATACCGATGGAGCTGGGCAGTTTCGACATCATCATCGGAATGGATTGGCTATCTCTTAACCGAGTTGAGTTCATCTGTTCTGATAAACTACTACGTATTCCTATGGAGAACAATGAGGTCTTGGAGATTCGAGGAGATCAAGCAAAACGCAGTGTCAAGATAATTTCATGCATGAAAGCTCGCAAGTGCTTGAGGAAACAATGTGTTGCATTTTTAGCTCACGTGATTCAGAAGGACAAGAAAGAGATCAAGATTCAAGATGTGCCAGTGGTGAGAGATTTTGCAGAAGTGTTTCCGGATGACTTACCGGGACTGCCACCTGAGAGATCAGTACAGTTCCGAATCGATTTGATTCCGGGAGCAACTCCTGTAGCTAAGTCTCCCTACAGACTTGCACCATCAGAGATGCAAGAGTTGTCAAATCAGTTGCAAGAACTACTCGATAAAGGATTCATCCGACCGAGCTTTTCCCCGTGGGGAGCTCCGGTTCTTTTTGTTAAAAAGAAGGATGGGACTTTCAGAATGTGCATCGACTATCGAGAACTCAACAAACTCACTATCAAGAATCGGTACCCGCTGCCGAGGATTGATGATTTATATGATCAATTACAGGGAGCACAGTACTTTTCAAAGATAGACCTGAGATCAGGCTATCATCAACTCCGGATTCAAGAGGAAGATATACCAAAGACGGCTTTTCGTACCCGATATGGTCATTACGAATTCATGGTGATGCCATTTGGATTAACGAACGCACCGGCTGTGTTCATGGACTTAATGAACCGGGTGTGCAAGCTGTATCTAGACCAGTTTGTGATCGTCTTCATCGACGATATACTGATTTATTCAAAGAACGAGAAGGAACATGAACAACACCTCAAGACAGTTTTGGAACTTCTAAAAGAAGAACAACTCTATGCCAAATTCTCTAAGTGCGAATTTTGGTTAAGAGAAGTTCAGTTTTTGGGTCACGTGATTAACAGTGATGGTATTCACGTGGATCCTGCCTAGATAGAAGCAATCAAGAACTGGGATGTGCCTACGACACCGACAGAGATCCGATCATTTTTAGGATTGGCAGGTTATTACCGGAGATTCATCTCGAATTTCTCTAAGATAGCCTTGCCTCTCACCAAACTCACACAGAAGTCTGAACCTTTTGTGTGGACTCATAAACAAGAAGAGGCATTCCAGACACTAAAACAAAGATTGTGCAATGCTCCAATCCTAACACTTCCAGAGGGCAGTGATGAGTTTGTAGTTTACTGTGATGCTTCCCATCAGGGACTCGGATGTGTTTTGATGCAACGAGACAAAGTCATTGCTTATGCCTCACGACAGCTGAAGATACATGAGAAGAATTACACAACACACGATCTCGAACTGGGAGCTGTTGTCTTTGCTTTAAAGATTTGGAGACACTACCTGTATGGTACCAAATGCACTATCTTCACAGATCACAAGAGTTTACAGCACATATTTGATCAGAAGGAGCTTAACATGAGACAGAGACGTTGGGTTGAGCTCCTGAACGATTACGATTGTGTGATCAAATACCATCCGGGCAAAGCAAATGTTGTTGCAGATGCTTTGAGCCGGAAGGAAAGAGTCAAACCCTTACGCGTTCGTGCAATGGGAATGACCGTGCAAACAAGTTTGAGAGATCACATTCTACAAGCGCAACATGAGGCAGTGGCAAGAAACAATTTGATGCGTGAGCTCGATTGTGGAGCCGAAAAACATTTTGAAACAAGACAAGATGGAGTTATCTATTATCTGGATCGTGTTTGGATTCCGGCAGTAGATGAACTTCGAACACTCATTCTTGACGAGGCACACAAGACACGTTACTCAGTTCATCCTGGTGCCGATAAGATGTACCAAGATCTTAGGTCATTTTATTGGTGGCCGGGTATGAAGAAAGACATTACCACTTATGTTGGCAAATGTATCACATGTGCCAAAGTCAAAGCTGAACACCAGAAACCTTCGGGTTTGCTGGAACAACCAGAGATACCTCAATGGAAGTGGGAACAAATAGCTATGGATTTCATTACCAAGCTACCCCGCACTTCCAGCGGACACGATTCGATTTGGGTTATCATTGATAGATTAACCAAGTCCGCACATTTCTTACCGATTAGAGAGACTTACAAGATGGAGAAACTTGCAAGACTATACATTGATGAAATAGTAGTGAGGCATGGTGTGCCACTATCTATTATTTCAGACCGGGACAGTCGATTTACTTCGTGGTTCTGGCAATCATTGCAACAATCCTTAGGGACAAGTGTTAACTTGAGCACTGCTTATCATCCACAAACGGATGGACAAAGCGAGCGCACCATTCAAACCCTAGAGGATATGTTGAGAACATGCATCCTAGACTTCGGTGGAAGTTGGGACACTCATTTACCACTCATTGAGTTCTCCTACAACAATAGTTACCACAGCAGTATTGGATGTGCTCCGTTTGAAGCACTCTATGGTAGAAAATGTCGGTCTCCAATTTGTTGGACCGAAGTGGGAGATAACAGAATTACTGGGCCTGAACTTATTCAGGAAACTACTGATAAGATTGCCCAGATACAACAACGATTACAAGCAACACGTAGCCGCCAAAAGAGTTACGCAGACAAACGGCGCAAGCCTTTGGAATTTGATGTGGGTGACCGGGTTATGTTGAAAGTGTCCCCATGGAAAGGCGTAGTTCGATTTGGGGCTAAAGGAAAGCTAGCACCTCGGTATGTCGGACCGTTTGAGATTACTCAACGCATAGGTCCTGTGGCATACAGACTCAAACTCCCTGATGAACTTAGTGGAGTACACGATGTGTTTCATGTATCAAATCTCAAGAGGTGCCTAGCAGACGAAACATTGATCATACCTTTGGAAGAAATACAAATTGACGAGCAATTACATTTCATTGAAGAACCTGTAGAGATTATGGAACGTGAAGTCAAAAGAATGAAACGAAGCCGTATCCCTATTGTAAAGGTTCGATGGAACTCCAAGCGTGGACCAGAGTTTACCTGGGAGCGCGAGGACAACATGAAAACAAAGTATCCCCATCTGTTTGAGAATTGAAGCCCGACTTAAATGCTTAAATTTCGGGACGAAATTTCCTTAACAAGGGGAGACTGTAACAGCAAGTACCAGATCGTCCGGCAAGTCCGTACGGTATGTGTACTTTCACTTTATACTATGTGTAAATACATGTTCATGAACAGTAATTGTATTATCAGATTTCAAAATACAATACATAGTTGTACGTATTTTTGTGTAAACTTAAATACAGTAAGTACAACATACATTTGAAACAATAGTTGTGTGTATTTAAGTGAAAACTTAAGTACAGTTAACACAACGAATCACAGGAAACAACAGTGTTCAAGTAAGCAACGAAAGCAAATCGGTTGCGATCTGATGTCCACAGATGACAGGAATCAGATGGCCGACGAATCAGTACAAGAACAATGTGAAAACAGAATGTTTAGTTGAGTCCGACAGTGAGGAAACATAAGCCAAACACAATTGCAGTGTTATTTCAGAATGATAAACTGACAGCGTGTTTGCGTGGGTGACGATTCACACAAACATATCTGTGAGTTTAGAGTTCTGAAATAATGACTGAAAAGTAGAAAACAAAAGTCAGAAAGCAAAACCATCGTCGTGTTTGTTCGGGTGACGATTCGAACGAATACGCGCGAAGGTGACGCGTTCTGACGAAACGAAACGAAAACTCGACACGAACGACTTTAAATTATTAAAACTCAATAAATAACATTTTACAATTTTGAAACTCATCAAAATAATTAAATTAGTTACTTTAATTAATTCTATTTAAATTACGCGTAATTTTCCGGAAACGTAACGAAAACGCGAACCGAGCAACGAAAACGAACCCGAACACCCTCGGGGTATAAATAACCATAAATGAGTCAAATTTACTCATTTCCCACTTCATCTTCTCCACCACAACTCAAATTTCCGGATTTCACAAAACCCTCCCCATTTCTCACCTTCTCTCTTCCATAACTTCTTCATTTCTTCACCAAATCACTCCATTCTTGAACCTACTTGAAGCTCTCATCACCCTCTACACGAAAGTACAAAGGATCTGCCCTGAAAACGACCAAAACCGAGGTAAAATCGAGATCAAAGTAGCGATTTTTAGGGTTTTCTACAAACCCGACAAAATCCGAACTTTAACCGGTCTAAAACACCCCCTTTTCGACCCATACACCTTCTAAATGAGTTTACTCACCTAAACCCACTCAAAACGACTATATATACGACTATACCCCGAAATCATCTTCTCCCATGGCTGAAAACCCGTTCGGGCGAATGGCCCATGAGTATGAGCCATTCGGCCGAATGAGTGGAGTATGAGCCCATTCGGGAGAATGAGTGGAGTATGAGCCCATTCGGGAGAATGAGTGGAGTATGAGCCCATTCGGGAGAATGAGTGGAGTATGAGCCCATTCGGGAGAATGAGTGGAGTATAAGCCCATTCGGGAGAATGACTCATTCGTGACTCATTCGGGAGACTCATTCGGGTGACTCATTCGAGACTCATTTGGGTGACTCATTCGGGACTCATTCGGAAGAATGAGTCATTCGGGACTCATTCGGGAGAATGACTCATTCGGGTGAAAACTCATTAGCACGAGCCATTCTTATGAAAATCACAAGAATGAGTCATTTTCACTACACCAACTCAATTAACAACTCAGATTTCAAAAAGAACAATCAAATAAGGGATCATAACTCAAATAACATTTAATCAAACACAGGACTGTGAATACAACATCAGTACGACAACAAGAGCGCGTGCATCCTCGTTTAAGCTAAGTCAACTCCAACAACAACAAAGTGAGTTCATATGCCCCTTTTCTTTAATCTTTACTGATTTTAAACTCTCGGGGCTGAGAAACATGCTTTACTTTTATTTATTTAAAAGTTTTGCTTACATATTGTTAATACTTTGATTATTTGATATTAAATTGCTTATTATCATAAATCATTGTATGAATGCTTGTTTGAATTCAAGAATACAGGAAAGATAAGATGATGATGATATTTTTAATATCATAACTCATCGATACAATAGAATAACTTAGTAGTAAGTTAACTCTTACAACACTTAGTTATTCTTACAAGAAATGACATTGTAACAATTACAAGGAAACATGATGACATGATTACAAGAGCAAAACACAAGAATGATATAAAGATAATATATCTTTATTACATCATTCGATACAAGAATTAAGTGAGTGTAATAAGACTAGTTCTTATAACACTTAACTTTATAATTCAACACATATTACAAGAAGAACAAGTAGCATGGAATGATAATCATGATAACATAATTTCATGATAACAACATCATTCACTCAATTAATTAACATAATCTAATAAGACTAGTTCTTATTTAACTTTGTTAATATCACGGAGAACATATGGCAATGAGAACAAGAGTACAAGTGAATACAATTACAATTAGTTACTATTGACCTGTTTGCATTATATCACTTCAATCATGTGCCAAATTGTTCAAGTTGATCATGTAAGTCCCTTTAATTCGCTGACCAGTTAGTTTGACGTGACTAAACCGACGATAGCATAGTGGTACCATAGGTTTGACAAACCTCTAGCTTGTAGGGCTAGTATGTTGATCATAACAATTCAATGGCCGGTAACGTATGACCGGTGACAGGGCGACCTCAAGTCAGGTTCTGGTAAGCGACACATGGTGATATTAATCTACAGTGATAAGTAATTAATCCAACGAGAACCCTATTGACTAGTAGGTTGAGAAGGTGATCTGCTCTCATGTGACACTACTAGTAATAGATTTCGTTGAGGACAATAGACCTGCAAAGTGGTAGAGATAAATCGGATGCATTGAAATCTGATTACGTGAGGATTTCAATGGATTCCTTTTAGGCTCTATGCACTATGATTCAAGAACAAGTTGCAAGGGGTTAACTCACACTCTTAATATTTATTAGAGTATCATCAGTTAACCCACCTCAAGTATAGAATAATTCAAGGACAAGATTATATTAATCTAAAATTCCTTAATACATCGAGGGTTATCAACACTTCGGTTTAATAATTAAAACCCATTCAGTATATTATTCTATAATCAATACAATATCTGAATACATATCAAATACGATGAACAAACGGGTAATGGATATCTTTAGTTGTATCGCAAGTGGGGTGGAACTTGACTGAGTATGTGGTGGGATAGCGTCTGGGCTTGACCCTTTCAGGATTCCCTATATATAAGCATACTTGATCAGGTGATACTCTACTTGTATATATAACTAAGGAGAGGCCATTGGGTGGAACAGATGAAACAAGTATTACAAGTAACAAGTATGACATTGTGAATGTGTGCATGATCAATTCAATGATTTTCAATTTACTTACTTATGAACTCACCAACCTAGTGTTGACTTTGTTTAGATGCATTTTTTTCTCAGGTGACGGAAAGGGGTAGATACAATTGTGCAAGTGTTAAGCTAGTGGACTTATAGAAGACCTAGCTTACTTTTGATTGCATACTTTTGGATGACAAACAGTGAATCACTTTTGTATATCTTGTACAGTTCAAGATATAAACTCATTGATTCTTTTGATTAGATTTACTTAGTTAAATTATGATGTACAATGTAATTTAACTTTGTAATTCTATTTCATGTCATGATTAGCATTTCTCATTTATATCTCATGTGCTATGTAAACAATCTGATCAATTGATTATCACTCAAAGATATCGCGCCCCGGGAACCTTCCGCCCGACGGGAAAGCCCGATCCGTTCCCGCCGGCCCGGGGTGTGACACAACCTAACTGCTTATAAGGAGGAAGTGGGCCAAAAAAATATTATCCGTGTGAGTGGTTGTGTGGAATCACTGGACTAATGTAGTCGAAATAGGCAAATAATTAGGGAAAAATAACGCATTTGGGGAGAATGAGAATAGGGAATCGCAAACGACATCCTTGCCATGGGGAATCGGGAGATGATCGGTCTACGAAGAGATGAAGGAGTGATCGCAAACAGTCTTCATATTCACCTCAAGTGTCGAACGGTTCAAATCACAATTCAATCTTGAGTCTTCATAAGTTCATTTTCATTATTCTATTCTTCTAATCTTTTGTTATTCAGTATTTTTGTGCTATGGATTGAGTGTTTGACCGGCGATTCGTCAATCGATTGTGGTTTGTGTGTTTTACCGGTGAATCGGTGATTCGTTGGGTTGGAACTTGTGGACCAGTGGTGACCGCCGACAAGTGGAAATTGAGAATTTGAGACCGACGCTGCGACCGGTGGAAATTGAGCGGTGGCTGCAGGCTGCGTTTCAGGTTTGACTTTGACATTGACATTTAACACTTTGACCGGTGCGTTGGTGCCCATTATCCAGGTATTGACGTATTGTTTCTTTTAGTTTTACAAAATACAAGCTTATTAATTATTTAGTTCTTGACTTATTGTTAATCGAATAGTTCTTGAGTTGTTAATTGCATAGTTTTAGTGTTTTTTTTGTTTGTTAGTTTTTATGTGTTTGGCTAATTGGATTATTATTTAGTATTTGGCTAGCTTTTCTGTTAGTTCAAATAACAGACTGTTTGCAATTTAGCTTATTAGCTTAGTGCCTTAGTTCTTGTTAAGTTGTTAATTGAATAGTTTTTCTGTTTTATTAACTTAACTCCTTTTTTTTTATTTTGACATATATACCGTTTAACCTAATGTACATGTGTTTCTTTGTTGTTGCTTTTTACACTTTCTAAGGTTTTCATCCTTTGTAGAATGTTCCTCCCACATATATATACGATCAAAAATTAACCCTCATTTATTGCGTTAACCGAATAAATATATCTTATTACTTTGGAGTTCCCATTAAAGTAGATCTAAAGGTGTATGCTTTTTTCTTTTTTTTTTTAATTAATAAATGACTCACTTACATTAATAAAAAAAGAAGAAAAAACGCATACCTTTATATTTACTTTAATGTGGACCCCAAAGTAATAATACGTAGTTATTCGGTTAATGCAATAAACATAGGTTAACAAAGGAACCATATCCTTTGTTAATTTTTTGCATCACCATCCCCATTTAAATAGTCTTAAGGGAATATATGTCGTTTTCACTTATGTACTTTTTTCCATATTTTTTATTTTTGACTACCACAAAATGCGTATGACAGCTTCCGCCAAGTGTATAATTCGAACATCCCTACCTTTTTGTTACATATGTTTTGTAGTATCCGTAGATTTTTTTTACAACATTCGGGATTTCTATACATTGAAAGGTCACTCGTGTGTGTTGTTACGTTTTTATTACACATAAAGCGTGCGTATGTTTTTCTAAGTAAATCAGTTTTACGTTATTTTAACCTACCGGGTCAATTTTTTTCATTTTTTTTGGTTACATCTTCATTTGAATGAGTTCCTTTCACTAAATTTATTGTATGCATTAATGGATTCCATCCTTGAACTTAACACGTTTGATTCTTTTATTGCAAGATACGAGGAAGAATCGTTTATGTTATCAGACATTGAAGGTGGCATTTTTATCTTTTGTTTTAATGTAGTATATGTTTTTAACGTTTTACATTTTTTTAATTATCGTTTTTTCCCATAATCCAGCAAATCCATTAAACGATGCGAGTTGATGAATATGAGGTTTACGTTTCAATGCCCTTGATATACAAAAAGTGCAGTGAACACCCATCAAAGAGTGGTAAATTTTATTTTTTATATGTTTTAAAGCTTCATGGTAACGTTAACAATACTATATTTTTATGAAAATCCCATTAGATGTTGTGCTAATGTCCGTGATTTTGAGGAAATTTCCCTTTCAAACGAAGTATCAACAACCGAAGAACCCCGAAGACTCACCCATGTAGCTGGTGATAATTTTGTTTCATTGTTTTTACTTATGTCTTACGTTAGTATTTGTAAGTTTTGTTTTTTTACTTTTTTTTTTTGCTTTAAAAGGAGAAGATGTTGAAGGATGTTACACGTTTCTAACACCTAACGGCACCAAGGTTTGGTGTCCGAATCAAGACCACGATATAAAACCAACTGTTGGGGCTACCTATGGTTGTTGGAGTGATGTTCTTACAATGTACAAGAATTATGCTGAATATTTCAGTTTTTCTGTTCGTGTTGGACAAACGAAGAAAAATAAAAATGACCAGGTCACACACAAATACCTAAGATGTAACAAAGCTAGCAGACCTTATAGCAAGCGACGATTTGATATGTTAAATGAATCTTCTATGTATGTCAGGAAAAGTTCTTTTCAAGTTACTGATTGTAAGGCTCATATATATGTCCAAGTTTCAAAAGCCGAATCAACTTTTGTTATATACAAGTTTGTTGAGTGTCACAACCATCCTCCGGTCAAGCCATATAATCGTGACTTTACGAAATCAGGTCGTAAATTATCTTTCTCAACAAAACAATTTATTCATCACATGACACTGAATCATATAGGTCCAACCATAGATCACATGCTTCAAGTGTCAATGAAGGGTGGTCATCACAATGTAAAGGATAACCCTACTAATTTTAAAAATTTTAGCCAATCTATCCGTATTTTCACAGGTAATCTTCTTGATCGATTGCGTGATCGTGTAAAAAATCTTCCTATTTTTACTTCAATTTTTCTGTTGTAAAAGGTGAGCTCAGGCATGTGTTTTGGGTAGACTAGATATTGAAGAAAAACTATGAAACTTTTGGTGATGTGCTTGCATTTGACGCCACGTACTACACCAACAAGTAATAAAAATTAACAACCTCTGTAAACGTATATATACACGGATTTTACATGTCATTTACAACTTTGATTACAGTAAAAAATAATTATTGGAAGTAAACTTTAAGTTACAAGTTTTTTAAGTTAAGTTTACTAAAGTGTAACAAATAGTTTGTGTAAGATTCATTTTTTGATACATAGGTACAACATGATATTTGTCCCTTTTACTGGCGTTGATCATCACAAGAATAGTGTAACATTTGGTTCGGGTTTGCTACATAGCGAAACAAATAGACTCATATAAGTTGTTGCTAAACGTTTTTATTAAAGCACACGAGAAACAACCGATGTTGGTTCTTACTGACCAAGATTCTTCAATGAATCAAGCTATTTCCCAAGTTCTTCAAGACCCACGTCATCGTTTATGCATGTGGCATGTCATGAAGAAGCTACCACTTAAGGTTTTTGTGCATCTGTTTTGGATATTCATATTTTTATGTTGCATATTGATTTGATGCATTTTATTTATGTAATTAGCTTTCCAGCGATTTGCTAAACAACACCGACTTTCGGACATGCATGCATCGTTTGGTGTGGAATTTTTTCATCTCCCTCGTTACATTTGAGAAATGTTTGTGTGATCTTATTACAAGGTTTCAATTAACAGAACACACTTGGTTGAGTGATATGTATGCGATTCATGATCAATGTATTCCTGCTTATTTTAGAGAAATACCCATGTGTTACCTAATGAAGACCACGTCTAGGTGCGAGAGTTCAAACGTTGCTTTCAAAGTTAATTCTAGCGGAACAAATACTTTAGTGCAATTTATCTTGTATTACGACACCTCTAGCGAAATTCAGCGTTATAGGCAACGTTTGGTGGAGTATAAAACTTCTTCCCAATCATATCAGTCTTTATCAGGTTTAGAAATAGAGAGACATGCATTCGAAGTATACAATCGTTCGATATTTATGGAAGTTCAAAAAGAGATCGTGAAGGGAAAGTTGTATTGCTATGTTTCTCAAACTGAGCATTTAAAACAAAACGTTGTATATTCCGTAACGCATCTCAACAAAGACAATGACGTAACCAATGTTTTCCAGGTCGTTTTTTTACACACCTTAAAACTCACCTGAGTTATATATAATATACTTCTACTTAAACAAAGAACTACCAAGTGTGATTACATAATTTTTTTAAATCTAACCACTTGTTTTACATGTTGATTGCAGTGTATTTATGTTATTTTTGTGTTCCTGTTACATAAATTGAACTGTTTTTAGAGGTTTTTGTTTGTAAAACATATGCACGTAACCAACGTGTTACGTAAAGATTAAATATTATTTTCATTTTTATAATATTACTTTTACAGATGATGTACTCATTTTATGGTTTACTAAGATGTCTTTCCAAATGTTTTTTTGTGTCCATTAGATATCAACTCGGATCATATTTTGGTTGTTTTTTTCAGGTGCATACAGGGTCTAAAAACGGATGCTATGAGTGCTCTTGTCGCAATTTTACTAGGATCGGGCTCCTTTGTCGACACATTTTTTGTGTTTTTATGGTAAAAAAATAGTTCAGATACCCTGATTACATTTCAAAATGATGGATGAAAGATGTTCTAGCCAAAAGGATATTCGAAATTCAGTTTCGTTACGATGTAGACAATTTTCCCCATTCTTTGCTCAGGAATGAGATATTGGGTTTAATATATAATTGCATTGACTGTCTTCGATATGATTCTGAGGGTCTTGCCGCCTTTGCAAAGAAGGTTAAAGAACTTAGTAGCAGTCTAAAATCAGATCTAGTGGATTCAAATACAAAAGTTTCAAACGTTGACAAATATCCATAATTTGGTTGGTGGGAGCCTGGATGTTGACATGCAATGTTCAAACCCTCATGGGATTCGTAACAAAGGTTGTGGTAAGTCACGCCGTTTGATAGGGGCTGGGGAACAAGCTGTCGAGAAGTCGCTTAAGACACCTAGGCTTTGCCGTACATGTCAGAAGTATGTCACGAGACATGACTCTTGTAACTGCAAGAAAAAGTGTATTGAACCTATTGATGCAACCGACGGTCAAAAGTATGTCATGGGACATGACTCCTGTAACTGCAAGAAAAAGTGTACTGAACCTATTGATGCAACCGACGAATAGAAGTAATATCATCTCCGATGGGTGGGGTTATTTTTGTTTTGTTATTTTATTTAACCCGTTGGTGGCCCTAATTTTTGTTAGTAATAAAAGATCAATGTTGTAGTTTTAAGATTGGTTGTTTACATACGAAACTCGAATGGCAAGGTTCTGGTTGCATTTTTTGTGGACTAGTTCAATGTATTCATTTATCTTTAATATGTCAGTAACTTTAAAGCATTTTATTATTTTTGTTGTTATTATGCCAGTAACTCATGCATTCAATTGTTCTCACCATACCAACTAACCCATAAAATGCACAATCCTCCTCTATAAGTATGCTGAATACACGTTTCAGATTCAAGAATATTTTTTGTTGAACGCTTAACGAAGCATCTTGTTTAGAAGGTTTTCAACACTTTCATTTCCATCAAATCCAGCTTTCTCCAACATATGTGAAGTTTCTACGTAGATCCATTTCTTAGTCATTCGGTCTAAACTTGTAAATCGTTTCTACATGTATTGGTTGGCTGTTTTTTAGAGAAAGGTTCTTTTTTTCGTTTTTTTACTGACTTGTTGGTACATAGCATACAATATAATGTCTTTGACTTTCATGTTTTCTAATTTATTGAGATGCGATCGTAAATTTTTATAATGCACGTTTCTAAGTTTTGATCATGTACTAGAGTTTACTTTTCGTTGTACCACTTAAAATATAAGATTTGATCTATTACCATCAATTTAAATAAAGATATTGCTAGATATGAAGGTGTACTTTTAGTAGTACAATATTTAAAGAATTACTTTATTATATTATTATATTCTATATTGTGTCCTTTTAGTCATGATCATTCCCATACCCCCATAAGATTTGTACCATTTAATAAGTAATTTGAAATGCATTTTAATATAAATCATAACCATGCCACATCCATGTTACCATTAAAACCATAGTATTTAATCCCACAAGAAACAAAAGTATATGAAACTTTATAAAACAATAACAACCATCTAAATAAATAATTTTTTTTTACAAATATAAGCAATGGGCTATAGAGCATTAGTCAATATACTAATGTTAGAGAATAATAATAATAATAGGTAGGCGTGTAGAAGTCTCAACCTAAATGCGACATAATTTAAAGTGACCAAGGATATTATACTCGGTAAGTTCTTGCGCTTTTAACTTCCCCTTTTTGTTTTACTATCTTGGGAGGAATGCATGCTATTATATAAAAACAGTGTATGAATAATCAAGATTTTCCCATTCTAAGTTATCCCTGTATAGCACTCAATTAACTCTCCTGTATAGAGCCATTAGTAACGTGGATAGTACTATTTTGGGAAGCCCCCTCGTGTAGCGGAAACATCACCACGCATGTTCACTAATAACTATATGTCCAACCATGGGAATATGGACATTGGGATGTTTAGGTAAATGACTAGAACATTGTATGTGTGATGGCAATGTGACTAGATCAAGGATTGGATGTGCGACTTGTATTATATTACACTGGTTATTCAAAATATTTATAAATCATTGTTTAATGTTTTAAAAACACGCGAGTTCTCACCAGCTTTTGCTGATAAAATATTTTTAAGCATGTATTTTAGGAAAGTAATGAATGGAAGAAAGTACTTAAGAATGGAGCATAGCCGAGGGGTCACATTAATAGCTTTCGCATGTTATTGAACTATTTATGTTATCTTAAAAACAATTTGATGTAATGTAAAAGGGCGGTGTAGACAATGTAGACACTGTGACCTATTATGGTTGTGTGCCAAGACATAACTTAATTTTCATGATGTAAGGTGTTGGGCCTTGTCATTTAAGTAATGGTCTATGTATTTAAGTTTAATTTGGTATGCAATCTGTTTATCCTCGCGCCCCGTGTCGGGATTAAACACTATGTTACATGTCTGTTACACATGTCGTGCATCCTCTAACACAACATATCGAACCGTATTAACTTCGGACCTTATCATATGCATCAAAAATTTCTTCCTCAACATGTTTAGTTGGCACTTTTTTTTGCCATTTGTTGAAAATCCGCAGTTGAATTGTTCACGGCTACCCATAAACTTCTCCATATGTCTCATCATAAAAATCCCACAATCCACTGCATTTGTTTTAGTCGCCCATAGGATGTGAATCTTCTGAATTATTGCTGCATGTATTTCATATGTTTTTGGATGCTTAATCCTCTCCAAATATTGCACAAAAATCTCCTTCTGTGGCAATGTGTGTGTCATATAAAGCATTTATGTAAACAAATAATTATTTGAAAATGCTTACCACTTTGTATGGGAAATCTTTCAGATAATAATCTGCACCGTCCTTCACACTTAATGGAAGTTATCAATAGCAAACATGGCACAATTCTTCAACTCAAACACCAACAGATAGCAATGGTTGAATTCGAGAATAGGAAAGAAAACCGTATCAAACACTTTAAGAATAGGAAAGAGGTGGGTGGCCCCAAAGACAAAACAGAAAACAACACTCTTAAAGTGTTTGATAGGGTTTTCTTTCCTATTCTCGAATTCCCCCTTTTAAACTCGTTGTTTTAACAATAATTGGTCTTATATATCTCATATAGGCATACATAAAACTAATTATTAACGATGAAATATTTTGACAAAAAATAATTAACCTTATATATGCCTTACATATGTCTATATAAAAGACATGGTAAGCTTCAAATAATAACCACTCTTAAATCATTAAGTCAAAGAACTTTACTAACATAAACTAAATCTTGGATTTTTTTTAAAGTCATTGTTAACATTTACAACACTTTCTTCTTTTACGAGTTAGCGAAAATTCATCACCGTTCAAGACATAACATCGTTATAAGTTTTTAACTTACAACACTGTAAGTGTTTTAGACCCAAAACTTATAACGATATTACGTCTTACACGGTGATTAATTTTCACAAACTAATAAAAAAAGAAAGTGTTAGTAGCTGTGTTACAATGATATTAAAAAAATTCAAGATTTATCTTAATCATAATAAAGTTATTTGCTTATAGATATACTTATATTGTAAAGTTTGAAAATTAGAGGTGACAATAACACACAACTTAAAAAATAAGACACCTAATAACTATCAACGCGTGTGATATTTGTTTGGTTTGGTGTTACCGAGCAATATCAATCAAGAATCTTCCAGAATACAAAAATTCAATTTCAACTATTTTAAAATCACCAATTGCGAACGCTTTCATCAACGATCATCGACTAGAAACTGGAATCTTCCTCCTATTTTACGCGTCAAGCAACGAATATTGCTACACCGGTGCACCGCCGGACGCCGGGCTTTGTTTTTCTCCGGAGATCCATACGGTGAGTAATCTTTTGTGGATCTGTCTCGTTTCATGATGTTTTCCTGATCTTGATTCATATGATGATGTTTCTTTCACGTATCTCTATCTTTTTTGTTTGTAACACCTTTGCTGTTGATTGTGTAAAGTAATTAGACATTCACCCGTAACTCGTTGGAGTAGTTTTGCGACCGTGAAACCCTAGAATTGCAGACTTAGATTGTATTCAAATGATGATTGTTGACTTCTTACTTTGCATATGTGTAAATTTTTTCTGATTATCTCCTGATTTTTTTACACAATTGAGACTATATATCTGTTTATTGTTGCAATCAAGACTAGGAATCGGTTTGTTTTACTTTGATCTAGTTGTCTTCATTCGTATTAGATTTAAGATTCCATGTTTCAGCTGTGAATTAGGGTTTTTGATTTCTCCATGATCTAATCGATTCCTCCTTGAACTAATTAACTTTGATTTTACTTGTTTGTATGATTTTTCCATTGATCAGTGAGGTTTTGCTGAATCAGGTAATTTGGATCACACAATTGAGGCTGTAAACCGTTTTATTTCCTCAACTAAAAATAGCAATCGATTTATTCACTTTGATTTAGGTGTCTTCATTTTTATATGGCTTAACTAGTCCAAATTGTTCTAAGGCTCCAGAATTGATGTCAATTAGGGATGAATTAAGCCTTCAAATTCCATTATACTTGTAATGTAATTTATTTTACATTAAAGCGCATGCATACACATTGCTTGATTTTTCCTGTTGTATATGGTTTTTCGTACTTGAGCAGGGATTTATCTGTAAGCGGTTTGCCTATATCCCACGTTCCCACTCTCCCTACACCCCACAAATAGCCTTGTTACGAGTAGATCCGGTGTAGTGATGATGTTGGCTGTTGTATTCTTGCATTCTTATCTGGCTTGAGCTTTCATGTTTCAGCTGTAGTTTAGAGTTATTGTGTTCATCATGATCTAATTGATTCCTTGTTGAACTAATTGGTAATTTTGAAGGGAATTCGAGTTTTTGTTCTGAGAGATGTCTGCTGAGTTTGGTGAAGTACCAAGCTGGACTCCCACACGTGCGTCTACGTCAAACGATAATAATCCAAACAACGGTGACGCAGGTGATTTTGAGTGCAACATATGCTTTGATTTAGCCCAAGACCCGATCGTCACATTATGTGGTCATCTGTTTTGCTGGCCATGCCTTTACAAATGGCTTCACATTCATTCACATTCTCAAGAATGCCCTGTTTGTAAAGCCCTAATTGAAGAGGAAAAGTTAGTACCTTTATATGGAAGAGGAAAGACCTCAACTGATCCACGGTCAAAATCTGTTCCTGGTGTTGAGATCCCGCATCGACCCTCGGGTCAAAGACCCGAAACCGCCCCTCCACCTGATAGAAACGCATTTGGGCAACATGGGTTTGGATTAATGGGTGGTTTTGGGCCTGCAATGACTGCAAATTTTGGAAACTTTACTTTCTCATTTGGTGGGTTGCTTCCATCTTTTTTTAATGTTCAAATGCACGCGTTTGGGCCTGGGCCTCAAATGTACGGAAATGGTGTTCCTCATGCAACTCATAGTCATGGTTTTCCATATCAAGCCCCTGGAGCCCATCATCATAGAGCTCACCACCATCATGAAACAGGATTTTCTGCAGCATCACCACTTTTAATAATTGGTTTCCTTTTTCTCTTGGCCCTAATTTGGAACTGAGATAATTTGTCTATGAAAGGTGATGATTGAGGACTTGTTTCATTAATTTTCATAAATTTTTAGTTATGTTTGTAAAGAAGACTGGTTTGCTTTGGACAATTATCTGTATTTCAGTATCACAGTTCTCTTAGAGCTTCATTTTTGTATTAGTTTCATGGTGTGTGGTGGTAGTCTGAAGAATTATGAAATGAATCTAATATGAAATTTTTATCATGTTTAGAAACCTATTTTGAATGCTATAAGTTAAAACTTTTCACATAATATTATGTAATTTGAACGTATGTTGTTAGCACATAGTTTCAAAATCTAAGCAAGTATATTTAGAAGACATTTGTTTCCGCATATCTCCTATAAATTCTAAGAATTTTTAACAATTAAATATTAAAAATATAGATGTTCTTATTCTACTAATTTACTAAAATTTGATAAGCTATAATTAAATTTAAAATATATATTATTTTAAAATAATTTTTTTAATTATTGGATATTTTTATTATTAGTTAATAATTTTTAGATATTCATATTTGTTATTTCATCGATAGCCGATAAATCTAATATATAAATTTTTTTAAAACTATTATTTATAACATACTAGATTAGTATCCAGTGTATTACACGAGATAAATAAAAAATATAATAAATAATTATTAATAAAGATTTAAAAAATATAAGACAATTTTTTAATATAAAATAATTATATTATTTTTTTTAAACATAGTTTTTTCAAATTTTGTTTCTTTAAATTTTTGTTTTAATTTTCTTTTTGAAAATTCAATATTTTATAATAACTTTTTTTTCAAAAAAAGTGTGTTTTTTGATATTAATATATTTTTAATGTATTAAAAAATCTTCTTTTCTTAATTCAAAAATATGTATTTAATACGGGAGAGAAGAGGGAAAACAAAATTAAAGTGCTTTAAGAACATGACAAGTGTTCCTAAAAACCTTTATTTATTATAATAGATTATATTTATTCAACTCATGTAACACAAGAGTTTATAATGTCAGTTAAAAGCTAAAATGAAAAGAGATGTTTGATTTATGGGTTGGTGTTTGGTTGCACTTGTTGGCCTCTTAACAAATCCATTTTAGACATGACAACCTATAAAAAGATATGAGTTGATGTGAGTAAACAATTATTATATATTCTAGATTAAAATTGGTAGTATGATATAAAATGAGTTAAAATGAGTAACACATTTACAATGCGGGTCATAATAAGTAATTTAATAACTATGTGAATATAATACATTGAAACGAGTAAGAATGATTAATAATATATTTTTAATGAGAATCATTAAAAGTTATTCAAATGAACTATTTGTTCAGTTAAAAATCATTTTAACTTAAACGAAATTAATGTATTAAAACGATTCATTTAAACTTAAACTAATTTTGCTTACAACTTAACATAACATACACACATCCTAACACGTACCTGTTTTGATATGTTACCCAACCTAACCCATATATTTTGTAAAACATAATTCATTTAGAAAACTTATTGCATTATATTTATACATCTTGATTTATAAGTGGGTGGAGCCAAATATTGTTTAGTAAATTATTATATAATGTTCATTTTAGTGAGATACAGCTATACGAACTGTTCGCTACAATGATTAATTAGTTTAAGAACTATTGGGATGTTGATATTATTTTGTAACTAAACATACTATATTAAACAGAAATTATTATGCTATATAAATAATTAGTAATAAAAAATTGAAGAGTTTCGAACTCAAAAGTGCTTATTAAACTAGCTTAAATTGAATTTGATTATTTAAAGCATCACCCAGTTCTAAATTTCAAAAAGTTGTTCTCGAGTAGTTCATGAATGACTTGTTTCATTTGTTGAGTATCACATGGTAGGATTGCTCTCGAATTTTATGAGAAGATATATTTTTGGCTCGATGATCAAACAATTAACACGATTCATGTTTACGTTCACCTTTTAATGGTTATGGTTATAAACACATATAAATGGAACAATAATCATACTCTGTAAATCCTATTTCTATAATAAGTATTTATAAGGTATGAAAAGAGTGAAATTTTAACAAACATCACCTCTGATTTAAGAAAAAGAGGGTCAGATTTCCAAAAAGGCAAAAACCTTAATTCATGTACGATGTACATGGCAAACACAAACACATATAATAAAACAAAATACATAAATATAAAAATGAAAAACTATTAATAACATTGAAATGATGAAATGGTAAAAAAATATATAAATCATAATATACCGTGTTGAATAAATGTTGTAAAAACAGCATATGCTAGACAGCTAGTAGGTACATGATAAGCTGACAACTCATTTTCATAAACAGTACTTTTTTAATCCACTTTTATTTTTATTTTATTTATTTTTTTGAACGACTTTTAATCCACTTTTATAACTATAAGTTTTCTTAACGCCTTTTTCACTTTCTGGTAGTTAAAAGATTTCAAATGTTTACCACTTTTTCCACTATAATAAAAAAAATAAGCCTTTCAAAAAATTATACTTATCAAAATTAACGTAAAATTTTATGTTTAACAAAACAGTATCTTCGTATCATAATTTTCTTTTTCCTTTTGGTTATGATCTCTAGTATGTAGAAGTAGGTGCACAAACCGATTCTTTTTACTGGATCAGGCTCCAAACCGGTTACAGTTTTCATCAACAAATTCAAAAACTAAGTATACATGGAACCGGTTCTGGTTATGGTAGGATTTTTGACTGCTTTTGACCGGTTTTGGTTTTTAATGGTTTGGTTCCGATTTTTGCCAAGGTAGAAATAAAACCGGTCCCGGTTATGATTTTTCTATAAAAACTAAAATTACTTGTACCCATCAGTTCGGTTAGGATTGGTTTTGGATAGCATTGTGTCCACCTACACTGATATGGAACAAAATTGCTGCAGGGAATGTGTCCATTTTAGTCTTTATCTGTGTGGCCTTTTGTTTGTGCAAGTTATTGTCTAGTGGCCCATTTTACGTGTCAATTTAGTGGGGTTTTCGATATTTAATATGTAAAAAGTTAAAAACTTGCCCATTTGAATTGCTCATGATGACATATGTTATTGTCATCCTTCATTAAAAATTATACAAGTAGCATTGTAAGAAGGCATACCTCAATTTATAGGCAGGAAAACTGTTTTTTTTTAACAGGTTTTGGTTCTAGTTTCAAATCTGGTTAACAAAGTCAACAATCGATTATGATTTTGGTTTTGGTTTGGGTTTTAGCCGGTTCCGGTTTGGGTTTTACCGGATAAAGATGGAACCGGTTCTGCTAGTAATTTCTTTAAAAAATCTGGAACCACATGTACCCACCGGTTCGGGTGCCATCAGTTCCAGTTCGGGTTGATAGTTCCGGTTCCGGGTATTTGCCTTTTAGAGCATCCAAGTCTCCTTCATTATTTCAATGTTTATCTTTGAATTAAAAAATAATAATTAAAAACCATGCAATTTTGCTTTTACATTAGGTGTTTAAATCATATCATAATCACCAATATTAAAAAAAACGAAAGAAAATTACATTCATCACTTAATTAATATTGCTTAACATCATATTTTGAGTAAACTGTCGAGATGGTTTATGTGGTTTGTTAATATTTAACTCTTAATTTCTATGGTTTCATAAATTACCCTTACGGTCTCATACATTGAAACATTAATAACATATACAATATTTAGGTTTGATTTTAGTAAGGAGTAAAATAACTATATGTGTTACAGATGTTTAAAACTTTAGGATCATGTGAGTAACTATTAATTACCAAGATGGTTCTTGTGGTTTGCTAGTGTTTCACTTTTGGTTCCTAGGTTTCATAAATTACTCATATGGTCTCAAACTTTGAACATGTGTAACACATATAGTCCTTATATGAGGGTAATTTAGTCAATTATTTGAGGGTAATTTAGTAAATTATTTGAGGGTAATTTGGAGACTTAAAGGACTATATGTATTACAAATGTGTAAAGTTTGGGACTATATGAATAATTTATGAAACCTAAGGACCAATAATAAAATACTAACAAAACACAAGAACCATATTGTTAATTTACTCTATGACTAATTTATGAAATTTAGGGATTAAGAGTGAAATGCTAGCAAATAACAACGACCATCTTGACAATTTACTCTCATATTTATAAAGTATATATGTGTTTTTTAATTTCTAAATTAGGTGTTTTAAGTAGCTTTGTTTGTTGAGGAAAGTACGCTTTTGGTTTACGAAAAAGAAGTATGAATTTAGTTGTACTTGTGTTACTAGCATTCAATTGTTCATATCTTAAATTTTCTTCTCTCCAAAATTATAATATATATCATATTTCACAAAATTTATCGCTAAATTTTGTATACCCTATCATAATCTTGTTTTCATCTCTATCTCTATTTTACCTCCAAGCAAATAATTAATTATTTTTCCCTTATACACTCACCAAAAAAATATAAAGATAATGATAAAGAAGATATTTAGGTTTAAAAAATCAGTATTTTTACTCTCTTTATTTTTGACTGGAAGATGAAGATTCAAATAAAGAAAACAATAATAATGAATACTTCAATTTTAGAAATGAAAAACAAGAAGTGAAAGCTATATAAAATCTTAAAAATGTGGGTGTTACACTTTGATTTTACTATAAGTTTTAATATTTTTACACCATCTCAATCATCTATACATCATATACTTGTTAAATAATTCAAATCATATACATATTACCTTTATAAATTTTTATAACCCTTTTCTATCTATTTTGAACAATATTCCTAAGGGGTACAAGTGATTGCCACTTTTTTTTACTTTAATCATTTGCATTTGTCTTTGATTAGGTTCAAGTAAAGAGGATAAGATTGGTGAAAATGGTGAGAAAGATTATGGAATTGATAAGTGGAATTTCTCTAAATTTATAAAAAGGGTATTTTGGTCAATGTTTATAATGTTTCAAGTCACTGTGTTTAATGCTTCAGGTCATTGTGTTTAATGTTTTTATTATTGTGTTTTATTTTTTATATCTTGTGTTATTTTGTTAATGTTTTTTATGCATTGAATAAATTGTTCTTATTTTTTTTATGTTTTATTTATTAAAAGTACATAATTGTGTTATTTCACCATTATGTTTTTAAAACTCATAATTTTAAAAAACATAAATTGTTTTAATTTTTTGAAAAATACATTTTCTTCATTGTATTTTATGTTTACGTCATTGTTTAATATATTCACTATTGTGTTTTATATTCAGAACATTGTGTAATATATTCATCATTGTGTCTTATGTTCAGGTCATTGTGTAATATATTCATCATTGTATTTTATCTTCAGAACATTGTCTAATATATGCATCATTGCGTCTTACGTTCAGATCATTGTGTAATAGTCATTATTATGTTTTACGTTAAGGTCATTAATTGTGTAATATACGCATCATTGTGTTTTACGTTCAGGTCATTGTGTAATATACCCATAGTTATGTTTTACATTCAGGTCATTGTGTAGTGTATTACTTTTAAGTGGCTGCGTAATATACCAATTATTGTGTTTTACGTTTATGTCATTGTGTTTTACGTTTAGGTCATTGTGTTTTACGTTCAGGTCATTGTTTCGCCAATATTATCTTTAAAACTCGTCATTTTATAAAAGAAAATAGTTAGACACAACATCGAACAAAAAGAAACAATCACAAACAAAAAGACACAATAATAAACAAAAAGACACAATGACGCATTACAAATATAAAAATGGAGGAAAACGTATTTTTTTAATATTTTATATAACAATACTATACTCGTTTTAAAGATTAAAAAATGCTCGGTTTTTTGTGTAGTTTTTTTTAAAAAAATAATATCATATATAAAAGTTATGGCGGTTTAAAAAAATTGGGAGAACATGATAAAAAGTCAACAAAAGTGTCTATGACTAAAATACCATTTCACTAACTTTTCAACAATCAAATTATGTATCTAATGACCCACAATCCTTCTCACACTTCTCACAAATCTAACACTTTTTATTATAACCCTACCCAACAAATATATATTATATATTTTATTTCTGATAAAATTTAATATTGCGACTCATGGTTCACTTTGGATATATTATTTTTGCAATGTGTCACTTTCTTAACCTCTCGCTTAATTGTTTCTCTTATAATAAGTATTTTCTTTACTCGGGTACTACACAATGTTGTATAAAAATAAATAATACAAAGCAATCACTGATACAAAAATAGATATACAAATAACATTAAGTTTTTAATATTTATAAAAAGACAAAGGAAAAGAAAAGTAAAATTTAAAATCTCTAAACATTTTTTAAAACAAACATGAAAAAGTTATTAATCATATATTAAATATTGTACATAAAACATATTCAACTAATTCTTTCCTTCTTCAAACCACTAATGCCTAATGCTTCTTTCTCATCAGTCGTATTACTCAAATAATTAAAGACAAAATTTGAGCTTCTTTCTTTACGTTTTTTTTTTTACTGTGAATGATTTTATTAATGAATTTTAACATAAATTTATATTGAGCTTCTTTTTTTCTTACTTTATATATATATATGTTTAAATATATAACTGACTTGGTTTGAGAAATAAATTTTTAGATATGAACTTTATCTTTGAATTAGTTTGAACCATTAAACATGTTTTACCAGATACTGGCATACCATATTATGGGTTGTTCGACACGTTTTATTTTTCTATATAACAGGTTTGATGACACACACCTTCTAGTGGCGGCAATATCCTAGATATTAAAAATGTTAAGATATCAAAATAGATCTACATTATTTGTTTTTCTCACACTTGGGAGTGATTCTTCTCCACAATCCATGAATATTAGTTTTAGGTAGCTAGCCTTGTAGAGTTGTAGTATTAGGACCATATCAACTTGTTTTATGTAAATATATTAATGTAACATCCATTTTAAAGATATTTGCATCCATAACTACTATCATTATCTTTGTTTACTTGTTTTTATCATTAATTTTTAAGTTTGTTTGCTAGTTATTATTTTATGTTCAACATAAATATTATGATGGTTATTGAAAGTTTTATTCATTAGTTTGTTAGTCTTATTATTAGTTGATTAAACTTAACATTATTTATTTTTATTTAAATCTATACTTCATAATAGAGGAAGATTATTTTGCTTAGATGTCATTACCACATTAATTCTCTTCTTGAAATTGACATGTGTCATTACCATCAAAATTCTCAAATTAATTTTGCTACATGGCAATCAAACATTAAATCTAATTCAAATATTCACAATTTTCAAATATATTTTAAATAATTAAGGGACCGTTTGGTAACGTCTGAACCATTAAGTGCTGAATGATTAAGATGTCTGAATGGTTAAGAGGGTCTGAATCATTAAGTGCTGAACCGATTAAGACTGTTTGGTTCCACGTCTGAATGAAAAAAAAACCTTTTTATTAAAAAAACCCCTAAATATCACGATCCTAACTTCCTTTTTGAACGCCTTATCACGATCGTCATCACCTCCGATTCTTTAATCTAAAGGGGTCGACCTCCGCCTGAGTTCCACCGCCGTCGCCGCCTCTCCTCCGACTCAGCCGGCCTCCACCACCGTCATCACAATCGCCATCGACGTCAGGTAACCTTTGTCGCAGTTGTGGAGCCGAACGATTCACCGGAGCCGAACGATTCACCCTTCGGTGGTTGTGAACCAGATCCGAACGATTCACCCTTCGATGTTCGATGTCGTGGTCTTCTTCGTTGATGTTCGAAGGTAAGCAACCCTCCATCGCAAACGGTGGAGACTGGTTCAGTCGCTCCTTCGGTCACTCCTTCGAACAAGCGGCGGTGGTGGAGGGCGGCGCGGTGGTGGTGGTGGAGGGAGGTGGTGGAGCGACGGTGGCTGAGCAACGGTGGTGGAGGCCGAATGATTCAGTGGCTCCTTCGGTCACTCCTTCAGTCGGTTCCTTCACAGATTTTTCCATTCAGACTCCTCTCCATGTCTGAATGATTCAGAGACTGGTTCAGAGGTTGGTTCAGATTCAGATGTGTTTTCTTTTAACGAAACAAACGGTCAGACCCATTCAGATCCAAACAAACAGCCCCTAAAACTTAACTTGTTTTTTGAACAGACATACTATTCTATTCCTAAGACTATTCTATTCCTAAGTTACACCAAATATCCTACTCCTAAATTAAAACTTAACTAATCCTATTTTTCGTTATTTAAAATCTCAAGATTTCAAATTAAATAATCCGGATATACAAAGCAAAAATATTCAAAATACTATAATTTAAATAAATTTAATTTGATATTTATATAATTCTTTTTGTTTGTATGTACATAAATTATTTTTTTCGAGTTTTATG
Source organism: Mikania micrantha (assembly GCA_009363875.1). NCBI lineage: Eukaryota > Viridiplantae > Streptophyta > Magnoliopsida > Asterales > Asteraceae > Mikania > Mikania micrantha. The sequence goes on from CM018684.1 coordinate 50,912,117, forward strand.
TATTCAATTCTTTAATTGATTTAGTAACACAATTTTAGTTTTTGAATATACAATTTTGACTTTTTATAATTAGTTTTTGTTAATAATTAATGTTTTAAAGACTTTCGATTGTTAACAAAATATAAGATTGTTAACATATTATACTCTATTTTTTTAATAAAAACTTAATTTACCTAACTGATATATAAAAAAATTGTTTCAGTATTTTAAATTTTAAAATAATTGTACATTTCGTCATAAACTATATATTTTTCTAAAAATTATTTTAATTTAATACTTCCTTTAATTTCTCAATCTTATCCTAAATAACATTCAATTTAAATTATCTTTATAAATACGCTTAAAAGTCAAAAAAATTAAATTAAAAAATTCAAAACCCGCATGAATTTTTTATGCATATTAACATTTAATTAATTCATCACACTTTGAATTCCCTTATTTTATCATCTATTATATCTATATATATAAACTTTTAATTTTTTTATTAGTATAAACCCAATAGTTTGTATCCAAAGTTTTGTTTTGGTAGTATATATTAAAACATTTAAATTCAACTTTTTTGTCATTTTTAATTTATTTAAATATCAATATTAATTTAAAACTCTTTTACTATGTGTGTATATATATATGTTGTTATTTAGGTTTTTAATTGTTCATCTTAAATATACGCCAACAGTTTATATCTGGACTTATTTTTCTTTAATATCCTTAATATAGTATGGATTTGAATGTATTTTTTGTTTAATTGTATAAATTAAATTTTATAACAATACATTAACTTTATATTTAAGAAGATTTTGTTTAAATTTCAAAGAATACAATTTTATTTCATATTGTATTTGTAATGACAATAAATAAAAGTGAAGATCAATCATTATCAAAAGTAGGTTTATTATTATAATAACCATTTTTTCACAAAAATAAATCAAACGTAGGTTTGTTATTAAAACAATCAGTTTTTTCACACAAATAATAATATTTTGCTATATTCAGAGCCAAAGACATGGATTGTCAGAAAACTTTTAATTTGTGATAAAGAGTATGATGTTACTAACATAATGTCATATTGTATACAATGGAGTTTTTAAATATTTATAGTTTGTATTTATAATAATAAGATGTATTCGTGTATAATATATTATGTAATTCAATGTAAATAAATTTTAATTGTGTTATTTCTTGTCACATGTAATACACGGTTTATAACATAGTTCTCTATATAAAGAGATTTAGGTTTTCTGTTATTCAACCAGAAAAACTATTATTCATCGATTCTTATCTCGTTTATCTCATGTCAATTATTTTATGGTTTCTGAACATTTTCACTCCAATACCAAATCATTCAACATATTTGTTTGAATTTCCTTCTTTTTACAAGTTTGACACTGACCGTGAGTTTAAAATATAGAACAACAAATGCCGCAAGGATCAGCAAAAATCAGGTACTGATTTTGAGATGAAACAAATATAAACAAATGCCAATGGATAATTAGAAGAATCTAAACAAACCAAACAAACACGGACATGACATGTTTATATTAATTTGTTTAACTTTAAACTGAACAAACGGTCGAACACGATCATTTAAACGAACATGGGTTTCTTGTTCGTGTTCGTTTATTGAGAAACTTAGTGTGTTTGTGTTTGTTCATGTTCGTTCGTTAATGGTATGTACGAATAGTTCACGAACACAAGCAATCAAACATAAACAAATTTAACTGAACAAACATAAATAAACATAACTAAAAAAGCAAAAATGACTTAAATTGAATAAACATAATTCAACAAACATTCGTATCCAATAATGTAATCTTACTATTATAATAAACAAAAATCATTTTTGACACTTGTCATGTTTTTAAACCAATATTGCCACATGTCTTCATTTTATCATCTAACTCAACTCCTTTTCATATCAAATAATTTTATTAACTCTCTTATTAAATAACTAAAATATTAATGATAGTATTTACCTTTTTAATGTTAAAAATGATTTTAAATAAATTAAAAATCAATTTAAAAAAACACATTAAAAAGTTTCTAAAATATTAATTTTTTCTAAAAATGAAAGATTTTAAAGACAAGAAATATATGTTACATCGGTATTTAGAATTTTCTTTTTCTACAAAACAAGTTTTCTAAACAAAACATTTAAAAAAAAAATGAAATAAACTATAAAACAGAGATTTTAAACAACATGATTTTTATAAACAAATAACATTTTTAACACGAAATGCTTATAAAATAATTACTTAAAAAACTAAAAGTTATAAAAAAATGATAGGAAAAATTGCAGTTTTGGACATTATGTTTAATGATATTTTTAAATTAGGTCACTTAGCTTTAATAATTAAAAAATGGGTACCTTAGCTTATTGATTTTGAAACTGATAGCTTTTAACGTTAGTTTAAAATTTTCAGCTCTAACAATTTAAGGAAGTCGAGTATCAATTTTTTAATTATTAAAGTTGTTAATTTATTTTTTCATCATTTAATATACTTAATAATACTTAATTTATTCATTTCATTTTAAAATATTGTTTTATAATTAATTTTTATTAATAGTTATTTTATATTAAACCCCGTGTAATACACGGGGTAATAGTAAAAAAATATAAAATAAAGTTCATAACAAGATTTCAAAAGTTATATATTCAATTTGTTACATTTCGTTTCAAGCTACATGTTGCAGCTTGAGGAAACATGTTAAACACATATAATTTATTCATTAGTTATAGCTGATTTGATTTATCATTTTTACTTAAAATTGTTTGTTAGTCAAGAATTTGTCTCTTAATTATTATTAAAAGATTACTTTATAATAGTTTATAGCCTCTTAATAGTTAAGATGTTAACTTAAGTCTGAATAGTTAAGAGATTACCTATTAACCATTCAAATATAAAGTTACATCTTACTTTTTAAGAGATAATGAATTATTAAGAGTCAAACTCTTAATAATCATTAACAGCCTAACAAAAAACCTTAGTTGGTTATCTACATATATATAATTTCAATGCAAAAGGATATTGGTTTTCACTTATTCAACACAAAAAGTATCAATAAGATAACTATATATATATATATATATATATATATATATATATATATATATATATAGGGATTAATAAAATGAAAACCTTATTTTAGTGTGAAAACCTTTAAAACTTATGTAAAACAACGTTTTTTTTTTTTTGAATTTTTTTTACAGGTTTGTAACATTATTAGGCACATTTTTATAAAAAAAAAAATCAAAAAAGCGCCGGAAATATTTTTTAAAAAAATATTTTATAATTTTTTTTACGTTGTAAAACATACGTAACACTTTGTTCTTTTATGAGTTTGCGAAAATTCATCACCCTTTGAGAGTTTACATCGTTGTAATTTTTGGGCCCAAAACAGTTACAGTGTTGTAAATCAAAATTTACAACGATGATATCTCTTAAACGGTGATGAATTTACACAAATTCATAAAAGAACATAATAAATGTGTTACAATGATGTTCAAAAAAAATCCAAGATTTGGCTTTATCTTGGCAAAGTTATCTGGGTTATTGTTTTAAGAGTGGGTTATTATTTGAACACTTCCATATATATATATATATATATATATATATATATATATATATATATATATATATATATATATATATGTTTCGGGTAAAAATTAACAAGCTTAACTTTTAGCAAAACTGAATTAGAAAAGTGGGGTATTGTGTTTTGCAAGCAAATATATTGAATTTAATGAATATATGTTCAGGATATCCCTGAATATACCTGGGGATATTTGAATATATCAAACTGAAAAATAGCAAGACACACGAGATTTATACGAGGAAAAGCCCTTAATCCCTTAGGATTGCCGGCATAAAAACCTCAGGAGGTGACAATCGTCACTCTGCCTAGTTTTATTAATAATCAAAATAAGTAAATACAAACAAAGAGCGCAATATGATCGATTCTATGATGCTATATCAGCTTCAATGAGTGTTGTGTGTGTTCTCTAAGTAAGTCGTGTCCTATATCGATCAATCACCTCGATATTTATACAAAGAATCTAAAAAAGGACGTTTACAACGTTCATAAGGTAGTTCCAAATATCCCGGCACTTTCCAATCGTGGACAACTCTTTCAAATCACCCGCATAGATTTCTCTTGGATTCCTCGTTTAAATCGAAGTAGTTGATGCATGTTTCCGTGATATCAGGACCAGCTATGAGACAACCTGTTAATTCCTGAAATCTTGCAATAAAGGTTAAGCAACAGAGATAATTGTTAGTAACATTCATATCCTTAAAATATCCCTAATCCCGAAATATCCCGGATCCTGAAATATCCTGAGTGGGAATATTTTGAACCTAACAATTGCCCCCAATTTTACAGTTTGAGGTTTACAGCTGTAAAATTTTAAAGATAAAATTCGAATTTTTAAAATTTGAATTGACGGTTTTGAGATTAAATGGACGGTTTAGATGGGGATAACGGTTACTGTTTTCGTGTTAGAGATTCTACATATAATCATCACACGTCTTTCCTTTCTAATCGCTTATCTTCTTTGATCGTCTTCTCCGGTAAGTTTTTACTCCGAATCCTCTGTTTTTTCTTGATTTTTAACTAAGTAAAATGTCACATTCTTCTTCTCCTTTCGAAGCGAGTGAGTTCCTTGATCAGAATATTCTTCCTTACACTGATCAAAACACATGCATATTCGACGATGATCATATCGAAGTTATGCAACTCTCCCAAGCCTTTCCTGAAGAAACGGTATTTCGTCGCTACGATCCTGCTTTGAAAGCCGATCACAGTTCCAGTAAATGGGTTTGCTTTCCTGAGTACCCCTTTTCATTAGGTTTATCTTTTCCTTTCCCCACTCTGATTTCCGAATTCTTTCGGATTACCCGTCTCTGTTATCCTCAACTGATGCCAATGGGTTGGCGGTTGCTTGTTACTCTTCACAAATTGAACCATAAATATGGTTTCAAGATTGGTGTTGCCGAAATTTCTTCATCATATCAGCTTCGTACCCACGAGTATTCTCGTTTCTTACTCCAAAGGCGAACTGATGCCCCTCTTTTGGTTCATGGGATCACCATGAATGAAGATGAGTGGAGTGACAAATTTTTCTTTGTGAAAAGAAGTTCTATTCCTGGGGGAACTTCTCTTCCAGTTAGTTGGTTGTTGAAGGGTAGGATTTTTTAATTTTCGGTTTCTGTCACTTGAATGTTTATTAACCATTTTTGTTTATTGTTATCTCCCAGCACTGAAGTTTGGATCACTCATTGCCGAGAATCAGGATACTCAACAAAAGATTCAATCTTTGTTGAGGATTGGAGAGAGAGAACGGAAGTTCACACCATCTTCCAGAGAGGATATCCCTATTTCATCTGCATCTCACAGTGCTTCTTCTCAACAATCGCAAGCCCAAATGACATCAGGTATCCTGGAGTTAGTTTCAAGGTTTTGATTAATCTTCAATGTTTTATATTTTTGTTTTTATTTAGAATCAGCTTTTGATCTTGAGGACCTCACTGACTTCTTGACTATCAAAAAAGAGAAAATCAGCCCGGTTGCCCCCAAGGCGAGGATCATGCATACTCGTTCAACCAAGACTTCGAAGAAGCGCAAGGGTACTGATGTTGTCAATGTGGATGATAACCCTGACTTCCCTGCTGTCGATCGTCTGCACAAGGTAGACTTTTATATGATCTTGATTTTCAAGGGATTATATCCTCATATTATCCTTATTGTATAGGTCATCTCAAAGATATCCAGCGAGAAAGAAGCCTATGAAAAGCAAATCGAAAGACCTTGATGATCAAAGGAAGATCGCTGTCGCCAAGGCTGGGCATTATGAGAAGGAAGCCTTAAAGTTCAAGAAACAGGTCAAGGATAATGATGCCGCCCACAAGCTGAAGGTGAAGGAAATCATTGAGGGAACTAAGAAGTTTGCTGCTGCTATCCTCAAGGCGAAGATCCAAATGGCAGAGAGGTCAAAACAAGAAGGCTCGGACTTGTGGGACAAGGACCTTGCTGACTGGGTTAAGGTTTTGGCCAAGCTGACTGGGGATATAGCGGAGACTTCTGATGCAGCGGCGAAGACGGCGAGCGTGGTTGAGACCAGCAAGGTGGCAGGAGGTGAGGATATCGGTGTAACATCAGTGCCGGAAACGTCACCGGAACAGTGATCTCTACAGCACATGAACAGTAAATCAGGTACATACTTCAATTATCATTTGTATATCATTGTCATTACATGTATCATAGCACCGTTCAGATTCAGTTCAGAGAATCAAAGCTCAGAATTATGGTTCATCAGTCAGATATTTATCTGACGATACAGAACCATCATGTGATTATGTGTTAGGATTCTATTATGTATAAACGTATGTGAGGCTTTACTGAACAAAACAATATGGATGTTGTTACGTGAATGCTAAACCGACGGATTATTCGTATAGGTGACGATCTGTACGAATAAATCTGGAAGTTTAACGTTCTGAATGATATCCAATAATTTAGAAAACAATATTGAAAAGTATAGTTATCGCCGTGTTCGTACGGATGACGATCTGAACGAATACGCGCGATAACCGTACGATTCGATTTTGAACAGTAAATTAAATATTTTTGAAAATTTAAAATAAATAAAAGATATTTAGTTAATTTATTAGGAATCACAACCTAAAATAATTTTATAACTTCTATTTTAAAACCGAGTCGTTTCGTTTCGAGAACGACGAGAAAACCGACGTTTTTTGCGAAACCACGCGAAACCGAACGAACCCGAACAAACCCGGGTATTTTACCATCATTTAAGATGGCATTTAATACGATCTTCTTCCCCACCAACCAGCCAACACCCCCTCTCTCTCAAGAAATTCGGCCCTCTCTCTCTAACCTTCTCTCTCTAGAAATCCAAGCAAGAACTCTCTTATTTCTTCACCATTTCAAGCCATTTTGGTGTCCAAACGACCCTCCCAACTGGTAGAACACGAAAGTACAATCGATCTGGTCTTTTAGCCGTTTGATTCGAGGTAAAATCAAGCTTTTTGGTTACGATTTTTGGGTTTCTAACCCTTGCTTCGACCCACATCTAGACCAGTTCAAACAACTCAAAAACCTTAGGAAATCCCCACCATATACACTTAGAATAGAGTAGGAACAAACCCCACTTAAACCCTTGGTTGGAAAAGTCGAAATCGTGGATGTGTATGAGGAAAAGTGGTTTGGCCGAATGACCAACCACCAGCTCAACGAATGAGCAACATCCTCATTCGGCCGAAACATCAACAGCCGAAGCAGTCACCCAACTTCATTCGGCCAAGCATCCAGCGAATGTATCTTCTTCGCCCAACACACATTCGGTCCAACAGCCACACAATCGGCCCAACTTCCCTTTTGTCGGCCCAACAGGCCATTCGATCGCCCCATCATTCGGTAACCCACATTCGATCGGGACCTCCTCATTCGACAGCACCCATTCGGCTCAACTCATTCTCACACCAACCCTCATTCGGTCTAGGCTCATACTCCCCTATCCTATTCGGTCCAAGCCTCGGTTCACTCGGCCAAGTCTCATACGACCAAGGGATAGGTGGATTATCCATACGATTTGGGAATACTAGCTTATGCATGGTTTGCATGCATGAGGAACTAAGGTGTCGTGTGTGTATGCATGGGGGTTGATTTGATGAAAAAGTGTGCATGCAATAATATGTGAGTGCATGGGGGATTCCACGTGATGCATGCATGGTTTAGGGTTACTAATGGACATGATTTTCTCAAAACATACTAACAACTCAACATGAGTCATTAATATCTATTACTTTAGTTTAAAACACTTGAGGTCTACAATAGGATCATGTGAATCAAAACGATAACCTAAAGGTTATGGAGTTGATTTAATTATTAACTCCTAAACCCTAGGAAAAATCAATAACCACATGTAACTAACTTAGATGTTTTATTTAAATCATCTAGGCTAAGTTAATCAAGGAACTAACTAGAGATCGTTTGAATGATCAAGTCAAGTAATGGGCCCAAGAGAGGCCCAAGGGGCTTAATTTAAGCTCATCATGGTACTTATACTCATCTCTTAATTAATTATGTTTTAATAAAGGTAAATGACTTATAAATTTCATTAAATTAAATAAATGATTTTGTTGAATGCTTAAACTTAAAATGAAAGATTGGTGATAAACAATATTGGGGTACGGGATATCATCGGGTAATAGATTAGTTAGAGAGAGTGAGTCTTAGAAAACACAGTAGTAATCTAGGACACTTAGTTGCACACCGAGACTAAACCCTAGATTCGACGACTACTGTATATACTTATCGTATCCGAATTCTCTTAAAAACAACTCAGGTACTGAAGATACTTAGGTTACAACAACAAGCGCGCATTTTGTGGTAAATCAGTACAGAGCAACACATGTGAGTTCATTGCCCCTTTTCTAAACATTTTTGTTTTCAAACGCGGGGCTGAGAAGCATGCGTAAACTGTTTTAATTAAATTGTTTACTTTAATGCTTTAATTATTATATGTTGTATATATGAATGTTGCTCATAATCCTAGACTTATGTTTAGGAAATCTCTATGCCGAATTAACTAACACGTTAATTAAATTACTCTTAGGAGTAATACTTAAATTCTACCACTCTAAAGAAACCCTTAGTCCATCGAGTTCAAATTTCAGAATCTAAATTCAAAGTGAAATCAAAAGAACCAAAGCTAAAGATCAAATGCAATGGAATCTAATCCAGTGTGTGATCAGTAAACTTGGATGATACAGGTGATGTTAATGAGGTTAAGGTTGTTACCGAAGAGGTTATCAATGTTATCATGTGTTTCAAACTGTTATACATAGTGTTTTCAATCTCAGATGATCATAGAAGAAAATGGTAGGTAAAATGCTTAATTATCATTAACAACAATGTCCTATGTGACTTAGTATGTGGTGGGACGGCGTCTGGGCGGGTCGTAGGCTCGACTCAGGGGTATGCCCTATATATAAGCATACCGAGTTGGATGATACAGGTGTTGATAATGAGGTTAAGGTTTTACCTAAAAGGTTCACAAATCTATTTTTCAATAACTAAACTACATGAACTCACCAACCATGTGTTGACTTGATCTTTTTGCATGACTTCTCAGGTGATGAACATGTCAACTAAGAAGTTATTACTCTTGAACTAGGACTTCAGATAGAAGACTTAGTATTGTTGGACCTGCATACTTTTGGAACATCATTTTACAATTATTTTGTATATCTTGTATAGTTACAAGATAGAAACTTTATGATGTTTATGGTAGATTTACATTGTTAAATTATAAACGATACTGATATAATTTAACTTTGTAATTATATTCTATTTAGCATTTTCTCATTTATATCATGTGCAATGTAAACAATCTGATCATCATGATTATCACTCACGATATCGCGCCCCGGGAACTTTCTGCCCGACGAGGAAATCCGATGCAACCCCGCCGGCTCGGGGTGTGACAGATTGGTATCTGAGCCCTGGTTATAGAGAAATATAGGTCACGTATTTAAATGGTTTGGCCTAGACTATAACCTAGGGCCCCTGCATGTAGAGAACACAGGACTTAAGACTTTACTTGCATACTGTCTTCTGTATTCGATCATTGCACTAACCAATAACTTTATTGGTTATGATCAGAATGCCGCCGAGAAGACAAACTCCCTCATTACCCCCACATGGTTTGGCTCCACACTCTTCGACACCATCACCATCTGATTCACCACCGCCACCTCCTCCACCGCCTCCTCCTCCACTGCTAACCCAATCATCTGGCCCGAGCACAACACCAATGCTAATTCCTGCCACTATCGCATTGGTGACTTTTATGAGCAGTCAGATGACCAGTCAGATGAAAGAAGCGCTACCGGAAATGTTCAGCCGTTTCCGTAACGAGACCAACAATACTGGCAACTCATCAGGAGAAGCCAGTGGGAACACTGGTGGTGCTTTAAACCACTCCTACAAGTCCTTTATGGGATGTAAACCACCCAGTTTTAGTGGGTCTGAAGGAGCCGTTGGATTAATCCAATGGATAGAAAAGATTGAAGCTACTCTGGACCTCTGCAGTTGTCCAGAGCATCACAAGGTTCGCTACTCCGCTGGAACATTCAACAAGCGAGCCTTGACTTGGTGGAATGGCCAAGTTAATACAAGAGGAAGAGATGAAGCTATGGCTATGTCATGGGAAGACTTCAAGACTTTACTGAGGACTGAGTTTTGCCCCAAGAACGAGCTACAAAGATTGGAAGTGGAATTGTCTAACCATGTGATGAAAGGGGCAGACCACATGGGATATATGACTCGTTACCATGAGTTGGTTGCTTTGGTGCCGGATATGGTACCGACTCTCAGATATGGCAGCACCGTCACCACCGCACGTGATCGTACTAGATGACGAGGAGCCGATAGCTCCAGTATTTCAGGATCATGAGGATGATCCGGAGGAGGATCCCGTAGAGGACCCGGACGAGGACGACTCTGAGGAGGATCCACAGAGAGACCCAGAGAAAGCACCTATGGAGGATTCCACCGAGGAGTCTTCATATCGTATGCCACCTAGGTTTCGTGCCTGTAAAAGGCCACGATTTGAGTAAGATGATGTCGCCCGATTGACATGGGAGTCAAAGTGGGCGAATGATCGGATTGAGCACATGCCCAGGAGCTCCGGGATGTAAACTCCCGATATGCAGAGCTACGTAGTGTAGTTCAGGGGATGGAGTCACACATTGTACATCTGACTACTCGAGTGCAGGAGGAGGAGCACCGAGCCGACATTGCTGAGGGGAGGTTGATTGCACTAGAAGAGCAATTTGTATCTGAGGCTGAAGAGGAAGAGGAGGATGAGGAGATACCAACACATGATGTTGATTCTGATGCTGACTCCACTATTGAGTATGCTTGACTTTCTTTATTTTGTTTAAACTTATTAGGGGCAGGTTGTGTCCCTACATTAGATGTTTGAGAAACTTATGTTTTGATTTTGAAAGTATTGTACTCAAATCAGATTATTATCTATTGAAAACTATTACTTATTGCCAACAGTTGTGTTCATTCCTACATTACATGTTTGTTGTTTGTTGTATTGTTTACACGTTTCACATTGGACTTTGATAACACTTTACCATTTCTTTTAACTAGGAAGATAATGGCTGGTGAGAACATTCACATGACAGTTGCTGAGCTCAATGAGCTGATTAACAACAAGGTCGCGGAGGCTATCGCGAACTACACTCAGACACACACTACAGGGCCACATGGTCCAGCAGGGGGATTGGTGAACCCACAGGCGTGCACGTTCAAGATGTTCTTGGACTGCAAGCCACACAACTTCAAAGGATCGGAAGGAGCCATTGGACTCCTACGATGGATTGAGAAAGCTGAATCAGTGTTTGAGATGTGTAACTTTCCTGAGGAGAATAAGGTTAAGTATGCTACTGGAACTTTGGAAGGTCCAGCATTGACTTGGTGGAACTCGAATGTTCAAACTCAGGGATTGGGTGAGGCCAATGCCTTAACTTGGAATGGTTTCAAGACCTTACTACAGGAGGAGTACTGTCCTCGCAGTGAAATGCAGAAGCTGGAGGAGGAGTATTGGCATCTCAAGATGGAGGGGTCAAACATCGAGGAGTACACGACTCGGTCACATGAACTGGCCAGACTCCTACCTCACATGGCTACTCCAGCAAGCAAGTGGATAGAGAGGTACATCGGGGGATTAGTGCCTCAGATTCAGGGATTGGTCACTTCTGCAAATCCCACAACGATTCAACAAGCTGTTCGACTAGCGCACCAATTGACTGACCAGGCAGTTTTACAAGGAACTCTGCCTAAACGAACAGCAGCTACTAAGGTGGCAGCCCACAAGAGGAAGTGGGAAAGCAGCAACACCAAAAATTTTAATCAACAGCCGTTTCAGCAGAACCGAAAGCAGGATTCACACAAGTCTTATCACAATTCGAAAAGTGGTCAGCAGTCATCGTCATCAGGGGGTATATTGGCAAACACCCAAAGTGCAACAAGTGTGGATTTCATCATGCTGGGAATCAGTGTGATAAGTTTATGTGTCAACGGTGTGGTAAAGGAGGGCATGCAGCTAAGGATTGCCGCGGAGAATTGCAAAACAATTCCAACAATCAGAACAACAACCAGAACAACGCACAAAAGGGTTGTTTTGAGTGTGGTAAGCGGGGGCACTTCAAAAAGGATTGCCCACAACTCAAGAAAGGCGGGAATAATGATGCAAATGGCAATGGCAACGGAAATGGCAATGGCACCAATAACAACAACAATAAAAACAATAATGGTGCTAGGGGCATGGCGTTTGTGATTGGAGGACGTCAGGCACGGGAGGATCCCAACATTGTCACGGGTATGTTCCTCTTGAATAATCACTATGCCTCTATGCTATTTGATACTGGTGCAGACCGGAGTTTTGTATCTAGTTCACTTTCTAAGTTGCTAAATGTTAGTCCTACTGCCTTAGAAAACCCATACACTGTAGAATTAGCTGATGGCAAGTTAATTGTAGTTGAACAAATCCTTAAGGGATGTATGCTTGACTTGATGGGTCAAACACTGGAAATTGACCTTATGCCTATCACCTTAGGCATTTTTGATGTAGTCATTGGCATGGACTGGTTGTCCAAACACCAGGCTGAAATAGTATGCCATGAAAAGATCGTTCGTATACCTCTTTCGCATGGAGAGACATTGTATGTACAAGGCGAGAAGAGCAGTACGCCACTGCGTCTCATATCTTGTATGAAAGCACACAAATGTCTGCGAAAAGGTCATACGGCAGTTATAGCAGTTATAACTGAGAAGCCGGTAGCTGAGGAGAAGATTGAAGACATTCTAGTAGTTTGTGAATTTCCTGAAGTATTTCCAGAAGACCTACCGGGATTACCGCCTATCAGACAGGTGGAATTCCAAATCGACCTTACACCAGATGCAGCACCGATAGCTAGGGCGCCTTATCGACTTGCACTATCTGAGATGCAAGAGTTATCTACACAACTACAAGAGTTGTTGGATAAGGGTTTCATACGACCTAGTTTTTCACCGTGGGGAGCTCCAGTCTTATTTGTTAAGAAAAAGGACGGGACTTTCCGTATGTGTATCGATTATCGGGAACTTAACAAGGTTACTATCAAAAACCGGTATCCGTTACCCAGAATTGACGATCTGTTCGATCAGTTGCAAGGTTCGAGTTATTACTCGAAGATTGATCTCAGATCGGGTTATCATCAACTCAGAGTTCAAGAAAAAGATATTCCAAAGACAGCATTCAGAACGCGCTATGGCCATTATGAGTTCTTGGTCATGCCATTTGGGTTGACAAACGCTCCAGCTGTATTCATGGATCTCATGAATCGTGTTTGTAAACCTTATCTTGATAAGTTTGTCATTGTTTTCATTGATGACATTCTCATCTATTCTCAGACTGAGGAGGAGCATACTGAACATCTTCGATTGCTGTTGGAATTACTAAAACAAGAACAATTGTACGCTAAGTTCTCGAAATGTGACTTCTGGATGCGAGAAGTTCAATTCTTGGGTCATATAGTCAATGAAAAGGGTATACACGTTGATCCAGCAAAAATTGAAGCGATTAAGAATTGGGAAGCACCAAAGACCCCTACCGAGGTACGACAATTCCTTGGTTTGGCGGGTTATTACTGACAATTCATTGAGGGTTTCTCAAAGATCGCTCAACCACCTACAGCTCTTACGCACAAGGGAACGAAGTATAACTGGACGGATAAACAGGAAGCTGCATTCCAGCTATTAAAACAGAAACTCTACAGTGCACCGATTCTGTCCTTACCGGAAGGAACAGAAGACTTTGTGGTGTATTGTGATGCATCTGCACAGGGTTTGGGATGTGTGTTGATGCAACGTGATAAAGTGATTGCTTACGCTTCAAGGCAACTACGAATACACGAAAAGAATTATACTACTCATGACTTGGAATTAGGAGCAGTGGTTTTTGCTTTGAAAATTTGAAGGCATTACTTATATGGAACCAAGTGTACCATTTACACTGATCATAAGAGTTTGCAACATATCTTTGATCAGAAGGAACTTAATATGAGACAGCGACGATGGGTCGAGTTGTTGAACGACTACGAATGCGCAATCAAGTATCATCCGGGAAAAGCTAATGTGGTAGCTGACGCCCTAAGCAGAAAAGACACAACAGGAACAAGACGGGTTCGTGCACTTATGATGACGATACATACTGACTTACCTGACAAGGTACGCAGTGCTCAGCTGGAAGCCTTAGAAAAGGATAACTTGGTACATGAATCCTTACGAGGGATGGAAACACAATTGGATGTCAAGCCTGATGGAATTCGCTATTTCATTAATCGACTGTGGATACCTTTGCTTGGTGGTTTAAGGGAACTCATGATGGATGAAGCACATAAGTCCAGATATTTAGTTCATCCGGGATTAGACAAGATGTATCATGACTTGAAGGCACTGTATTGGTGGCCTCACATGAAAGCCGACATTGCTAAGTACGTTAGCAAATGTTTGACTTGTTATAAAGTTAAAGTTGAATATCAGAAACCATCTGGTTTGCTGCAACAACCAGAAATACCAATGTGGAAATGGGAACAGATTTCGATGGACTTCATTACTAAGTTACCCCGCACACCGAGTGGTTGTGATACGATATGGGTAATTGTTGATCGATTAACGAAATCTGCACATTTCTTAGCAATCAAGGAAACTGACAAGATGGAGAAACTGACTCGCATTTACATCAAAGAAGTGGTAGCACGACATGGGTTGCCAATTTCCATCATATCAGATTGGGATGCCCGATTTACTTCAAACTTTTGGAAATCACTTCATAAGTCATTGGGAACTCGTTTGGATATGAGTACCGCATATCATCCACAGACCGACGGTCAGAGTGAACGTACGATTCAAACGCTCGAGGATATGTTACGAGCTTGTGTAATTGATTTTGGAGACAGCTGGGAAAACCACTTACCGTTAGTGGAATTCTCTTACAACAACAGTTATCATACAAGTATTCACGCAGCACCGTTTGAAGCTTTGTACGGTCGTAAATGTCGTTCACCAGTTTGTTGGGCTGAAATTGGTGACAGTCAGATTACAGGTCCTGAACTAGTACATGAAACGACGGAGAAGATAGTTCAAATCCGGAACCGTATGGCAGCGGCTCGGGATCGACAAAAGAGTTACGCTGACAAACGTCGCAAGCCGTTGGAATTTCAAGTAGGAGACCGAGTTCTTCTAAAGGTATCACCTTGGAAAGGTGTAATACGATTCGGCAAGCGCGGGAAGCTTAGTCCACGCTACGTAGGACCTTTTGAGATCCTGAAAAGGATTGGTCCGGTTGCGTATCAACTCAAATTACCGAATGAACTCGGTGGAGTTCATGATGTCTTTCATGTTTCAAACTTGAAGAAATGTCTTTCTGACGAGACATTGATTGTACCGTTGGAAGAAATACAAGTAGACGAACAGTTACGATTCATTGAAGAACCAGCTGAAATCATGGATCGAGAGGTCAAACAACTTAAACAAAGCAAGATTCCGATAGTCAAAGTCCGGTGGAATTCAAGACGTGGTCCTGAATTCACATGGGAAAGAGAAGATCAAATGATGAAGAAGTATCCTCACCTGTTCAAAACAACAACTACAAACACTGTGAAGACACGTTAAATTTCGGGACGAAATTTCTTTCAACAAGGGGATGACGTGATGCTTCACACATCAACACTTCAGATTTCAAACTGTAAGCACAAACACTTTATGCAATTGGTTTTGTTATAAACATTGTGTTACATTACATTTTATGTGCTACATTTCATATGTTACATGTTATGGTAGTACATACATGATTAGTTACACACATTTTACTATGTACGAGGTTATATAGTACAAACAGTTGCGAACACTTACTATGTGCAAGATTACACAGCACAGTATGATCAAACACAAACAGTCACAGTTAGGTGAACTAACTAGTGTACACTCAAACAGTTACATTGAACAATCACACTTAGCTGTGATGTTACAAACATTGAACTTTGTGTGTAAGTACACACAAGCACACAGAATGATCAGACATCACATTAACACGCACAATCTGAACTCACAAGTAGTTTCCTAACTACTTCTAACACTAAGCAATTTTCGGGACGAAAATTTCTTCAACAAGGGGATGATGTGACAATCAGGTATTCTGGATTAACCCCGTTAGTCTGAAAATAACAGAATTTTGGCAAAATCGAATACAATCAAACCTAAGGGATTAGTATTAACAGAAATCAGTCCTAATAGACTTTAATTACAAAGTTTAGACTTGTAATTAGTTTAAAAGTTCAATTTTGACCTTAGAAGTCAAAATTCGTGTGATTTAATCAAAATGAATTCGAAATTCTCATGTAACAGCTGAAATTAACCCAATTAAACTTTCCAATTATGTATACTAATGATCCTTAACAGCAATCATACGTTATTAGACCTATTAATGATCGAAATTATCTCAAAACGACTTCAAGAGTCGAAACCGTCCCTAGTCATAACAAATTCGTAAACATCAAATCATAATTCTCACAATTGAATCTTTCTAACATCAAATCGGCACCTTTAGAGTCTTCTTCATACATCAATTCGGTTCCAGCAGCTCCATACAGAAGAATCCGATCTAGAGGTGGCCGAAACTCAAGCTAAAGTCGATCTACTCGAATTGGGTATCAAATCAAGTAAGTAAACAGTTCTAAACACTCTAACATGACCGAATAAGAGTATCCCTAACACAAATTCATCTAAAAATCTCGAATTGATAGTGTTCGGATTCTAGGGTTCTTAGAGAAACCGATTTGGGGGTTTCTTGTTTAAACAGTTTAATAATCGAATTCAATCACATGGTTAGTTTCAGAAGATGCCGACTAAGAAAAACCATCTATCAATTTTGTGATTTAACAACGAGTAGTATGAATTTGATAACTAGGGTTCTTCGGTTTGAACGATTTGGGGATTATTGTTCAAATAGTTTTAAAAATCAAATTGAATGCTATAGGTAGCTTCGAAAGATATCGACTAAGGTTAAACCTAAGTCAATTTTGACTGATATCATCGAATGCTACGAATTCAATATCTAGGGTTCTTATTCTAAAACGATTTGGGGTTTTCTATTCAAAAGAGTTTGAAAATCAAATTAATTTTTATCACTAGTTTCATATAACTCCGACTAAGCTAATCCATGTGTCAATTTCATGAAGCGTTAACGAATTGATTGGGTTCGAATGCTTGGGTTTTTGAAATAAATCGAATTGGGGGTTTTCATGAAAAGGAGTTTGAGAATCAAATTAAATGGTTCCTTAACTTTCAGAAGGTTCCGACTAAGGTTAAAGCTGTATCAATTTTATATAAAAACATCGAATTTCTCGAGATTGGGTTTAGGGTTCTTGAGTTAAAAACGCTTTGGGGATTTCTATGCAAATGTTTATAAAAACCAAATTAACCTCTACAGATAGTTTCGAAAATCCCTACTCAATGAAAACCCTATGATTTCGTGGACTCACATTAACGAATTGAACGATTTTGAGTTGGGGTTTGAGAACTTGAGTTCGAAAATGTTAATGTCTGATTAATCAGGTTATGGTGGATTATGTTTCGAATTAAGACCATATACGGAGACGGTTGAATCTTAGAAACAAAACCCCTAAGGTTTTGGGTTCAATCGGGTTCGAATCGGGGACCATTTGGGTAGGAATTGCTTCGGCTAGAAATTAACAAAGGGAACCCGACCCTTTGATAATTAAAACCCCTTTAAAATGAAACCAGTAACAAAATCTGAGTTAGGTCAACTGGTTGTATGTGTATGCTTGGTCCTCTAGGTCAGGGGTTCGAACCCTACCCCTGACAGTTTTTGTGAAATAAAACAAATTTTGGTTTTTAAACCCTAAATTCTTCATTTTAACTCCAATTCGACTCGTTCAAGTTGCGTTGGAACCGTAACGAGATCCCGAACAAAATAAAATGATAAAATTTATATTTTAACCAGAAAACGTAATCTCGTATAATTACGTTTGTTTAAATAAAATCATAAACGACTATGTGATTTTATTTAAACGACTTTAAAGTCACGCGTAATTATAGATGCACAGTTTTAACAATCTAACATACGTGTGTTGACACGTATGTGATTTGAAGCACAAAAAGACATCCCGAATAACACAATGTATTATTATAATACAGATTCTTCGTAGAAGATTCATTTACGCGATTTCACGTGTGTTGATCATTCTGTTCACTATCAAAGGTGCGTACACGACCCCTTTCTTATTTTACTGTTTTGGGGGAGAAAACATGTGCAAACAAACACTTTTAGATACATATCACTTGCATGAGTTAGCTGTTTACATTAAGTGCGAACATAGCATTATAAGTCCTTACATATCGAACCGTTTAGTTTGCCGTAGTGCAAAGCGTGGTAGTTGGAAATAGATCTATTAGGTTTGACAAACCTCACTTGGTAGATGGGATCTACGCAAGTGTTTGACTAGCCAATTCACATTACTATTGTTTGTGCTAGACAATAGTGGCAAGGCAAAACATGCGATAGCATGCAACAGTCAGCTTCGGTGTCGACCACTTATGTAAATAGTACAAATGACTAGCTATCATGACTATGCATGTGTGATTATGTTATCTGCAAACATTTTGTTCAAACATTTGTTTCAAACATTTGTGAATACTTAAACTTGTGTAATGCACCAACCTTTGTGTTGACTTGATTTACATGTTTTCTCAGGACGCTAAGGTACACAAGCAAGCAAGCATGGACTAGGAGATCGAGTGACATGCATATTTTACATTTCAGTTATTTTGATTTGAACATTTGAAACTTTGCATTGTAATTTACAGTTTTCAAACCTTATGGTTGTTTATGTTTTAAAAACGTTTCCGCAACGCTAGAACTTTGATATTACAGTTTTAGACCAAAGTATGTTTTGAAAATCATATAGAGGTCTTCGTTATGTCTAATGATCTGAGATCCTGGTTTGTCACGTCCCAAACGGTATGATTCCGTTAGTTGAAAATTGGGGGTGTGACAGAATTCATGGTGATGCCTTTCGGATTGATGAATGCACCGGCAGTTTTCATGGACCTCATGAACCGAGTGTCCAAGCCGTATTTGGATCAGGGACATGGTTGCGTACTAATGCAACGGGACAAAGTTATCGCTTATGCATCCAGACAGCTAAAAGTTCATGAGAAGAACTACACTACTCATGATCTTGAACTGGGAGCTGTAATCTTCGCACTGAAGATTTGGAGACATTACTTATATGGCACCAAGTGTACCATATTTACTGATCACAAGAGTCTGCAGCACATCTTCGATCAGAAGGAACTCAACATGCGACAACGCCGTTGGGTTGAACTTCTGAATGATTACGATTGTGTGATCAAGTATCATCCGGGAAAGTCGAACGTTGTAGCTGATGCCTTGAGCCGGAAGGAACGTGTCAAACCCTTGCGCGTTAGAGCAATGGGAATGACTGTGCAGCCCAGTTTACAAGACAAGATAATTCAAGCACAACAAGAATCAGTTGACAGAGGAAATTTGAAGAAAGAGCTTGACTGCGGAGCGGAGAAACAATTTGAGACTAAGTCCGATGGGATGATCTACTACTAGAATCGTATATGGATTCCGGCGGTAGACGAATTGAGAAAACATATCTTCGATGAAGCGCACAAGACTAAATACTCTGTTCATCCAGGTGCTGATAAAATGTACCAAGACTTGCGTGGATTTTATTGGTGGCCTGGAATGAAGAAAGACATAGCCGAGTATGTTGGTAAATGTCTTACGTGTGCGAAGGTAAAGGCGGAACACCAGAAGCCGTCTGGCTTACTGGAACAGCCTGAGATTCCGCTCTGGAAGTGGGAACAAATAGCTATGGATTTTGTTACCAAGCTACCCCGCACTTCCAGTGGTTATGATACGATCTGGGTTATCATTGATCGTTTGACAAAATCTGCTCACTTCTTGCCAATGCGTGAGAACTTCACGATGGATAAACTGGCGAGACTGTATATCAACGAGATAGTGGTACGCCATGGTGTGCCATTGTCTATTATTTCTGACAGAGATAGCAGATTCACATCAAGGTTCTGGCAATCGTTGCAGAATTCTCTAGGGACGCAGTTAAACCTTAGTACAGCTTACCATCCACAAACGGACGGTCAAAGCGAACGTACAATTCAGACCCTGGAGGACATGTTAAGAACCTGTGTGTTGGATTTCGGTGGGAATTGGGATTCTCATTTGCCATTGATCGAATTCTCCTACAATAACAGTTATCATAGCAGTATTGGATGTGCACCATTCGAGGCTCTTTATGGCCGGAAATGTCGATCACCGATCTGTTGGACTGAAGTGGGAGATAATTGTATAACTGGGCCAGAACTTATTCAGGAAACCACTGACAAGATTGCCCAGATTCAACGAAGATTGCAAGCTACAAGAAGCAGACAGAAAAGCTACGCCGACAAACGGTGCAAGCCGTTGGAATTCCAAGAGGGAGATCGTGTTATGTTGAAGGTTTCCCCATGGAAAGGTGTAGTACGCTTTGGAAAGAAAGGCAAGTTAGCACCACGATACGTGGGACCGTTCGAAATCATCGAACGTATTGGTCCTGTGGCGTATAGACTGAGATTACCATATGAACTCAGTGGGGTGCATGACGTGTTTCATGTCTCGAATGTAAAGAAATGCCTTGCTGACGAATCACTCGTCATCCCAATCGAAGAAATTCAGATCGATGAGCAATTACACTTTATTGAAGAACCTTTAGAGATTATGGATCGCAAAGTCAAGCAGCTGAGGCGAAGCCGTATTCCGATTGTAAAGGTTCGTTGGAACTCAAGACGCGGACCCGAGTTTACTTGGGAACGTGAAGATCACATGAAGTCAAAGTATCCCCAACTGTTTGAAGAGGAAGCAGTACCCGATAATAATTCTTAAATTTCGGGACAAAATTTCTCTAACAAGGGGAGACTGTAACATGAGTGCCGGAAACGTCACCGGAACAGTGATCTCTACTGTACATGAACAGTAAATCAGGTACATACTTCAGTTATCATTCGTATATCATTGTCATTACATGTATCATAGCACAGTTCAGATTCAGTTCAGAGAATCAAAGCTCAGAATTATGGTTCATCAGTCAGATATTTATCTGACGATACAGAACCATCATGTGATTATGTGTTAGGATTCTATTATGTATAAACGTATGTGAGGCTTTACTTAACAAAACAATATAGATGTTGTTACGTGAATGCTAAACCGACGGATTATTCGTATAGGTGACGATCTGTACGAATAAATCTGGAAGTTTAACGTTCTGAATGATATCCAATAATTTAGAAAACAATATTGAAAAGTATAGTTATCGCTGTGTTCGTACGGATGACGATCCGAACGAATACGCGCGATAACCGTACGATTCGATTTTGAACAGTAAATTAAATATTTTTGAAAATTTAAAAAAAATAAAAGATATTTAGTTAATTTATTAGGAATCACAACCTAAAATAATTTTATAACTTCTATTTTAAAATCGAGTCGTTTCGTTTCGAAAACGACTAGAAAACCGACGTTTTATGCGAAACCACGCGAAACCGAACGAACCCGAACAAACCCAGGTATTTTACCATCATTTAAG
Organism: Mikania micrantha; assembly: GCA_009363875.1. Lineage (NCBI taxonomy): Eukaryota > Viridiplantae > Streptophyta > Magnoliopsida > Asterales > Asteraceae > Mikania > Mikania micrantha. The sequence goes on from CM018684.1 coordinate 50,933,890, forward strand.
ATGGCATTTAATACCATCTTCTTCCCCACCAACCAGCCAACACCCCCTCTCTCTCAAGAAATTCGGCCCTCTCTCTCTAACCTTCTCTCTCTAGAAATCCAAGCAAGAACTCTCTTATTTCTTCACCATTTCAAGCCATTTTGGTGTCCAAACGACCCTCCCAACTGGTAGAACACGAAAGTACAATCGATCTGGTCTTTTAGCCGTTTGATTCGAGGTAAAATCAAGCTTTTTGGTTACGATTTTAGGGTTTCTAACCCTTGCTTCGACCCACATCTAGACCAGTTCAAACACCTCAAAAACCTTAGGAAATCCCCACCATATACACTTAGAATAGAGTAGGAACAAACCCCACTTAAACCCTTGGTTGGAAAAGTCGAAATCGTGGATGTGTATGAGGAAAAGTGGTTTGGCCGAATGACCAACCACCAGCTCAACGAATGAGCAACATCCTCATTCGGCCGAAACATCAACAGCCGAAGCAGTCACCCAACTTCATTCGGCCAAGCATCCAGCGAATGTATCTTCTTCGCCCAACACACATTCGGCCCAACAGCCACACAATCGGCCCAACTTCCCTTCTGTCGGCCCAACAGGCCATTCGATCGCCCCATCATTTGGTAACCCACATTCGATCGGGACCTCCTCATTCGACAGCACCCATTCGGCTCAACTCATTCTCACACCAACCCTCATTCGGTCTAGGCTCATACTCCCCTATCCTATTCGGTCCAAGCCTCGGTTCACTCGGCCAAGTCTCATACGACCAAGGGATAGGTGGATTATCCATACGATTTGGGAATACTAGCTTATGCATGGTTTGCATGCATGAGGAACTAAGGTGTCGTGTGTGTATGCATGGGGGTTGATTTGATGAAAAAGTGTGCATGCAATAATATGTGAGTGCATGGGGGATTCCACATGATGCATGCATGGTTTAGGGTTACTAATGGACATGATTTTCTCAAAACACACTAACAACTCAACATGAGTCATTAATATCTATTACTTTAGTTTAAAACACTTGAGGTCTACAATAGGATCATGTGAATCAAAACGATAACCTAAAGGTTATGGAGTTGATTTAATTATTAACTCCTAAACCCTAGGAAAAATCAATAACCACATGTAACTAACTTAGATGTTTTATTTAAATCATCTAGGCTAAGTTAATCAAGGAACTAACTAGAGATCGTTTGAATGATCAAGTCAAGTAATGGGCCCAAGAGAGGCCCAAGGGGCTTAATTTAAGCTCATCATGGTACTTATACTCATCTCTTAATTAATTATGTTTTAATAAAGGTAAATGACTTATAAATTTCATTGAATTAAATAAATGATTTTGTTGAATGCTTAAACTTAAAATGAAAGATTGGTGATAAACAGTATTGGGGTACGGGATATCATCGGGTAATAGATTAGTTAGAGAGAGTGAGTCTTAGAAAACACAGTAGTAATCTAGGACACCTAGTTGCACATCGAGACTAAAACCTAGATTCGACGACTACTGTATATACTTATCGTATCCGAATTCTCTTAAAAACAACTCAGGTACTGAAGATACTTAGGTTACAACAACGAGCGCGCATTTTGTGGTAAATCAGTACAGAGCAACACATGTGAGTTCATTGCCCCTTTTCTAAACATTTTTGTTTTCAAACGCGGGGCTGAGAAGCATGCGTAAACTGTTTTAATTAAATTGTTTACTTTAATGCTTTAATTATTATATGTTGTATATATGAATGTTGCTCATAATCCTAGACTTATGTTTAGGAAATCTCTATGCTGAATTAACTAACACGTTAATTAAATTACTCTTAGGAGTAATACTTAAATTCTACCACTCTAAAGAAACCCTTAGTCCATCGAGTTCAAATTTCAGAATCTAAATTCAAAGTGAAATCAAAAGAACCAAAGCTAAAGATCAAATGCAATATCGGCGACTAAGGCCGGAATGCTGGCGACAAGGCCGGGATACTGGCGACTAGGCCGGAATTCGGAGGATCCCTGGTTATAGTCTTTGAAAATGAAATTGTCAGCCACTCATGCGTGTACTGGTCCCAAAATCTCCAACTATACCGGGATATTACGGAGTATCCATAGTTATAATCCTCGATAATGAAATTATCAGCCACTCATGCGTGTACTGGTCCCATTATCTTGGATTATAGCAGGATATACGTGCGCTAGTGGCGAGGGTATGAACCCTAAGTCTTCATGAGATCTCTTGAGTTTTGATTTCAGGTCAAAACTTTGCAGCTAGACAGAAAGTCAGTGCGGGGTCTTTATCAAGTTTTGATTTCAGGTCAAAACTTGGGTTGAGACATAAAGTCTCGTATCTTCTCCAGCTATTCCTGCAAAACATAACATAGTTTTGCAAAGGTAGGCATTAGGGATCCCTAAGCCTCTCCAATGCTTGAGTTAGTGTCGAGATAAATTGAGAATATATATATCAGGATATGACAGTAAGGGTATACAGGAATATTGAAAGATAATTATGTAAATTTAGAGTAAAAATTCCAGTGAAAGTTATATAAAGTATGTTTTTAAATGAATAGCATTCCATGCCCTCGGAATAGTTTCACCATCCATAGTAATTAATCTATATGCCCCCTTTCCAGCTTCGGAATCAATTTTATAAGGTCCTTCCCATTTTGGGGCAAGTTTCCCGTCCGTTGGATTTGTGGTATTCTGGAATGCTTTTCTTAAAACTAAGTCGCCTACTTGGAATCTTCTGATCCTTATATTCTTGTTGTAGGATTTAGCTATCTTTTGCTGATAGGCAGCCATTCTAATTTTCGCAATATCCCTAGATTCATCGATGGTGTCTATATCCTGAGATAATATTTCGTTATTAGCTTGTATAGTTTGTAAATTTGTTCTTGCAGTAGGGATAATCATCTCAGTTGGGAGTACAGCTTCTGAACCAAATACTAATGAGAATGGGGTTTGACCAGTCGCATTTTTTGTAGTAGTTCTATCTGCCCATAGGACAAATGGAAGTTCTTCGGCCCATTTTCCTTTCTTAGATCCCAACTTCTTTTTGAGATTGTTTATGATTATCTTATTGCTTGATTCTGCTTGACCGTTAGCTTGAGGATGTACTGGCGTGGAAGTAATCATTTTTATCCCCCATGCTTCACAAAAGTTGGTAGTTTTTTTGCCAATGAATTGAGATCCATTATCGCAGGTAATCTCAGCAGGTATCCCGAATCTGGTCAGGATATTCCTTTTTATGAAGGATATTACTTCCTTTTCTCTAACCTGTACAAAGGCTTCAGCTTCAATCCATTTTGAAAAGTAATTAGTCATGGCAAGCATGAATACTTTTCCTCCTAGTGCCTTTGGTAATTTTCTTACTATATCCATCCCCCATTTCATGAACGACCATGATGAGACTATCGGGTATAAAGGTTCAGCCGGTTGGTGAATGATATTGCTGTGTCTTTGACAAGTATCACATCTCTGGGAATAGGACATTGCATCTTTCCTCATAGTCGGCCAAAAATATCATGTTCTAAGGATTTTTGAAAGCAATGCTCTGCCCCCAGTGTGATTTCCACAATCTCCTTCGTGGATATCCTTCATTACTTCTAAGGTTTCTGGTTTTTCTAAACATTTTAAGTATGGACCGGCTACTGATTTTCTATATAGGATATTCCGAATAATTATGTGTCTAGATATCCTGGTTTTAAAGGCTCGATGGTTTGTTTCTCAATCGGGTATTTTTCCTGTTTGGAGATATTCTTTAATAGGTGTAGTCCAGGATATTTTAAGTGTTTCAACTTTTAGTGGTTTAAGGATATGATTCGAATTTTCTATATCTATAGTTGGATTCAGGATATGTAGGATAGGGATATTGACATCATCACAAATTTTCAGAGATGATGCTAGGTTTGCTAATGCATCTGCTTTATCATTTTCTTCTCTGAAGACTTGTGTGATATCAAAGGTATAGAAATATCCCACTACATCTTTAACTACCTCTAAGTATTTTGCCAATTTATCTCCTTTAACCATATAAGAACCATTAAACTGGTTAGCTATCAGTAAGGAATCAACAAATACGTGGAGGTGTCTTATGTTCATATCCCTGGCTAATTGGAGTCCCGCTATCAAAGCTTCATATTCAGCTTCATTGTTAGTCGCTTGGAACTCACAACTGATTGATTGGGGTATTATGTCCCCCTGTGGCGATTTTAGTATTATCCCTAAAACTGTCCCTCTTACGTTTGAGGCTCCGTCAGTGTGTAGAGTCTATTCACCAGTATCCTCATCAAGAAGTTTAACTTCCGAATCTACTTCTGGCTGAATATCACTACTAAAATCAGCCACAAAGTCTGCTAGTGCCTGAGACTTTATTGTTGTTCTTGGTTCATAAACTAAATCGTAAGTGCTAAGTTTTACTGACCATTTGGCCATTCTTCCTGATAACTCAGGTTTTCTTAACACTGACTTAATTGGATAATTCGTTTTAATGTGTATTCTATGTGTCTCAAAATAGTGCCTAAGCTTTGTTGATGCCATAATTAGACCTAAGATTAATTTTTCTAGGTGGGAATACCTAGTTTCTGCATTTAACAAGCTCATACTTACATAGTATACTGGATGTTGTGATCCTTAATAGTCTTTGACTAGCACTGCACTTACAGTAGTTCGGGATACTGCTAAGTATAGTGATAGTGGTTCACCATCTTCTGGTTTCATAAGTAGTGGTGCTGAGGATAAGTATTCTTTCAAATCCTGCAGTGCTTTCTCATGCTCTTCGTCCCATTGAAACTTCTTATTCTTTTTAAGGATATCGTAGAATCCTTTAAACTTTTCAGAAGATCTTGAGATAAATCTATTAAGAGCAGCTATTCTTCCTGTCAACCTTTGTACTTCTTTTACATTAGTTGCGGATTTGAGGTTCAGGATAGCTTGGATTTGTTCTGGGCTGGCCTCTATTCCTCTTTTAGTGACCATGTATCCCAAGAATTTTCCTGATATTACTCCAAAATGACACTTAGAAGGGTTAAGTTTCATATTGTATCGATCTAGGATATCGAAAGATTCTTGGAGATCCCGAAGATGATCTTTGGTAATCTTAGATTTGACTACCATATCATCAATGTACACCTCCATTGTGTCCCCCAGCTTATCCTTAAACATCATATTGACAAGCCTTTGATAAGTAGCTCCTGCGTTTTTCAAGCCAAATGGCATTGCTGTATAGCCATATATCCCTGTGGGCGTCATGAAAGCAGTATCTTCTTGGTCCGAAGGCTCCATTTGGATTTGTTGGAATCCTGCCGATGCATCCATGAAGGTTAGCATTTCATGGCCTGCTGTAGCATCTACCATTGAATCTATGTGTGGTAATGGAAACGGATCTTTAGGACAAGCTTTGTTTAGATCTGTGTAATCTACACAAACTCTCCATTTTCCATTCTTCTTTTGAACCATGACTACGTTGGCCAACCATCTCGAGAATTTTGCTTCTCTAATCATCCTTGCTTTGAGAAGCTTCTCCACCTCTTCTTGGATGATTGTATTCCTCTTAGGAGCGAATTTTCTTCTTTTTTGGTGGATAGGTTTGAAGCTTCTATCTATCCCTAACTTATGTGTGATTACGTCTGAGGATATCCCTGTCATAGCCTCGTGTTTCCAAGCAAAGGTATAGATTCTTGATTTCAGGAAAGAAATCAGTTTCTCCTCAATATCCTTGGGGATATCAGTTCCTATGAGAACTTTGGTCTCGGGATCCTCGGGATTAAGTAATATTTCTTTTACTTCTTTTTCCCAGGATTCCTGATTATCCCCAAGGTTGCTCTTTGATTGCTATGTTGAAGGTGATTTCGTCTTCGCCTTCATCGAGGACGAATAATACTCTTTAGCTTCCTGTTGGTCGCTATCGATCTTCACGACTCCCCATGGTGTTGGTAGTTTGACGCATTGATGATATGTCGAAGGGACTGCCTTCATATCGTGTATCCATGGTCTACCTAATATGATATTATAACAGGATAGAGAGTCTATAATACAAAAGCGCTGCATAGAATTTACCCCTTCGATGTATACGGGTAATTTAATTTCACCGATGGTAGCCTTGGCTTCTCCGCTGAATCCATCTAATACCAAAGACTTGGTAGTTATTTCGGATTCAGGGATATTCATCCTCTTGAGTGTCTCTAACTGGATACTGTTTACTGAACTGCCTCCATCAATGAGTATCCTGCGCACATAGTGGTTAGCAACATATAAAGTAATTACTAACCCATCGTGATGAGGATCTATGATATTCTCTCGATCTTGTTCTTCGAAGGATATTACAGTATCCTTAGTTATCGTTGAAGTCTTTGTGGGTCTTTCTCCATTCTCCATCTTAGCCTCTTTAGCATGTCTTCTGGCTGCAGAGTAAGAAGTACCACATATGTCAGATCCACCAGAGATAAAGTTTATTACCTTGGCATCCTTTAGTGGGGATGCAGCTCTTTTTGGGAATCCATCAGGATCCTGCCTCCTTTCTTTCTTTCTACCAAGTAGTTCCTTGAGATGACCTTTGCTAAGTAAATAGCTTATTTCTTTTCTCAAGACAATGCAATCTTCGGTTACATGTCCAAATTCTTCGTGAAATGCACACCATTTAGACTTGTCCTTCGCGGCGAACTTCTTGTCCTTAGGGGGCCATCTAGCCTTTTCACCTAAATCCTGCATGTCACACATTAGTTCGGGGATATCTACAGAAAAACAATATTCAGATATCCTGGGGTAATCCTCATCATCGTCTATAGAGTTGACTTTGTGGTTGTCAGATTTATAATATGGCTTGGATTTGAATGATTTGTTAGTGGGTGAATCCAACTTTCTTTTGCCTTGGTCATCTTCCAACCTGATGAACCTTAATGCTCGATTACAGACCTCGTCCATGTTCCTGCAAGGATTCATAACCAAATCATCATAAAAAGGTGAGTTTTTCTGTAATCCCATCTTGAAAGCTTGAACGGCCGTAGTGATATCAAGATTAGGGATATCTAAGGATTCTCTGCCAAACTTGTTGACATAGCTCCTTAGAGTTTCGTCTGATCCTTGTGTTATCCTGTAGAGATCACTGGTCAGCCTTTCAAAGGTCCTGCTACACGAAAACTGATTATTAAAAAGGATAATCAAATGGGCAAATGATGTAATTGAATAAGGAGGAACGCTAAGTAGCCATTTTAAGGCTGCTCCTGTCAATGTTGAGCCGAATCCCTTGCATAAGCAAGCTTCTTTCAGATGTGGAGGAATAGGATTTGTCTTCATTCTCTCTCTATACTGGGCTACATGTTCTTCTGGATCAATAGTTCCATCATATAGTTTCATGGTGGGAGTTTGGAATCTTTTTGGGATTTCGGCAACACATATTGGTGGAGCAAATCTGGATATCCTGTGGGTGATTGCACGTACTTCCAGGATGGGCTTGACTACAGGTGTACAAATCGGGTTTTTTTTGGAACCGGTTCCGGTTCCAGAACCGGTTCCGGTTCCAATCGGTTCCAGTTCCAGTCAACAAAGTCAATACCCGGTTCCGGGTTTTAACCGGTTCCAACCGGTTTTTGACCGGTTCCGGTTCGGGTTTTGGCCGGTTCCGGTTCGGGTTTTGGCCGGGTTCAGGTGGAACCAGTTCCGGTTTTCCGGTTTCGGTTCCGGTTCCAGTTCTAATTTGTCTGAAAAACCGTACCCGTTCGTACCCACCGGTTCGGGTATGACCGGTTCCGGTTCCGGTTCGGGTTGTCGGTTCCGGTTCCGGTTTTTTTGTACACCTCTAGGCTTGACTATCCCTGGTACACTTGAGATCATATCCCGAAGTTTCTGGATCTCCTTAGCCACTTGAGGAGATATTCCTGATTCCTGCGAAGGACAAAGGTTAGTAGTTTCAGATGGAGAATAATTATAAGTGTTACCGGTAAATGGTGTTGGGAGTGATGTTCTAGGGATAAGGATATTATCCTGAGATATCCCCAGATCTTGGGATCCTGAAGAAGTTCCGATACTGGTCTGCATAGGGATAAAGTCTCCAGAGTGGTTTCCGGTCATCCCCGATGTTCCAAAATCAAGGATCCTTGGGACTATCGGAGTGGTGGCCTCTGGCTGTTTGTTCTTTTCAGCCTTCAGGTTCTCCATTTCCCTGAGAAGTCTTTGATTCATTCGCTGTTGATCCATCATTTGCTGTTGTACCTATTGAAACATATTCAGAATATCATTGTTAGAGATAAGTACAGGAGTAGAAGTGGTAGTCTTTGTAGATGTAACAGTATCAGCAACAAAAGTGGTCTTCTTTCCAACATTGTCGTTCTTCTTGGTGAAAGCAGGAATCTGCGAGGATACATTAGTAGTAGTAGTAGTAGAAATAGTAGGCAATGAAGAAGTTGATCTCGGTTGTGAAGCCATTTTTCCATATATTCTTTTATAAAACGCCTTTAAACAAGGTTTAATTATAAAAAAACACAAGTTTGCCCCACGGTGGGCACCAAATTGTTTCGGGTAAAAATTAACAAGCTTAACTTTTAGCAAAACCGAATTAGAAAATTGGGGTATTGTGTTTTGCAAGCAAATATATTGAATTTAATGAATATATGCTCAGGATATCCCTGAATATCCCTGGAGATATTTGAATATATCAAACTGAAAAATAGCAAGACACACGAGATTTATACGAGGAAAAGCCCTTAATCCCTTAGGATTGCCGGCATAAAAACCTCGGGAGGTGACAATCGTCACTCTGCTTAGTTTTATAATAATCAAAATAAGTAAATACAAACAAAGAGCGCAATATGATCGATTCTATGATGCTAGATCAGCTTCAATGAGAGTTGTGTGTGTTCTCTAAGTAAGTCGTGTCCTATATCGATCAATCACCTCGATATTTATACAAAGAATCTAAAAAAGGACGTTTTACAACGTTCATAAGGTAGTTCCGAATATCCCGGCACTTTCCAATCGTGGACGACTCTTTCAAATCACCCGCATAGATTTCTCTTGGATTCCTCGTTTAAATCGAAGTAGTTGATGCATGTTTCCGTGATATCAGGACCAGCTATGAGACAACCTGTTAATTCCTGAAATCTCGCAATAAAGGTTAAGCAACAGAGATAATTGTTAGTAACATTTATATCCTTAAAATATCCCTGATCCCGAAATATCCCGGATCCCGAAATATCCCGGATCCTGAAATATCCCGAGTAGGAATATTTTGCGACTAACAATATATATTGTACTTTTGGTCCTTTATATTTACACAAAATTTCAGGGATATTCCTTTATGTTTCAAAATGACAAAATCAGTCCTTAAGTTTTCAAATGTTGCAAACTTGGTCATTTCTCAGTTAACTCCATTAAGTACTAATAGAATATGGGCATAAATGTCACAAAATCATGTAAGTAATTGAGTAAATTTCATTTTTAGTCCTTTATGTTTACATAAATTTTCAGATATTGTCATTTATTCTGTTAGTATTTAACGGAGTTAATGGAAAAAGACCCGAGTTTACAACATCTGAAAACTTAAAAGACTGATTTTGCCATTTTGAAACATAAAGGATTATCTCTAAATTTTTGTGTAAACATAAAGGACCAAAAGTGTAATTTACTCTACCAATTATTATCTCGTTTGTCACCATTGCTGTTGATCGTTTATCCATAGAATTTATAAACTCGTTTTGCGAAAATATTTTATACCAAAAAACTATAAACTAGTAGATAATTAAGACGAGTAATTACATCTCAACCTTTGATTATAATGTATTTGTACCATTAAACATGTTGTCACCTCTAGTGTACCATATTATGGGTCGTTTCACACATCTCATTTTTCAATTTAACAATTTTGATCCGGGGCAGCAATATCGTATTCTAGATATTACAAGTGTTGCTGTTAAAATAAAAAATGTAAAGATAACTACATAGATATAAATTTAAAAATGTTAAGATATTAAAATAGATCTACATGACTTGTTTTTCTCACACTTGGAGTGATTTTTGTGCACAATCCAATGAATATCTGTTTAGGTAGCCTTGTAGCTAGAGTTGTAGTATTAGGACCATATCTCATTCCTCTTATCGTGATAAAAATATTGGCCTACAGACACATAAATGACATATCAACTTGTTTTTTGTAAATATATTCGTGTAACATCCAATTAAAAATTGTTTTTACACCTCATCCTTGAGAACAAAACTTTTTCTTGAAAGATATTTGCATTCATAAATATTGTCATTTTTTTTACTTGTTTTTATCTTTTATTCTTAAGTTTGTTTGCTAGTTATTATTTTACCTTCAACTAGAATATTATGATAGTAATTGAAGTTTCATTCATTATTATATTACCAATAGTCTTATGGTTCAATAGTATAAAGAACGAGAGATAAAACTTGGGCTTCTTGAGGTCCTAAGTTATAATCTTGAATCTGAAGGGTTTTACCACAGTGATGAATTTTTTTCCTGAATTGATGAGATTTAGATTGTGTGGTTGATGTACAAGATTCCTTTCAAGGTCCATGCGCCAACCAATAGACTGTTCTCATTTTAAAAAATTCATTAGTTTCTTAGTCTTGTCATTAGTTGATTAGATTTGGCATTCTTTATTTAATTGTAATTTCTCTATATAAAGAGATCTAGGTTTTCGTTTATTCAACACAAAAACTATTATTCATCAATTATTATCTCGTTTATCACATGTCAATTATATCATGATATTAGAACATTGTCACTCTAATACCCAATCATTCAACATATTTGTTTGAATTTCCCTCTTTTTACAAGTTTGACACTGACCATGAGTTTTATAAAATCTAGAACAACAAATGCAGCAAGGATCAGCAAAATCAGGTACCGGATGAAACAAAATTCAAACAAATGCCAATGAACAATCAGAAGATAGAGAATACAAACCAATAAATCATGAACATGGTGATTCGGCATGTAAACAAACCAAACGAATAGGAACATGGCATGTTTGTATTCATTTGTTTAACTTTAACCGAACAAACGATCAAACTCGATCATTTAAACGAACATGGGTTTCTCGTTTATGTTCGTTTGTTAAGAAACTTAGTTCGTTCACGTTCCTTCGTTAAGAATATGGATGAACAGTTAAGGAATACAAATAAACAAACACAAACAAATGTAACTGATAAATGAACATAACTGAAGAAACAAAAAGAAAATAATTTAACAAACATAATTAAACGAACATTGTGTAAAACCTTAATAAACATATCAAAAATGCAATCAATTGTCTACATAAAAAACAATCAAAAAAATATAAAATAAAGTTGCAAACAAAATTTCAAAAGTTATGTACACCGGATGAAATTGAAAGTCGTGGATCACACTTTCAGATCAAACTATTTGTGGTTCACTCAAATGTTTGATCGGATAAAATTCAATTTCGATTCAAGAACGAGTATGAAAAATTCGTTGTAATTCGAGAATGAACCAGTGTTTCTTATTTCATCGATCAATTTCTGGAACAACGGTTTGGAAACTGCCTTCAGGCAATTTTTGAACTTTTATTTTTCACAATTTTACCACTAAAGTAGTAAAACGAATTTTATGTAAAAATTCGTAAAATCAATTGGTTGCCACCCCTTGGACCCCGCTATCCGGGGGCGCTGCCCCCTTCGAACCCTCTTGAATTATAAAACATTAAACAAGGTGCACCCAACATCCAACTTATTTAATAAATTTCATAATTCGTATTGATCAATAAAATTAATCCCAATTATACTAAAATAACTAACAAGTTACATATTCAATTTGTTACATTTCGTTTCAAGCTACATGTTGCTCTAAACGTACAGCTTGAGGAAACATGTTAGACATAACTTAATTAGTTATAGTTTATTTGCTTTATCATTTTTATTTAAGATTGTTTGTTAGTCAAGAATTTGCCTTGTAATGATTATTAAAAGATTACATCCTAAAGGTTTAATTATAGAGTCCTAATTAATAGGTAAGAGGTAAACTAAAACCTGAATAGTTAAGAGCTTACATTTTAGTGTTAACTCTTAACCATTAAAATTTAAAGTTACCTCTTACTTTTTAAGAGATTATGAATTATTAAGAGGTATGATTAAGAGCCTACCAAACAACCCTTAGTTAGGTTACCTACATTATATATTCTTTATGCAAAAAGATCTTGGTTTTCAGTTATTCAACACAAAAGATATCATCATTTACCAATTATTATCTCGTTTGTCACCATTCATGTTGATCGCTTATCCATAGGATTTATAAACTCAGTTTTGTGAAAATATTTTGTACCAAAAAAAACTATAAACTTATAGATTAAAACTTGTAATTACATCTCAACCTGATTATAATTTATAATCCCCCAACATTTCATTACAAACACCTACATTTTATACGATAAAATCATCGCAACAAATACATTCCGAGACTTAAAGCCATATCTATTTAGTTAGGGATTACATGACTACCTATCAACATGATCTCATCTTGATGTCCCGTTGGGGATAACATTATGTGATTTGTCAATAAAGGATGCATTTTATTTTGTGATTATGAGCTATATATATATATATATATATATATATATATATATATATATATATATATATATATATATAGGGGATGGTTCCTTTGTTAATCCTCCCTTATAGCGTTAACCGCTTAACCCTAGCGTTTTTTGCCCGAATCTTAAATTTTTTTTTTTCATGGTTTTTATTTTGCAAAAATAAGGGGGGTTTCTTTTTTGTGTTTTTGCTAATTCATCACCATTTAGAAGTTATTGTAAGTGTAAGTTACTTACACTTACTTACATTTCCGTATCTGATGCAGTAAATGTAAGTAAGTGTAAGTAACTTACACTTACAATAACTTCTAAACGGTGATGAATTAGCAAAAACACAAAAAAGAAACCCCCCTATTTTTACATAATAAAAACCATGAAAAAAACAAATTTAAGATTCGGGCAAAAAACGCTAGGGTTAAGCGGTTAACGCTATAAGGGAGGGTTAACATTTGAACCTCTCCCTATATATATATATATATATATATATATATATATATATATATAGGAAAGTGATCATATAATAACCCTCATTAATTGAGGTAACCCATTAACCCTGGCAAAAAATGCAAAAATCGCAATTTTTTTTTCATGGTTTTTTTTAATGCAAAAATAGGGGGGCTCCTTTTTTGAGCGTTCGCTAATTCACAAGCGTTAAAAAGTTAAACGAAATGTAAGTTTGCGTTACACTGCGACACTTAAATATATGTTCGCAGTGTAACGCAAACTTACATTTCGTTTAACTTTTTAACGCTTGTGGATTAGCGAACGCTTAAAAAAGGAGCCCCCTATTTTTGCATAAAAAAACCATGAAATTTTTTTTTTTGCGATTTAAGCGTTTTTTGCCAGGGTTAATAGGTTACCTCAATTAAGGTGGGTTATTATTCACTCCTTACCCTATACACACACACACACACATATATGTATTCTAACAAAGTGTTTGACTAACCTGATCCTTAAACACCTTAATTAACAAAATTAATCACCATTAATCTTTAGCGACATAGTCTTATCACCTGATGATATTGCGACACTCTAGATATCTAATGTTTACATCTCATTTATTTATGACACCCCATGTCATCTCACGGCCCGGCCCGTATACACACCATAAACACTCAAGGATTGTTTAGTAGTAGGGATGGCAAAGAAAACCTTCGTTTGATGGGTTTTCCTTAAACCCGTAACACATGGGACGAGTATTTCTGAACCCAATGGGTATTGAGACGGGTATTCCCCAACCCGATGGGTATTGGGTCAGGTAAGAGATTAATTTTTAAAATCTTCGCGGGTATGGGACAAGCATAAGATTCGTTCATACACCCATTTCCCGAAGTGATTATATAAACCCGTTTACACGTCCCGCTTACCCGCCCCGTGTATCCGAGAATAAATACATATATATTTACCTGATAAGTATACTCGATTTTCCTTTTCAAGTATATATTTTTATTTTTTATATATAATTGATTTCGAATTTTCACATTTACCTGATAAGTATACCCAATAGTTTATATTTTTGAACCATTTTGATGACAGTTGCTCTTCTTTTGTTTGTCTTAAACGATACTAATCAAATTATGGTATCTTTAAATTTCATGTTATTTGATATAATCAAAAGTCCGTTCTTTGCATATTTAATGTTTATTTTTTTTGTTATTAAAAAATAAATTTATTATTAGTTACCCATATACAACAGGTTTTAAGTCAGTTATTCTCAACGTGTAAATTAGCTAAACTAAAGGGTATACTGTATACCCAAAATCTGTGTGCATACCCAATACCAGATAGATATATCTGAATGGTTTTAGGTCGAGTATGAAACAAACTTTTATGATCAGGCATTGGGTTGTGTTTACTCAAACACATTCCCTCCTTATTTGGTAGACTCTTGATGATAATTAGAAGACTATCTCTTAGTGTTTCACAGCCTTTGAATGACTAAAAAATAACATTAAGTATAAATAATCATTAAGAGTCTATCTTTTAGTGTTTCATAGCGTCTTAGGAACTGTCTATCTTTTAGTGTTTCATAGCGTCTTAGGAACTCTTTCACCTCCTTTTATTAAACCATAACTCTCTCGTATCTCTATCAAAATCACTTGATTTTTTTTTAGAGTAAAGAATTCAACTAGTTTCACTCAATTCCATGAAAATTTCTACCATCAAACAGCTCACACACTATGATTGCATTAAAAATCAACTATTGTGCTATCTTGTTCATTTGACGTATTTAAGGTATCAAAATTAACAACTCAAAATTGATTCTTTCTCCTGCCTCTTTTATTTTAAACGTATCCATTATGGCAAAAAACCCAGCCATTTAAACTTTAAAAACTACCTAAAATTAGTTTCAAAGTTACTTGAATCTTTCACTCTTTTCGGTCGGTAGTAGGATTGTTCAAATGTTTATCGCTCGACGCTCACTTAGAAAAATCTAAAAAAACATTTGTTCGAATTTCGCTCGGTTTAAAACGAGCTGAGAACGCTCGGTTCGGTTTCTGAACGAGCCGAGTAAGCTCGCTTATCGCTCCTTTGACTCGCTCGTTTTGTCTCGTTTATATATAACTATATATATAGTTTATACTTTAAATTTTTATATTCAAACTAATATATTCTTTTTATATTTATCAAAACATCGAATGCTTGAATAAACGTTGGAAATTAATATCCCGATTCTTAACGAGTGCTAAAAAGTAAACAAAATGAAACACTTGGTTGGTGAATTTTTTTTATACTTTCATATTAAGACCATTTGTGATTTATGAATTTAATTTTTGTTTTGGATTTGTATGTGATTGAATTTATTTTATTTTGAAACCAAGCCGAGCCGCTCGATTTTAAAATGAACTGGGCAACGTTGTAAACAAGCCAAACACAAGCATATTTTCGTTCGGTTCGGCTAGGCTCATGAACAGCCATAGTTTGGAATCTTAATCATATGAATCATTTTGAAAGCATAATCATCTTTGACAAACATTCAAGTTGGTAAACCAATAACCAATACTGCGTTCTAAACAACACACTTCGACAAAAACATAAACACGGCTTGATTCATGATTTCTTTTGCTATATATATATCATCAATGTTAAATTAGTAAGCGATTTATCATTTCTATTCAATTAATATATTGGGGAAATTTGACTTGGTTGTGTTAAAATGGATTTATAAATAACAAAAAATATGTCACCTTTCAGAAAGTTTTCAAAATTTCATATCAGTTTATAAATAGTATAAGTTTGTTATAAACTTAGTTTTATAATCTTTTGAAACGGTTTTCTACTTAATTAAATTTTATGTATAAATAATGCTTAAAATTAAAAAAGTAGTTACTGATTAGAAAAATATTTTAAATTTTTACAAAGCCTTTGTTACGTTGAAAAAATGTAGGCAAATAATTTCATAGTTTATTGAAAATTAAAACTATTAATCGGAACAAAAAAAAAGTATGAGTTCCTTAATCGGAACAAAAAAAAAGTATGAGTAACTTAATCGGAACAAAAAAAAGTATGAGTGACTTAATCGGAACAAAAAAAGTATGAGTGACCTAAGTGGAACAAAGCTGAAAGTTGGTTACATTTGTATGACGTTTTCCCTAAAAATAATATATGGATACATATGTATACATTTCAATGAAATACCCATATGTGAGATTGCCTTGCTGTAAAAGCTCAAACAACTCAATTGAGGTCGGCGGTTTCATTCCCTGCTACGACGATCTTTTATACCTTATCTACTTATCCTTATATTTAAATAATAGTAATAATTAAATAACAATAGTAACTACATAATATTTTATTTGTCAGCCAATGTTTGTGTTTTTTTACGTTACATTTTGCTAATGCAAACAACATTTTTTTCTATTGTTTTTGTTCAACAATTTTTAACATCGTTTGTTTATGTTTGTGTTCGTATGGAAAAATTGTGCATAAAATAAACGAAGTCCATCCATATAATGTAATAATATTGAACTACAACGATTGACACTAACTTTGCAACGATTCGATTTATTGTTTTATAATGTATTAGTAACTGTTGTGGTTGTCTTTTGTCAGTGTTTTGATTTTCAATCACAACCGCAATCATTGGGGTGTGAATAGTAATAATTAAATAATAATAATAAAAAAATTATAATAACTATCAAAAAATAAATATGATATAATACTAATTAACTTTAATAATAATTATTATTAAATACTAAATATTATAAAATTATTTAAGTCATAATAATAATAAAATAATAGTAATTGAAACAAAAAAAAAAAAGAAAAACCTGCTAGGTTAGGAATGAGATCGACAGAGCGATATGACTCTAAGATTTTTTTTTTTAATATTTGTGTTCATATTCTCAGTGATTAACACTAACTTTTGCGATGATTCGATTTATTGTTTTAGAATGGATTAATAACTGTTGTAGGCATTTTTTGTCTGCGTTTTGATTTGTGATTTTATTATTGTCATTATGATCGAATACTAATATCGATAGAGCGGTATGACTCAAATTTTTTTGAATAATTTTTATTGGGTAAATTTTTTATGTTCAATACGGGTTTGCCGTCGCAACGTGTGGTCTAAACCTAGTTAAATACAAAATAATCGTTTTTATATGATAAAAATTTTAGAATGCTATACAGCAACTGAAACTTGCAAAAGTCTAACTTAACAAAAATAAAATTATTTACTATTTTTAGCTATTTTTCTGTGCCTTTAATATATTTCAGTTGCTAAATTAGCTAATACTATATAAAATCAGTTAAAAGTCAAAATATAATTTTTACGAAAGCTAAACATTATAAAAATAAGTTTTTATAAACACTTTACAAAATTCTATTTTTAACTATATAAATCTAAATTTATGTTTATTTATGACTAGAAAATAAAGAAAATTAGTAATTAAAAAAAGATAAAAAGTTCTATTTTTCCAGTAACTTTAGGTACAAAAAGTATGCGCACATTTTTATGAAATTTTATAAATTATATAAGTTGTTTTACTCAAAATTGTCATTAAAAACAAGATTTTTATCAAAATTTGACAACGATATATATTCAGAAAATACTTAACATTACTCCATATACAAAAAGGAAATGTACTCATTACATGAATAGTGAAACTAATTTAAAAATTACTCCATATACAAAAAGGAAATGTACTCATTACATGAACAGTGAAACTAATTTAAAAATAACTATTAGTAAATAAATATATATGTTTTGCAGAAGAAGACATGTATGTTATTTTGCCTTGATGGTAAAACTTTAGGAGCTTCGTTCAGAAGGTATGTAGTTCAATTCTAAGCTGTAGCAATTTTTTCCTCTTCATTTTACTATCATAATTAAATAATGATATTAACAAATTAGTTAAATAATATAACAAACAATGTTTTTTCCATTTTATTTATCAGTGTTTATTCGTATTTCTTGACGCTAAATTTTGCGAATACAAAAAATTTTTTCTTAATATTTCTGTTTTAAGATTTTTACCACCGTGTGCTTATGTTTGTGTCACTATTCTTTAGGAGTGCCACATATTTTTTCGATGGCTCGCTTTATTGTTTTAGGACGAATTGATTTCTACTGCTGCCGATTTTTTTGGTCTACGTTTTCATATTCATGAAATTATTACCGCTGACGTGATGAAGTACTCATTCGGGTAAACGGTATGACTCATATTTTTTTTAGTTGGGTGATATTGTGTGCGACATATTTTTTTATCATTTATCATTTTTACTATTGTTGATTGATCATAAATAAACAATAATATTATTTAAATAAATAATTATTTTTTCTCGGTTATTTTTTGTATTATAAGTTTGTGTTTCTTGATGGCAGATTTTATGACTAAGCGTGACTTTTTTCTTTTATGTAACAGCGTAGGACAATTTAAGAGTATGCTATCATGGTCGAATATTCATTTTATCCGAGTGGACACATTTACAACGTCTACCTTTTAGAGCTTCATGTGTGAATGACAACAAGTACTTACCTTTTGATATTCGGAATCGTAAATGTACTAATTGTTTATAATAATTAAATAATAATAATAATTAATAAACTAATAGTCAAAACTTTTGCACGCATTTTAATTAATTGTTTTACGATGGATTGACAATCGTTGCAACCAGTTTTTTGTTTATGTTTTGATATTCATGATGATGTCACCACGGCAGGATGAGTCTAAAAGGCGGCTACAAGCCGTAATTATAATTAATAATTGTTGATTCTATTAATAATAATTAAATAATAATAATAATTAATGAACTAACAGTGAAAACTTTTGCACACGTTTTGGTTTAATGTTTAAGGATGAATTGACAGCCGTTGCAACCAGTTTTATGTTTACGTTTTGATATTCGTGATGTTGTTATCACGACATGATGATAGACTCAAAAATAATTTAATAATAGTAATTGTTAATTAATAATTAATTTGTTACCGTTTTGTTTAGTTGTCTTATGTTCGTGTTTATTAATATTATATTTTACAACTAAGCACGGCATTTTTTATTATGGCGTGACATACACGTTTATAACGGCTACACTTTAGGATTTTGAGTCGAAGTGACGACTGTTGTAAAGTGTTTTTATATCTGTGTTTTGGATACATGAGATCGTACATGCGTTCTTATATTAGAAATGATGACAAAATTTCCCGCCTTATGGTTTTCTAATATAGAGTTTTTGAAGCGGTTATGTATATTTTTATGTTTTTAGAGGCGATTTAATGGTTATTTTAAATGGAAGGAAATTGTAGCAGTCGTGTATATATATTCTAATTTTAGAGCCAACAATTAATCTATCATGATTCCAGGGCAATGAGAGAATAAAATTTTTGACGCATGCATAAATCAAATAACTAATACTAACAAAATCTAAGTCTATACATATGAATCAAGAATTAGAAGAACATTGTAAAAAAGAAATAAAGGATTTATTAGATAAGAAATTAATTAGACCATCTAAGTCTCCTTGGTCATGCTCTGCATTTTATGTAAATAATAGCGCTGAAATAGAAAGAGGTGCTCCAAGATTAGTAATAAACTATAAACCTTTGAATAAGGTTTTAGAATGGATAAGATATCCTATACCAAATAAGAGAGACTTATTAAAAAAGATATATGATGCTAAGATATTTTCTAAGTTTGATATGAAATCAGGATTCTGGCAGATTCAAATTTCTGAGAAGGATAAATATAAGACAAGATTTAATGTTCCATTTGGACATTACGAATGGAATGTAATGCCTTTTGGTTTTAAAAAATGCTCCTTCTGAATTTCAGAATATTATGAATGATATTATTATTCCTATAGGAAATTTTTCAATAGTCTATATTGATGATGTTTTGATCTATTCTAACTCTTTAGAACAACATTTTAAGCATTTTAATATATTTTATGATACAATTCATAAGAATGGATTAGTAGTATCTCCTACTAAGATACATCTATTTAAAACAGAGATAAGATTTTTAGGTCATGATATTAAACCCATAAATAGAAGTCTAGACTTTTCTAATAAGTTTCCAGATGAAATCAAAGATAAGAAACAATTGCAGAGATTTTTAGGATGTTTAAATTATATACATGATTTCTTCAAAGATTTAGGAATTATATGTAAACCCTTATATAAAAGATTAAAAAAGAATTCTGAACCATGGACTCAAGAACATACTAATATTATCAAACATATTAAAACAAAAATAAAACAATTACCATGTTTAAATATTCCTCACCCTAACGCTAAATTAATAGTTGAAACTGATGCTAGTGATTTGGGATTTGGCGGAATATTAAAGCAATCTTTAGAAAATAATAAAGAACAATTAGTTAGATATTATTCTGGATCATGGAATGATACTCAAAAGAATTATTCAACTATAAAAAAAGAAATTTTAAGTATTGTATTATGTATTAAAAAATTTGAAGATGATTTATATATGAAACTTTTTTTATTAAGAATTGATTGTTTATCTGCAAAACATATTTTAGAGAAAGATATAAAAAATTTAATTTCAAAACAAATATTTGCAAGATGGCAGGCATTATTAAGCAATTTTGATTTTCAAATTGAATTTATAAAAGGAGAAAATAATTCTTTACCTGATTTTTTATCGAGAGAATTTTTACAGGGAATATGAGTAAGGATTCTAAAAAGATTATTCTAACCAATTAGCCATCATCAAGTTCTTCCAGCTCTCTTGGAACTTCATTACCAATTAACAATAGATTTACTCCATTATCTCCATTTTCATCAAGACCAAGATCTTCTACTCCTATATCTGTTAGACCACCTTATTCTTCGGTAATACAAACAAGAATATTACCACAATCTATTATCAATACAAATATCCAAAATACTCCTATAAAAAATTCTAATCCATCATCTTCTTCTGATTCTAGTTTTTATTCTATAAACCCAAATTCTAAGATTATAAAAATTTTAGAACCTATTGAAGAAGAGAAAGTTCTACATAGCTTTCTTACTCTTATAGACTTTCTATATCCCAGAAATTGTCATTTATATGATGGTGAATACAAAACTATAGAATATTATCAAGCTATTCTTGTTGATACCGGATCTGTTGATATTCAACATATTCTTAATTCTCAAAATCCCTCCAAAATTGATTATTCTAAAATAAAAATTAGAAAGGTCATTACTCTTGAAGAATGAAAATCAAAACCATTCGTTCAAAAAACCCTTTCTAATTTTCATTCCTATCCTCAATATAATTATTACGATTATCAAGAAGCTTGGGAAAAAGCTCTATTATTTAGAAATTTTAATCATTCCTGGTTCATATATTATGATGATCAATTTTCAAATAATTATCCAAGATGGTTTATTAAGTGGTTTAAATATATAGGGATTATTCCTGAGGCTTTATATATATATATATATATATATATATATATATATATATATATATATATATATATATATATAACCACATCTCAATGAGAAAAACTGCGAAAACCATGCAAAAATCATGTAAAAACAACGTTTTTTTTTGAATTTTTTTACAGGTTTGTAACACTATTAGGCACATTTTTATAAAAAAAATCAAAAAAGCGCCGACCAAATATTTTTTAAAAAAATATTTTATAAACCCACATAAAACCTACGTAACAAAACGTAAAAAAAAATTTTTTTTCTACGTTTTGTTACGTAGGTTTTACGTGGGTTTATAAAATATTTTTTTTAAAATATTTGGTTGGCGCTTTTTTGATTTTTTTTTATAAAAATGTGCCCAATAGTGTTACAAACCTGTAAAAAAATTTTCAAAAAAAATGTTCTTTTTACGTGATTTTTGCATGGTTTTCGCGGTTTTCTCATTGAGATGTGGTTTTCATTTTAACCATACCCTATATATATATTTATATATTTATTGTATGTTTGTATGTTTTGTATGTATTTAAGTTTAAATGTATGTAACATGCCACGTCAACAGACTCGCAGTCCCAATTGTATTCGTCTCATGAATGAGAACATGCGATGAATGCAAGATGAGATTGATGCACTTAAATCGAAGAAAACATGCCACGTCAACAAATTCGGATGAAGATTAATGTACTTGGAAACATTGAATATTATATTATGATGGTTTGGAAAACATTTAGTTAGATTATGTAACTGTTTGGGTGTATTTGACACTTTGTAAACATTGTTGCGTGGTTTATGTTTTGTGTTTTGTTTGATTATTTGTATTTTGTGTTTGGTTAGCTTTTAGTATATAGTCATGTAATATAACAGGTTATTTGGGAAGAAATTGCAGGTTTTGATGCCTATAAACTGGAAAATACAAAAAATAGGGAATTTTTTTTAAATGCCACTTTTGCCGACGACATGTCGTCGGGAAATGATATTTAATTTTTTTTTAATTTTTTTATTTATTAAATTAATTATTAATTTCTGCTGACGACCTTGGGCGACGACATGTCGTTGGGAAAAATAACCTATGCCGACGAAGCTTTTCCCGACGACCTAAAAACCCTATAGAGACGAAGCTATAGCGTCGAAATCTGTGGCGACGACATGTCGTCGGGATAGGCTGTGCCGACGACATGTCGTCGAGACAGGGCGTCGTATCAGAGAAGATTTCTTGTAGTGCCTACTATCGTGATTAAATACCCATATCAAGGAACGATTAATATTTTTTATGTTGTTACCGCTATCATAATTAGATATCAATATCTGTATTGATAGAATAGTATGACTTAATTTTTTTTTGACATAATTTTAATTGATTAAATATTTTTTTTGTATTAATATGGGTTTACCGCGGCAACACGTGGATAAACCCTTAGTTTTATATAAAATCAAGAACTTTATCAAAATAGCGCCCACTTATATAAATTTATATATTTGCATTTAAATATATTTTATGAAAATAGATAAATTTAAACTCTATTTAACAATTATAAAACATAAAGGGGATTAAAATGCAAATATTTTTAAATTTAATAATTTTTGGCCAAACTTTATAAATATGATATTTCTCCATCACACATTATAAATGTGACTGTTGTCTTTTTAAACAAAAATAGTTTGCAGTTTTTTGTCTACCACTATCTGACAACTATAAACTCATGCATTTACACTTGTTATGATGACGCGTACATTAGACCTCAGTATTAGACTCGAGTTAAGACTAAGGTATAGTCCTACACTTTAATTAGTCCTTAGGCTATGTGTAATATAAGGGTTTGACGGAGGATTAAATGGTGCCACACAAGCTTCATGTAAACGTCAAACAAGGCTTGATGGGGGCTTCATATATGTGTATATGGATGTTTTTATTAATTTAGAAAAAAAAAACATCACCCTCGTGACCATGGACACCCGAGACCGGTCATGCCCCCATCACGGAGCTTTGTAACGGAGCTGGAGGCGTTATGGAGGCTTGAGGCCAGCTGGTCACTGGTTAGGAATCACGCTCTACTACACATGGTCTTTAACACATATTAAAACATTACCTATAGAGCTAGACTAGGACCTACTGCTACTTTGCTATTCCTATGAGGACTATCGGCCAAGACTTGTCTGTCAATATATATTTACAAGCGAGTTGAAGATCCCACTTGTACTTAAACTATTTTAAGGGAAAGATATGCTAACTATTATTATTTGTTAAACTCATGACGAGTTATTAAATAAGACTATATGCTATCAATAAATATATAAGTTTGGCTTGTTTTACACATCCATTAACTCGATTTTGAGCCAATAGATCACATATATAGGTAGTATTAATTGGAGAATCCCTCAAGCATAGTAACTGTACAATTAGGGTAAACTCCATTGATTCTTGCAAGTTTGTTTGAGACTATTATTTGTTATAAGTAAACTTATGTTATCTAGATAGGATATAAGACGCCAAAGGCAATACAACTCAACGGCATCTTGGTGATGTGTTTAGCTCAGAAGCCATAAGGTCCTGGGTACGAAACCTACAATGGAGTTTTTTCAAAGTATCAAGTTTTCTTCTAAATTGATGATTTAGTGGTGGATATGATCGAGTAGTACCACTGGTTGCACGATAATACTCCAATGATTCGGTAACGTTCAAAAAAATCTAGGATATATAAGATTTAGGGTAATGTTCAGTTATAATTGTTTTTAAACTAAGTAGTGAGAATATGGTTGGTTGTGGGATTGTTTAATTTACATCATACTATGTATGTTATTGTCATTAAAACTTGCAAACTCAAACATTTTTGTTGATTTTTTTTAAATACGTTTTTCAAGATTCATAAACCAACTAAGATTATGCCCGTTGAAAAACTATGCAATCCGCAAAACTGTCTAAACCGGTCATCATTTTGGTTTTGCAGGTTGGTTTTACCAAAACATTTGGTCGGTCGGTTTCAAAAGTTTGAAACCATAGTGAACGGTTTTGTTTACGTTTCTCACTAAAAAGAAGTCATGAAAAACCAGACCGGATCATGATATACATATACACATACACATACACATACATGTACACACACTGCACATATTAGATATATATATATATATATATATATATATATATATATATATATAGGGGATGGGTCCTTTGTTAACCCTTCCTTATTGCGATAACCGTATAACCCTAGCATTTTTTTGCGTTTTTTGCCCGAATCTTTTTTTTCTTTTTTTCATGTTCTTTATTATACATAAATAGGGGGGGTTTCCTTCTTGTGTTTTTGCTAATTCATCACCGTTTAGAAGTTATTTACAACCGTAAGTAACTGTAACGACTAACAGTTACTTACATCACACTTCCATCAGATACGTAATGTAAGTAACTGTAAGTCGTTACAGTTACTTACGGTTGTAAATAACTTCTAAACGGTGATGAATTAGCAAAAACACAAGAAGGAAACCCCCTATTTATGTATAATAAAGACCATGAAAAAAAGATTCGGGCAAAAAACGCAAAAAATGCTAGGGTTATACGGTTATCGCAATAAGGAAGGGTTAACATTTGATCATTCCCCTATATATATATATATATATATATATATATATATATAAGTTTGATGATTTATGTGACATTTAACAAAAAAAAAAGGATTTGAGCTCACAATATAAGTAGCCCATCTCAAATCGTAAAATGGTTTGATTTTTATTTTTAATTGGTCAAAAAACCCAAAAAAACCCTAAAACAAGCCTAAACCTAAAATGCCTAAAGTATAAACCAAATCGGAACAAAACCATTGATAACGGTTTGGTTTGATTCAATTTTTATTTTTCACGGTTTGGTTTTAGTTTTTCATTACTTAAAAACCGTTGTTAACGATTTGATTTATGGTTCTACTCAAAAATTGTCAAAACCGAATCATGAACACCGATGCTTTCTTATTATCACTTAAAGATTTAGAACTCCCGGCTTATTGCCGTGTAAGACTATGACTGTTCTGGTTTATAAATGATCTATGTTGACTTAAATTCCATTGGGCGTGTTTTGTTAAATTTGTTATACCCTAACCCCCTTTTCTGAAATGTGACATTCCACCTAACTACAATGATAATATTTATTAATTTTGTTACTTCTTTAGGTCCAATCAAATTATGATCTAGCAAGTTGAAAATTTTATCAAACCTAATATTTTGAATAACTTAAAATTTGAGCAAAATTAATAAAATACATCAAATTGATGTTATTTTCTATAATTTAACGATGTCATGTTAATTAAATATTTGTACCATATTATTTTATCATAAGACAGCATTTGTTTAGAAAACTTTTACTGGTGGGTAATATTAAAAAACTTATTAGGTGATAATGATTGATTATATAACTCAGTATACTAGGTGCAAACACCAAGAACCTTGAAAATGCCTTTATGGCCTCTGTAATAGATATGGGTGTTATTTGAATACTAAAAAATACAGGTAGTTGGTGATGGATCCAGAAAATTTTTTCAGTGTGTTTGCTATTTTAGTATGCTTCAATTAGATAGAACCGGAACGTAATAACAGTGTGATATATACTAAGTCAATAATTAAAAAACATAATCATTAAAGAGTTCGAAGATGCAGAGTGCACGCTCGTTTAAGCTTCCTAAGCTCCGGACCAAACTAGGGTCAAGGGGGCCGCACCTCTTTGTGGGGTCCAAGGGGCAACGCTCCAAAACCTAAACAAATTTGCTAAGTTTATATAACTGGAATTAACTTGACCCGCGAATTTAACCATCAATAACTACCATTTTACTTGGTGATATATCATAGAAAAGACATAGACAAAAGAACATGCAGACAATTCATTGATTTCTAAAAGTGATTTTAACACAATCCATAGAATTACATGTATTAATTATCTAAAATACCAAAGGAGCTTTGTCCTAGCGGTACCCTTGGCTTTCCAAATGGAAGGTCATGGGTTCAAATCCCTCTCAAGGCGAAATAGGGGTCCTTAGGATGTCACGGGGTTTTCCGGTGCGGTTTCCTCCTGGAGTGGTGGTAGGATCTCAACGGAGGTTATGGTAACTAGACCTTGGTGACATAGCCTGAAAATCAATGGTTCACACGTTGAGATTAAATGTCATTCAAAAAATTTTTTCTAAAATACTCTAACATAGATCGCTTACCCTATTAAAGTTGGCAAACTGACGGGAAAATTTTATTAAGGATTCACACTTAAAAATATTAATAGGTTCATCTTACCTTATAAGCCACTCAATAACAAAAAATCCCTATTAAATTTTCGAAACATGGTGGGTTCTTGTGAACCCACTCCTGATGCTATACATCTGCCAATGTAGGTAGTATTGTATCTTACTGTCTTAAAAAGTATGACTCGTATAAGGTTTTAGTTAGATGACAAAAGCTATAACCTATCATGTAAATCATTTATACGGGGTGACAAAAGCTATAACCTAATACTTGGTTTTGGAAGACAGGAAATTTAATTGCAAACGAATAGCAGTTGCAAGGAGCCAAAGATTTCAAATAAAAGCACACACATAATACAACAAATTATGAAAAATTTAAAGAAAACCATAAGCCTTAATTCAGTTTTAAGGTCATTGAATTATGTTTAATCCATAGGAACCAATATAATTCATCTCCATCTCCATCTCCATCTCCATCTCCATCTCCATCTCCATATATAGACATTTTAGAAACTGAATGAAGAGCACGGTATATTGTAGCAAACATCATTCCTTGTTTGCACCATAAGTTATTGGTGAAACCTGCCATTAGCTGCTTGATTCAGTGACAAAGCTAGAATATTTTGAAACAAGATGTGAAAATTTACAGGATCTACAATACATATTAATCTTTTGAAGTGAGGGAAGCGAAACCAAAATTTAAAACAAAAAACTATTTCGGAAGAAAAATTAAAACTACAGGCGGAAAAAAAGGGGTTGTCGTCCTCCTGGTCCTCTGAATCCTTCGTCACTGGCTCGATTATATCCCACATAGAGGTCATGAAAGGGCAAGCAAACATTAAATCCACTGTATGCTCATGTGCAACATTAAACACAAGAGAGAATTTGCATTACTCATTCCTAATCTTGTTTGTATTTTCTAAATATCTTGCATAGTTTAAGGGGGACAATGCTTCTTTGAAAGGATTTGTGGTTTGCACTGAGATGACATTGGATCATAAGGTATCTTCTTCATTAATATACCTCCACCAATTAATTTGACAAAAGGAAGATGAAATAAACTACCTATACCAAGCCCGCCAAATTCCTTTCTAGACAATTTTTTCCCATGAAACCTATCCTCTGCATCGCCATCGGTGGTAATATACATTTGATCTTTTTGAGCTCCTCAGTCACATGGCTAGGAGCCTTGATAATCACTTAAAAGAATTGATTTGATGAGAACAATATGATCCCGAAAGATAAGGCTCATTTTACTTCAAAAGCATACATGATTGGTGTTGAGCTCCAAAATTTACCCGTAATATTTCAGGATCGAGGATATTTAAGGATATAATTATGTCTAACTCATATCTGTGTTTGTATTTGACTTAATGTTGAGATTGTATGTCAAACAGGTCTACAACTTACCGAACTATAATTACGGAGAGATTAGCAGACGTTCCAAATAAAGATCATGGACTAGGAGGACCACGAGGACTCAACGATATTATTTTTGAATGAGTCATCCACAAAAGGAATGATGTCGAAATAACCGGAACAACTATAATGACCGTTTGTTATAAAATCATAGTATAAATACCGAGGCAATTGTAACATCCTATGCAATCCCACATCAGCCGTGAACAAGAGAGATTCATGTCTCATAAGTAATGATCCGCCTCTTACATTACCAACGCGTTTTCGGCTTAGCGGGATGTGTAGCACATGAAAACTCCACAGTTAAGCGTGCTCGGTTGCAGCAATCCAGTGATGGGTGACCTCCCTGGAAAGTTTTCACCCGTGCAACCGAAGGCAAAACCGTGAGCTCCTAGTGAGAAAGCGGACAATATTGATGGTAGACGGAGCAAGATATTACAGAATGATATCAGAGACACTCCTGTTCTACACGGGATGGTGGGACAAACCTCATCGAGGACGATGAGTCCCTAAGGGGGGGTGTATGTAACATCCTAGGCAATCCCATATCAGCTGTGAACAGGAGAGATTCTTGTCTAATAAGTAACGATCCGCCTCTTATATCACCAACGCGTTTTCGGCTTAGCTGGCTGTGGTGCACATGAAAACTCCACAGTTAAGCGTGCTCGTGTTGTAGCAATCCAGGGATAGGTGACCTCCATGGAAAGTTTTCACCCGAACAACCGAAGGCAAAACCGAGAGCTCCTAGTGGGCAAAGCGGACAATATTGGTGGTATACGGGGCCGGATGTTACAACAATGATCGATAATAGGGACACACAACACACTTAGCTATTTCACAAGATTGTATACACAACTAGCATCGACCTCATTGCGCTCTTTATTTGTATTTCATTAACAATTGTATCAATATATTAGGCAGAGTGACATTTGTCACCTCCCGAGGTTTTTATGTCGACAATCTTAAGGGATTAAGGGTTTTTCCTCGTCTAAATCTCGTGTGTTTGGCTATTTTTCTATTTCATATTCTCAAATATCCCTAGGTATCCTCGGTGATAATTTTGTTACAAATTACATATAAGTGTTATAAAGCACAAAACCCCCACTTTACTAATTCGGTTTAGCTAAGATTACACTTGTTAATTTTTACCCGAAACAACTGGCTTCCATGATTAGGGAAAAAAATTGTCTTAACCTTGAGTAACTTAAGTTCTAGACTAGACTTCAATTCATGATCATTATAATAATTGTAATAGACTTACTGCTAGACTAATGTATCCTTGGTAGTGAGATCACAAATAGGAACGGAGACGACGAGTTTCCTTGAGAGACCACTCTTTAACCGGAGAATTTAATTTGCGCAATTTAGCAAGATCAAAGAGCAGACTAGCCAGATTTCTTCTATAGAATTAATAGATATGAAATACTCTATCAACTTAATCTCAAACACATCAATAAAATGAAGAAGATTGAATACTGAAAATACTTCAAGCTCAATTGTATATTGCTTTCACAAGAAAACTGTACAAACTCTTAGCAAAACTCTCTACTTTACTAAGTTAGAAGTGAAAGATTATATGTTACAAGCTGTAGTTAAGGATGGCAATGGGACGAGTTTGAGTAATCACAGTCCCCTACCCGATTATAAAAGCTTGTCCCATACCCGTCTCAAAACCCATCGGGTATCTATCGAGTAATTACATTGCGGGTATCGGGTATCCTGGCGGGTTTTAGGTATACCCGTTATTTAGCTATATATATGATGAGAATAATTGGCTTAAAACATGTCGGGTATCGGTTATCGATTATCGGGTATCAAGTAATTAATAATAAATTTATTTTTTCATGATTAAAAAATATATATTAAATATGGCAAGAACAAACTATTAATATATCAAATAACTTGAAATTTGAAAATATCATAAGTTGATTAGCATCGTTCAATATAAAAAAAAAGAAAAAAGAAAAACAATTATCAACAAGATAGTTAAAAAAACTATTGTTGTTGCCACAAAAAAACAAAGATAAAAAAGAAAAAAATTTTCATGAATAATTTCTAAATATCAAAAGGAATAAAAAAAGAAACAAATTATATTTACTTCAAATGTATATGAAAGGGT
The DNA here is from genome assembly GCA_009363875.1 of Mikania micrantha. Taxonomy (NCBI): domain Eukaryota; kingdom Viridiplantae; phylum Streptophyta; class Magnoliopsida; order Asterales; family Asteraceae; genus Mikania; species Mikania micrantha. Next base: position 50,964,076 of record CM018684.1, read on the forward strand.
ATTTATAATCGGGTATGAGACGGGTAAACAGGTATATATAATCCGGTAATCGAGCCGGGTAAACGGTTCTATGAATAAATCTCATTCCCATCCCATACTCGCGAAAATTTTAAAAATTAATCACATACCCGACCTAATACCCATCGGGTTCGGGAATACACGTCCCATATGTAGCGAGTTTTGGGTAACCCGTCGGGCGCGGGTTTTTTTCCATCCCAAGCTATAGTTGTGTTTTCGTAGGGATACAAGGCTGGACAAACACTATAAACAAACTAATGCTCAATCTAACATTATATTATTACTTGACATTCCAAGTAATATTAATTAGAATTAATACAAATGACTTCATTAACTTTTACATTAAATACCTAGACTATAAAAGGCATTAATGGGGATATCTTCTACTGATCTATTAGATGTACCTTATTGCTTAGTAGCACAAGAATTCTTGTTATCTGGTTTTGATGGTAGAAAGCAATTCTGCATATTTCTTCAATAGGAAAGCAACATCAGCGGTTGAAAGTCTTTGGAAGTCCTTGTATCGAAAGCTGTTGAGCAATCTCCAAACTTGATTTTTATAAGAACATTGTTATAATATCATAAGTTCTAGTTGGCTTGGGAACTTTATGATGTTCTTCTGAATAGGAAGACATTTGTGAGATAGTGATCATCCTAATCATTGAAGCTTGCAACATGATTAGATCTTTGGAAGCTTTGTCTTCTGTCATCGAAAGGCACTCGTCAGAGACTAAATTCAATCTTCGATGGTTATTATACCTTCCAAAGGTTGATGACTTCCGATGGATAATTATATCCTTCCAATGTCTTCTTTGGACTTGTGGGAGATTGTTTAGGCCAAGGGAGTTGGTGTTTTGGTAAGCACCAGCCTTTTTTATGTTGCGAAGACAGTGTGACTTATTTCCTCCATATTAATGAGAATTCCTTCTACCTTAATATTGATTAAAGAATATTCAATTAAGAGAGTTGAACTCTAAAGTCAATCTTCAAAAACATGGCTTTTAATTTGTGTTTCTTTTTTTTTTAAATTAAGTTAAGATCTTGACTAAAACTTTCATTTTAAAGAAAAAAAGTTTTTGGCCGAAAGTTGATCAAAAGCTTTTAAAGGTTTCACCTCAGAACTTTTATATACAACTTCCAAGTCAGTTTTTCTTCTATAATATGTTGGTTTCTGCAACAGCCTATTATGATCACAACAATCTCCCTAGATTGTTATGTATCAAAACGCCAAGTCTATGTACCTTAAGTCTTCTTTACAACTTCAGCAAGTATTTTCTTCGTTCCACAACATGCTTCTCATTAGAATATTGTAATATAATATATCCAAATCTTCATTTGAACATTAACATGTCCACTGGATATATAGCTTTGTTAAACTCTGAAACTGGCGGATCCAGGAATATTTTTCAGTGGGTTCACTATTTTCAAACGCTTCAATTAGATAGAACCGTCAGTTTGAAGGTTTGAGTCTTTTAATGTTTATCACATAATAAATGTATGATATATTAAGTCAATAATTAAAAAAATTTGTCATGAAAGAGTTCGGAGGGACAGAGTGAACACTCAGTAACGTCTGTGTCCAAACCATAATCGGAACAGTAATGTGTACAATAGATCAGGTACGAACCATGTTTATTTAATGTATGCTATTATCATTTGATGCTTAATATAGAACTATTACAGACTCATTTCAGAATCAGAATGTGAATTCATGATTTAACAGTCAGAAACATATCTGACAACACAGAACTGTTATGCGAATGTTAGTTAGAATTATATTATGTAAAAACGTATGTGAGAAGTATAGAACAAAACCATAACGGATGTCGTTACGTGAATGCTAAATTGACGGATATACAGTTATCGTCGTATTCGTACGAGTGACGATCCGAACGAATACACGCGAAAACCATACGATTTGATTAAACATATAAATTAAACGTTTTTAGAAATTTAAAAATAAATAAAAGATAATTAGTTAATATATTAGGAATTACTACCTAATTTAAATTAGTAAAATCTACTTTTAAAATCGTAACGTTTCGTTACGAAAACGATCGAAAACCGACGTTTGATAGCGAAACCGAGGGTAACCGAACGAGCCTGAACGCGTCTGATCATGAAAGACATTTAATGGGGCATTAAATGTCATAACTCACTTCAACCTACCTACTCTCTCTCATCAAATTCGTCATCTCTCTCTAGAATTCTCTCTCTAGAAAATCCACCCAAAACCCACTCAAATCTGCACCAATTCAGACGAATTTGGTGTCAAAACGACCGTAGCAACGTGTAGATCGTGATTATTGGAAGAAATCAAGCTTTGGATCGTCAAAAACAAACCAAAAACAAGCTCGAACGAGCTGTTTTCAGAGTTTTACTGTTTGGGTGAGTTCACTCGAACCCAGCTCGTTTTCAGTAGATTTTGGAACTTAAGAACCCTTAGGATTTGCACTAAAACATGTTAGGAAGCTGAAGAATACACTAGATTGAAGTTTGGCTCAATTTAAGTTAGAATTGGGGCTGGGTACAACAATGTCGACGCAAGAACAAGGCTGAAACCTTAATGTCGATGGATGAAGATCAGGAACATGTTCATGGATCGATACTGATAATCTTGGCCTGCTTATATCAATGAGCATGCTTCGAGATTATCAATGTCGAAACTCTCCATGGGCAGAAGCTAAGGGTACCACCGATACTACTAGTATCGATGGCCCTAAGGGCTGTCGAACCTGTGCCACCGATTCTGTAGTATCGAAGGGAAATAGATTGCTTTGGTCGATACTAATCACCCTGGATCTGTCGATATTAGTCATACAGCTGTCGATATTATTACTTGACCCTAATCCAAGTAGTTTAGGCTTGGAATCATCCAAAATCATCAAGAAACGAGTTCAAGGGATGGATTTAAACATGGGTTAGTCGATTATGATGCCATTAGGGATTTCATGATAATGAACAGGTTTAGTGTTCATCAATTCTAAAAAGATTTAAATCAAAACCTTTTCCTAAACTAATCTAACACTTAAACAAATACTTTGTCTCAAAATTGAAACATCTAAATTTAATTAAGAAACCCTAAATGAAGTTGGTAACATCACACGATAGCCCTATGTGGTTATGTGTGAATGTTAACCGACTTGGTTTTCAAAAAGGTTAAAGTTTTTCTAATACTAAAATTTTTATGAACTATCATATGTCTTAAACAAGTATTTGAGTTTAAGTGTTAAAAACTATTATTAAAGTAAACCACAAAGTACAAGGCCATTATAGATGCTAGACTTGGATGTTTAAACAAGTGTTAAGCAAGAGAATAATGTTCATAATTGATAAGCTAGTAACATTGGGAGTTATAACCTAACTTATGATTACTAGGTTACTGCGAAAGGTAACATGATGGGTACTTATGAGTTCAAAGAACTAAGGAAAACAAGTTGAGATCCATGGAAGAACAAGAAATGAACTAAGTATGGATGTGTTGATTTTACGTGCCAACACTCAATACGTAGTGATTCTTATGCAATCGTATAATTAACTTAGATAGTTCAAATTGAACAATCTAATGTAAGTTATACACAATTACGAACAAAGAACAATGTTGTAACGAAAGAACTAATGAAGGACTTAAAGCTAATCAAGAGGGATTAAATTAAGTTCTAACATGTTAACTTATACTTTTCTTAAAAATAACTTATGTTTTATTTAAAATAAAATGACTTATAAATTACCTTATATAAAATGTTTTGAAGGAAAATTTAGTGATTTCTAAACTTAATAAATTGCAAAATAAAAGAGGATTTTATAAAGAATGTTTTATTTAAAAAGATCATGTATGATTATCAGTATGAACCTTATATAAATAAGGTTTAATAATGTTTCCCTAAGGGATAAGGGTTCATAGAAGGTATATAGCATAGAATAGTTAGAGAAACTTAGAAACACATTATCAAGTATGTAGGACACATAGTCGCACACCGAGACCAAAATCCTATATACGTCATCTTCCGACACTTATCGTATTCGAATCATAATAAATCAACATAAGTACTGAAGATACTTAATCTATAATCAACGAGCGCGCATATCTTTTGTGATTCAATTGCATAACAACACAGATGAGTTCAGTGCCCCTTTTCTAAACATTTTTGTTTTATAAATGTGGGGCAGAGAAGCATGCGTACATTATTTTCCTTGGATTATAATTACTTAAATGCTTTTACTTCATATATGTTTTACATGTATAATTGTTATCCCAGATTTTGTCTAGGTAAACAATTTGCAGGTTTTCAGAATGGGTTGTTTATTCATCATGAGTAGATAACTATTTAAAATCAAATAACTATTTTCAATGTTCTATTTTCAAAGAACTAACGATCTAAAACAAAGAACTATTTTCAGTGGTCTGTTTTCAAAGAACTAAAGATCTATTTCAAAGAACTGTATGCAACGATCTATTTTCAAAGAACTATAGAACTAGTACGGAGAACTGTTTTCGGCGATCTATTTTCAGAGGAATGTCTGAGAAATATTCAAAGATAGTATGTGTCAAATAACTAACGATCTATACGAACAAGAACGAACTATGTACGATCTAGACGAACTATAAAAATCCTATACATCAAAAGATGTCCTAGCTAGACTGATTGATTATAGGTCGCATATTTGATGATATCTATAGATTTCCGCAACTACTAAGATTCTTGATTGCTAGACTAGTCTACTCGAGTATGACCAAGGCCCAATCATTAAGTCTTAGATTTTTATTAAATGTTTATTTATTCATTCACCTAAGCATTTAATTTAATGTTTCTACAATTGCTATGGCTATTCATATGTGTGTGAAGAGCTTAAGGAATCAAGAGAATTTCCACATTTTGTTGAAACTAACAAGAACTAAGAACTAGTGTGTTGGTGAAGAGGAATGAAACGTTTAATTATCATTGACAACAATATGTTATACGGTTTGGTATGTGGTGGGCTGGCGGCTGGCTAAACACTACGTATGCCCTATATATAAGCATATTTGACTGGATAGCATAGGTGGTTGTTGGTGAGGTTAAGGTTGTCATTCGGTCAGGTTTGTACAAATTCATTTTTTTAAACAAAACTATATGAACTCACCAACCATGTGTTGACTTTATTTTTGCATGACTTCTCAGGTGACGAACATGTTAACTAGGAAGTTCGTGTTTTTGACTAGGATGCCCAGATAGCGGACCTAGCATTTTGGATTTGCATATTTTTAACATCATTATACATATTATTTTGTATATCTTGTGCAGATACAAGATGGAAGATATATGATGTTATTAGTAGATTTACATTGTTAAATTATAAACGATACTGATGTAATTTAACTTTGTAATTCTATTTCATTTAGTGTTTTCTCATTTTATATCATGTTCAATGTAAACAATCTGATCACTCTGATTATCATCCCGATGTCGCACCCCAGGACCATTTCGCCCGACGGGACACTCGATCCGGCCCACCGACTCGGGGTGTGACAACTCATTTAAGATTTATGAGCTTCGGACCAAACGGGAGTCAAGGGGGTCGCACCCACTTGCGGGACATAGGGGAAGCGCTCCTGGTGGGGTCCAAGGGGCTGAGCCCCTGGTGGCGGTCTCTCTGGCCAGCCAGGTGGCAGCACCCTGTAAACCTAAATGAAATTTGAGAAGAAATATTGATTTTGGAAAGTAATTTTAACACGATCCTATAGAATTCCAAGCATTGATTATCAAGAAATCTCTAACAAAGATTATTTAATTCATTTGACCTGTTTATATACCCATATGTACATGACATTAATCTTTAACCAAATTGACCAAACTAACATAAGTTTATATTCCAACATAATTTTCATGTTTGGTATAACAAAATGAGATATATGAGCCTCAAGTTTAATTGGTGTAGATCTATATCTCTTCATCATTTCTTGAGGATTCATATTATCATACTTAACATAACTACCCACTGTCACTTCAAAAACCTCATAATTAATAAAATAAGTATGTATCTAACTTCAATCTTGATTTGATTTTCAACAAGACTTGTGCCATACGATATCTTTTCATAGTATATATATGACAACTTTATGTCTATACGAATCATAACAGAAGAATACAATTCTCTATGTCAATGCTCACACGTAAAAGAGGTAAAACAAACACAAATTTTATCTCATTAGCTAGTGTAATCCTAAACTAACTAGGAGATCTCACCATTCATGCAAGAATTTAATTTATCATACACAGACAACCAATTTCATAAACTCTTGAGTAAACCAACATATGATATTTATGACTTTTTTCACCTGTAGATCCAACGCTTATAAGATACAAAATCAAACTAGATCAAATCATTTTCCATATAGTAAAATCAAATATCAAATTGAGCTTTATATATTACATTATTTTTGTCATTTTTATTTTTATTTTATTCCTAAAATTTCAAACATTGATTTTTTTTTATTTTGTATTCTTATATTTTTGTGGTTCTCCTTGACTTTTCTTATATCATAAAACTTAAAGCTAATTAACCACTAAAACATAAATTTTAAAAAATCACACAAACATAATGAACACAAAAACTACAAAACTATTAACTGAAACACACAAACACAAAAAAAATAATAATAATAAAAAAAATGTGACTTTCTCTTTAATTTTTTAATTTTATCAATATAAAACTTAAAAATAAAAAAAATCACAAATTTACTTAAAAACGTATTCTTGTCAACAAGTTTTTCTTTTGACTTTAAGAAAGTTATTTTGATCGACAACCATTTTCTCACCACACACTAGAATTAACTGATGTAAAATTGTAGTAAACGTTGTTACCTCATTTTACATAATTAGTAAACAAGCACCATTGAAAATTTGAAAACTTTACATGAGCTTGTTGAAATTAGTAAACAAGCACTGTTAAAATTTTGAAAACATTGTTAATAAACAGGCCCTATACGTTATCAACACCTGGTTCTACCTAGGGATGTTCACGAGCCGAACCGAGACGAGCCAGGGGTCAGCTCGGACTCGACTCGGATTTAAACCGAGCCTGGCTCGGCTCGGATTGTAAACCGTGCGCATTTGATCGTGTATAAAATCGAATAATTAGCACATTTGATCGTGTATAAAATCTACGTTGAATTAACAATCGAAATTATTACAGGATGATAGTATGCGAGAAATGATGAACGTAGGCGAAAACCGTGCGCGAAACGGAGTTACGGATTGTCCGGAATCGCGAAACGAAGAAAATTTTCAAAATATTGAACTTTTGGACTCGTCGCGGTACGCGACGGAGATTTGAGGATCCTTCGCGGTACGCGACGGACCTAAAATATCTAAAATCCTCCGGATTTCTTCGCGGTACGCGAAGCTTTATTTGGCCCTCGTCGCGGTACGCGACGGGTGAGGCGGTGGAATGGATTGATCTTCTTCATCAGTTTCACGCAGAAGTTTAAAATTTTTATATATCTCGAACTCTCTTTTCATTACAGACGAAGAACAACCATTATAGACCTCCAATCTTCATTCTAAGGCCATCAGAAGTCACCGATCATACCAGGGATCGTATTTACAAGTACTGATCGTTATTTTAGTCGCAGAAATCCGTCAGGTTAGGTAATGATTCGTTTTAACCTTCTAGTTTGATTTTGATTGATTAGATCTTGATTTTGAACGTAATGGCATAGTTAGGATTGTTGATTATTGCCTAGATGATGGCTAGGATTGATTGGAAATGAAGAACACGATGTTCTAACGGTTAAATCCTTGTTTTGATCCGTTGAAATGCCCGATTTGCATGAAATCACAACTATGGTTATAATGGTTTAATCTATTTGATTATGACAATGTAGGTGATTAGCTTGGTTAATCTTTGAAATGCAAAGGTTAAATCTAAGTGTTTCAAACTAATCACAATCATTAACATACTCATTGGAACGATTATCTGATGTTTATGATGACTGTCAGATTAGTATGTTAAACATGGTTATTAAACCTATTCTAAGACTACATTGTGATATTTCATGATATTTGGGCAATCAATGATAAGGATTGATCATTTCTAAGCCATCAATCTGTTTAAGAATTGTTTTAGCATTATAATCAACAACATTAACTATTTGATGACTTTCAAGACAATGTCTTTGACATTGAACGTTCAGAAAGATCTAATCAGTAGGTTAAAACCTAAATAACTTATTAAGTGTAAACTAATGCAGAGTTACACCATTAGTATCAGTTTACGAGGAATTGTGCTACTGAAAGATATCAGGTGAGTTCTTATAGCCCTGTTTTAAATGTTTTATCATTTTGGGCTGATATGCATGTTATAAAGTTCTGTTATGAAAATGATTGTATGTATGTATAAAGTATTGTATGAAAGTGATTTTAACCTGATTATAGTCAGGTAAAACATGTTTACAGATAAAGAAAGTTTACAGATAAAGAATGTTTATAGATAAAGAATGTTTTAAAGAAAAGAATGTTTTTAAGTCTCAACTATGGTTGAGAAGTAAATGATTTTAAGAATTTCAGCTGAGATGTAATGAATATGTTAAGTCTCAATGATGATTGAGAAGTAAATGATTTTTAAGAATCTCAGCTAAAATATGATGAATGTTTTAAAGTCTCAACTGCGGTTGAGAAAGAAATGATTTTAAAGGACTCAACCGAGGTTGAGTAGGAAATGAGGTTTTGCTGGCTGCGGTTGGGCAAAACTTGAACACTACGGTGAAAGGAGCCGTTTATGATGATGATGGTTTAAATGATTTAAACCATATTATGTATGAATGATATATGTAAAGAAGTCTTGTACCGGTATGAGCCGTCAATTTCGGTTGATGGTTAAAGAGTCCTGTGGAAACATAGGCCTGCCGACTGTGTGTCGCCAGTTCAGTTAAAGAAATCTTAGGCATGCTTGAGTTATCAGCTACGCGTTGATAGTGTTAAAGAAATCTTATACATGTATGAGTTATCAGCTGTGAGTTGATAGTTTAAGAGCCTTGTGCTACACAAGCCTGTTTGACTTCAGGGTCAGCAGTTGACGGTGAAGTTCCTTCACCGTATGAATGATGTTATGATGATATGTATGTTATGTAATTATGTTACGATGCAATGTATGTTATGAAACTATGATATGAGAACAGGTATGTTATGTATTTGGATTATGTTATATGATGATATAAATGAATAAGGATTTTTCTAAGAAATGAACTTAGAACTCACCAGCATAAAGCTGACTTGTTTTACATGCATATCAGGTTGAATAAGTGTGAGAAGGGAGACCAGGAGAGCTCATGGCATACGTTGAAGACTACCCCTGGCATAGACTGGCTATGTTATAAACCTAATAAAGATATGAGCTATGTATTAATGTTTGTTTAGGTTTGTATAATATTTTATGCAGTCACCCTAAATTCCGCTGCTATGGTAATATAAATATGTTTTAAAGAGTATGGGTTTGATGTTTGCCAACCGAGGGGCACGGGGCCTCTCAAGTTGGTATCAGAGCCATAGTTTGAGAGATCCGGTCATCAACAATGGCTGGACTTAGACTGAAAATGGGACAGAATGAATGTCAGTCAAGGGTAGTTTGATGCCATGAGCATATGACCTTAGAGCTTTGTTATGTTTAAGATATAGATTAAATTAGCATGATGTTGCGAATGATAATGCGTTCATGATTGGGAATGTTTAGAACTTATAAGTGAGGTAAATAGTTAATTACACTTGATCAACGTCATTAACAATTTACAATGCTTATTACGTCCTGAATTATTACCTTGATTGACACATGGTTGTTTGCAATATGTATAGAAAACTAAAATGGCAGGAGAAAAGAAAGAAGGTGGACATGGTAGAGGTCGAGGCCGACCACCTAAAAACAAGAAGCAAGCTGAGGAAGTACTAGTGAATAATGTGGAACCTGAAGTCAACACTGAAGAAGAAAATGAAGAGGAAGAAATTAGGCTTGAACCGGTGGTGGTAAAGGCAATATCTAATGAAGTTCGTAAAATTTTAAAAGATCTATTACCTTCAGATAGAACCAAAGCCGAAAAGGAAACTACTAAAGAAGGAGCTACTGAGGAAGGTGAGAGAGCTAACAGCTCTAACATAGAGCACGATGAAGATGAGGTATTGATTATCAATGCTAAAGGTAAGGGTTCGGATACAAAGGAACCCAAAGGATGTGATTATAAAGTTTTTAAAGGATGCAATCCTCCACCATTTGATGGTAAGAAAGATGCGGTGGCTACCTGCCATTGGGTTTCGGCTATGGAGGCGGTTATTGAGATCAGTGAATGTCGGGTTGATCAAGCTGTGAAATTTGCAGCTCATTCATTTACTGAAGAAGCTTTACACTGGTGGAACACGGTCAAGCAGTCAAAGACTACTGCTGATGTGGAGGGCATGAAATGGGAAAACTTAAAGGAATTAGTTATGAAACACTTTTGTCCGAAAAATGAAATTGATAAAATCGAGCGGGAATTCCTGATTTTAAAAGCCGGACGTATGAACGATCGGCAATATACGTCAAAATTTAATGAAATGTCAAGACTGGTTCCTCATTTGGTAAACACGGAGGAACGCAGGTTGAAGTTATATGTGGAATGACTACCACCTAAAGTCCGAACACATGTGAAGGCGCATGCTCCTAGAACTTTTGAATCAGCTGTAGAGATTAGCGGCATTGTCTGGGATGATGTGTTGGAAGCAGAACCAATAAAGGAAGAACCTAAGCAAAAGTGGTCATCTAAATTTAAAAGAAACCGAAATGAAAAACCAGGGCCCCCTATGAAAAAGTTTAGAAGGGAAGAATTTGAAACATGTATTAAATGTGGAAGGAAACATGGGGGAGAATGTCGCCTGGGGACTACTTTGTGCTACCGTTGTGGAAAAACTGGACATCTCTCTTATAATTGTCCAAATATACTAAAATGTTACAATTGTGGTGGAAACGGTCATGTGAGCAAGAATTGTTTTAAACCAAAGACAATTCCTACTAAAGTCAGTAAACCTGAAAGTAGTAAGGGAGGTGATAAGCAAAAGGCAAAAGCTCGTGCCTTTACTATGACTAAGGATCAAGCAGATAAAGACCCAGATGTGGTGACAGGTACATTCTTGATTAACGATATCCCTGCATCAGTACTATTTGATTCTGGTGCAAGTATGAGCTTTGTGGCTATTACTTTTTGTGATAAACTGCGTGCTAATGTTAAAAAGATAGAAAATGCCTTTAACATAGAAACTGCTCTTGGTAAATCCACTAGAGTAACGGATGTCATTGATGATGATTGTTACATTGATATAGAAGGTCATAGATTCCCTGTTAAGTTGTTTGTGATTACGTTAGGAGGTTTTGATGTAGTTTTGGGCATGGATTGGTTAGCCAAACATGAGGCTAACATTATCTGTCGACGAAATATGATTTTCTTAACAGCTCTCAATGGGAGATTAGTAACGGTTTACGGGGATAAAGTGTTTAATGCGCCTAAAGTCATTTCAATGATTAAGGCGAGTGAATTTATGAGGCGAGGGTGTGGGGCTTATCTGGCTTATGTTATTGATAAAGAAATTAAAGTAAAAGAATTGGAAGACGTACCCGTGGTGTGTAACTTTCCTGATGTATTTCCTGAGGATTTGCCAGGAATTCCACCTGATCGGGAAATCGAATTCCAAATTGATGTTGTGCCAGGAGCTCAACCTGTCGCCAAGGCACCGTACCGTCTGGCTCCAACAGAGATGAAAGAATTAATGACCCAACTACAAGACCTTCTAGACAAAGGTTTTATACGACCAAGTGTGTCACCTTGGGGTGAACCAGTGTTGTTTGTAAAGAAAAAGGACAGAAGCATGAGAATGTGTATTGATTATAGGGAATTGAATAAGCTCACAATAAAGAATAAGTATCCGTTACCAAGAATTGATGATCTATTTGATCAATTGCAAGGGGCAAGTTGGTTTTCTAAAATAGATCTCAGATCAGGGTATCATCAACTAAAGGTGAGAGAACAAGATATTCCGAAGACAGCTTTTCGCACACGTTATGGACATTATGAGTTTCTTGTGATGTCTTTCGGATTAACAAATGCTCCTGAGGCGTTTATGGATTTGATGAATCGGGTATGCAGACCTATGTTAGACCGATCGGTGATTGTGTTTATTGATGACATCTTGATATATTCAAAGAGCGAGGACGACCATGCTTGTCACATACGGGAAGTACTTGAAGTGCTAAGAAGAGAAAAGCTTTATGCTAAGTTCTCTAAATGTGCCTTTTGGTTACGAGAAGTGCAGTTCCTAGGTCATGTTATTAGTCCAGAAGGCATAATGGTAGACCCAGCTAAAGTAGAAGCAGTAATGAAATGGAATTCTCCGAAAACACCAACGGAAGTTCGTAGCTTTCTCGGATTAGCAGGTTATTACAGAAGATTTATTCAGAATTTTTCTAGGATTGCTACACCGTTGACAAAATTGACAAGGAAGGAAGTAAAATATGATTGGGGTCCAACTCAGGTCCAAGCTTTTGAAGAACTAAAGAAGAGGTTAACCGAAGCTCCTATCTTAGCATTACCGGATGGTAATGAAGACATGGTTGTATACTCAGATGCGTCTTATCTGGGCTTGGGTTGTGTACTTATGCAAAGGGGAAAGGTAATAGCATATGCCTCAAGACAATTGAAAACCCATGAAACAAATTATCCAACACATGATTTAGAATTGGCCGCTGTGGTATTTGCTTTAAAATTTTGGAGGCACTATTTATATGGAGTCAAGTGTACAATATACACAGATCATAAAAGCTTAAAATACTTCTTTGAACAGAAAGACTTGAATATGAGACAAAGAAGATGGCTTGAGCTACTCAAAGATTATGACTGTGAAATTTTGTATCACCCGGGCAAGGCCAATGTGGTGGCTGATGCTCTAAGTCGTAAGACAGAACACTCTGCTATACAAGTTAAGTCTTACAGTTTGGTAATCACACCAGATTTTCTAAATGAACTCAAGGATGCGCAGAAGGAAGGATTAAAGGAAGAAAATGTGGGATTTGAACGAATCTTTGGTCAAGTTAAGAATCTGGAAGAAAATGAATTTGGTGTTAAGATCCGATTTGGTCGAATGTGGGTTCCACGAAATGGGGACATCAGGTCAAGGATTCTAGACGAAGCACATAAGTCACGTTACTCTATTCATCCGGGTGCAACGAAAAAGTATCAAGACCTTCGAAAGGACTATTGGTGGCCAGGTATGAAGTTTAATGTAATGCAGTACGTAAACAAATGTTTGACATGTGCGCAAGTAAAAGCTGAACATCAGAAACCATATGGTTATGTGCAACCTTTAGAAGTCCCAGAATGGAAGTGGGAACACATCACTATGGATTTTATTACCAAGTTGCCTCTTACGGCGAAACGTCATGATGCTATTTGGGTGATTGTAGACCGGTTAACGAAAAGTGCTCATTTCTTGCCTATACGTGAGACTTATACGTCAGAGAAACTGTCTGAATTATTTGTGAAAGAAATAATTACAAGACATGGAGTTCCAGTTTCTATAGTGTCAGATCGTGACACGCGATTTGTTTCAAGATTCTGGAAACGATTTCATGAATCGATGGGTACAAGGCTTAATATCAGCACTGCCTATCATCCTCAAACAGATGGACAGTCTGAAAGGACTATCCAAACTCTAGAGGACATGCTCAGAGCCTGTATTATTGACTTTGGTGGTAGCTGGGATGATCATTTACCATTGGTGGAATTCTCATACAACAATAGCTACCATGCTAGTATTGGAATGCCACCATATGAGGCATTGTACGGACGGCGTTGTAGGACACCTGTGTGTTGGGGAGGAGTAGGACAGAAAGAAGTAGGAAGCAAAGCTGCAGTATTAGATTTGACGGAAAAGCTTCAACTAGTTAAAGCGCGAATGAAAGCTGCACAGGATCGACAAAAGTCCTATGCTCATAAAAGACGGAGACCAATAGAGTTTGAAGTAGATGATCAAGTATTGTTAAAAGTTTCACCATGGAAGGGAGTTATTCGATTCAGGAAAAGAGGAAAGTTGAGTCCGAGATTTATTGGACCTTTTCGAGTAATGGCACGGGTTGGTAAGGTAGCTTACCGATTAGATTTGCCAGATGAACTGAGTGGAATTCATCCTACATTTCACGTTTCACATTTGAGAAAATGTCTAGCAGATGATGTAGCATATGTGCCGTTAAATGACATTGAAGTTGATGAACGGTTAAATTACATAGAAGAACCAGTTGCAATTGTTGACACGAAAGAAAAACGATTACGTAACAAGACGATTAGACAAGTTAAGGTTCAATGGAAACATCGAAAAGGATCTGAGGCGACATGGGAGACTGAAGACGAGATGAAACGAATCTACCCACATTTGTTTGAAACGTAACAGGTTTCGAGGACGAAACCTATTGTAAGGAGGGTAGATTTGTAACAACCGAATAATTAGCACATTTGATCGTGTATAAAATCTACGTTGAATTAACAATCGAAATTATTACAGGATGATAGTATGCGAGAAATGATGAACGTAGGCGAAAACCGTGCGCGAAATGGAGTTACGGATTGTCCGGATTCGCGAAACGAAGAAAATTTTCAAAGTATTGAACTTTTGGACTCGTCGCGGTATGCGACGGAGATTTGAGGATCCTTCGCGGTACGCGACGGACCTAAAATATCTAAAATCCTCCGGATTTCTTCGCGGTACGCGAAGCTTTATTTGGCCCTCGTCGCGGTACGCGACGGGTGAGGCGGTGGAATGGATTGATCTTCTTCATCAGTTTCACGCAGAAGTTTAAAATTTTTATATATCTCGAACTCTCTTTTCATTACAGACGAAGAACAACCATTATAGACCTCCAATCTTCATTCTAAGGCCATCAGAAGTCACCGATCATACCAGGGATCGTATTTACAAGTACTGATCGTTATTTTAGTCGCAGAAATCCGTCAGGTTAGGTAATGATTCGTTTTAACCTTCTAGTTTGATTTTGATTGATTAGATCTTGATTTTGAACGTAATGGCATAGTTAGGATTGTTGATTATTGCCTAGATGATGGCTAGGATTGATTGGAAATGAAGAACACGATGTTCTAACGGTTAAATCCTTGTTTTGATCCGTTGAAATGCCCGATTTGCATGAAATCACAACTATGGTTATAATGGTTTAATCTATTTGATTATGACAATGTAGGTGATTAGCTTGGTTAATCTTTGAAATGCAAAGGTTAAATCTAAGTGTTTCAAACTAATCACAATCATTAACATACTCATTGGAACGATTATCTGATGTTTATGATGACTGTCAGATTAGTATGTTAAACATGGTTATTAAACCTATTCTAAGACTACATTGTGATATTTCATGATATTTGGGCAATCAATGATAAGGATTGATCATTTCTAAGCCATCAATCTGTTTAAGAATTGTTTTAGCATTATAATCAACAACATTAACTATTTGATGACTTTCAAGACAATGTCTTTGACATTGAACGTTCAGAAAGATCTAATCAGTAGGTTAAAACCTAAATAACTTATTAAGTGTAAACTAATGCAGAGTTACACCATTAGTATCAGTTTACGAGGAATTGTGCTACTGAAAGATATCAGGTGAGTTCTTATAGCCCTGTTTTAAATGTTTTATCATTTTGGGCTGATATGCATGTTATGAAGTTCTGTTATGAAAATGATTGTATGTATGTATAAAGTATTGTATGAAAGTGATTTTAACCTGATTATAGTCAGGTAAAACATGTTTACAGATAAAGAAAGTTTACAGATAAAGAATGTTTATAGATAAAGAATGTTTTAAAGAAAAGAATGTTTTTAAGTCTCAACTATGGTTGAGAAGTAAATGATTTTAAGAATTTCAGCTGAGATGTAATGAATATGTTAAGTCTCAATGATGATTGAGAAGTAAATGATCTTTAAGAATCTCAGCTAAAATATGATGAATGTTTTAAAGTCTCAACTGCGGTTGAGAAAGAAATGATTTTAAAGGACTCAACCGAGGTTGAGTAGGAAATGAGGTTTTGCTGGCTGCGGTTGGGCAAAACTTGAACACTACGGTGAAAGGAGCCGTTTATGATGATGATGGTTTAAATGATTTAAACCATATTATGTATGAATGATATATGTAAAGAAGTCTTGTACCGGTATGAGCCGTCAATTTCGGTTGATGGTTAAAGAGTCCTGTGGAAACATAGGCCTGCCGACTGTGTGTCGCCAGTTCAGTTAAAGAAATCTTATGCATGCTTGAGTTATCAGCTGCGCGTTGATAGTGTTAAAGAAATCTTATACATGTATGAGTTATCAGCTGTGAGTTGATAGTTTAAGAGCCTTGTGCTACACAAGCCTGTTTGACTTCAGGGTCAGCAGTTGACGGTGAAGTTCCTTCACCGTATGAATGATGTTATGATGATATGTATGTTATGTAATTATGTTACGATGCAATGTATGTTATGAAACTATGATATGAGAACAGGTATGTTATGTATTTGGATTATGTTATATGATGATATAAATGAATAAGGATTTTTCTAAGAAATGAACTTAGAACTCACCAGCATAAAGCTGACTTGTTTTACATGCATATCAGGTTGAATAAGTGTGAGAAGGGAGACCAGGAGAGCTCATGGCATACGTTGAAGACTACCCCTGGCATAGACTGGCTATGTTATAAACCTAATAAAGATATGAGCTATGTATTAATGTTTGTTTAGGTTTGTATAATATTTTATGCAGTCACCCTAAATTCCGCTGCTATGGTAATATAAATATGTTTTAAAGAGTATGGGTTTGATGTTTGCCAACCGAGGGGCACGGGGCCTCTCACATCTTTTCTTTTATTTTTTTTTATTTTTATTTTTTAACATAGTAACAAAATAACACCAAAGTATACTTATTAGTGAAAGTAACCCTATAATTTTATATTTTAGTATAGCATGTTGTATAAATGAGCCGAGCAACGAGCCGAGCCAGCCCTAGCTCGGACTCGGCTCGGTTACAAAATGAGCTGGCTCGATTCGACACGGTTACAAACGAGCTTTATTCGAGTCGAGCTTTATTCGAGCCGAGCTTTATCCGAACAAGTTACGAGCCGAATTCGAGATTCGAGCTTTTTGGACAGCCCTAACCACTTCCTTCATCAAAACTTTGACCTTTGCCTGTGTTCGGATAATTTTATGCAATGTGCCCAAATCCTCCACAATTAAACACTCTTTTGGGTAAATCTTTGTTCCTTGTTGAACATGTTCTTTAGTTGTTGTTGATGTTGAAGATTTCTTTGTAGGGATGCATAGTTTATCTAGAGACCAAAACTTGCAACCGAATAAAATAGTCGCAAAATTTACAACTATATAGCTACCAGAATCAAATTTGTCACAAAAGTAGCTACCAAATCAAAATCAGTCACAAAATTAACAACTTACAAAAAAATAGATTGTTAAAATTACCCATTACATAGAATTGTTAATTTGTTTCAGATTAACACTTTTATTGATTGTCATGCAATGTGCCCTTAATAAGCGTACCATTAAAGAATCCAGAAACTTTGTAACCACATCTATATTTTTGGCTTACTTAACAATGTTGTAAACCTAGTAATATGTTCTTTTACAACAACAGTAAGACCCTGTCCTCACGAAAAATTCTTGACCTATCCCGACGACATTTCGTTGGTATAAGTCAATTTGACCCGTCCCGACGACATTTCGTTGGGAAAAAGTTAATTCGTTGGGATAAAATTGTACCAATAGGTGAAAAAAGTCGTCGGTATAGAGCTCGTCGGCATAGATAGGCATGTCCCGACGACACCTCGTTGGTATAGGGTCTGTTCCAAAAATTTATGATTCGATCTGTCCCAATCACATGTCGTCGGTACAGGGTATGTTCAAAAAAATTCTGATTCGACATGTCCCAACCACATGTCGTCGAGATAGGGTCTCTTAAAAAAATTCTGATAGGACATGTCCCAACTACATGTCGTCGGGATAGGGTGTCTATGAAAAATTCTGATGAGACATGTCCCACCACATATCGTCGGGATAGCTCATGCTCAAAAAAAAATTTTTTTTTTTTTAATTTTCAATTTTCCTGCACCTATTTACCATAAGACCTGTTTAAAGATAACACGACATATTGTTCAAACATAACATGCAAAATTACCTAAAGTCAAACAACAATCACAAATTGTTCAAACATCCAAATTGTTCAACCAAACATCCAAATTGTCTAAAACAATCACAAATTGTCTAAAACGACACAACATCCAAAGCAAATGTAACTAAGGAACATGACGCTGTGATCTCTCCCATAGTCGGCGCATTTCTTTCATTTGGCAACTCATTTCTTCCATTGCGCGATCTCTTTCCTTCTCTCGTTGTTGTTGTTCTTGCAATTGTTGCTGGAGTTGTTCTACTCGCTCATCCAATTGATTTTGCCATTCTCCTTCTATACAGGGGTAAGTACTAGACACATCAGGAGTGGGATGTCTCACAACTCGACCAACGCCTCTAATATGACCACGTCTTTGACCCAATACGCGCTCCATACATTCAATCTGGTTAACAGATGATGAATCACCAGACTCTTGGGTGGATTTCTTAAACTCTTCTTGCATCATCTCTTGAATTAAACAATACACAAATTTAGAATCAAAATTTAAGAAAATTCGACAGCATAACTGTTATATAATAGAAAACCAATTGGTACCACATATACAATTTTCAACCAACTTACATTTAACACAACAAACACAAACAATAATAAAGCAATTTCAAACAACCTACATTCATGAAAACATATACAAACAATAATACTTGTCATGTGGAAAGATGTTCAAGGTAAATTCTAATAGGTTTTGGCTCTTTTATTTAAATCATGCAACTAAAGTAGCCTTCAAAATCCAAGAGCTTCAAAGTAGCCTTCAAAATCCAAGAACTTCAAATCATTCTTCAAAAATACCTAAAATCTTTCAAAACCCAATGAAAACAAAAAAAAAAGTTAAAATTGGTAAATAATGAAAGATTATAAAAATATATGAAAACTCACCTTCAAATACAACAATGACGGTGAAATTTGCCCCAAAAACCCAAAGAAGACGAGAGCAGGTCGAGAGCAACAAGAGTTTATTGAATTGGGGCTAAAAAATGCATCTAATTCGACAGACATGGGTAAATATAACCCATTAAGTTGTCCCGATGACTAGTCGTCGGCACATAAAAGTCCAAACGATGGCGTTCTTGTTTCGGTCATTAAAAAACTCGTGCGAAAAAAAAACAACTCATTACCTGTCCCGACGACAGGTCGTGGGGAATAATTTCAGGGGGAAAAAAGCGGGGAACAATGAGCGCGGAATTATCCCGCTAAAATGAAACCTAACTTTTACCGAAGACATGCCGGTGGTAATACTCAAAAAAAAAAAAAAAAAAAAAAAAAAATCAAATTCTTGTGGCGTCGAGGAGTCTTCGGCATAACTCTCTTTTTCCCGACGACAAAAGTCGTCGGTATAGGCCCAGTCGGCATAAACCATAAACCATTATTCTTGTAGTGTTTTAAGCTTTCTCCTCTTGCATACACGAATCTCATTCGTTGGTAAGAACGTTTAATTGCAAGAAACTTTTGGGTAGTAGAAAGTTACGGTAGCAGGTTTCTATGATGAAGTTGTATGCTTGAAGTTTTTGGTTTGCTCAAAAGTTTGCTAAAAAGTTTGATATTTTATGATATTATTATGTTTCTCATGTTGATACATAATTTAGATGTTTGCATGGGTCGGTTTAGGTCGTTTTTGGGTTTTTTAACACGTTTGCGTTCGGTTGTTTCGACTTTTATCTTTTTAAACCCCCTTTAGGTTCGGTTTTGTTTTTTCTACTTAAGCCTAAAATTATGCTTATAAAAAAAACAAATTGTATTTGTACTAAAAAATATTTAAAGTACAACACTACTTAATATTTATAAATATATACAAAAATATTTAAATTTAGTAAAAATTATACTTGTTTTTGGTAACCTAAGCCTAAAAAATAATAAAATATACGATTTTTATATGTATTTTGATATCAATAACCAATAAAATAAAAATAGATAGTTTATAAATTATTGAAATTTTTGAAAG
The DNA here is from genome assembly GCA_009363875.1 of Mikania micrantha. NCBI lineage: Eukaryota > Viridiplantae > Streptophyta > Magnoliopsida > Asterales > Asteraceae > Mikania > Mikania micrantha. Next base: position 50,984,260 of record CM018684.1, read on the forward strand.
GTAATACACACACACATACATATGCATATATTCGGTTTTTTGGTTTTTCTTTTAGGTAAATCCAAACCCAAACTTTCGGTTTTTAGAAAACTTATACCAAACCTGTGGGTTTATATTTGGGTTTAGTTATTTCGGTTTGGATTTTTCAAGTTTTGAATTTTGGGTCGGTTTTTTTGGTTTTATACACACCCCTAGCTGATACATATCAAGCCATCATTATGTATGCTAGCTTTCTATTCCTAATATGCTAAAAATACTATGCATTTCTTCTGTGTTTATTTCTAGTATTTTTATGTTTGATTTTGAAATCAGAGGTCTCTTTAAGACAGTCATTAATTCTACACAAATAGACGTAATGTTTTTTTTATATCTCATCATTCTTAAACCGAACAAATAACTTTGTTATAAGTAAGATCTACTAACTATAAGATCGTGCGGTGTGTCAAGTGAACGGGGCGTCGGTGGGGCTGGGTTGGGCGTGGAACACCGGCCCCTTGGGGCGTGAATGACTTGGGCGTGGCTACAGCCACGCTTCTCTCGATCATTTGAGCATTTAATTTTTGGACCGATTGGAGAGCAACGGCTACATTTGCCAAATAAAAAAAATTTGTTTTTTCCGGTATAAACCATTCATTCAAACACAAATTTTCACACTAAAAAAAATACTTCTATTTTCTATACAAAAAAAAACTTTTCAATGGATCCCAACCAAACACCAAACCAATACTACAACCCGAGCACCCCAACTAACCGAAACCCAAACACCTCACCTCCGAATTGGTTCTTCAACCGTTCACCTATGAATCCTTTTTTGTTATCGCCCGCATTTTGAATCGAGTCCACAACAAGGGTTCTACACCTTTGCTGTATATGGTTCAAGTCAACAAGCACACGGGTTTGCTCAACTATCACAAGATGAATTTGTACCCGAAACTCAACCATCTACCGATGCCGGTCCAAGCACTCAACCAACACAAAAGCATAAAAACAAAAAAATAACAAGTTGGAGATATGGTATTCGTTGTGGTAGCTCCAAGCCGTCCCGAAAAATGGACACCAGAGGAGGAGTTTGCACTTTCGAAAGTTTGGGTCGATGTGTCAGAAGGACCAATTGTTGGTAATTACTTTCGTTTTATTATTTTAAATATTGTTAATTATTTGTTTAAAATTGTTAATATTTTTTATTTATATATTGTTTATAGGTCGTAACCAAAAAGGACCGGACTTCTGGAATAAAGTTAGAACTCATTTTTTCTAAGCTATGGGTCGTGGGGAGTATCGTACAAAAGATATGATATCTAGCAAATGAAGGGACATTAACCGAAAAATTTAAGGGTTTAACAGGATTTATTCCCAAAATCTATTAACAAGATAAAAGATGAAATTCTTATTTTCGTAAAATAAAACTAGGCAAATAAAAAAAAGTTCTTCTTTTCGTTATATATAATGAAAATTTAGAAAACTCGCCGAAGCGGCCAAAGCGACGCAATGATCGAGAATGAAGCGGCCGATCAATTTAGACAAGAGTTTAACACCGCCTTCACACTTAAGCGGAGTTGGGAGATTATGAGGAAATGTCCTAATTGGGTTAGAACCCGACTGTTTAGGGCTCGACTTCAAAGCGATCAAAAACATCGTCTACCGATAGTGTGACACCCCGCAATTTCCATGTCAGACATTATTTTAATTAAATGTTTATTTAATTAGCATTTGCATACGTGGCACTAGAATTAGTTTAATTTAGTGTGACACGTGGCATGACAGTACAAACACAGTCACACAACAGGATAATTCGAGGAATTATCGAAAAACCGCACACACGTGTCAGAAGTCACGAACGTTGGTGAACGTCACAACAGTTAGGCACAAGAACACTTCACGGGTCAATTATGACTAATAATTGACAATTAGAGTTCAAACGATGCTAAAACGACGCGTTACAGTCGAGAAACGAGCGAAAACGAACTCAAACTATGAAATTGGGCCTATTGGGCTCATCTAGACGCCCAGGCGCTACGCCCGGAACCAACTCCTGCTGCCTGGCGATGCGCACGAGAAGGAAAAGGGGAGCCGGATGAGGGTTATCCGCGCGCTACGCCCAATGTCGGTGCACCACGTCAGGCGATGCGTCTGAGAGCCCAGAATTGCAGAAATCTTAAAAGGACCAACCAGAAGCTTGATGTAACCAACCCACTCATTACTCTCGAAAATACAATCTACAACTCGGCTGAACACACTTCCCAGACATCATTACAGCCCCTAGAAGCCACTGTTGAGCATCTTGAAGCTCAAGATTGAAGGAGAGAAGCTAGGAACTCACAAGGAACTTGAAGAAGAAGACTTGGAGAGCTTGAACACCACCCTCACCTTCTTACCTCTGCAAAATCTTGCTGTCCAGAGAGTTTTTAGAGCTGCTACAACAATATCTAGGTGTTACAAGAGCTTGAGAGGTAGTTCTAATGCCCAATATGCACACACAACACACACAAACTCACATGCAAGGCTCAAAGCTTGCATGCAAGATCTTATTCTACACATGCACGACTTTTGGATCTGGGTTTGATGTTATTTCTACTGATTTTGATTATCTATGATGATTTAAGATGATCTATGATGAGTTTTATTGATGAAAGGGTGATTTGGGTTCATAAACCTATGTGATGTACATGAATACCTACATGCATGCACGATCTATGGTTCTTTGAATGATTTTGGGTATTGATAAGTGATATTTGATTAGGTATCAATGCATGATATGGTTTGGTATGCTTAAAATGGTCATAAATAGCTTAATTGACATAGTTACTATTTTTAGTAACTTTTAAACTACAAGAATTGCTAAATGATGTTTTATGGACATGCATGCAACTTTGAATGATGATTTATGATATGTTATAATGATATTAGGCATAACAATGGATTAGAAATGTTTAGGATGATCATTTGAAGATTATTGGTCATAGTTACTATTTATAGTAACTTTATTTTGTGAAAACTTGGTAGATATTGATATTAGATAAAATGTGTTGTCAAAATGAGGTGTAATTGTTAATAATGAGATTATTAGCATATAATGGGCAATAAATTGATTTAAAAGGATGCTAGAATGAAAAGTTGCCATTTTAGGAAACTTTATTATATGAAAACTTGATATGGAAATGCAATACATGATTTGAACATGCTAAATGACTTAACACGATGTAATAGGATTATTGTGAATTAAGTTAGATGATTCTTGATGTTAATCATGCTAGATATGGAAACTTTCCTTTTTAGGAAACTTTGGTAACTGAAAACAAGTTATGTGTTTATTTACTCGCAAATGACAACGTGATATGTGTTAACATGATCACGTAGGACTAACAAGCATGCTAGAATCATTAAAACGATATGTGTTATGGAACTTGCTAAACATGGAAACTTACTATAAATAATAAGTTGTCCATGAACGCGATTTGCGCGTTTTGCACACAAGGAGCACAATCACGAATGTTACACGAGTCACAACCGACACACGGTTCACCAACGTGTCGTTGACTTGACATGGTCAAACACGGTCAAGCACGTTCAATGTGGACCGACACGGACAAACATAACAATCGAGGGTTGTTGAGCACAAACACGAGCACGAACACGAACAAGGTCACTTACACGAACTCATGAAAGCTATACGATATAGGTAACCGGTGACCGACACGTTCACGTAGCAGGAGCTTATGCTATCTTTCTCCGATCATTTCTAAGGTGAGTTTACGACCCCTCTTTAACTCTTTTACAAACTTTTTAAATAGGGGGAGAATACTTGTTAAATCGAGTCAAACATTATACTTGTACAAACATTTTGTGTATGCTGGTTTATTAGATAAACATAAGTGTTGTAATCGTAACAACCCTCACAAAGTCTTACCGTTAATGTACAAACAACGAGGTGAGTTTGAATAGATATGTTTGGGTGTGACGAACCCCACGTGGCACAATATTGACTGGAGGTCGGGACACGTGAAATCTCGACCTATCTTGCCATGTTATTACGAGACATGGCGAAGGCAAAGACAAGCAAGTCTAGTTCGGTGGTGACACGCTGACACTTGGAGCCTAGGGCTCGGGACAAACATTTTAATAAACAGCATGACACATGATTTCTGACTATTATCTATGTATATCAAAACATGTGAACTCACCAACTATGTGTTGTCACTTTCTTTTTAAACATGTGTTCTCAGGTAACTTGCTGGTTAGCTGCACAAGGACATAAATGCACCTAAGGAATTGAGCACAGGATTAACATGCATTTCATCACATGACATTTTGAACAAACAATTTTAATTTATGTTATGTATTAAAACAAAGTAGTGTCTGACTATTTATTTCCACTGCATTCTAAACTATTTACTTTTCCGCTGCACAATCATTGTATTTCCACTGCAAACTATTACGCTTAACTTTTATGTCAAACATTGTATTTTGAGAATGCATATAGAGTTGTTATATATGACCATGAGCTGTGATTCTGGCCACGTCACACCCATGTGGATTGACTCTACACTTGGAAATTTGGGGGTGTGACAAATAGACCCGCCTCGTCGGATGCTCGAGTTCAAATAAATCTCAACGACCTCGATGAAGAAGAAGAAGAAGACAAGCTAGAGGATTTGACCCGTCCGATTAGAGATTGCGCCAAGGCCGACCGAGCAAGGGCGAGACTGGCCTATTCATCTCAACCGATCCCGAATTATACCCAAGGAATGGATAACTTATCTCAAAAAATTGGTGACTTTAACGAATTAATTAAAACGGGAACGTCAACGGTTGGTAGAGCTACAACTTCTATTCACCAACACCGACCACTTAACTGGGATCGACCGTTAGATTGCCGAACGGGAGACGGAAAAAATTCGAAATAAATGTAAAGATAATTAGCTATTTTATTTTATTAATTTGTGATGTTTATTTATAATTTTATGTAATTTTTTAATTTATGATTGATTATATCTAGTTATTTTAATTTAAAAAAATAAAATTACACAAAATGACATCATCACCAACCAAAGGGCATTTCCACCACAAGTGGTTGAGTGGGTGGTTGTGATGGATGCATACGTGCGCCTAGGTGGAATGGTTCCAACCATGGGGCATACCCGATGGTCTAATTGTTGTTAACTATAATTGTTGTTATCATGTTACCAGAGCTAAAATGCCAAATGCTAAATAATTAAGGTGATCTTCATATATAATAGACACTACAAGAAATATAAAGCAACTCTCTAGTCAAGCTCAAATCTATGAACTAGAGCAAACTTTCTTATTAAAAAATAGGAACGTGGCATTGGTTCACTAGACCTAACAAAGTCAAAATTAGGCCCCTTTAAGACTTAGTTATTGTCGGTTTTTGTAAGTATTTGGAAATTTTTAGACATTTGTAGCTTCTTTTCTCTACTTCGTTGTATTTTATTACTTCCTTCATGTTTATTTGACCATCTTGATTCGGCAACAATTAGGTTCAATTTCTCAATATTTCATTATTTCCAGAAGGCCGGTTTAATTTCTGAATAAAACAATCAACGGAATATGGCCTAGATATTACTTTCATGTACGTCTATTTATATATTAAACTTAGTCTAAAAGTTTTATAGAAGGTTCTTATAATAATTTAAGTAAAAAATAAAAATTATTTAACTAATAAGTTTTTTTATTAAAAACACAGTTTAAAAAAGTTTATAAAATATGAAAATTTTCTAAATACCAAACTTTTTAGATACGAATATTTTAAAATTGATATTTTTGAAAATAAAAGTTTTCCAAAATACAAGTTTTCTTATAAAAGAAATATATTTTAAAATAAAATAAACTTTAAACGAGAGTTTTACATAATGGAATTTTTTTAAACAAATGATGATTTTCAGAACAAAATGTTTAAAAAAATTAAATCAAAAAGTTCCAAAAATGCTTGTAAAAAATGCAATAATTTTGCTTCTTTATTTTTAGTATTATTTTTAAATTGAGTTATTTAAAATTATTAATAATTACATAAACAATGCACGAACCATCTCAATCTTCCTTCTGTTTAATTTATTTGACATACATGTTACCCCGAATCTTTCTCGAAGTACTTCATTACTTATCCGATCAAGTTTTGATTGTGTGATCACACATATATACATCTTAACGTCATTATCTCTTGTGCCTTCAACTCTCTCTTCAAGATCTTCTTAATTAATCAACAATCAGTTCCGTAAATCTAAGATAAAAGACTCTCATCATGCACTTCTTCATCGAAAAGCTAAGGGATAAGAGTAACTCTCAATCATCATGAAAGGAACAACGCAATCAGAAGACCAACAAGTCTCTTAATTGCAAGAAATTCTTCGCCATTCTATAGGCAACAACGTAATCGTTTGAAGGGATTGGCTTGCCATCTTGTAGAGAGAAATAGTTTTTTTTTTTTTTTTTCTGTTCTTAGTAACACAACCTACGACAACTTATTGAAACAACAAATGTTGTAAGGAGGGAGATTGTATGTTTGATGTATCGTTGTCATTAGTGCACGTACTAAACTAAGATAAAAGAACCGTTAGTCTCACCTCATGAGGAGGCATTAAGCAATCAGCCTCTAACTTGAAAGTAATTTTGTGGTTCTACGAAGGAGGAAATGAGAGGGTATTGTGAAAGGTTTAGGTAATGTTTGGTATGCATGAATGAATAAGAGAATAGAATTACTTATTACGTTGGAATGAAAAAAACATGTTTGGTAACCACATATAATAGAATGAACCACTACTAGAAAAAATGACTTTCGCTACCATAATTTGTGACGAAATAAAAGGCGTAGCAAAATTGCTACGCATTAGTGACACTTTTCAGTCTAAAAAAACCTAAATTTTGCTTTGAAGTTGCGACAACTTAGTGACGAGAAGTAAAAAATGAAAATTTCGTCACAAATGCGTAGCAAATTAGCGACACATTTGCGACAAAAACGAGATTCAATTTATTAGTTATTTATGTGTCGCAAATGTGTCGTAAAGAATTGTTTTAATAATTTTTTTACCCATATTTAATATAATAACAATAATAAAGATATTAAATCCCCGTGTATTTTTTTAAATCCTATTGCATCGCAAATGTGTTGCAGATTTACGACACATTTTCGACAAAAGTATATCAAATTTAATTAATTATACTATGTGTTGCAAATGTGTCGCAAAACAATATTTTTTATTTTTTTTTCCATATTTGTTCAAGTAACAATAACAACAAATATCATAAACGTGTGTTATAAAAAAAATTCAAATTTTATATTGTAAATTTGCGACACATTTTTGACAAAATGCATTTTAATTACATTAATTAAAATTTGCGTTGCAAATACGTCGCAAACATGATTTTTTTTATTTGTATATTTATCATATAAGAAAAGACCAATGTGTCGCAAATGTGTCAAAAAGAACCTGATAAAATGTATGCGTAGCAAATGTGTAGTAACTATTTAAACTTTGCGTTGCATTCCCTGAAGGAATGAAAAAAAAGTGCAATAGTTAACTAATTACATAAGGAATGCAATTCCTTCTCTTTAAATGATTTTCATTCCTTGGAAAAAGTGTTTTTTTTTTCATTCCTTCAGGGAATGACATGATTCGACCCGTTACCCAACCTAACTCATGACCCAAACCACAACCCTAACCATGACCTGACCCATGACCCAACGGCCATTAACTGAACCATGATCCAATTTATGAAATGAACCATGATCTAACCCATACCCATGGGCGAAGCTTCTTTGGAGCCGGGGGGCGACCACCCCCTCTTTTTCCGTCCGTAATGTTAATTTTTCGGCCGAAATGTTATTTTTAGTTAAAAATAGGGGTTTCGTCCACACTCGCTTCAAAAAATTAGCATTTATTCTGGGTTTCAAAAATTTCCGCCCCCCCTCTCAAGTCGACCAAACTCCGTCACTACCCATACCCCAACTCATGACCCAACCCATGTTTGAACCATGATCTAACATGTGTCTGAACCATGACTTGACTTTCGAACAGAACCATGACGAGGCCCATGTCGTGAATAATAAACTGACTGTCGTGAATAATAAACTGGCCTATTCATGAATTATATTCTATTCGTTGTCTTTTCGTGTCTAACATGAATTAATGGTTTATTTCATTGCAACATAATGACAATAATCTATTTCATTCTCTCATTCATTTCATTCCATCATCTATTTCATTTTTTTTATTCATTATATTACCGCATACCAAACGATCCCTTAGCATCGAAGTAGTTGATATCGGAATAATGACTTACCTGGGATGCTAGCTTCTTCTACTTTTCAGACTAATTGTCATCTTGCATTATGTACTGCATATTTCGTTCTCTTGTAAGTTAGGAAAGTCTTCAATTAAGATTAGCAACACAACGTGATGACATGACTCATTCATTTAAAAGGAAACTTATAATCAGGAAAACTCTTGTCTCAATCTTGAACAATATTTGCTTTAGACGAAATTTCAACTTAAGTTCTATCATATAAAAAGTGAAGTGGCTAACCGTACATCAAGAAAATCATGGATTGTTTTAAAAACAAAAACTTACTTAAATTATGTACTTTTTATACACTATTATAAACAAATACTGAAATACATATAATAATTAAAGGGAAAGAAAGGTCCCATATTTATCATTGATCTTTATACTGTAAAGCATACGACACTGAAAAGTGTTTTGATTCTACGCTAATTAATCAAAACCAATTAACATGTACCCACTTTGGTTTAAATAACTTAACAAACAATAAAACTTTTAATCTAAAATCAAAATTCCTGATAAAATTCGATTTACTCGGCTTAAATATTAATCATTTATTATTATAACTGTCGTATGTTGATCATTAATTAATAAAAAATTTCTTGAATAGACAGTCGACATACCGTTACAATCTTTTCCATTTCTTAGGACTAATTATTAAAGTTAAAATGATGATAAACTAAAAGTGGTTTTAGTTTATTAATAAATAAATTATTATATTTGTAATCAATTTCAACCGAACTGAAAAGAGTCCTTAGAACATAAGTGTTTAAAGTAGTAACAGAAGTAGTCCGAACCATGCTCACTGAATTAAAAAAATATATAATAAATTATTTAAAAATAAAAAATAAATGAAAAACATTCATTTTTGTAAATATTTTTTAAATCATCTATTTTGGTATATATTTTTTTTTCACCAACATCCTTTTAAAAAATGCCCATCTAGTAGGGTAGTCTTACGGCGAAAGTCATCCGTCCCTATATATGCATGTACCTTAGAATTTGCCATGGTCATATATAATTTAAGCACAAATTTTGACTAATATAAGAAATATATATATAAGTAAAGTATTAATTAAAATATATTAATTATTTAGCATATGTAATAAACGAGTTTTTAACATCCTTTTGAATAGAAGTGTTCAAATTCGGATATCCGAAATCTAAAAAAAGGAAAATAATTAAAAAAATACATCCAGATATCCGAAAATCTGAAAAATATCCGAAAAAATATCCGAATATCCGAAAAAATAACTATTTCGGATAGTTCGGATATCTAAACTATCCGAAATTTTTCAAAATTACTATCCGAATCCGAATCCGAATCCGGACTTCCGGATATTTCGGATACGGATTTTCGGATATTTTGATTTCAGATTCGGATACGGATTTTTTTGAACACCCTTACTTTTGAATAAGTTAGTATATATGAAAAAATAAGTCATCTAGTACGATTTTATCCCTCTTAAAGTGTTACCTATATATAGTGATACAACAAATAACACTGTGGCTATCACTACTTCAAAAACAGGTATCTCCTACGGAATTTTGTTACATAAAAATTTTGTCGCAACTTTGCAACCTGATTAGCTACGAATTAGTTATGGTCATATTTCGTTACGATTTTGCTACGGATATTCCGTAGCAAACAAAAACCGTAGCAAAATTGATAAAATAACTACTTAAAAAATAACTTAATAAAATCCGTAGTAAAATCCGAAGCAAAATTGAAAAATTAGGTACGTAAAAAATAATTTGAGAAAATCAGTAGCAAAAATTCGTAGCAAAATTAAGAAAATAAATATAAAAAAACTTAATAATATCCGTGGCAAAATCTATAGCAAATTTGTTACGGAAAAATTTTGTCGTAGCTTTTCTACCAATTAGCTATGAATTAACTATGGTAACATTTCATTGTGATTTAGCTACGGATATCGGTAGCAAAATTCATTTCAAAATTAAAAAAAAAATAATTTAGAAAATTACTAAAATAGTATTGCAAAATTCGTAGCAAAATCAATAAAAAATTGAAATTTTTGTAACATCTTTGCCACGTATTAGCTACTAATTTGCTACGATCATATTCCACTACGATTTAATTATGGATATTTCGTAGGAAACAAAAAGCCTTGGAAAATCTGTAGCAAAATTGATAAAATATACAGGAAGCAAAAACGAAGTTTACTCTAAAATAATATATATTTGTTTGTTTGTTTATGTTATATATATAGATAGGAATAACGTAATGGTACAGCAAGATAAAAAAAGTCATATATTTGATTTTTAAACAAAAAAAATATATATTTTTAAGAGTAACTTCTAATCTAATCTAATCTTATTCATCTATTCTTACAGAATTTGAATATTCTCTAACTACACATACTTTGTCGACAAAACAAATAATTGTGTTTAAGAATGCAAGAATTTACTAAACTGCACATTTCTATGTAGTTGTTTGTTTTATATAGATATATATATTAAAAATTAGAAAAAATATGAATAATAAAGTTATATTTATTTTGAATTTTACTTTAACCTTTTAAATTTATTTTATTTTAATCTTAAAATTTCACGGTAAATTTAGGATTTTTTTTATTATGCATTTTTCTAAGTTTGGCTTTTGTGTTTTTTTATGCTTAATGGTTTATATGTATTATCATTCGAGTTTTTGACTCTTACTTTTACGATAAAATACACTTTTAGATTTTATAGTAGAGTGACGATTGCTTTTACGATGTATTATGTTTTAGGTTTTTATGACATAGTTTTAGTTGTTACAACATGTTTTCACATTTGCATTTTGATATTAGTAATTGTTTCACCATAGTGACAATAAGCGGGTCTACCACCGTAACACGCGGCTGGTAAAATTACTTGTGTTTTAACTAGTGGTCTAACGCCTGATTAATGTCTTCAAAACATTATATAAGAAAAAGCAAAACATTTACAAAAAGTAGCTTTAGTGGCGACAAAAATTGCTATTAATGAGTCGCCACTAAAAAAACGTTGCTAAAGGACAAAAATCGTCGCTATTGTGTCGCCGCTACAGGTGGTCGCCGGTAAAAGGGGTCACCGCTAAAGGGGTCCATCATCGCTAATGATGTCGCTACTAATGATAGGTTCTAAATGACTGGATGGATTATTAGCGGTGATTTGATGTCGCTGCTAAATGTGTAAATGTATTTTAAAGGAGCAGTTTCAAAAATCGCATTTCCTGTTTTTTGTGCCACCTGATATTGCAGAAATTAGAAATGCATTCAAACCATTCAAATATATAATTAAGCATTCGAATCATGTTTACAATACGCATAAAACAAATAATACATAGTTTTGTCTACTTTAAAACATAGAAGGTGGAGTACATAAACCAACTAATTGTAATGATTCGTATCCTTCATTCGTCTCCTTCATCCGGATCATCTTCGTCATTTGCATTTGGTTTCTTCTTTTGTGAAGCAAAGAATTGTGAGAGTTGGTCCATAAACCTCGGATCTTGAAACAAACTATTAATTTGATCCTGTAAAATAAATTATAAATTAAGTTAATATGAATGTTAGTGTAAAACTATATCAAATAAATCAACATGTAACAAAGTTTGCTAAAACTTACCAAATAATCATACCAAAATAAAATTATCTAAGATTTGTGTAAATTGGTTAAAACATGATAACGTTATCTAAGACTTGTATAAATAGGTCAAAGCATAATAGACTAATCTAACACTTTACCAAATGTTCAAAACATACCAAAGTTATCTCAAACTTGTATAAATGATATATGTACGTTATAACCTCAACCATCAGATTTGCAATACTTTCAAGGGCTAGATGGTAAATAAACAGGATCCACGTTTGGGTCGCCGCTATTGAGCATTTTTCTTGTAGTGACATTGTGACGTGTTACAAAGAAACGCTAATTAATGTCCTTCATGTCTGATATATGTTGATATTTACGTCGTTAAGTATGTAAGAAGGAGATTAAAATTTAAAAAAAAAAATTTGTTAAATAAAATATAAAAAACAGGAAAGAAAATAAATTTTAAAATAACAAATATGAAAGGGGAGGGCCGGGAGCCGGGAGGCCTTCTTACGAATGGCACATGAACAAGATTCACCGACTTCTCGTGTGAATAGCGTTAGAATCATTGGGATTATAACTTCAAACGATAACTTTGAGCCGGGAACTCTTTCGGAGCAGCTTCTCTATCCCAATTGGGATAGGGGTAAGGTTTGTATCTATCCTTCTCCCCCAGACCCTACTGGAAAGTGGGAATATACTGGGTAAGGTTGTTGTTGTAATTTTAGTTTTAAACTAATTCAAATTAAATTGCATTTTGTTCATTAGTCGTTGGGAACGCAAGTAATAAATGTTAAAAACTCCAAATTTTTGTTGGTAAATATCTTTGATTTTTTTTTTTTTTTTGACAATGCATAAAATTTACATGCAGTAACATAAGTATTTTGAGTTTTTGAATTTATTTAGTTTTCTACGTAAAGAACTTGGTAATATTTATCCAAATCAAGAATGCAAAAATCAAATATGTTTAGTTTTTAAATATATTATATCTAAGAATGCATGAATTAAATAGACTACATTTCTATAGTTGTTTTTAATAATTGTTTTTGATTATTACTTGTAAACTAATCAAAACTAAATTACTTTTTAATTCTCGTGAGCTTCTCACGTAGATAAATTTGTGAAATTCTTCTAAAATTATTGAAGATTAGTCGAGCTTTTGCCAAAATAATATTTAGGAAACATTATTTACCAATATTTTCTTTCTTTAAAACTATCTACTAAAGTATTGTATTTGATTTGTTTTTTAATTTCAATAATTAGTTTTTAAGATACACTATTTGGCATCCAATTAGTTTTTCCTTAAACACTAGTTTGATAAAAACCTTATTTTTATTATATTTTCAAATTGCAATTGTTGATATATAATGTTTTCTTATTAATGAACTTATTTTGAAATATCATATAAAAATAATAACACATATTAATGTTTGACATTTTTTAATACAAAATGAAATAAAAAAGAAGGAAAAACAAGTATGAATAAGAAGAAAAAAAAACTGTTACTTTTTAAACTGAATAACATAATTTGGTATTTGAAAATTTTCAATTATATTAAATTTCATGTATTAAAATTAAAAATCTTTTTCCTAATATTTGTTTCAATATTAAATACAACATAAAAATAAGTAACAGTTAGGGTGTAAATGAATCAAGTTATATATTTATTATATAAAAAATATATATATTATGTTATATATGAAAAGTGTAATAAAAAAAGTAATTATACAACCTTATAAGTAACAGTTAGTAAATACTTAGAATTTTTTTTACACTTGTATGTATTTGATGTTGAGATGGACATCAACTTTATCTGATTTAATATTTATATTCATGGCTTATATTTGATATTGAAACTAGTATTAGGTTAAATTTTCAAAATTTAATTTAGTAAGAAAATATATATATATAACTAATAGACATACAGTTCGCAATTTGGAAACGTGAAATGACGTATTATTTTATTCATATAAAAATGTAACAGTTATAGTCTTATTTATATCTTGTTTTTCATTCTTTGGATTTGGTTTGTTTATTTAATTATATGTATAATTTTTTTTAATAAATTCATTAAGATGAAACACAACTAATACCTTTCGTTCGTAATTTGAAAAAATAACAAAAAAAAAAGTTTTTTTTTAACAAACTAGTGTTTGATGAAAAATTATTTACCAAAATAATGTTTATTAAAAGCTATACTAAAATAAAAAAAAAAAATGAAATCAAAAATGCAAATTTAGTAAATAATTTTGAAGAAACACTATTTTTTGTTAAATAGATTTCCTCAAATATAGTATAAAACTCAAGATTAGTCGTTGGGGACACAATTATTAAATGTTAATATACCAGATTTTTGCTGGTAAATTATATTTTAATTTTAATTTTCTAGTTTGACGCGTGTGTAAAGAACCAGGTAATATTTATATAAATCATTTTTTTTTCAATTTATAAACTCTAAATTAATTTATTAAGTTTCTATTTTTATATATAAATTACACAAACTTCAGATAAAAAAAAAGTTAATATTCATTTAAAATTCCTATTTTTTTTATTTGTGCGGGCATTTGCTTTTGAATGTTATTTTCTCTGTTAAGCCGGTCATCTCACATTACAGCTAATTTCCACTTTTATTATTACTTTTATTATTAATATAATTCAACTTTTATATTATTATTTTCATTAGAATTATTATTGCTATTATTTAAAAAAAAAAAACTAAAAAAAAAAAACGTTTGACTAAAGTACTAAACCGTGTCCAGACTCCTTACTTGAAACCCAATCAATTCCCTGTCTCTACCATCATAAATATCACCAAATCACACCCTCCCTAAAATCTAACCACCGCCACCGTCAGCGCCACCGCCACCGCCACCGCCGGCGGCCATAATGAAACCACCGCTCCTCCTCCTTCTCATACTCTCCTCCGCCGTCGCATCCACCGCACAACAATTCAAAGAAGCTCCCAAATTCTACAACGCCGCCGAATGTCCCCCCACCGACACCGCCGTCCACGTGGCGATGACCCTCGACGCCACCTACCTCCGGGGATCAATGGCCGCCGTTCTTTCCATCGTCCAACACTCATCTTGCCCGCAAAACATCATCTTCCACTTCATCACATCCTCCTCCTCAAACGCGTCACTTCTACGCGCCACCATCTCCGCCTCCTTCCCTTACCTAAATTTCCAAATCTACCCATTCAGTGACTCCTCCGTTGCCGGACTTATCTCCACCTCCATTCGCTCCGCCCTCGACTGCCCCCTTAACTACGCCCGCAGGTATTAAATGTAAAAAATATATATAACATGTTTATTGCATAAATATATTTTAAAATAATTATTTTGAATAAAATAGCAAAGCTATTTCATAAAAAAAATTTTTGAAATAAGCCTTATGATATAATTATTTATTTACTAAATAAAAGAAAAGATTATTATTGTTATAATAAGAGGGAAGAATCAAAATATAGATTTTATAAAATTCGGGAATAAATTATTAAATGTTCTATATTGTTTGTTAATATTTTACTTTTAGTTCTATGTTTTATAAATTGCTCATATGGTTTCAAGCTTTTCACATTTTAACATATATGGTTCTTATATGGGGATAATTTGATTAATTATATGAGGGTAATTTGATGATTTAAGGATTATATATGTTACAAATGTGTAAAATTTAGGACGATATGAGTATTTTATGAAACATATGAGACCAATAGTGAAATAATAGCAAATAGGCCTGTAAACGAACCGAACAGTTCATGAACAGTTCGTGAACTGTTCGGTAAGAAGTTCGTTTATGTTCGTTTATTTAATAAATGAACGAACACGAACACGAAATTTGTGTTCGTTTAATTAAATGAACGAACATGAACACACCTTGTGTTCGTTTATTTATGTTCATGAACAGTTCGGTTATGTTCGTTTATTTACGTTCGTTTATTTGTGTTCGTTAGTGTTCGTTTATGTTCGTTAACTATGTAATGCTAGCTTTTGTTTGGTTAACTGACTAATTTACGAGTGATATGTATGTACATTTTAAAGACTTGTCGTTTATGCTTGTTCAATTGTGTTCGTTTATGTTTGTTCAATAGTGTTTAAATTCGTTTATGACTGTTCAATGGTGTTAAAAAATGCCCATTTATGTTTGTTCGTTTATTTTAGTTCGTTTGTGTTCATTTATGTTCATGAACATGTTCATTTAACTTGTTAATGAACGAACACAAACGAACACGAACATATTCATTTTCTTAATAAACGAACACGAACACAAAATTCATGTTCGTTAAGGTGTTCGTGTTCGTGTTCGTGTTCGGTTAAGTGTAAATGAACGAACACGAACATGCCTGTGTTCGTGTTCGTTCGGTTCGTTTACAGGCCTAATAGCAAATCATTAGAGGGGACTGAAAAATTAAATTTAAAATTATTATGTTTATTATTATTAGTTTTATTTATTAAAAATTAATGATTTGATTAATTGGCTAAGGTTAATTTCATGTCCTAATTATATTATTAATTTGCAAACCAGCTACCTCGCCGGAATTCTCCCACCCGACGTCGGAAAAGTCGTCTACCTTGACTCCGATCTAATCCTGGTCGACGACATTGCAAACCTGGCCGCCACACCCATCGGAAACGACGCCGTCCTGGCCGCACCGGAGTATTGCAACGCCAACTTCACGTTCTACTTCACACCAACTTTCTGGTCAAACCCATCGTTATCTTTAACCTTTTCTGACCGGAAAGCTTGTTACTTCAACACCGGCGTGATGGTGATCGACTTGAACAAGTGGCGTGATGGTGATTACACAACAAAGATAGAAGAATGGATGGAGTTGCAGAAACGAATGAGGATATACGAGCTGGGTTCGTTGCCGCCGTTTTTGCTTGTTTTCGCCGGAAAAATAGCTCCGGTGGATCACAGATGGAACCAGCATGGGCTCGGAGGTGATAACTTCCGGGGACTTTGCCGGGATTTGCATCCCGGACCGGTGAGTCTGTTGCATTGGAGTGGGAAAGGGAAGCCGTGGGTGAGACTTGATGCTGAAAGACCGTGTCCTCTGGATGCTCTTTGGGCGCCATATGATCTTTTGAAACCGCCATTTTTGTTTGATTCTTGAAGAATTGAAGGTTTTGCAGAGTGGTGGTGATGATGATGATGATCAAGAAGATGATGATGAACTGGAATACATGAATCATTTTCTTTTTTATTTTTAATTTTATTTTAAATTTTGATAACTGTACATTTGTTTAAATACTTATAAAATAGAAGTAGGAATTCATCATTTTATTGTATTTAAATGAGATAAAGTCCAAAACTACAAGTGATGTAATAAAAGATGCCCCTTTCCTTCGTTCTTCTACATGTTTAATGGAAGTTAATCTTTTAAATATTCTATAAAATTTAAATATTTTTATCATCATATTCCATCTCAAGAAACATAAAATAAGAAAGGTATTTTTTTCGTCTTTGGTATGAAAAGCATGGAATATTATCAATTTTGTAAACTGAAAGATTAAATGAAGTAAAATACTGCTATTAAATAATAATAATAATAATAATAATAATAATAATAATAATAATAACAACAACAAAAACAACAATGTTGTAAATGATTCGAACAAACACGAATGAGCTTTTGTTCATTTTTGTTCGTTTATTATTGAACATTGTCAAGAACGATTACCGATCAAAAATGTTTATTCATGTTCATTTATTATGCATCAAACATGCTTATTATCAAGCATATATTAATGAGAAATAAAAATCAATATTTTTTTGTCTCAAACATTAGAGAGATCAACTAAATAATTATAAAGTTAAACATATAATACAAAAGTCACAAGTTGAAAAATGATAATCTTAATTATAGTATTCATTAAAATGTCTCAAGTGTCTAAATTTTAGATGATTAACTTTTTAACAAAAACAAACTTCATATCACTAGGAACTATATACATGTTTAGGCAATAAATAATTTTTTTAAATTTAGATATATAAAATACATTTAAATAATAAAAAAATAAACAAGCATACATACATCGAATGTTCATGAATACAAGTGAAAGAACAACACATATATTCATGCTCATTCGTTTAATTTGAGTAAGACAAATTTCGCGACGAACTATGCATTTATCGTTCGGTTCATTTAGAATGTTAACACAAGTAAATGAAGCGGGAAATGTCAGTTGAAGACAACCATTAATACCATTTGTGACAACTATCTATTTATCAACTTTCTTTGTGTGTGTAACCTAGTTAACCTTGATTTTAAGATGTTTCAGGTGGAAATACTAGCTAGGCTTGTCATACGAACCATATAAGAGCTTGGACCTAGTTAATTTATTTAGATAGTTAGTTTATTTTTATGAAATTATAGTGATGCAATTGGATTGATTATGGATGTTTGTTTGAATTTTAAATTAATGTGATGTTTTTAATATTTACAATTTAGTACCATGTGCTTTTGAGTAATATATTTTTGTAACATCCCGATGATTTCGCTATCGAAACGGGTGTTGCAAATATCATTGATTTAAGAATTAGAATATGATCATAAGTTGAATGATTTAGGTTTACTAACAAAATTAAATGAGAACAAGATTGCAATAGACAAGAATGATAATAGAATTAAGACTAAACGAGAACAAGATTAAGATTTACTTGGATGTTATAAGATTGTTCTTGGAACCTTAGCTTGGTCGAAATCTTCTAGAACAAAAGGGAGATTTATTATTATTTTGAGATGTGAATAAATTATCCGGATGAGAAATCTTATCTATAGATTTACATTTAGGGTTTTGGGATGTAAAAAAAAAAAACAAATGCATGTGGGCTTTTTGATTGCATGTTGCGGCCAAGTTTTTCAGGAGGATTAGTGTTTTGTGTTTTGATTAAATATGGTAACTATTTAGGATTTATAACTTGTAATATAATTACCAAACTTTGTCAATTGAATTTATTTTGCAAATATTAAAAGTTTGATGTGCATTTTTGAACATATTAAAGCATATTTCACTATTGCTTTATGTATTTCATGATTATTTAGGCATATAGGTTCATTTTTGCACGATTTAGTGTTTTGAACATGGTGTTTGAGCTAATTGCACTAAATTACTTTCACGTGGTAATGTTATGTGAATTGTCTTGCACATAGCATGCTGAAGTATAGCAAACCAAGGTAACATGTATTGAACTTGAAATCACATTGTTAAATTTTAATATTGACATAAAAACATAGATGTTACAGTTGATGTCAAAAATATTTCACTAGTAGACAATCACAAATAAACTTTATCATTAAAATATCATAATGTAACATTATTGATCATAAAAACATATGATATATACTTATGGCTAGTTCTACTCATAATTAAAATAAATTATCATCTAATAAATGTTTTTAAGAAGTTTAAAAAGTTGATTTTATGAGAAACTAATAAATCATTTTTAAAAGAGTTTAAAAGCATGCTTTAAAAAATTATAAAGAAAATATTTTTGTATTGTTTAATTTTTTTTTTTGCTTTATAAAAAAGTAATTGGATTTTTTTGTTATAACTCATGTATAATAGTTAGAAAATACTAATAATATCATTAATAATATTTTTTGGACAAAATTATAAATTTTAGGTTGTTAAAAAGTTTTTCTTTCATTCTTTATTAGTCAGGGTGAAAGGCTCCGAATATGTAAGTCTTATCATCTAGGTTAAACATCAAAAATAACCATAAATATTGTTCCATAGCAACATAAAAAATAGGTATAAAACATCAAACAATGACGAAAATAAGATCAACATTATAGTTCATACAATTTCTCTATGTCCATAGGATTGCCATTCCAAGAATGGGATAATCTTTGTAGTCTTCCACAAGTCGTTCTACTATGGTCACATATTTCTTAACCTTACATGCATACTAAAATAATTCATGCAACTTGTGTCACTGAGGCAACATGCTTATGCCGACATAAGACTTCCTTTATTTTACGTCTACTACAAGTACTAGATATATATTTAAAGCATATCACACTTGCTAGGTATACAACTTGGGAGAATTGCAACCTTCGATGAGTTGGCAAAAAGAGGATGTCATAGAGGTTCAAGGATGTGTGTATTTTGTGGGGATTTTGAGGAGTCGGCCGAACACATGTTTTCCTCCTGCTTTGTGGCTTCCCTTCTATGGCAAGGCATTTCATCGTGGTGTAAAATCGCTCCGATTTTTGCTTTTTCCATTAAAGATCTGCTTGAGGCGCACTGGTTTATTCATGGGGGTAGGCTGAAGAAGGAAATAATCCATGCTATATTGTTGACAGCCATTTGGTGTTTATGGAAGGAAAGGAATGACATTGTTTTCAATCGCAAAAGGAGCCCAAGTCACGCGATACTTGGGGAGGTGCAAGCCCTTAGTTTTTTTTGGATCAAGAATAGGGCGAAATGGGGTCTCTCTCTTGGGAGGATTGGAAACTTTTTTCCTTTTGATTTGTTTTGTTTGTTTCTTGGTGTCTGTTTTGGTGTTTGTCGAGTCTTAGCTTCTTGCTTGCTCGTTTGGTGTTTTTTAATAAATTGCAGTTCAAAAAAAAAAAAAAAAAAAAAAAAAAAAAAAAAAAAAAAAAAAAAGGTATACATCCCAATCCAACCACAAGGGTTAGATATATCTACATCTTAGGTTGACAGCAAGTGTCAGTTAGACAACCACACATAACATGGGTGACATGCATACATATCAAGCATGTCAAAGAATGCCGTACATGTACAATAACATCATAACGTCACATTTAAAAAGTGGCACAAGAACTGATATGCATTATGAAATAATTTATTCAAAAACTAGGTTTACACTACTATGCATATCAACCCGAAAAATATATAAAAAAATTTGAAAGATGGCTCATATAACTCACCTAATTGTTTAGAATGATAACACTTAATTACTTGTTATAGATAATGTCATTGTGAAACTGCAGCTGGCCTACACCGAACACTGACCTAACTTGCTTCACAACCTCGACCTATGTCGTGTGTGCCAAACTTCCTTTAAAAATTTTAACCATAAAGATTCACGAACAACTTTATGTAAGCATGTTTAAGTCGCTGAACTAACACCCATGAGGTCTAAATTAACATCATGTAATACTCCCCATCCATTTTTTGAATTATATGTTACATGTTTTGAATTATATGTCTGTCACGATATATGCACAAAGGACACTTGGTATGTCTATCACGAAGGTTATTCAATGACCTGAAAGTGACTTATGTGATTGTCACATAGTTGTTGCATTTACTTGTTGTTGGGTAAGTATGGAGACTAGTGACGGTACAAGCATGTTGTTTAACCTGAATAGTAGTTGCATGTTGAATGAAAGGAATGTTATATATAGTTATGTTTAGATGCTTGTTGTGTCTATATGAATGGAAGAAATGCTATGAATCCTTATGTGTAGATACTAGTTGTGTCCATGTGAACTTATGTGAATGAAAAGAATGTTTATTAAATGTGTTATTCTTATTTTATAAATAATAATTATGCATTAATTTCTAAACCTACCTTAGAACTTAACGTGTAAACTAACTTTTTTAGCATGTATGTTAGATTAAGCAGGTAATGGAGAGAATAGAGACTTCGTGACAAGGCTAAAGACTACTCGGACTCTAGAGTCCAAACTGCCGATTATGAAAGACGTATTATGTTTTATTTATGTGTGAAGAATTGTCTTGTTGAATGATAAGCATGTGATGTATGACTATGAAGGATTTCCCTACCAAGGACGAAGCTTCTTTTTCTTTTTCTTTCTTTCTTTTTTTTTTGGGGACCATCCTCCCTCTTTTATCGTACTCATCGCTTCAAAAAATTAACACATTTTCAAAGTGTTCAAGCTCCGTCACTGTCCACTACAATATTATGTTAAGTTTTTAGTTTATGAATTTTATTATGATGTATGAAACCAACTGAGAGGTCTCTATTTTGGGTCCTTTCATGCTCCCAAACTCTCCCATTGATTGAATGCTCGAAAACTCACCCGAATCACATAACCATATTATCTCCTTGGAGTAAAGTTATCGTCCTGTCCTTGTTAGAACAACCATGAATCACCATCATAGCCCATACTTGGCCACCCAAGCACCCGCACACTGCAGCCCATGGCTACTGTTTTAGACCTAGTAAAAAGATTTAACTTGTAACCCACCAAACCACATTAAACCATTCAGAAGTGGCCCTCACATACCCTACGGTTTAGCCCTTTTCTCAGTGGTTTATGATCCTATATTGACACTTGAACTCGGGCATAAAAATATGTGATAAGTATATGTTAAGGGATGACTGCTAACACAATTTCCAAAACACTTTTTGGAGCCAACACAAATGGACACCAATTAAGAGGGTTTGATTATGGTTGAAGTTGTTTCTCGTCTTGGTTGTCGTCGCACAAGAAGAAAGGAGTTTAGGTTGTTGCTCTAGTGGAATGAAGAGTAGAGATTGTTGTTCGTATATTGGAAGAAAAAGATTGCCTCATATTATAAATGTAATGAAAACGATAAGCTGCATGAAACATATGAAGTGAATCCAAAGAACATGTTGATTGAGTTTACATAAGTGAGTTATGAATAGGGGTGTTCAAAAATCCGAAAACCAAATCGTATCTAAAACCCGAAAAAATCGATCTGAATTAAAGATTCGGATATTCGGATATATTCGGATCGGATCGGATCGGATATACAAAATCTTGTTTATTCGGATCGGATATCCGAATTCAATCCGAATAAACATTGTTTATTCGGGTTATTCGGGTTGTTCAAATTATTCGGATGAAAAAAATACGTTTATTCAGGTTATTCGGATAGATTCGGATCGGATTGACAAATTTCGAATTCGGATTGGGTCGGGTTTCAGGTATGGTCTTAAAATTTTTAAAGCCGAATAACTCGTTATCCGACTCGATGAACACCTCTAGTTATGAAGCATTGATACAAGGAATTAATTTAAATTTTACATTTAGCCCACTGTAGTTTATACTTTTATTTTTAAAACCCGTTTTACTTTGCTCAACTATTTTTAATATTTACAAACTTTAACGAGTTCATACTTTATCAGATACTAGTCTCGTTTATATTAGTTTGAGCGTAATTATATTACTCTACAAATGGTTATATAATTTTTGGGCAAAAACAATTCTAGAAATTTCGAGCATTTGCCAAACGAATATAAAATTTCAGGTGTTAAAAATGAGCATTTTAAAAATTTTCTAAAAAATTTAATAGAAAATGTAGTTACTTAATTAACGTAACATAACAATTTGTTTAAATAAAAATAAAATCAAAGTTTTTAACAACAAAAATAAGAAACCTGCAATTTATAAAACTAAAAATACGTTTTCTATATGTATAAAGAATTTAAAAGCTTTTGTACATTATACGGTACCTGAATTGTACCAAAAAACTTTCTAAAACTTTCATAGAAATAATGATCAAATGGACCACTATTACAAGAAAAAGTAACAAAGCTCGTCAATGGCATGTGCCTAAGATTGGCTTGCAAATAGACCAAAAATCAACTCTGTTTGAAATAATGTATCCATTTGAATTTATTTTAGATATAAAGTTGGAGTTCACCAAACTTACGATATCATAAATATATATATAGGGGGGTGTTCAAATGAGAACTTTTTAAAGTTGAGAACTAAAAGAACCAATTTTAACCACAAATTTAGAAGGGTATAAAAGTAACTTCCACTATTTTAAAAGGAAATTACTTTTATACCCCTTAAAATATGTGGTACAAAATTAGTTCTTATGGTTCTTTGATATTTAATGGTTCTTAATAGAATAAGTCCCTATATATATATATATATATATATATATATATAGGGCAAGGTATAAAAAATAACCCTCTTTTTTTGCTACAACTACATAACCCATTTAAACCAATCATAAACTTACACATAAGCATTACATTAAAATATTAAAAAGGGCATCATAGTCATTTTACCCCTTATAAGTTTTCCCCCCTCTTTTTTAAACATTAATAACTTTTTTATAATATATTATTTTTTAAAAAAAATTGCACCATTATATTCGACTCATTTTTCTCTTTAATTCCGTTATAGTCTCGACTAATTTTTTTTACTTTTTTTAAATGCCCTATATTTACATCATTGTAACAAGGTTAAATATAACAAATTTATTTGAAATTTTTTAAAAAATGATAAATTACAGTGATATAATTTACATTGACGTAATTTATCGTGATGTAATTTACATTGACGTAAAATTCGGTTTCGGTTTTTTTCGGTGAATTTGGTTTAAATTACAGTGATGTAATTTACATTGACAACAAATTAGTTTAAATACTTTTTGAACAATGATAAATTACATCACTATAATTATCATTGTGAGAGAAAAAAATCAAAATAATGTGTTCTATTACATCACTGTAATTTATCATTGTAATTATCATTGACGTAAAATTATGTTTCGGTTTTTTTCGGTGAATTTGGTTTAAATTACAGTGATGTAATTTACATTGACAACAAATTAGTTTAAATTTTTTTCAAACAATAATAAATTATATCACTATAATTATCATTGCGAGAGAAAAAAATCAAAATAATGTGTTCTATTTACATCACTGTAATTTATCATTATAATTATCATTGTTAGAGAAAAAAAATAAAATAATTTGTAACGTCACCGTAAATTATGTCATTGTAAATTACTTCATTTTGTGTTACATTACTTCATTTTTTGTTACATTACTGTAATTTACCATTGTTAGAAAAAATTTCTAATTAATTTGATATCTTTAAGCTCGTTACAATGATGTAAATACATGACATCAAAAAAAAAAAACTAGTCGAAACTATAACAAAATTAAAAAGAAAAATGAGACGAGTATAATGGTTCAATTTTAAAAAAAAATAATATAGTATAAAAAAGTTATGAATGTTTAAAAAAATGGGGTAAACTTTACTTAAATAACAAATGTCTTAAATGCCCTTTATATTAAAAAAAGAAAAAAAAGGAATCTGACACGTGTCACCATCCTATACACTTACATTTTTAAAGTAACCATTGGATGATGGTTAATGGGTTGTAACAAAAGATGAGGGTTATCAAAAATTCCATGCCCTATATATATATATAATATATATATATATATATATATATAGGAATTTATTTATTTAAACTAAGTTTTCTAATATATACACACACAATAAAAAACTTATGATTATAAATATTTCTTTTGGTTTTCTACTAATATTATAGTTAGGGATTATTTTACTGAAATATAATCAACCGTTATAGCTACCTTAATTACGTCATTGGAATTGTTTTTTGTCTCGATTAGTTCATTGAACTTATTAATGTTCTAATCTGTGTAAATAACCTAAATAACATGTTCTAATCGATTAGGAAACTTGCGTTATGTAGTGGCGACGATCCATTTTCAAATCGTTAAATGCAACACCTTGTTTTCTTTCTAGTATTTGTTATATATCGTGATAGATATATTAAAATGTCATAATTATTTTTAAATCTTAAGTAGTGATGAAGTTACACATACGCATAAAAACAAGAAGTGCTATACATGTGTAATAATGTTATTAGTAAAACAAAGATTTCGATTGATGTTGATAAAGCTATGTGAGTTAACACAATAAAAAAACGATTTAACAATGGATCGTCCCCTATATATATGAGAACGTTTAATTAACAAATAATATTAGTTAAAACTAAAAAATCATTTATAGTCACATGTTTAAAGAGATAAAAGTAACTTCTCTTTACATTAAAAAAACTTGCGCGCTTTTATACCTCTTAAATTATATGATTATAAATGTTTTTGTTTTAGTTTTTTTAATTGTTTCTACACATTTAAATATGACCTCTCTCTCTCTCTCTATATATATATATATATATATACATGTAGGAAAAGATCAAATAAAAAGTCTATTTTGCCTAAAAAGACTAAAAATGATTTTTAAAATCTCGAAAACCGACCTAAACGAACTCCGATTGAACTCATTTTGATGGCGTTGGAATCGTCTTATCGAACCCTACAATATTAGCTTTTAAGTTTTAGCTTTAATAACAACTTTTAAAGTTTAGATTTTATGGCTTGGTTTTTGGCTTTTTAGGTTTTATCTTTAGGTTTATAGTTTGTTTTTAAATTTTTGGTTTTAGTAATTGGGTTTATTGTTTACAATTTAATGTTTGTGTTTTAGGGTTCAACAAGCCAGTTCTAATGATGCAAAAATGAATTCAATTAGAGTTTGTTTGGGTCGGTTTTCGTTTTTTTTGATAATCCTTCTTAGCCTTATTATACAAAATATACATTTTATGAGAACCTTCCCCTATATATATATATAGACACGCGCGCGCACGCATACACACACACACTCACTATCTATCTATTCTAATAAACAAAAATGTTCATTTGTCACTTGTCACATTCTAAAGTCATAATGTCACTTGTCAATTTTTTATGCACTCATTTAATTATATCTTATTAAATACATTATATTATCTCTCCTATTAAATAAATTATATTATCTATCTTATTAAATAATTATAATAATAATAACTTTTTTTTTTTTGAACGGCATTTGATCTTAATGTGTGAACCGCTGATTTTCAGGCCACGTCACCAAGATCTAGTTACCATGACCTCCGTTAAGACTCCACCACCACCCCAGGAGGAAACCGCACCGGAAAACCCCCTGACCTCCCAAGGACCCATATTTCGTTTTGGGAGGGATTTGAACCCGTGACCTTAATGATATTATATTTATTTTGCAAATTTAAAAATAGTTTATATATATTTAAATCGAATCATTTTATTATAAAGTATATTTATAAAATTTTATAAAATATATTTTTTCATAAATATCAATTTTTTAAAAAAATAAGAAATATTTCAATTTGTATTTTTTACTAAATAATAGTTTTTCAAAAAAAAATCTTAAAAAACAATTTATTTCAGAAAAATAAAATATAAGCAAAAAAATATGTAAATGATGATAAAAGTTACAGTTTTTTTTTGTCTTCTTTGTTTAACGGTAATTTCGATTTATGTTCTTTAACTTTAATAATTACAAAAATATTACCTTCTCATCTTACTTTAATATAGTTAGTTTTTGATTGAAAACTAACTAATTAGATTTTTAACTTTAGTTAGTTCAAATATCTCACAAATCAAGGATGTTAAAGATATTACTATTGTTATTAAAAAGTTTGATTATTATTTTATTATCTAAAGTAATTATTAATACATAATTTAATCATTTTATATAAGAATATCATCATTTATTATTTTTAAATTTTTATTATTCATTTTTTAATATTTTATATTTAATCTATGTGTTCACACGGGTAATAGACTAGTATTATAATACATATTGAAATAATATAATGGTCATTTGATCAAATTTCTTAAAGTTAGTTATACAAGTTTTATAGCTTAGAATACAACTTACAAAGGTTTAAAAAGCATAAACTGTATATATATATATATATATATATATATATATATATATATATATATATATAGTTTTGTAAAAAGTATAAAAAGTAAAGTGTTATTATAAATAAAAAAATGCTATTAAAATATTAACACAGTGCTATTATAATATTTAACAGTTCTTTGCTAATAATAGCATATTGTTATTTATAATAGCACTTTACTTTTTACACTTTTCACAAAAATCTCATTTTGTATCTAAACATCTCTCTCTCTCTCTCTATATATATATATATATATATATAAACTTTTTAGTTTGTCTCATAATGGTATCTTTAAAAATTAAACCAAGATAGAAGAGTTATAAAAGGAAAAACTCTCTCCAATCAAATGAATCACTTCTTGATATTTTTGTCACATTTGGCATATTTAGCTTTTTAAATTTGCATTTTTAACTTAATAGTTATTTTTAGTTAAATATTAAAATTAAATTAAAATAGTTGTCTTGATAAGTCATAAGCTGACTTAAGCTTTTTATAAGCCAAAATCAGCAATATAAGTGTTTTATGGCCCATAGTATATAGCAAGCACCTTGCTAGTACATATAAAGGCACCTTAATTGTTGGACTAAAAGAACCAATAAGCCAGATCAGAAAAATCTCTAAGTCTCACAGCACTACAACAACTGAAGAAGAACACAAAAGCTGATGTGAAGAAGTTACAAGATCTGAAGATATATACAACAGCTGATGTGTAAGTCATCAGGAGTTGTAGTGTGTAGTTAGTCTTCAGTAGTTTCCTTATTATTTGTAAAAGTCTGATGAGTAGTTTACTCATCAGATGTTTTAGTAATTTTGTCTTCAGTAGTTTTGTTCTTCAGTACTTGTAGAGTTTGTCTTCAGATGTTGAAGACATTCTCAGTAGTTTAGTTTATTTCAGTTGTTTTGTTTTGTCTGTTAGATGTCAACATCATGTGACATCATCAGACGTCACTGTTCTATATATATAGGCAGTTGACATGTTTGTAATAACAACGAAGTTAATGAATTGAAAGAATTATTCCTTTTACAGAAAACCTTCTCTCTCTATAACAAACTTGCGTTACTGTTTGATTGATATTGTTCTTACTTTACTTATGCTAATTCTGTGTTGATTTCCGCTGCTATACTCTACTGATTTATCAATTGAGAACATCTGATCTTACATTAATAGTGTGTGTATGTGTGTGTGTATATTAAAATGTTATCATAAGAGATGAAGACAAACCGACATAATACGGTTCTGAAAACATCGTTAACGACTGATTGACGAGTCGAATGGCATTAAAAGAAACTTGTAAGCCCCGTAATTCCCACACGAATGTCACGTGTTTAAAAACAACATCAGATTTAGGTCCCAGAAAAATCCACATACATGTTTGGTTTACAAAACATGTTTACCACTTAAGACTTTCAAAAACTTACAGTTTAAGGTTTTCAAAACATATGAAAACATTACATACACCCCAATATGTAATTTACACCAAAGTATATGTTTTACAAACGATAGTTCGATCCTTTCCTTCCGATCTCGAGCTCGCACCACCCATTTGTATCTATTTAAAACCTGAAAACACACCCAACAATCAAGTGTTAGTTCATAAGAACTAAGTGAGTTCACCCCATTGACCCCCCCGAATAAACCCGGTCAATCACACGAAATTTCAGACAATTTTCAGTGTCCAGCGCACTGGTTGGGCGCACTGTAGGCGCACTACAGAACCTTTCGGCGCACTGATATCTGATGGGCGCACTGCTGGGCGCACTGGGCGCCCAGACCTGTGTCTGCGCAGTTTTTCGCCCATTTTAACACCCGAAATCATTTCTGACTTTTTCCTTAACCCCAAATGCATTCCATAACACCATATGGACATATTAATCAAGTACCAAACCTTCTTTGGTGACTTAATTAAACATAAACATAAAACGATTTACTAACGAGTCATTCCACCCAAACCCGTTAAAACTTCATTTTTCACCCAAGCCCATTGGAACTTCCTTTCACTCCAAGGATTCCCAATTTACAACAATTACAATATATACAACATTTGAAATGTATATCCATAAACACTTTAAAACACAATTAAAGTGTTAAACTCTACGACCATCAATATTTAAATTATGATTCGCACCACTTCCTTGAGACTTCCTTTTTCACCTAGGATTCTCAAGGTAAGCAATCACACCACTTGTGATTTACTTAAACACCATAGATTCACCATGGGAAGATCACACCACTTGTGATTCAACCCAACTCCAAATTCACACCACTAGTGAATTGTTTGACTATTTTCATTCAAACTCCAAATATGATGTTCACACCTCTTGTGAATCATTCTTATTCACCCACACCACATGTAAACATACTACATAACAATAACTAAGCAAATATAACACCTATTGCATGTTATTGTCAAACATCGGGTATCAACACACCAATTATACACCAATTTAATCACCAACACCCAATTTCATACATACACCAATGATTAACCCATTTAATCACCAAACACCCAAATTTATACATACACCAATTATACCCCAATTTAATCACCAAACACCCTTACTAGTTGTTTCACTAACAAGTAAACTACCCATTGTGACTAATTCCACTAACAAGTCAATCACCCATTTTGACTAATTTCACTAATAGTCAAACACCCATCTTTTACTAATTTCACCAATTATTACCAAACACTTAATGACACCATATTATGTTACGTAATTATAACATAATATTCACAATAACATTCACACCAATTAGTAATCATTTAAGTCAAACACTCCAATTACTAATTTCACTATCCAAACTCCAAATTACGGATTTAACCCATCCTACTCACACCCCCATAAGAGACCCACGAATTTCACCACCAAAAGTAACAAAATTACTTACATAGATGTAGTATGAAGCAAGGAGAACTCAATTCCTTAGTTTCATTAACGATCATACCAAGAATCAAGCTCCAATTTGGTCGATCTCCCTCGGCTCTTCTCTTCCTTTTGTCGCCAGACACACATAAACACACACATGAAATGTGTATTTTGACTAAGTCAAAGATTTATTCCCCTTTCTTAATAACTTTGCTCATTTGGCAATTTTAGTCCCTCAAACTTGATATTTAGTTAATTAATTCAACCAACCTAATTAGGTTAGTTACTAGTTAACTCTAACACCCCAAATTTTATTAAAACACGCACCAATTAAAATATAACGATAATTATTCAACAATTATATTATATTCTAAAATTTCCCGAAATGGGTCGTTACAAATTCTCCCCACCTTGTAAAGGTTTCGTCCCCGAAACCTCGTCACACCTCAATTAAAAAAATAAAATAAAATTTTCCGCATTTCATCCTCGAATTCCCACGTTACTTCTGAACCCCACCGATTGTTTCATTGCACCATCACCTGATTAATCGTCTTATTTCACAATTGCTTGACTTTTCTATCTAAGATAGTCACTAGTTTCTCCCAGATCAATTTATCATTGATCTCCAATTTCTTCAATGGCATGTAACCGATTCATCTGCCAAGCATTTTCACAAATAAGACACATGGAATATATTGTAAATTCCACTCTATATCTCCGGTAGCTCTAAGCGATAAGCAACCATGCCAATCCGAGCTATAACTATAATGCTCAACAAAGCGTGAGCTTAATTTCCCTCGCTTACAAGAACAATTCGCATCCTTCCATGGAGAACTTCCAACAAACGAAGTCTCATACTTGGAATTTGATTGTTCTTCTACGCACCTACACATACAATTTCTGAAGGTCTAGCACCGCCTTCAAATGAATTCAGATTACATCAATCCATTCATATATTATTTTAACCACTACTTACCTACATGTTCTTGTTATCCACCCTCTCCCCAACTCCTGAAATATACTATCTTCTCCGTATATTATTTCTTACAGAATCATTCCACACCTGGAATGATAACCGTTCTTTAACAAGAACTCCTCCAAGGGTAGATAGTCATCACAACTACCCCCAATCACCAACTATGCACACCCGTAACATATCCTCACAGGCCTAAATGGTTCTTTATCTTTGACCATCAGTGTGAAGATGATACGTCATGCTCCACAACAGTTTCGTGTTCCTTCTTAACAGATTAGAATTCATGGGTACACAAGAAATGAACGCTTTTAGTCAACCTGCCCACGATGACCAAATAATACCAGATAGCACCATTAAGCATTGATAAGGTTCACACCACATGTGAATCCTCATCAAATCACCTTTCTTGTTAATCATCTAAACACGTTAATAACACATTTTTCACCAAATCCTCACCTTAAGAAATCACACTACTTGTGATTACCAACATTAATCCACTCTCCATAAGTTAACATCTTAACAGTCAAGTCTAGATATGGTTATTGGTTCATTTGCACCCAGAATCCTCTTACTTATAATTACCACAAACAACTCTGCTACTTAGATATTACACGCCCTTGTACATTATCTAATAGCACACAAATGTTATAGAGGTTCACACCGCTTGTGAATTATCTACATCAATTTACACCACACAATAACCATAATTTATGTTTGAATCTAGTTTACAAACTACCAGATTCATTTCTCCCAACCATGAACTCCTAAATAATGTCCATAATCTTATGGATCATCCCCAAGCATTTTCATATCTTTTAAAATATTAAAATCAACCACCTGTAATGTCAACACACGTATACAGGTCATTTCTACCTCCTTACATTCAAATATTACAACACATACACATCTATATATAATCATAGATGTTCACACTACTTGTGAATCATTCCTGAAATAATAGTTTCAACATGTAGGTTTGATTTCAAGATTTATCTCCAAATCTATCTATCGACCCATATCAATTTAACACACCAGACTACAAACACGTATTATTTACAACATATATCAAACAAACACACCAATTAATACAATCGCATGTTTGTAGTCATCACTCCCCAGTTACGACACTCTTGCCAAAACTTTTGACATTGCATAACGACACTATGTGTCAACACCATTAACATCAAAAAGAAAACATTCCCTTTTAATCAATTTCAACCAAGGATAATCCACATATCCTAATACACCTATCTTTCATTATTTACACCAAACAACATATGACTCGTATTTTCAACAAGTCATCACACATCTATGATCTTACACGATAAATTCAATGTCACTCACCAGTGATCTTACATGATATTCCACACGAATGTGGATTTTCCCCCAATGCCACACACCCGTGGACTTACATGAATTCCCACACGAATGTGGGTTCACTCAATGCCACACACCTGTGGTCTTACATGTATTTCCACACGAATGTGGATTCACCCAATGCCACACACCTGTGGTCTTATATGTAATTCCACACAATCTGTAAATTCACCCCAATGCCACACACCAGTGGACTTACATGTAATTCCACACATCTGTGGATTCACCCCAATTCTAGTGTCAATTATCAATTAACATGCAATGACACTATTTCAAGTTATGCATACAACACATCACAATCATCCATTTCTACAACACATACAATTCTATACCATGATTGAGTAGATTCTGTTAAAGTCATGATCATGCAACAAGAGTAACGTTATACTGGCCAGGCATAACAATACAATCATCCCATGTTCATTTCCATAACTTCATCATCCCACATCCTGATTTAGAAC
Source organism: Mikania micrantha (assembly GCA_009363875.1). Classification (NCBI taxonomy): domain Eukaryota; kingdom Viridiplantae; phylum Streptophyta; class Magnoliopsida; order Asterales; family Asteraceae; genus Mikania; species Mikania micrantha. The sequence goes on from CM018684.1 coordinate 51,017,319, forward strand.
TTTGGTTAACACCAAATCAACATAAAGAACACAATTGTATCCACACAATTAGTCATTCATAATCAATACAGGTAATAGATACACTAACTTCAAACACCGGCTTCGAGATCGGATCCTGGATCGAACATTCCTCCACATATCAAGAGCACAAAAGCTTGAGTTCAAGTGTTCATGACACACTTGAATCCCTCAAACCATTGGCTCTGATACCAACTTGTAAGCCCCGTAATTCCCACACGAATGTCACGTGTTTAAAAACAACATCAGATTTAGGTCCCAGAAAAATCCACATACATGTTTGGTTTACAAAACATGTTTACCACTTAAGACTTTCAAAAACTTACAGTTTAAAGTTTTCAAAACATATGAAAACATTACATACACCCCAATATGTAATTTACACCAAAGTATATGTTTTACAAACGATAGTTCGATCATTTCCTTCCGATCTCGAGCTCGCACCACCCATTTGTATCTATTTAAAACCTGAAAACACACCCAACAATCAAGTGTTAGTTCATAAGAACTAAGTGAGTTCACCCCATTGACCCCCCCGAATAAACCCAGTCAATCACACGAAATTTCAGACAATTTTCAGTGTCCAGCGCACTGTAGGCGCACTACAGAACCTTTGGGCGCACTGATATCTGATGGGCGCACTGTGGGCGCACTGGGCGCCCAGACCTGTGTCTGCGCAGCTTTTCGCCCATTTTAACACCCGAAATCATTTCCGACTTTTTCCTTAACCCCAAATGCATTCCATAACACCATATGGACATATTAATCAAGTACCAAACCTTCTTTGGTGACTTAATTAAACATAAACATAAAACGATTTACTAACGAGTCATTCCACCCAAACCCGTTAAAACTTCATTTTTCACCCAAGCCCATTGGAACTTCCTTTCACTCCAAGGATTCCCAATTTACAACAATTACAATATATACAACATTTGAAATGTATATTCATAAACACTTTAAAACACAATTAAAGTGTTAAACTCTACGACCATCAATATTTAAATTATGATTCGCACCACTTCCTTGAGACTTCCTTTTTCACCAAGGATTCTCAAGGTAAGCAATCACACCACTTGTGATTTACTTAAACACCATAGATTCACCATGGGAAGATCACACCACTTGTGATTCAACCCAACTCCAAATTCACACCACTAGTGAATTGTTTGACTATTTTCATTCAAACTCCAAATATGATGTTCACACCTCTTGTGAATCATTCTTATTTACCCACACCACATGTAAACATACTACATAACAATAACTAAGCAAATATAACACCTATTGCATGTTATTGTCAAACATCGAGTATCAACACACCAATTATACACCAATTTAATCACCAACACCCAATTTCATACATACACCAATGATTAACCCATTTAATCACCAAACACCCAAATTTATACACACACCAATTATACCCCAATTTAATCACCAAACACCCTTACTAGTTGGTTTCACTAACAAGTAAACTACCCACTGTGACTAATTCCACTAACAAGTCAATCACCCATTTTGACTAATTTCACTAATAGTCAAACACCCATATTTTACTAATTTCACCAATTATTACCAAACACTTAATGACACCATATTATGTTACGTAATTATAACATAATATTCACAATGACATTCACACCAATTAGTAATCATTTAAGTCAAACACTCCAATTGCCATTATATATGATCTTAGGTATATATACTACCTTAACAATGCATATTCCTCCTACATTGTCAAGTTAATCACCATTTCATCCTAACAATGCATATTCCACATACATTGTCAAGTTAAACACCACATCATCCCAACAATGCATATTCCACATACATTGTCAAGTTAGACGTCAACTCTTCTCAACAATGCACATTTCACATACATTGTCAAGTTGCACATCAATTCATCTCAACAATGCATATTCCACATACATTGTCAAGTTACACACCAAATAATCCCAACAATGCATATTCAACATACATTGTCAAGCTACACACCAAATAATCCCAACAATGTATATTCTACATACACAATAACGAACTACCATGTTTTTAACACCAAAATCAAAACTCCATAATTCATCCAAGCAATGCAGTTTCTACCTACATTAGCTTTTATGACTTTAACACCTAGCATTCACCAAATACTACAAGACATAAATCAAGTAGTCAACATTATACACCCACACACCAACACAAATATGACTTATGGTTGCATATTTAGTGAGTAGGTGACTCACCTTAGCCCGTAGGATCACCACCAAAGTTAACTTGTTCTTGTCCGGGCCTTTGACTTGTTCCTTGACTTTCATCACCATTACCTAGTTGTATTACACACATACAACTACATTCAATACACATAACACATATTCACATTTCATCTTAACCCCTTTTTGACCCGTTTTTACCAAATTTTAGTATATGGTAACGATTATGCACCAATTCACCATTTCATTCATAGTTTACACCCAAATCATCCATTAATGATAAAAATTTCACCTTTTATGATTATAAACACCTAATTCACCTCATCCATACTTTTAAACCTACTTTTAGGTAAAAATCAACTTGTTGACATTTCATCAAACAACTTGTGTGCAAGAAATTCACTTGCATATTTTCAACCACTTCAAAACTCCTTAAAATCCCATTTATGATTCTAATCATTCCAAGTTCAAAAATCAACTCAATTCACCAATTTTATACAATTCAAATGTTACAAATCATCATATCATCATTTAGTTATGATCAAACAACCAATTTGAGACTCTTAGTTCATTTTTCTCATGAACCATGAAAACTCTATCTTAATCAAACTACACCAAACTCCATGAAATGATCTAAAAGTTATTCTAAGATGATATTTGTAACATCTATGCCGGAATCGTTACCGGAACAGTAATCTGTACAGTAACTTGTACAGTAACCCAAGTACAAACTAGGAGAAATAATTAGAGGCTAATAACATTCGATGTTAAACATAAACAATTACACGATGTTTCTGAAATTCTGATTTAAATCTTATGGTTTAAACAGTCAGAAACACATCAGAAAATCATGAACAGATGCATACATGTTTGATTTTGTATTATTAGGTTTAAAAGTATGTGAGGATAAACAGAACAAAACAATAACAGTTGTTGTTACGGAAAGCTAGACTGACGAACTATTCGTATAGGTGACGATCTGTACGAATAGATCTGATAGTTTAACGATCTGAAACGATGATTAAAAGTAGAAAACAAAATCAGAAAGTGAAAGGTACGATCGTGTTCGTACAGTTAGCGCTCTGTACGAAGACGCGCGTAAGCGACATTTTCTGACGAAACGAAACAAAGACGATTCGAACGATAATAAATATAAGGAAATAAAATATTTCCTGTTTTACAATTTTGAAACTCATCATAAATAAATTAAAACGAAACTATTTTTAATTTAAGTCGCGTAAAAGCAAAATACGAAACGTGTAAAAATAACGAATTACGACAAATAATTCAAGGAAAATTTAATAATTAGTATTTATTTAGGAATTACAACCTTTAAAATAAGTTAAATAAAGTCTTTTTATTTAACTTGCGTGAAAACGCGCTTTACGATCCGGAAACGCAACGAAAATGTGAACCGAGCAACCGAAACGAACCCGAATACCCTCGGGGTATTTAAACACCAAATGGTGGCTTTTATTTCATTTCTCATGAACTCTCTCTCTCTCTAAAACTCTCACCCGTCACTTTCTCTCTCTAGAATAACCAATTTTCAATCCTCCATAACTCACTCGTTTCTTAACGGATTTGGGTGTTCTTGGCGCCCACGCGAAGCTCTCGACTCCCTCTATACGGAAGTACAACCGATCTAAAAATTTATTTAGCAAATCTCGAGGTATGAAGCTTTGAAAATCACAAAAAAATTAGGGTTTTTCATGGATTTCTTTGTTGTTCGAACACCACCATTAAAACCCGGCCACAGGTCATCACCATCGAAACCACTCCTTCCCGAGATCTTATCTATGGGTAATGACATCATGGGAAAGGTCAGATCGATGGAATAGCCTCCATTATGGTGAAAGACGTTTACAGGTTCGTGGGACTTCAACAAGGGACGAGCGAACCTTTTTGGTTGGAGGAAGACGACCGAACCCTTGGTTCACTGGCCGAACCTTATGGCACACACACACGCGAGATGAACCCACATGGAGTTGGCCGAACCATTCACTAGCCAAACCCTTGTTAAAGAGCCGAACCTGGACATGTTCCACCTACCACCGACGAACCTTTGTGACATGGGCGAACCTCCCATGCACGAACCATGCATGAAGGAGGCGAACCCCCAGCGAACCTGCAGGTCACGAGCCATCGCCATCAGCCGAACCCTAAGGACAAGGCCGACGAACCTTCTGATGTGAGCTACACTCCACGAACCTTCTACTTGGCGAACCGGACTAACATGGCCGAACCTTTGCTACTAGGTTCGCTGTAACCGTGGAGACCGAACCTTATTTGCAGACATGTACCCATTTCGTTTATATTTCACAATTAGATTATCCCATTATGTCGGCCCAAAAGTTAGGCAACCGACCCAGATCATCGGCCCACATTATTTTGTACTTGGCCCAATACACAATTAGTCGGCCCACTTTTATTGCATGCGGCCCAATTCAATTTCGGACAAACAGTTGGGCCAATCATCGGCCCAATAGCAAGACAATTCGGCCCAACTCATATTCGGTTGAACACTAGCCCAAATCGCTTGGCCCATTAGGACAAACTCTTATTCGGCCCACTTGGTTAAGAATTCACCTAACACCCTAACACAATTTATAAGAACTACGTGAGACTCTTTATAAGCTAATAAACACTCAAGCATACTCACAAGGATTCATGGAATACAAACAATAAGCATAACATTTTAAAGATCGTGAATTTGCAAGAACAAAGGAGGGCCGAATAATGACCGAGACTTACGAGTGTTAGCCAACTTTAGGGCTAACACATACACACACTCAATTACATAAAACATATACTTACAAGATACAAACAATGGGAAATCAATACAGGATCTTGAACACGACAACGAATACTACAACGAGCGCGTGCATTCTAGTTAAGATAAGTCAACCACTTCAAACACAAAGTGAGTTCATTTGTCCCTTTTCAAACCTTTTATTTTACTTCGGGACTGAGAAGCATGTTAAACATTTTCATAAACCATTGAAATGTTATTTAATGCTTTAAACACAAACATGATACTTATGTTGAAGCTTATGCTTGGAACCTTTTATACATTGAGAAACAATGGACTTGAAACTTATACTTTAAACTTGTGGCTTGAAATCATATGATGGATGCTTATGAGACTTGTATGCATGATATTGAAATGCTTGGGTGGGAAAACAAAGACTAAGGCTATGGTGTAAATAGCAAATGCTATTTACTTTATACTTATTTACATTTTACAAACACTTTGTGATCAAACTGGAAACTAGTATACTTGAGAAGCTATAGACTTGATACTTATACTTTAAACAAGAAGTTTAAACTAAATACTTGAGGCTTACAACATAGATTTGAAGCTTAGACCTTATGCTAAACGCTTATGATATAAACTTGATACTTAAACTTGGAGCTAAATACTTATGTTATAAACTATGTGCTTAAACTATACGATTGAGGTTTAACTTATAAACTCTATGTTTAACTGTATACAAAATCTTAAGGCTTTGAAAATGCTTAAACTAAACACTAAGGCTTTATACAATTATTTTGGAAAGTTAATGTTCTACACCTTTAGTAAAGTATTAAATTACTTTACACTTATAACGATTTGCTTAAACTTAACTTGAAACATATATGCTTAGAAATACTTATATACGTGAGATGCTTGAAATACTTGGATGCTTAATACACTTGAAATACTTGAGAACATGTGAATACTTGTTATACTTAGAATACTTGAAACACGTGAATGCTTGATACATTTGGGATACTTGAATACTTGAATGCATGATATACTTGGGATACATGAACACTTGGAATGCTTGATACATTTGGATGCTTGAACCCTTGAATGCTTGAAACATGAGATACTTAAACAAAAGGCTGATTGACCGCCGCATGTTGACCCGTGTGTCAACCCCTACTAGTCATCAGTGAAATAATGTGAATGCTTTAGACTTGTATGCATAAATTTTTGGACATTGTAAGACAGACTGTTGGCCGCCGCGTGTTGACCTGTGTATCAACCCCTACTAGTCATCAGTGTTCTTCTTTGTCAAAGTCATGTAAGACAGACTGATTGGCGGCCGCCGCGTGTTGACCTGTGTGTCAACCCCTACTAGTCATTGAGTGTTCTTCTTGATTCATCCATGGTTATGACAAGTGACTAGCATGATTGAGTTCTTCTAGTTGACTTTGTGTTAACTTGAAGGTTTCTCTATCAAAACATGTCACAAGTCATAAATAGGATCATTATGGATGGATGCTGAACTCCTTAGGGTTTTCAGCTGTCCATAATGGTGCCTATTAAACTTGAGACTTATTCGTTGTGGAATCAATAGTGTGGAGTGAAACGCTTAATTATCATTAACAACAATATGTTAAGCAGCCCGGTATGTGGTGGGACGGTGGCTGGGGCTTGTCCCCTACATATGCCCTATATATAAGCATACTTGGTTGGATAGCATAGGTGGTTGTTAGTGAGGTTAAGGTTGTCATTTCGGGGGAAACAAAGTAAACATTGGCAGGGAAACAAACGTTAAGAATCATATGTCATGAGATCAGAGTAGTGGGATGAAATGCTTAATTATCATTAACAACAATATGTTAAGCAGCCCGGTATGTGGTGGGACGGTGGCTGGGGCTTGTCCCCTACATATGCCCTATATATAAGCATACTTGGTTGAATAGCATAGGTGGTTGTTAGTGAGGTTAAGGTTTTCATCCAGGGAATCAAGGTAAACAATTACAGGGTAATCTAATTCAAAGAATCAAACATTTGAAATCAAACATTTGGAATCAAACATTTGGAATCAAACATTTGGAATCAAACATTTTGGGGAATCAAACAGGTAGGATGAGACACTTAGTTATCATCAGGAACAATATATCATATGGTTCGGTATGTGGTGGGACGGTGGCTGGGGCTTGTCCCCTACATATGCCCTATATATAAGCATACTGAATCAGATGATATAGGTGGTTAATGGTGAGGTTAAGGTTGTCATCCAAAGGATTTTACAACTATTTTTACATAAAAACTACATGAACTCACCAACCATTGTGTTGACTTTGTTTTATTACATGCTTTCTCAGGTGACGCACAGGATTAAGCTGAGATTCAGGATTGCATACTAGGATGACCAGACATAGATCCTAGTTGACTTTTGAAGAAGCACATCTTTTGAGATCAATACGAATCTCTTTTTGATATCTTGTACAAATACAAGATAGATACATTTGATTCTTTTGAATAGGTTTACCTAGATTCGTAATTTAACTTTGTAATCATAGTTAATGATTTATTGTGCTTAATTATTCTTAACATTGATGCTATGTAAACAATCTGATCATCACGATTATCATTCACGATATCGCGCTCCGAGAACCTTCCGGCCGACGGGGACTTCGATCCAACCCCGCCGGCTCGGGGTGTGACAATATTTATGTTGATTAACGACATATAACACTATCCAAACTCCAAATTTCGGATTTAACCCATCCTACTCATACCCCCATAAGAGACCCACGAATTTCACCACCAAATGTAACAAAATTACTTACCTAGATGTAGTATGAAGCAAGGAGAACTCAATTCCTTAGTTTCATTAACGATCAGACCAAGAATCAAGCTCCAATTTGGTCGATCTCCCTTGGCTCTTCTCTTCCTTTTGTCGCCAGACACACACAAACATACACATGAAATGTGTATTTTGACTAAGTCAAAGTTTTATTCCCCTTTCTTAATAACTTTGCTCATTTGGCAATTTTAGTCCCTCAAACTTGATATTTAGTTAATTAATTCAACCAACCTAATTAGGTTAGTTACTAGTTAACTCTAACACCCCAAATTTTATTAAAACACCCACCAATTAAAATATAACGATAATTATTCAACAATTATATTATATTCTAAAATTTCCCGAAATGGGTCGTTACAAAACTCGTATTCCATCAGAAGAGATTAAATACCCTTATAAGAAACTCTTAGCATCTGTTAGTTTCGTGTTTCAAAAAATTAAGCCGTTTTGTTTGTATCTTACTTAGCTTGATGGTACTCGGTTCTTAAGTCTAACTTGGATAAAATGCGTTGTAAATTAAGAATTTTATCAATTGTAAGGATCAGTAGGTAGTCAATGCAAAAGTCAAAAGTGCCATCCTTTTATCAAACTGGTACTCACTTTAGTGACCGTCTGACCGAGTGATAGAGACTTACTCAATATAGTTAATTTAAAATAATAACAATAATAATAACAATAAAAATAATAACAACAGTAGTAAAAGTGAATTAGCGATATTGTCATTGTGCTTTGCTAGTAATTCACTTTTGGTTCTTAAGTTTCATAAATTACTCATATGATCCTAAACTTTAAACATTTGTAATGCATACAATCCTTAAGTCACCAAATAACTCTCATATTGTTGACCAAATTACCTTACTTAAAGATAATTATATGTTAGAAATATTTAAAGTTTAAGGCCATATCAGTCATTTATGAAACTGAGGAAACATAAGCAAATTACTAGCAAGACACAACAATTATCTCGACAATTTACTCTAATATTAGTAATAAAAATAAAAATAATGATGAAGATAACTTTCGTCACTGTATTTTCAATTAACTATTTTCTTCCAAATTATTAAATGACGTAATGCAATCTAATATAAATTAGAAATCATGGATGCTTAATTGGAATAAAGCTAACTACCCAATTTTTGAAACTTCTGTCTTAATTCTGGCGGGTCGGGTTATGGGAGGTTCATGGGCTGTGGGGTTCATTGCACGAAGTTTCTTGGAAAATTAGAACGTGTCTTCTACTTCCTTAGAAAAGTCAAAGTATCCACACTAAAAAGTCAAAAATCGATTCGAGAACCTGCACCGTCAATATATAGTCAAACAACCAAGATATTGTAATCTATCGATCCGTTTTTCAACCAATTAATGAGTTTCACACGATAGATTTTTTAATGAAGGATGCCTTCTTGGTATAATTTACGATGTCGGTGCGAAATAATTTTTGCCTTAATTTATCACACTCATTTAATTTCTTTATTTTCAATTATTTGTTACGCTTGAATCATTAATTTTTTTTCATTATTTTATTTTTTATTTAACTTTTTTTGTGTTCTTTTAACCTTTTTAGTGCATTTTAGTAGTTAATCTTTTTTTCTGATTTATTTTGTTTTTTTCTTTTATATACTTTTTGTTCTTTATGAAGAACTTCTATCCTTCTAATTTGCAATTTTTTTAAGATTTAATCCTTAAACTTGATAAATTATTATTTTAACTTTTACCAGGTTTTAGAAGTTGAGGTTTATTTACACACTTAATATAATTTTTTTTGCATTACTTTTGAACTTTTACGTCTTATTTTAAATTTTGTAAAATGTCAACATTTATAAGGTTTTTGGCAATTATAATTTACAAGGTTATCAACCCGTGTATTAAACGGAACACAAATAAAATATTAAATATTTATAATCAATAATTTAGAAATTATAAAACAATATTTTGATAGATAATTAAGTTACGCATTAATAAATAATCTAAATAGTAAAACAACAACAAAATTGGTATTTGATAGGTAAGATATATTTGTAATTTTTAAAGTTTTTTTAAACGACCAACAAACACATAAAATATGTCTAATATGAATTGAATAAATTTAACATGTTATCAACCAATACTTTTATGAAATTTGTATGTTGAAATCATATCAACTGATAGTGAAATAAGAAGATATTTAAGACTACTCTACTACGGTGACGATACTGTCTGTAAGGGAGGCCCGTGCTAGCATTGTGGATTGAAATCGATTCTTTTTAAATTATAACTATTTAAAAATTAAAATTATATTTTAAAATAAGATATAATTGTAGTCTACTTATGATAATTAAATTATAATACATTATTAGAATTAAAAAATATATATTTTTGCATTTAAGTATATAAGTTTATTATTTAAAATTAACATTAAATACGAGAGAGAATTCGTAAAATAAAATTGAAGGAGACATGAATATATGAATGATAAGTGTTAAAATTTATACTACCTAATAAAGTAATAACAAATATATCACTTGTCACTCCCATATTGATTTATCATCATTTTTTGCCCCATGTCCATTTTATATCCATTCATTAATAAATTTTGACACTTGTAACTATTATATTAATCTCTCATTTAATTATATTTTACTAATTATCTCTCCTATTTAAGGTTAATAATTTTAAATAATTAAATTGTATAATTAAATGCAAATATAAAAATAGTTTTATTCTTAATAATTATAAGTAGATTTCAATTATATCTTATTTTAAAAAATAATTTTATAATTTTGAAGTATTTATTATTTACAGTTTTTATATCTTAGTTAATTTCTTATTTCACTAACAACTGATATGATATTCAAAATATAATTTTTCAAAAAGCCATTAGTATATAACAAAATAAATGTAGTCAGTTAATTTTAAACTTTTTTAAGTGTTTATTGGTCGTTTAAAATAACTTTATCAATTATGAAAATAGCATGTTACCTATCAAATATCAATTATGTAGTTAATAAACTTTCGAATTGTTGTTTTAATGCTTAGAATTTGCTAATACATACCTTGATCATCTTATATCAAAATATCGTTTTATAATTTTTAAATTATTTGTTCTAATTGTTTAATGTTTTATATTTATTCCGTGTAATACACGGGGTGATAACCTAGTTTAAAGATAAATGAATATGAGGGTGACAAGTGTCAAAAATTAATGATAAATGAATGTGAGAGTAACAAATGACAATTTTGTTATTATTTTATTAGGTAGTATAGATGTGTTATTTTAAGTTTTCTTTATTGCTGTTTAGAATACTATTTTTTTCTATTTATTATTTTTTTAACTTTTCCCTTTATATTTTCTTTATAAATCTTTTTTATTTCAATATAATCCTTGTCTTTTATTCTCTTTATTTTTGTTTTTTTATCTACAAAACTTCAGTCTCTCTTTAAAAATACTTCTACCTTCAAATTTCAAAACTTTTAGAATTTAATTCTCAAACTTAGTAAAATATTATTTAATCCCATAGGGTTTTTAAAATTTAAAATTTATCTATCACTTATGATCAAAACTTTTATGTTTACTTATAAACTTTTACGTTTTATTTTTAAATGTCATATAAAGTTATTTTAATCTCTTTTAAGTTTTTTGAGTTTAAAGTTATCTCCAAACTTAATATCAAAACTCTTAAATTTCACTTATAAGCACTTAGGTTTCATTTCTAAACATTTAAGAATGTCTCTTTGACCATTTAAGATTTTCGATTTTATTTTTACACACAATTTGACTTTTAAGATTTTTTATTTTGAATTCTATTTTTACACTCAATTTTATTAAACCACAGGAGCTAGATGCCTGGATTGATAAAATATTTTATTTTGGTTTAAAATAGTTAAAACACTAAAATCAGAGGGCCAAAACCGTAATTTACTCAAAAAAATGTAACAAATGTCATATTTTAGACTGTTTTATTTCTCAAACATCAAAAATGTTTAAATCCACAATTCAAATACGAGATAAATATATATTATATTTCGGATAGTTTGGATTTTACAAATATTTTGGATTTGTTTTGAATTAAAAACCTTTTTAATTAATACGTCTATTTTTTTTACTTCATTTAAAAAAAGGAGTTATAGAATGTTTATAATTTGAGTCAAAATTGCAATAAGAAAAACAGTTACTAAAAAGTTCATTCGAAACTGATTTTTGCAAATCAATCATGTTTGTATTGAATATAATTTCACAAATAAAATAATATAAAGAGTTATAAATTGACGTGACACCCTTTATATTCGATTGATCATATTGTTGCTTTAACTTTATTCCTTTACGAGCAAGAGGCACAAAGCATTGCCTTTCCCGCATCCCTCCAACCATTTATTACCGGTAAAATGTTAATTTAATTATATAATACAATTCACTACGAGTAAGAGTAACATATATGAATCCTTAAATAGGTTAAATGATATATATATATACACACACACTCACACATATATACACACATATACATATACATATACATATACATACATAATAGTGTTATTGTACAAAATGTTAGTTTTGTAAAAATAATGAGAAACAATGCGGACCATGGATTATTAAATCTACATTATATTTAAAACTAAATTACCCTCATATTATAATTAAATAATAATGCATTAATGATCAACATATCATTGGTTTATAGCATTTTTACAAAACTCTCTATTTGTATATGATCATGCCTCTATACATACATACATACAATATATTTATGTGTGTGTATTGTGATTTGGCTAAAAAAGCCAAAAACCTTAAAAAGTTTAGGAAGAAATCCTAATCACTTATATTAGAAATAAAGAGTTGTAAAAAAATTAAAATATCGTATATTAAAGTTATGATTGTTTCAAAAAATAAGTAATATAATAAAAAAGTCAAAAAGAAAAGTTAGCATAACTAAAATACTCTTTAATAAACTTTTTATATATAATTGATCTCAACAATTAATAATAGAGGAAAGATAAAATAAGAAAACATTTTTATCTATAGAAAATAAGAACTAATAAAATTTTGATATATTACATGATAATTTAGATATAAAATCTTATTTTTTTATATTATATTTTTACTTTTTTGTATTATATTCTTTTTTGTATGGAATTTTTGTGTTTTTTGTACTGTGTTTTTCTTTTTGTACTATATTTTTATTTTTATTTTTTGTATTGTATTCTTATTTTCATGCATTAGATTTTTTGATTTTTGTACTGGATTTTTTTGTATTTGATTTTGTTTTTGTACTGAATTTTGTTCTTTTGTACTGAATTTTGTTTTTCTGTATTGGATTTTAGTTTTTTTTATTGGATTTTGTTTTTTCTATTTTTGTCATTCTATATGTTAAATTCTTATTGATTCATACTCTTTTTAAGCAAAAATCTCTTCTTAATATATTCAACTCTATTAAATATAAATCTAATGGTCTTAAATCTTTCCTATACTTTTTACATAATTTAAGAAATATAAGAGAGAAGTTGCTTTACCTTCATACTTTTAAATTTATGACTAGAATAGTTATTTTAATTGTTAATTAATACTTGTTTTTAATTTTACATGACTTTATATATATATATATATATATATATATATATATATATATATATATATATATAGGGGAAGGATCAAATGTTAACCCTTCCTTATAGCGTTAACCGCTTAACCCTAGCGTTTTTTGCCCGAATCTTAGTTTTTTTTTTCATGGTTTTTATTATACATAAATAGAGGGGTTTCTTTTTTGTGTTTTTGCTAATTCATCACCGTTGAAAAGTTATAGTAAGTGTAAGTTACTTACACTTACTTACAATCCCTATCTAATGTAAGTAAATGTAAGTAACTTACACTTACTATAACTTCTAAACGGTGATGAAGTAGCAAAAACACAAAAAAGAAACCCCCTCTATTTATGTATAATAAAAACCATGAAAAAAAACTAAGATTCGGGCAAAAAACGCTAGGGTTAAGGGTTAACAATGGAACCTTCCCCTATATATATATATATATATATATATATATATATATATATATATATATATATATATATATATATATATATATAGTGAAAAGATAAATGAAAACCCCTCCTTAGTGTAAAACCATGTAAAAATCATGTAAAAAACGTTTTTTTTTTCTGGATTTTTTTATAGATTTGTTACATTATTTGGCACATTTTTATAAATAAAAATTAAAAAAACACCGCGTAAATATTTTTAAAAAATATTTTATAAACCTATGTAATGTCACACCCCAACATATGGCGTAATACATTGGGGCGTGATTTGTGATTGTTCATAACTCATGGTGCTACTTTGTAAATTTCAATAGTTAATAATCCAATTAAAATTCAACATAACATCCATTCAAACATTCAACATAATCCAGACAACCAAACATAAATCCAACATTACAATTCCAAACAAACCAAAATAAATAACAATGTCTTTTTATTAACTAGGTCCAAACGCCAAAATTTGTCTTCATCCAAGCTACTAACCTGTTACACATTTAAAATAGAGTTTTGATTAACTATTTGCATAGTTGGTGAGAATCTCATACAATTTGATATATGTATAATAGAAATAAGATGCAACAATAGTCTAATAAGAATTGATCTAAATATGTATATGTTCCACAATGTTTGATAATATGATTTTGCAAATTTCACCTTTGCTAATATAATGACAAAAGTCATTAAAGAAAGGTTACTAGCAATACTCATAGTTTTTGGCAATTTCACCTTTAATATTAAACAATGACATAAGTCATGTTAATTAAAGGCTACTAGTACTAATGTATTGTATATGATAATCCAATAATAATAATACATAGATATACAAACAAATAGGTAACACATAACATTCAAATCAAATTCTAACTTGATTTTCATTCAAGCTACTAACCTGTTACACATTTAAAATAGAGTTTTGATTAACTATTTGCATAGGTGGTGAGAATCTCATACAATTTGATATATGTATAATAGAAATAAGATGCAACAATAGTCTAATAAGAATTGATCTAAATATGTATATGTTCCACAATGTTTGATAATATGATTTTGCAAATTTCACCTTTGCTAATATAATGACAAAAGTCATTAAAGAAAGGTTACTAGCAATACTCATAGTTTTTGGCAATTTCACCTTTAATATTAAACAATGACATAAGTCATGTTAATTAAATGCTACTAGTACTAATGTATTGTATATGATAATCCAATAATAATAATACATAGATATACAAACAAATAGGTAACACATAACATTCAAATCAAATTCTAACTTAAACTATAGAATTACATCATATTATTTGTTTATGACTCTAGAATAACATTGTTTGATATGACATGTGCAACAATCCAAAGATTAAAAGAGAGTATAAGAAAACTCACATGTTATTGATATAGAATTTCTGAATATTGCTTGATTGTGTTTAGGAAGGAATGAATCAAAGATCAACCTAGGTATATAGAAAATATAACTTAGGTCCTTCTAAATATATGTTTATGTTTGTCCATGTAATTCTTCTTTGATTTATGTTTAAATTAATAGTTTGAAAAGGTTTTTATACTTTTGTGATAAAATAATTAAAAGTGCTAAAAATAGAATAATGTTCTTTGTAATGGTTTATGAAATAATAATCTACATATCTTGTTAATATGAATTTAAAAAAATAAAAAGGATTTATAAATAGTTATATGTTTAAATGATTTTAGTAATTAACATCTTATAATTATAAATGTATGTTTATTAATAAAATTTTGAAAACTTGTAATTATAATATCATAAAATTAATCCCAGAATTTTAAAAATAATTTTATGTCTTTTTAAATTAATTTTATAAATAATACTTATATTTTTAAAGTTTATTTAAACAATAAAACAGTAAATTAGTTACATAATATTCAAAAAATTATTTAAAAATTTCCAAAATATTTTTATAGCTGAATTATAATTTCTGGAATTTTTTCAGAATTTTTAAAAATGTTTTAGTATTTTATATATATATTTAAACCATTTAAATAATATTTAAATAGACAAATATTATAATTTAATTCTCAAAAATTCCCAAATTTTTAGATAATATTATAAATACTATTTTAGAATTTCTGAAACTTTTCTAGAATTTTTAGAATTGCTTTAGTATTTTATATATATTTAAACCATTTAAATAATATTTAAATAGCAAAATATTATAATTTAATTCTGAAAAATTTCCAAATTTTTATAGAATGTTAGAAACATAATTTTTGAATTTTAGGAATTTTTTAGAATTTTTAGAGTTTATTTGAAAGGTAAAATAAAAATAAAAGAATAAAAAGTTCAATTCAAAAACCCGATTGGGCTTGGATTCGAACACCCGACCCATTAGTTCACAGCACGCGCGTTTTACCACCAGACTAGGTGGTTTTGTTGTGACTGAATTCCCTTTCAATTGATTTTATCACAACTCTCAAATTTATCCCAATTTTATAAGAACCCTAGAATTATCAATCGATCGATTCGTCGATTCTGAGTTGTTTAAGCCATGGGGCTATTGTTCCCCACGTAAAACCGATTGGAAACCATCTACTACTTACTTGATTTGGTGTCGAATTGAATGAGTTTGAGTTGGAGTTTGTTCTTGATGACCGACGACTTTGATTGAGAGATTTAGATCGAATTAGGAGCTGTGCTTTGTGTCTTTCGTTTCAGAATCCAGTCGCAAGGTTCTGTGAGAGGTTAATTTGATTTTTTTGTGTTGATTTGCATCGAATTCGAGCTTGGGTTATGAGCATCCGTTCAGTTATAGGTAATAATGTTTAAAACGAGTTAATTTCTCAATTAAAGTGTTCGGTTTTGATTATGATCGTGTAAGGATAACTCAACTTTACATCCTTAGTCCTTTAAATTTGATAACTATTTCATTTTTTACTCTAAACTTGTTGACCCAATAGTTTAATTGTATAACACTTCTAATTGTTTTACAAAACTTTATTATAAATGTAATCTAAGTCCTTATAATATTGTAGTAGTTATTAAGGTTTTTACAAACTATTTTTTAACCAAGTATTATAACACAATAGACTAAACTATAATTATAATATTATTTATTTGAAGTCAAATATATTATCTTAGTTAAATAAAATTTATTTTGAACAACTTATAAAATAGAATAAATTCTCAATTTCTTATATATATATAATCAATTCATATCTTGAATTAAATCCTATATATATATATATATATATATATAATCAATTCATATCTTGAATTAAATCCTATTATACATATATGTGTGTGTTTAAAATTTTAATTGAGTTAACAAACCCACATGAACTTTCTTTTATTATAAATAAGACACCATTACATTTTAATTTAAATAACGAAAAACCCTAAAGGTCACAGTCTCCCCTACTTTAGAGAATCTCGTCCCGAAACTAGGAAGACTCTTGTGTGAATAGATTTGGATACTTTATCTTCATTTGATCCTCACGTTCCCAAGTAAGTTCTGGGCCTCGTTTGGAATCCCATTTGACTAAAACTATCGGAATTCGCTTGTTTTTCAATTTCTTGATTTCACGATCAATGATTTTCATTGGTTTCTCAATATAGTGCATTGTTTCATCAACAGTCACCTCATCAAGAGGTATATGAAGATTTTTATCAGCTAGACACTTCTTCAGATTCGAAACATGAAAGGTAGGATGAATGTTTGAAAGTTCTTGAGGCAATTCAAGTCGATAAGTCACTTTACCAATCCTTTCCAAGATCTTAAAAGGACCTACTAATCGAGGAGCTAGCTTGCCTTTCTTGCCAAAACGAACAACTCCTTTCCAAGGTCATACTTTAAAAGAACCATATCGTTGACTTGAAATTCCAACGGCTTTCGCCGTTTATCAGCATAACTCTTTTGTTTACTTCTTGCAATTGTCAAATTCTCACGAATTCGTATTATTTTGTTTGTTGTTTCTTGAACCAATTCAGGTCCAGTGATTTGAGCTTCACCTAACTCATTCCAACAGACTGGCGATCCACATTTACGCCCATAAAGAGCTTCAAAAGGAGCCATATTGATACTAGTCTGATAACTGTTGTTGTATGAAAATTCGATTAATGGTAAATGGGTATCCCAGTTACCACCAAAATCGATCACACAACATCTAAGCATGTCTTATAATGTTTGTATGGTCCTTTCAGATTGTCCATCAGTTTGTGAATGGTAGGCAGTGCTAAGATTCAATTGGGTTCCTAATGATGATTGCAATGATTTCCAAAAATGTGATATGAATCGACCATCACGGTCAGAAATGATGTTAAGTGGAACTCCATTTCTACACATAATTTCATTGATTTAGATTCGAGCCAACTCTTCAACACGATAGTTTTCACGAATCGGTAGAAAGTGAGCAACCTTTGTAAGACGATCAACAATAACCCAAATACTGCCATAACCTTTGGAAGTTCGTGGGAGTTTAGTTATGAAATCCATAGCAATTCCTTCCCACTTCCAAGCAGGTATTTCAGGTTGTTCGAGTAATCCTGACGGTCTTTGATATTCGACTTTCACTTTAGAGCAAGTGAGACACTTTGATACGGAAAGGATTACATCATTTTTCATGCCTGGCCACCAATACTGAGCTTGAAGGTCACTTTACATCTTATCGGCACCAGGATGAATAGAGTAACAAGACTTGTGAGCTTCATTGAGAATAAGTTCTCTTAGGTTGTTACGATTGGGAATCCACAAACGGTTTTGAAAGTGTAACAACCCATTTGCCTTGGTTTCAATTTGAATACTATTTGGCAATTCCTCATTAAACTTGCCTTCAGATTCAATCATTTGTTGTGCTTCAAGAATACGATTTTGAATATCTGATGTGATTTGAATGCTTTATAGGATGATTGACTTCCCATGATCCTTTCGACTAAGCGCATCAGTAACTACGTTTGCTTTACCAGGATGGTAACGTATTTCACAATCGTAGTCATTGAGCAACTCTACCCAACGCCTTTGTCTTATGTTAAGTTCCTTTTGATTGAGGATATGCTGAAGGCTTTTGTGTCAGTGAATACCACACATTTTGTACCATAGAAATAATGCCTCCAAATCTTTAAAGCAAATACAACAGCACCAAGTTCAAGATCATGAGTCGTGTAGTTCTTCTCATGAATCTTTAATTGTCTTGAAGCGTATGCAATCACCTTGCCACGTTGCATAAGAACACATCCAAGACCTTGGTTTGATGCATCACAATAAACCACAAAATCCTCAATTCCATCAGGCAAAGTAAGAATAGGAGCATCACACAACTTTTGTTTTAGAGCTTGAAACGCATTCTCCTTAGCAGCTTCCCACTTGTAAGGTTTACCTTTGTGTGTCAAGGCAGTAAGTGGTAATGCAATTTTGGAGAAATTAGAGATAAACCGACGGTAATAACCTGTAAGTTTAAGAAATTTAATTTAAAATATGAAATGAGAAATGAGAAAGAATCCTATAGAAATTTCTAAAGAATAAAAATTGACTAGCAAGACCAAGAAAAGAGCGAATCTCGGTAGGTGTCGTTGGAGTTTTCCAATTCTTCACTGTTTCAATCTTTGCAGGATCAACATGAATCCCTTCTTCGTTCATAATATGACCCAAAAATTGCACCTTTTTAAGCCAGAATTCACACTTGGAGAATTTAGCATAAAGTTGCTCTTTATTTAGGAGTTCAAGAATCAAACGAAGATGATTCTCGTGTTCAGACCTTGACTTAGAGTAAATCAAAATATCATCGATGAACACGATCACGAACTTTTCAAGATAAGGCTTGCAATCACAATTCATCAAGTCCATAAAAACCGCACGTGCGTTAGTTAAACCAAAAGGCATAACCATGAACTCATAATGCCCATATCTTGTACGAAAAACAGTCTTAGGTACATCATCTTCAAACACATGTAGTTGATGATAACCTGATCGAAGATCAATCTTTGAGAAACACTTAGCTCCTTGAAATTGATCAAAGAAATCATCAATTCTAGGAAGAGGATATCGATTTTTAATCGTGAGTTTATTGAGTTCACGATAATCGATACACATTCTAAACGAACCATGTGCACCCCATGGAGATGAACTAGGGCGAATGAAACCTTTGTCAGACAGTTATTGCAATTGACTTGAGAGTTCTTGTAATTCAGACGATGCAAGACGATAGGGAGCTTTGGCAACATGAATTGCACCGGGTACAAGATCGATTTTAAACTCGACTTGTCGAATTGGAGGTAATCCAGTGATATCTTAAGGAAAGACTTCAGAAAATTCACGCACAACAGGTATATCTTCTAACTTCTTCTTTTCAGTTTTGGTTTCCACAATATGAGCTAGAAAGGCCACGCACTTTTTGCGTAAGTACTTTTGAGCTTGAATGCACAACATGAGTTTAAGACCCTTTGAAGCCTTCTCTCCATAAACTTGAAGTTCTTGACCTTCCTTGAGTGGAATTCGAATATATTTTTCAAAGCACACAATTTCAGCATGGTTCTTTGACAACCAGTCCATGCCTACTATGATATCAAAGCTTCCTAATTGCATAGGAATGAGGTCGATAGAGAAGTCATGATTGTTAAGGTTCAAATTACAATTAGGAATATACGAGTCAAGACTAATTGACTTGCCATTGGCTACTTCAACACTAAATGGTTTATCTATCTTAACTCTAGGTGTAGCAAGTAATGGTTCAAACTCTAGAGATACAAAACTCTTATCGGCTCCCGTGTCAAATAACATAGAAGCATATAGTCCACTAATTAAAAATGTACCGTTCACCACGTCGTTGTTGTTTTGAGCCTGATTTGCATTGACATTGAAAACTCGACCCCTCGCACCTTGGTTGGCTTGATTGGTTGCAACCAATGCATTATTGTTGTCACGTAGGGGACAAGTGTTGATGAAGTGATTTGGATTCCCGCAACGAAAACAAGCTTTAACCACTGGTTGTTTCGGTGCAGTAATTAAAGGCACATTTGGACTTGGAGCTTGAACATTTGGCACACGATAGTTCATTGCAAAATGACCCGTACGATTGCAATTAGTGCACAATCTACATGGGCTCGTAGCATGATGATGAAAATTGCAAGTTTTGCACAATGGATTGGTGCCAGTGTAAGTCTTTTTGATCGGTTGAGTAATCATGCCAGGGGCAACCTGTTGAAGTGGAACGACGTGGGTCACAACAAAGTTCATATGACCTGCCTTCCTTTTGATATTTTTCTTGAAATTAGAGGATGACCCAGCTTTGGACTCCTCTTTTGGTGGTTCAGTTGCACCCTTAACTTGATCCTTTGCTTTCTTTGATCCCTTTCTAGTGAGGGTTCTAGCTTTCATATGGTTATCAGTAAGAGTAGCATCCATTTGGATTGCATCATCCAACGTGTTAGGTTTACTTCCAAAAATCGAGTCTTGAATTTGCAAAGGAAGTCCACCAATATATTTTTCAATAGCCCTTTCCAAAGGAGTCACCATGTGAGGACATAATAAACTCAGTTCATGGAAACGGTTATTATAAGCTTAGTTCTCCCCACTGTCTTGCTTGAGTTCCCAAAATTCATACTCAAGCTTTTTAACTTCATTTCGTGGGCAAAACTCACGTGTCATTCTTTCTTTTAGTTGATCCCAAGTGAGAGTAGCAACAGTTTCTTCCCCCAATGACTTTTTTTCATTATTCCACCATGTAAGAGCTCTCTTTTGGAGAGTTCCGGCAGCATAACGGACTTTCAGACTGTCCGGGCACTCACTTGTAACACCCAAAATCAATACACACTTACACGTGTCAAATTTAGATCCCAGTTAAGTTTTAACCCAAACTTTATCAACTATTTATGCGGAAGCGACATAAATCATTTCACAAGTAATATGAACTTGTTAGGTTACTAATTATATTACAAAATCATCATACATTAGTTTGTATGACAACACAAAAACCAAAATTTCTAAAACGTTTGAATTTTTCCAACATATGCGCTCAATCATGAGCTAAACGCGTCATCTATTTCCGACCTGCAAACATCACATATAATTTCACCATTAGTTCATAAGAACTAAGTAAGATTATCCAAATATAAGTTATGGTTCGAATAGGAAGGGTTTTAGGCCTTAAAAAGCGTTTAAAATGTCAAAGCGGACAAATCTAGATTTGCCCGAGCCGTAAGCTTACGGCCTGGCCGTAGGCTTACTGCCATCCTTAACAGAATGTCCCAGCCTTAGGCTTATTGTCATCCTAACAGAACCTCCCAGCCGTAGCCCTACTCCTCGGCCGTAGGCTTACTGTCACCTGTGCAGGAAATCCATTTTTTTCGCGTTTAGGACCTTTTTAACCACTTCCGACCCATCCAAACCACTAGGAATTAAACCACAAGTTCTCAATACATATTATATGGAGTAACAACTCCTCAAATTCATGTCACAACATATCCAAACCCAATTGGATACTAATTCAATCAATTTGTGAATAAATTCACTTAAACAGGTCAAAATCCCAAAATCAAGCAATTAACGCTATGACCCTTCTAAAACTCAATCCAATCATCCACAAACATATATTATGGATTATAATCATGTTTGGATCATAATATAATGAATTCAAACATACAAATGCACACCAAACATAGTTTATGCATTATTTTCCCTTAACGGGTCAAAATCACCCAAAAGTGATTTAACTCCTAAATTTTTCCTTTCATATCAACTCGTTTGGTTATTCAATCGATAACCAAACATATTTCATCAATAATTACTATAATGTTCACCATTAGGTACATCCATTATAGATTTCAAATCAACTCTATCAATTAATAAAATTTCAACCAATTCAAATCAATTAAACCACACTCAAGTGGCAAATTAATATTCAACATAGTTATGATGTTCTCACCCAATTACTTCCATCATAACTTACCAAAATTTACTTCCACATTCAAGTGGTGAAGTAATCAACAATTTCAACTCATACTATGATGTTCACACTTTAATCCTTCCATCATAGATTTTATATCAACCAACAATTTCATAGGTTTATAAACATTTATAAACCATGATTCTATGATATTCATCCTCCGATACTTCTATCATAGATTTACCCAACCAATTGACATTCAATTCTATTACACAAGTCATAATTCAAACATTATGATCTTTATGCAGTTTGACTAAATAAAGTCAAACCTAACAATTAAACCAATTTCAATGATGAACTAAACAATTCATAATTAAACCAATTCAAATATGAATTCAACAATTCATAACCAATTCCATTCAAATATGAATTCAACAATTCCTAGTCCATTAAACTCAATTAGTGGACTACACATAATCACAATCTCATAGTTTGACCAAATAAGCCAAACCACACAATCAACTCAATTCCTTTATGAATTTAATAATTCATAACCAATTTAATTCAATTGTGAGACTATCTCATCAATTAACACTCAATTTCATTGCAACTAATCACAATTCAAACATAAAATTAGATATGCGCAGTTTGACTAAATAAGTCAAACTGCACTATCAACAAACAACACCTATGAATCAAACCATTCATAGACACCCAATTCAATTAGTAGACTATTACTACATCACAAATATGGTGTTTAGAAAGTTAGATAACTTACCTTAGCACTAGGATTTGAGATTAACAAATGATGATTTGCCTTCTCTTTGACTTTCCTTTGCACTTCCAATACCACCACCTATTTCACAACAAATTTCAATTTTCTTAACTAACATTCTAGTTAAGATTGACATTGACTTATCCAAATCAATCCCATTTGCCATCAAACTCTCAATTTTACAATTACAACTCTTGAAACTAAATTTCATGATTTGACACTTCAATTTTGACATTAAAATCAACTATTGGCATTTTAACAAACACTTTGTGTGCATCACTAAATTCCAGGAATTTTGTTAATGTTTAAACATTAACCAATTCCATTCAAAGTCCCAAAAATCAACAATTTCTTAATCTTTACAAAAGATTATTTAGAATTGATGCATCACATAAGTCAAAACCAAGTTATTAACCATCCTACTAGCTATTAAACCCACTCATATGGATTTATTCATAACTTCTCTAATTACCCAAATCCATACCAAATCAAATTCAACCAAATATCATATCAACTAGTAGTTTGATTGTTCTAAACACAAAACAAGCATAGATTCATGGTTTCTAACTCATCTTAACAACCAATTTCAAGATTTGAGTTTAACCCCAAACTTGTTCATCTCAAGAACTCACAACCAATCATCAAGAATGAAGTTAAAATCACTTACAAGATGTTAGACAACACTTATAGATAGTGAATAAGCTTTCAATTCCGAGTTTTGACCGAGAATCAACGAGATTTGGAAGCTAGGTTTTGAAGCTTCTCTTCTTCTCCTCTTGGCTTCCATATGTAAACACACACCCACATTTTCAAGAGATATGAGACTTTGACCAAGTCAAGGTCTCTTATCTCTTCCAAATTCAAGTTTGCCTATTTGGCAAGTTTAACCCCTCAATCTTTAAACTAGTTAACTCACTTAACTAACATAATCAAGTTAGTTACTAGTTAACTTTAATACCCCAAATGGAAATAATTTTATAAACATAATAACATTTATTTATTAATAGTCGTGACTGTTAAAACCGGTCGTTACATCACTGTTAAGAAAGGTATTTTCCATACCTTCATACCATTGGAGCAATCCAGTCGCCCCATCAGACCCATTATACTTGGGTGGATTGCATGAATTGAAATGTTTAAAAGAGCACCTAGGTCGGTTAGCTCCTTCATTATTCCCATTGTTAGCATTGTTGGGATTAGCATTGAGTTGTTGTTGCAATTGGGCTACCATATTCGGTATTACAGCAGTCATTTGTCGAGCAATTTCGGTAGCCGTTCTTCGTTCAGCTGTGCGACGTCTATTAGCCATTCTAAAAGAAATAGAAATTTGAATTAAAATTTGGATAATACTAGAGTTTGAAATCATAGAATTTATTTGAATATGTAACATTTTAGTACCTCAGATATAGTAATAAACTATTATTACTAACCATAGGTCATATGTCATGATTTCGTTGAAATATGATAACACACATTGTAAATCATTTTGATTTGTTTAAATATAAGGAATGGCATTCAAAATTTGAACACCTTTGACATATTAGAATATATAGTTTGTATAGTGTTTGGTATGACATGCTTTGGCCTATAAGTGATAATACTCTCATTATAAGTCCCTAGGAAAGCTAGACTGGTCCCACAATACCTCGGGGATTTATGCGAATAGCATTCCTAGACAGGAATTCCAACTACCGGTATTACACACTTCCAGTTAGTACATGTCCACTTACAAACTAAATTCTAACAAGATTATAAAAATCAAACTTATAATACATATAACTTATATGTATTGATCGAATTATAGGATTTAATTAGGCATTCAAGCCTAATGAGTTGAGTTCCTATCATCTAACGAGTCGTCGCGCGTTCGTGAGAATGAGATGAGAAATACCTAAAGTAAAGTCTATAATAACTTAAACTAAGGCATCCTTAATATAAAGTTAACTTATGCTAAGGCATGCTTAAACTAAGTTCAAGTGTAAGGTATATTATAAACTAAGGTTTTTCCTCTATGGTAACAATATAAAAACTCCACGATGTTGAGCGTAGCTCAGATCGGGAAGGCCTTAAAATCTGAAGTTTTACGTACACATAATATATCACATAATATAAAACATTCAATAAACAAGTAGCACATAAGCACATAAGTAATAGATATGAAATATGAGAAATTCTCATATTTGGGGTTAACTTAGTTATAGTCTAGGTCACCATTTCTAATAACCCAAATCCCTATAACCATGGCTCTGATATGTAAAACATACGTAACACTGCGACAAGATGTTACGTATGTTTTACGTGATTTTACAAAAAAAATATTAATAACTACTCGGCGTTTTTTTTAATAAAAATATGCCAAATAATGTAACAAATCTGTAAAAAAAATCATAAAAAGTGTTTTTTTACATGGTTTCATGGTTTTCACATTAAGAAGGGTTTTCAAATTATCTGCACCCTCTATACACACACACAAACATAGGAGGGTTCCTAAGAAAAAACCACCATTTTGGAGAAAATTAAGAAAGTAATCACAATTGTTATCAATCAATTTCGTTTTTTGTTATACATTTTGTTTTATTATAATGTTATAATTGTTGACAAAAAGAAAAAAATAAAAAAATATATGTAATTCATGTTATTACATATATGTAACTCATTGATTACATATATGTAACTTTTAAACTACATATGAGGTACATATATGTAACTTTATAGGTTACATATACGTAACTTCGTGAAATACATATTTTTATTAAAAAAATTTTGTATATAACATTTCTAAGGTAATCATGATTTTTTTTAAATAGATTAGTTAGCAGAAGTTTTTTTAGTTTCTTCAAAGTGAGAAGTTTCTTTTGAACCCTCTTTTATATATATATATATATATATATATATATATATATATATATATATATATATATATATATATATAGGGGATTAATAAAATGAAAACCTTGTTTTAGTGAGAAAACCATGAAAACTCATGTAAAATAAACGTATTTTTTTTTTGAAATTTTTTTTACAGGTTTGCAACATTATTTGACACATTTTTATAAAAAAAATCAAAAATGCGCCGAAGAAATATTTTTAGAAAAAATATTTTATAAGTTTTTTTACGTTGTAAAACATACGTAACACTGAGTCACATCTGTCGTAAACGCTGTACGTTTTTACGTATGTTTTACAAATTTTCGTTTTTTAGTTGTGTTACGTATGTTTTACACAGCGGTTTGCTGGGTTTTCACAATAAAAAGTGGTTTTCAAATTATCACTACCCTATATATATATATATATATATATATATATATATATATATATATATATATATATATATATATATATAGGGTTTGATTCCTTTATTAGACCATGCTTATTGCGATAACCGAATAACTACATCTTATTACTTTGGGATCCACATTAAAGTAAATCTAAAGGTTTTGGTTTTTTCTTATTTTTTTATTATTGTAAGTGGACCATATATTAATTACATTAATTAAAAAAAAAAGAAGAAAACCTACAAATTTAAATTTACTTTAATGTGAGTCCCAAAATAATAAGATGTAAATATTCGGTTAACGTAATAAGGAAGAGTTAACAATTGATCATTTCCCTATATATATATATATGTATATATATGCATGCATGTATGTATGGATGTATGTATGTATGTATGTATGTATGTATGTATGTATGTATGTATGTATGTATGTATGTATGTATGTATGTAGTAGGGGAAAGTTCATAAGAAAACTCCTCATTTTGGAGAAAACTAAGAAAACTCATACTTACCAATAAATATTTATAAAAAATTCGTATTTTTTTTATGATAAGGTTAAAAATGTTATAATAAGAAATAAAATTTCAATAAAGATATGTAAATAATGAAGTTACGTATATGTAACTCAAAAAGTTACGCATGTAACTAATAAAGTTACATATATGTAATCAATATGTATAGCATACAAGTTACATCTATGTAATAACATGAAATACATATTTTTTTTAATTTTTTTCCTTTTTTGTACATTTATTTCCTTATAATAATGGGAAATAAAAAAGAAAAATTGAAAAAAAATTAATGGTTAATGATTGTGATTAGTTTTCTTAAAAATGATAGTTTTCAACGGAACCATGGGCGATGCTTTGTAGGGCCATACTAGTGATTTGGAGGAGATCTCTCGAAAAGTATTTTGTGTGCATTTCGGTCGGGGGGGGGGGGGGGGCGACCACTCCCTGTTTTTTCGTGTAGTATTGAACATTTCTCGATACGTAGTGTAAATTTTTTAAAAAAATTTTATTCCGCCCCCCTGAAAAAGTTTCGCCCCCTCTAGACTTTTGATCAAGCTCCGCCATTGATTACGGAACCCTCCTCATATATAGTATGCCATCAATATCACAACGCTGATCACTTATAGCATGTCTTCGAAATTTTAAAAAACAAGCAATTCAAGACTGGCAACTTCCATCTTCCACAACCGGATTGTGTGAATTTTTGAGGCTCACATACTTGGCTATTCTCACATCATCACCCCAGTTTAAGGCCTTGGTTCCACACACAAACACACACTAATTTACGTGAGAGTATTATGGTTTTTCTAGTGTTTCTCTACTCTTTAATTAAAAGGATTACGAACCATTAAGGGCATTTGGTTGAGTCTGAACTATTAAGTGTTGAATATATGGTTATGATGCATGAATGATTAAGAGGATCTAAACTATTAACTGATGAACCAGCTAATACTATTTGGTTCCACGCCTGAATAAAAATAAAAAACTCTTTTTTTTTGTTCAAAACCCTAGCCACCCCCAGCCGTCGCCTTCAGCACCCCAGTAGCCCCCTTCACCCCAGTCCACCCCCATGGAGCGAACCATCGAGCATCGGTAACGTGTGGTGCAAACCATTGAGCATCGATAAATGTTGAGCTTGAGCTCGAGTCATGCATGGTCGGCTCGAAGGTAATTAAGCAAAACCTCGAACCCTAAATGAACCACAACCATCGACGGTGGTTGCGCGGCAGTGGTGGTGCGGTCGAGCGAGCCTCCTTCTGTCGTCCCATCTTCCCGACTTGTTTTGTGACTCCGAGTGGTGGTGTGATGCGGTGCGACCGACGATGCCCAGCCCCATCGCTCTTCCCTTCACGTCTGAACTCTCTTCCCTTCACGTCTGAATGATTCAGACACATCCTGAAGTCTGAATGGTTCGAATCTCCATTCGGACATTTGGTTACATTCAAATATGGTTTTTTCGCAAAACAAACGGTCTAAATCTGAATACCAATAAACTTGATTACA
Organism: Mikania micrantha; assembly: GCA_009363875.1. Lineage (NCBI taxonomy): Eukaryota > Viridiplantae > Streptophyta > Magnoliopsida > Asterales > Asteraceae > Mikania > Mikania micrantha. Next base: position 51,046,054 of record CM018684.1, read on the forward strand.
TTTTAGTTATATTAATATCCAAAATAGAAAATAATATTAAAATTTTTTCCCATCAGCATGCAAATTATTTTTAATTTAATATTTTTCAGTAAAATACCTTTCACGACTAAGTAAAATACATTATGTGATCGAAGATATATTTTCGACAAAATAAACAGTTTGGACAACATCTAAAGCAACGACTTTCTTACGTGCAACATTAAAGTTATCACGACGAGGGTTTTCCTGACGATAAGTTATTAGGATAGGTCATCAGAAAAGTTTAGTTATAGTGATTGTGATTTGTGAATACTCTAGTTAGCAGGGCCGGCCCCGAGAATCAAAAAAAATTCCGGGGCCCGGGGCGAGAAAAAAATGGGCTCCTCTTAAAAAATTAACTTATTAATTTATATATAAAAAGTTAATAATATGAATATATTTGTTAAAAAATTAACAATACCCAAGTATTGTAGTATAATAATATATTTTAAATACATAAGCAAACCATGAGGCTATTCGATCATTTTTTGTAGCAAAAGTCTCGATCATCTATTCGGTATTCGTATTTTCTAAGACGGCATTCTCAATATATAGAAACCATTGCTAATCCATTAAGGCGGTCTTTTGATATTGACGATTATAAATAAGACTTCAACAACTTTAACTTAGATTATCTTTTTTCTATCAATGCCACAGTTACCGAATAATTAACAAAACTCTATATGCAATTAATGCATTCGGAAAGACCCAAGCTAGTTCAACTTGTTTATAGCATCAAAAGGGTGATGATCTTATAACACAAAAATGTCTCAAACAACTTCAACTTCATATAAAATTCATCCGCAATTCCGCATCAATATCTCATTGTTCTTCATACTTCAATGCGTGGCTCATTGGAGATTGCAACCGAGGTTGTGCTCAGTGGCTCGTGGTTGTGCAATTGAATTAGTGGAGGCTGCAGCCTGCAGGGGATCCGTTTTGTTGAATTTGGAAGGTGGGACTGGAGGGGTGGAGTTGGACGTTGGTCCGGCTACTGGATCACGTCTGGAAATTGGAAGAGTTGAAAGTAAAACCAATTGAGGGGAAAGTCAATCGAAACCTAATATATTTTTAAATATGTGAGGTTTTTTTAGGGATAATTCATAACCAATTAAACTATTTTTATTCTATCAAAATTTGTTGAGCCCTAGGTTTTATAAACTTTTTTTTATAATATATAATTTTTTTTTAATTTTCGGGCCCCTAAAAACGTCGGGCCCGGGGCGGTCGCCCACCTCGCCCTCCCCCAAGGCCAGCCCTGCTAGTTGGCATTAGCATGATGTTAGCAAGAGTATGGATGTATTATGTGTATGTATGAATGTATGCATATATCATGTATGTGCATAAAGTTATGGTGGATTTGGTAGCAAATTAAGGTGATTTAGGTGGCCCAAAACTCAAGAGTTCAGTTATAAAATCCACTCAACAAAGTAGAATATCATAAATCTTCATTATGCTTTCTAACAAGTTAATATTTTGTGTTTCCGTAACATTAGCCGTACTTGTGGTCATACTTTTGGCAACCATCTCACCACTACCTCAACGAAAACCATCACCAAAGCCATGGTTAGCCTTGTCTTTGTACATCCAGCAACCACAAACCGGGGGCACGGCAAATACGCGCACCGTGGCACCGCAGGATGCAGGCGCCTTAATCTTCCATCGCGTGCTAACCGAAGAGCCAAAGAATACTTCAAAAGTCATTGGCAAAGCTCAAGGCTTCATCATACCAGTTGAGCAATTTGCACACTCGGGTTTTAACATTATTTATCTTACTTTCGATACGCCTGAGTATTCGGGTAGTGTTAGTATTCAGGCGAAAAACTCGGGCAATGGTCGAAGAGATGAACTGAGTGTTGTTGGGGGTACTGGTTCTTTTGCTTTTGTACGTGGAATAGCTGTTTTGACTCAGAAGGATGATCGGGATACTAATCTTGTTGTACCATATCATATTAGATTACAACTGACATACCCTAATTGGTCTAAAACGATACCCGGATGAGTAGAAACCTCATACGAAAGTTTTTTTTTTCTAATAATTTTAATGAAATTTACATGAGAATCATGCATATTTTCCTCTGTTTCATATATCCAATAAACTAATTTAGTAAATTGTAGATAATAATTATCAAATTCGAGAGGCACCTAATAAAGTTATCTTGATCATTAGCTTTTTGGAAGTAGCTTACCATATGGAATCATTAGTTTGTTTGTTGTAATATACTAAGGAACAACTTGAGTGTTTTATTTTTTAATTGCAAAACACTAACTAACTAAATCCTACTAGTAAACTACGCATTTACATATGTCAAGATTTGAAATGTCAACCTCATGAAAAAAAAAAAAAAAAAACGGTACCACCATGAGTATTATTGAACTAGAAAGAATTTTAGTTTGCTAATTAAGTTAATTAATTGTGTTATTTTCCAGACGAAGCAATAATGAAGTTGTTGAAAAAAATATATATACTTTTTTAACACCTGTTATTATCATGAATATTAAAAATCACGAGGGCCCGACTTATTTTGGACGATTAAATAAACTTTAATATGTGTTTGTTTCATGATGAATACTATTACATATATACTCAATACAAGGGTTGATGGCTTGCTATTGAATATAAAGTTATTAATTTAGTAGTTCGTGTTGATTCGAATCCTTTGATTAAGTTTAAACATGAATACGAAATCAGTCAATAAAAATATATGATTAGATGAAACCTGTGAATACAGTGAATGCGTTGTTGATTCCAGACATGCTTCGTGTGAGATGACGATCCGATCGAGTTCCCGTTTAGGGTGTATGGTGAGGATGGAATAAGATGAGAGGCTCGGTTGAATTTCACGAATTCTCTAGAGGTGAGGGAAAAACGTGAACAATGATGTTGTGTGTAACCTTAGTTATGAACCATTAACCTCATATTTATATACATCCAAGGGAAACCCTAATTAGGATAAATAAGGATAATTATGTCTATTAAATAATTATCTATCTACTAGAGGTATTTAGGTAATTGATCTATTTAATTAAATAATCATGAAGGCCATATATATTATTTATTTATTTATTTCTAACATTCTCCCATTTGACCAAGTGATTATTTATTATAAGCATTAAATAAGTTTGCAGATTGATAATACTCATTTTAGTTCTAAATTGTAATCATATCAGAGAAATACAGTTATTGAATCAGTTATTCAATTCAAGACCACCATTAATCATACTACAATACAAATTTGAAACTTAAGTTAGGATCAATCAACAAGTAAGCCCTTTAACGAATGATTTGTATTATTAGTGTCTATATGTCATTAGGCATGCATAAACATATACTTAGAGACAAACAAATCAAATAAGTGATGAAATTTCATTAATCATAAGTAAATACATTATGCAATAAGGTCTTTACATAAGCCCATTTTCAAAACATGTTCTTCGAATATCTTAGGAGGGAGACCTTTAGTCATTGGATCCGCAAGTATAACTTTAGTGCATATATACTCAATATAAAGGTTATTTTCCTCAACTCGCTCGCGAATGAACAAGTACTTTGTATCAAAATATAAACCAACACCGGTCGAGCTGTTAATGTTCGAGAAGTTAACGGCTACTGAGTAATCACATTAAAGCTTCAATGGTCTAGAGATAGATTTAACGACTTTAAGTCCAGCAATAAGGTTTCTCAACAACATTCCATGACAGGTTGCATTGTACACTACAACATATTCACCCATCATAGTTGAGGTTGTTGTCAGCTTCTGCTTATGACTCCTGCATGAGATCGGTCCGCCAGCTAACATAAAGATGTACCCGAAGTGGATTTCTTGTCATCTTTGTATTTAGCAAAGTTAGAATCAAAGTAACCAACTACTTTCAAATTATCACTTCTTCTATAAGTCAGCTTGAAGTCTTTTGTCCCTTGAAGATATCGAAGCACTTTCTTAGCTGCTCTCCAGTGATCAAGGCCAGGATTAGTTTGATGACGCCCAAGCATTCCAGCAATGTAAGTGATATCAGGACAAGTACAGACTTGAGCATACATAAGGCTCCCGACTACTGATGCATAAGGTATCATTCTCATTTGCGCCTTTTTAGCCTCGGTCTTCGGACACTGAAAGGAACCGAAGACATCTCCTTTAACTACTGGAGCTACAGAGGGAGAGCAGTGTTGCATGTTGTAGCGTGTGAGGACCCGTTCAATGTAAGCCTTTTGAAATAAACCTAAAAGTCCATTGACCCTATCTCGGTGTATTTCGATGCAAATAACATAAGAGGCCTCTCCGAGATCCTTCATGTCGAAGTTATGTGAAAGTAACCGCTTCGACTCATGCAACATATCTAAGTTATTACTTGCCAAAATAATGTCATCCACATAAAGGACAACTATAGTAAAGTTGTTCCCACTCATCTTGAGGTAGGTGCATTGATCCACTTGATTCTTTAGGAAACCGTGTTTCTTCATGACTTCATCAAACTTTAGATACCATTGACGTGAGACTTGCTTCAACCTGTATATGGATTTCTTTAGCTTGCAGACTAAATGCTCTTGACCTTCAGGCATGAAGCCCTCAGGTTGTTTCATGAACATGTCTTCATACAAAGTCGCCGTTTAGGAAAGCGGTTTTGACGTCCATCTGATGCAGCTCTAAATCAAAATGAGCTACGAGGGCCATCACGATCCTTAAGGAATCCTTTCGATAGACAAGAGAGAAGGTCTCTTCATAGTCAATTCCCTTTTTCTGAGTGAAACCTTTTGCAACCAATCTTGTTTTGAAGCGTTAAATGTTCCCATTCGGATCCAGTTTTGAGCACCCATTTACATCCTACCGGTTTTACTCCGTTGGGTAGTTCTACCAAATCCCAAACATCATTTTTCTTCATGAAATCAAACCCATCAGTCATAGCTTTCTTCCATTTAGGAGATTGATTGATCACTAGTAATGGCTTCATGATAAGAGGTAGGATCAATAAACTTTCCGTCATCCATTTCAGCTTCAGTCAGGTAGGTTACATAATCATCAAAGTTAGTACGTACTTTAGGCCTAGATGACCTCCTGAGTTGATTAGCGGGTTCAGTATAGTTGGTATTGTTTTGATGTTGATCAGTTGAGGAGCCTTCATTCTCGGTAACATTTGGAGTCATAGTAAGTCATGATTGTGTCAGTGCAGTGAAGTTTGGAGTAGCATGGTGTACAAGAGGAGTAATCGGAGGTAAGTTAGTCGACGAGTGTCTCCCCCCACGTCTTGTATTTCTAGCAAATTAGAATCAGGATTTTCGCTGCTCCCACTGACCTTAGAATCCTCAAGGAAATGAGCATGCTTTGTTTATGCAATTCGAGTGACATGGGAAGGACAATAAAATATATAACCCTTTGAGTGATCGGGATACCCCATGAAGTAATATTTAACAGTTTTCATGTCAAGCTTCTTTAAGAAGGGATTATAGAGTTTAGCTTCGGTAAGACAACCACATACTTTCATATATCTAAGACTCGGTTTCCTTCCTGTCCAAAGTTCATAAGGAATTTTAGGGACAGATTTCGAAGGAACTCTATTGAGTATATGAACTGTTGTCTTTAAGGCCTCGGTCCCGAGGAATGAGGGTAAATCTGAGTTGGCTAACAAAATACGCACCATGTTCATTAGGGTTCTATTTCTGCTTTCAGAAACACCATTTTGTTGAGGAGTACCGGGCATGGTGTACTGGTTCATGATCCCCTGGCCTTTACAAAACTCATAAAATGGACCAGGAGCCTGACTCACATCAGTATGTCTACCATAATATTCACCTCCCCTATCTGATTTCACAACTTTTATTTTAAGATTTTGTTGATTTTCAACTTCAGTTTTATAATCTTTAAAAGTTGTAAGTGATTCAGATTTATCCTTAATTACATACAAGTACATGTAACGAGAATATCATCAATGAAAGTGATAAAAGAAGTATGTCCAGTTATTCCAGCAATGGTGTAAAGGCCACTAATATCGTTGTGAATAATTTCTAATAAATTATAACTCCTAGTGGCACCTTTCTTAGTTGCTGTTGTCGTTTTGCCTTTAAGGCATTTGACACATGTTCCAAATTCAGTGAAATCAAGAGAAGGTAAAACTTCATCCTTCACAAGTTGAGATAAGCGATCTCGTGAGATGTGGCCTAAATGTTAATGCCACAACATGGATGAACTTTCTAAGTCTCCTTTTCTTTTAGTCTTTGTTGAGTTCTTATTAATGTTATATGACAACAAAGACTTAGAGAAATCATCATCGAGTTCTAATTTATAGAGACCACCATCCAGAAGACCAGTACCAAATACTTGAGAATTAGAACTAATGGTAAGTCTGCCATTACCATGAGAAACATAAAAACCATCCATGACTAACTTTGGTCTAGATACAAGATTCCTAGAAATTTCCGGAATATATAAGGAATCATAAAGTTTAATACATAAATCAGTTTTCATTATTAATTTCAAGGTTCACACGGCAGCAACAGATAGTTCCTTTCCATCCCTAAGCTTAAGTGTTCTTTGGTTTCTTTCCAGCCTCCGGATTGTAAGGAATCCCTGAGTAGAGTTGGTCACATGAACCACAAAACCATAGTCAAACCACCATGTATTAGTTGGAACATTTAAATTAAAGGACTCAATTATCATATTAAGATGATTACCTCTCTTAGCCAACTATTCCTTGAAATCAGGGCAGTCTATCTGCTTATGTCCTACCTTTTGACAGAACTTGCAGTAGGGCGTGCCATTGGAATTCTTAGAGCTAGAAGAAGCACTTGCATTAGACTTAGGGACCTTATAAAGAATCCTTGTGAAAGTTGTTATTCCTTTTCTTTGAACCAGCAGCCATCAGGTAAGCAACATCAGGTTTCCCGAGCTTCTAACGCTCTTCCTCTTGTACGCACATGGCAATCAACTTGTTCATCATCCATGGGACAACTAGTACCGGACCGTCCGGTAAATCCGTACGGTAAGTGTACTTACACCTAAAACTATGTGTGAATGCTAGGTAATAAACAGTGTGTGATAACAATTCAGTGGAAACAATTAATAGTTGTATCTATTTCGATGAGAATCAGAATATAAATATACAACAACACAAAGTGAAATAACAGTTGTGAGAAACAAACAACAAATACAGTCGGTTGCGATTTGATATCCACGAATAACAGGAATCAGATGGCCGACAATTCAGTGAGAAAACAATGTGAAAGTATCCATAACGATGTGAAAACAGTTAGGATTAGTTGAGTCCGTCTGTAAAAAGGTAAAATTCAAACAACAGTTCAGTATCGTTTACGAACAATGAACTGACAGAGTGTTTGCGTGAGTGACGATTCACACAAACATATATGTGAGTTTAACGTTCTGAGCGACAACTGTAAAATAAAGAACCAAATCAGAAAGTGAAACATACGATCGTATTCGTACAGTTAGCGCTCTGTACGAAAACGCGAGTAAGTTAAAGTTTTCTGACGAAACGACAAAAATAAACGATTACGAACCTTAAAATAATTAAAATAAAATAAAAATAATATTTATTAGAAATCACAACCTAAAAAGAGTTAATTTGAACTAACTTAGTAAAACAACACGTAATTAACGTTACGTAGCGAGATAACGAGGTAAACAGTTTGATCGCGAACGAAACAATAAAAATGAGTAAAATGTCATATTTTACGTTTTACGATTTTGAAACTCATCTAACAAGCCGAGAAAACTAAATCCCATGTTCCATCACTTAGTTACGTAACCAGAATCAAACGCCCGTAAAAATACACGAAAACGACACCGAAAGAGCCCGAACTCATACGGGGTATAAATACCCTAAAAGAACCCTTTTCTTCTCAGTTCTCTCATTTCTACTCTCTCTCACTAGAACCCACACCCGGATTCTCTCTCTAAACCCACTATCTCTCTCTTTAAATTTTCAACCCAAAAACACCAAGATCTCTTCCATTTCTTGACCAAATCGTGCAAGTAACCTATCAAATCGAAGCTCTCATCATCCTCTACACGAAAGTACAACATATCGGGAGTGGAAACCACAGAATCGAAGGTAATATGAGCTGCAAGTTTGCGAAAATTTGGGTTTTTGACCAAAATACCCAAAACCGAAAGTTAACCGGTGATAACTCAGCAAACCTCTTAGGGAAGTCACTTAAACGAGCTATGAGCATGGGAGAATGCCTTGAATGAGTGGCTAGGGTGAGAAGAACACCATGAGAGGGCTCGGTTACAGCTGGGCCGAATGGGGACTGCCGAGTGAGGCGGTAGCCGAATGAGGCCACCCAGCCCGGCCGAAAGGCCAAGGGCCGAATGGGGCTATTCGCCTAGCTGGAGCAGCCGAAGGGTTTATGACCGAAGGAGTGAGGCGACCGAATAGTAAACTCATTCGGATGATCACCTTATTCGGTCGGCCACCTCAATCACAGGACCACCTTATTCGGCCGGATCTCACCATTCGCATGAGCTAGCCTAGTTCGGTTTAAACCTCATTCGGTCACATCCATTCGTATGAGGCTTCAGTCGGCCCACATGTCTTAACGTGTAAACAAACACCATGAATCCATCTTATTGGAACAACATGCACCATGTGAAAACAATAATAATGAGGATAACAAATTTTTACTACAAAGGTGGTGAAAGAATCCAAGTAATCAACTTGATGAAACTTACAATTCTTTTTATAGAAAAAGTGTTAAGAAGCTACACTTTATAATTATGTTTGTATTAACACCTTTAAATAAAGAAGACTAAAGGTCGATAAACTTAATTCTTATACCTTGGGACATATCATGGAGCTAGATCATGTGGTCATAAAACAAGAGAATATAAGATGCTAAGTCCAACCTTAAATGGCTAAGTCTTAGCATAATATATCTTCATATGGATTCAAGAACGGTTAATTAACAATTGTTTACAAAAGTCAAACAACCTTAGAGTGACTTATGAATTTACAACTTAAGCTTATAAGTTACAAACAACTTGAAATCAATACAGGATCGTGAAAACAACCTCAAGAACAACAGTGAGCGCGTGCATTTTCTATTATTACTTAGTCAACCACATCAACTACCAGGTGAGTTCATATGCCCCTTTTCTAGTCTTTTGATTTCAACTTCGGGCCTGAGAAACATGCTAACTCTTTTATTTATTTAAAAGCCTTAGTATTTTATTTCATTTATCATGTGATATAGATAATATTGATTTTATCTTAATTATCATATTCTTATCTTATCATTATCATTACGTGTGCTTGTGTGTTAAATAACATGTAAAAGATAACAGGTATGATATCATGATGACATAATTTCATGATACCATCCCATCACAATAAATGACACAATGCATCAAGGCTAGATCTCATAACAACGGGCTTATAACACTGAGACAACAAGAGTGATGCTCATGATAACATGAATTCATGATGACATCGTTCACCACATTTATTAACACTGTGTAATAAGACGAGCTCTTATAACACGTTGTTAAAATCATTGAGAATACATAACATTGAGACAACATTTGAGACAATCACATGGGATATCAAGGATGACAGAGATAACATAGTTCGAGATGTCATCCCTCGTATATGCTAACATTGTATGATAAGATGAGATCTTATGAGACAATGTTAAAGACTAGAGATCATAGCATTGTGTTCATTTTATTTTGATTATACCAATACAACATATCAAGGATGATGTCATGATAACATAATTTCCTGATATCATCCAATCACTGAAATAACATAAGTGTATTATGATTTGATCTTATGACACTTCGTTATTTACAATGAGATAACAACGTGATAACATGAGACAACTACAAGTGATAACAATAATGATAATCATGATAACATAATTTCATGATGATAATATCATTCACCACATTTACTAACATTGTGTTATAAGACTAGTTCCTATAACACTTTGTTAAAGACTATGAGAACACATAACATTGAGAACAGATAACACAGAGATGATGACAATGGGTGAACAGATGACAACAATTAATTACTATTAAGACTGCTAGCATTATATCACAACAATCATGTGTTCGTGGGATCATGTCCAATTGTAAGTCCCTTAGAAATGAATCGTTTACCATTTAATTTAGTGCGACTAAACCGACGATGACGTAGTTTTACCATAGGTTTGACAAACCTCCGGTGAGTGAGGTCCGTACGTTGATCGTATGTTGTTATCATTGACCGGTATCGTGTGACCGGTAACAGGGCTGCATCAGTCAGGTTTGGTAAACGACACATGGTGATATTAATCTACAAAAACTAATTGTAATTATTCCTTCGATTCTATTAACTGGTAGACTGAGAAATTGATTTTCTCTCATGTCATCATACTGGTAATAGTCTCGTTGAAGACTATGAAACTATGAGAACACAAATGGGATAGAGGTAAATGGGAGGCATTGTGGTCTGATTACGTGGGGTCCACAATGGGTCCCATATATGCTCTATACATTTAGGCCAATTACATTAGTGATGAGTTAACTATTACTCCTTTAATTAGAAGTAAATTATAGTTAACCTTCACTTGAGAGAATAATAAAAAGGATAAGATTTAATAAATCTATTTTCCTTACAACACTGAGGGTTTATCATCACTTAGGTTTTGATAACTTACTTCCCTCATACTCTTTTATTAAATACATATCATACTACGGGTGATGAACACAATTTAGGGGTGAATATCAAATGGGGTGAACACATGTGAGATAGAAATGGGTATCTATAGTTGTATTGCAAGTGGTATTGAATTCTGATAAGCATGTGGTGGGATGGCGTCTGGGCGGGTTGTAGGCTCGACCCTTTCGTATGATCTATATATAAGCATGCTTGATTTGAGTGAAACACTATTTGTAAGTATAACTATGGAGAGGACATTGTGTGAGACAAATGAGACAATTACCAATAAGACTTGTGTGTCACGTTGTGATTATGAATAACAATAAATCAATTGTTTTCAATTACTAAACTTATGAACTCACCAACCTAGTGTTGACTTTGTTTAAATGCATGTTTTCTCAGGTGACGAACAGGTTTAGTCACCAGCATTCAGGACTTAAGCTAGTGGAATTTTAGAAGACCTAGCTACATTTTGTGTGCATAACTTTTGATGACATACTTTAATGAATCACTTTTGTAAATCTTGTGCAGAGACAAGATAGCTATCTTATGATTCATCTTGGTAGATTTACTTAGTTAAATTACGAACATAACAGTGTAATTTAACTTTGTAATTCTGTATCAATGTCATGTTAGCATTTCTCATTTATATATCATGTGACATGTAAACAATCTGATCATTTTGATTATGATGCGATATCGCGCCCCGAGAACCTTCCGCCCGACGGAAAAGTTGATCCAGCCCGCCGACTCGGGGTGTGACAGATTGGTATGAGAGCTATGGTTATAGAGAAATATAGGTCATGTTACTTAAACGGTTTGGCCTAGGCTATAACCTAGGGACCTCTCATGTAGAGAACACATGACTATGGAATTATTTGCATATGTTACATCATTTGATCATAAATACTAACTGATAACTTTTCGATTAAGATCGAAATGTCATAGGGACAACAACCATCACCACCTCATCCTCCTCCACTTGAAGTGGATCCAGCAACTGCCGCATTGGCTACCCTGATTACTGAACAGTTGGTTGCAGTGATTCCTGATATCATCAATCGTATCAGGAACAGTGAGGAGTATGCTAGGAGTTGTCTGCCTGTCACTGCCAAACAGGAGAAAACAGAGAAAGGAGAAACCAGCAAGAAGCTCAAACATCGTCCTGCTAAAAAACAGAAGAGACCTGTGAACTACACTGAAGCCACCCCGATAAGTCAAGTCATACCGCACTTGCCCAAAAAAAGTAGCAAAACTTATGGGGGAACGGCCCCTCTTTGCCAACTCTGTCAATATCATCACCATGACAAAACCCAGTGTCGTCACGGTATGGAAAAATAGGACACTAGGCTGCTTATTGCAAAACCTCAGTGAAATTAAATCCTCATCAATACACTGGTAAGCATCCCAAGTGTGACAAGTGTGGATTTCATCATGCTAGGAACAAACAATGCAGCCATTGTCTGAATTGTGGAAAAGGGGACACTTGATTTAGAAGTGTCGAAACCTTCCAACACAGAATCAAAATCAGAGAGCAAGTACATCTACTCCTTCTCAACACAACCACCACTGCTACACCTGCTGAATACTTGGACATTTTGAAAGACACTGCCCTAGGAGGAAGCCTCCAGCAGCTCCAACAGTTTCAACCGCAGCAACAGCTACCGAGGAACTACTCACTCTACCAGCTCCAGACGTACGCTCTGTCACACCCCGAGCCGGCGGGACAGATCGACTTCCCCGCCGGGCGGAAGGTTCTCGGGGCGCGATATCGTGAGTGATAATCGTGATAATCAGATTGTTGACACAGCATCAATGTTAAGAATAACTAAAGCACAATCAAGCATTAACTAGTATTACAAAGTTAAATTACAATATCAATGTTCAGTAATTTAACTCGGTAAACATATCAAAAGAATCAAATATTTTCTATCTTGTAATCTGTACAAGACATCCAAAAATGATATGTATGAATAACAAAATATGTGCTTCCAAAATCAACTAGGTCCTCTATCTAGGCCGCCTAGCATGCAATCCAAAGCCTTAGCTTAACCCTGTTCATCACCTGAGAAAGCATGTAAGAAAACAAAGTCAACACAATGGTTGGTGAGTTCATAAAGTTTATAAGTTTAAAATAGCTTTAACAAACCTCTTTCGGTATAACCTTAATCTTATTAACTCCACATGTAATATCCGAATCGGTATGCTTATATATAGGGCATACCCCTAAGTCGAGCCTACAACCCGCCCAGACGCCGCCCCACCACATACTAATCCACATATGACACTGTTGTTAATAATAATTAAGCATTTTACCTACCATTCAACCCATTCTGCATCATAGCTTTAGTTTTCTGTTTCAAAGTTTACAAGTCAATAGCATTCGTAAGTATTAGCTTCAATGTAAGTTTAACAAGCATCATAGTTTCACTCACCATAGTTTAGCTTTCACTAATCTCAAGCGTGAGTACAAGCCCTGCTATAGCAGAAGTTTAGCAATTACGTAGCTCACGGCTAGATACAAGCCCTGTTCTAGCAGAAGTTTAGCCATTACGTATCTCATGAATTAGTTAAGCTTAGTCTAGCAATTACGTGTCTCCTATACAAGATACAAGCCCTGCTATAGCAGAAGTTTAGCAATTACGTATCTTATACATATACACAAGCCATGCATGCACAAATAATCCAGCATTTACATATCTCATATAAGCAGACAAAAGCCCTGCTATAGCAGAAGTTTAGCAATTACATGTCTCTTATATAGATAACAGCTTAGCCTCGTCATAGTTTAGCTTTCATGTATCTCAATACATGGGTACAAGCCCTGCTATAGCAGAAGTTTAGCAATTACGTAGCCCATGATTAGATACAAGCTTAGTATTTCGCGCGCAATCATAGTTTCAAGCATATAGATTCAAGCATTCACATATAGTTTCATCATGAATTTCATAGCATAAGCAACAAGTCTCGAGTTTAAGCATTTAGTTTCTAACATCAGCATCAAGCCTCAATTTTAAGCATTTAGTTTCTCGCATAAGCATCAAGCATAAGCATCAAGCATATAGATTCAAGTTTCTAGTTTGTAGTATAAGTATCAAGTTTATAGCTTCTCAAAGTATACTAGATTCCAAGCATAAGCCTCATTGTAAGCATCATGTTTAAGTTTAAAAGAATTAAATAACATTTCAATAATTTATTAAAATGTTTAACATGCTTCTCAGTCCCGAAGTAAAACAAATAAGTTTGAAAAGGGACAAATGAACTCCCCTTGTGTTTGTAGTGGTTGACTAAATAAAACAAGAATACGCACGCTCTTTGTCTGTACTTGTTGTAATGTTCACGATCATGTATTGATTTCATAGTATTTGTAGCTTATAAGTACGTGTTGTAATGATTCGTGTGCGTGTAAGTGTCAGTCCTAAAGTTGACTAACACTCGCGAGTTGTATTCATTATCCGGCCCGGAGTTCTTATATTAGTTTGTATCATGTTGAAACTCCTTAATTGTTCAAAGTTTCACACTTACCCTTGAATTACAAGTTAGCATCTTTAAGTAGGGTTTTTAAATCTTTATGTACTCTGTTTATAATTTGTTATCACTTTGTAACAATTAAGGTGATAATCTATGAATGATTTCATCATTCATTTTTATCGTTCGTGCATGAATCATTAACCTTTTATCTCCATTGGGCCGGATAATTCCTTAGATCCATTAATGTGTAATTGGGCCTAGCAATTGTATGTGTATGGGCCGGCTACTAGTGGGCCGATATAAGGATTCATGATCCAATTGTAGGTGGGCCTTGGGCCAATTGTATTATACAAGTAGGCCCAATTAAAAGATGATCAATTTGTGGTTATTGGGCCGTCTTATACTTGGGCCTCATGTGTACAGGTCGGCTGAACAAAGGGGTTTGGGCCGAAGGGTTTATGTTGGATCGAATAGCAAGTGGATTGGACCAATTGTGGTGACCGAATGATGTGCATCCTCAAATCCAGCGAACCTACTTAGGGAATTAGTCTTAGGTTCGGCTCTAAGGGTGGGGGTTCGGCTAGAAGTTGATAATCATTAGGTTCGGCCATTGTGAGTTATGGTTCGGCCAACAAGTTTAGAAATGGTTCGTTGCATGGAAGGTTCGTCCTAGGTTTCGCACACAGGTTCGTGATCAATGAGATTCGCCCATGAAGTGGCAGGTTCGCGGGGAAGAAGATGGTTCGTCGACCATAGGTTCGTGAACACACATGCAGGTTCAGCTGACACTGTAGGGTTCGGTTGAGTATAGGTGGGTTCGCTGGTTCCATGCGTGCAGGTGCAGGGTTCGGCCAACAAAATGAAAAGGTTCGTGGGTCCTCTAGTTATACTAGGGTTCGCTGATACACACATGGTTCGGCTGAGGGCTACTGTGCCTAGGTTCGTGGAGCCTCTAAAGGCTCGGCAGGGGTGTAGGTTCGCCGAGGGTTCGGTGTCTGTGGTTGGCAGCATGGTTCGTTCGAGGATAGGTTCGGTGATAATAGTGACTAAACCAAGAAGGTTCGGCAGCTCCAAATAGGGTTTGGCCGTGGCTGTCATGTTCGGCTCCATCCAAGATCCGCGAACCTGTGCATTCCTCCACATCATTACGTAGCTTCAACCATTGGTTTGGCCATCTTTATGTTGCTGCTGCATGTAGACAAGTTCTCGAGGGTGTAGGGTTAAACTCTAAGGGTTCTAGAACCGGTTGGGTAGGTTGGATCGAACAAGTGCACAAAACCCTAATTTTTCAATCATTTCAAAGCTCCATACCTTGGTTTTAGCTGGTCAAATCGCTAGATCGGTTGTACTTCCTTGTAGAGGGCTTCAAGATCGTCGTTTAGGCTCAAGAATCATCAAATTTCATCAAGAATTGAGGAAGTTATGGTGATTCAAAGTGTTGAATCTAGAGAGAGAGGTGACGGGTTTGAGGGTGTAGAGAGAGAGAGGGTTTGCAAGAATGAAATAAATGCTCTCTTTTAGAGCTTAAATACCCCGAGGGTATTCAGGTTCGTTTCGGTTGTTCGGTTCTTGTTTTCGTCGTGTTTCCGGCACTTTACACGCTTTTTTCGTAATTTAAATAAAAGAGTTTATTTTTAACTATTTGGATGGTATTTATTTCTAGTAATTATTTTAAATATCATTTTTTTAAATTATTTATCGAATTATATTATTTTTACGCGTTTCGTTAATTTGTTCGCGAATTATAAAAAAATAGTTTCGTTTAAATTTATTTATGATGAGTTTCAAAATTGTAAAACAGAAAATATTATATTTCCTTAATCTTATGATCGTTCGTATCGTTTTTCGTTTTCGTTTTCGTTTCGCCGGAACGCGTCGCCATCGCGCGTATTCGTTCAAATCGTCATTCGAACGAAAACGACAATGGTTTGGCTTTCCAACTTTTGTTTTCTACTTTTCAGTTATTATTTCAGAACGTTAAACTTTCAGAATCATTCGTACAGATCGTCACCTATACGAACAATTCGTCGGTTTAGCATTCCGTAACAATAACCGTTATGGTTTTGTTTTGTTTAATCTAACGTACGTTTATACGTAACAGCATCAAATCAAGTATCTGTGTTTCAATACTGTGTTGTCTGATATATTTCTGACTGTTAAACCCTAAGGTTTTAATCAGATTTCAGACAATCGCATAATAGTTTCGTGTTAAGCATTATGTACCAATAGCATAAACATAGTTTCACGTAATGTGTACCTGAGTTACTGTACGAGTTACCGTTGCGATCACTGTTCCGGCACGCGTCCGGCACTGATGTTACACGCTCGGAGTCGGATGACTTCGAAGGTATGTCATTTTAACCTTGTGTATTTGAGTTATGTACTAGTATAATGTTGATAATTAGATATTCTGTTGTAATTTTTGGAACAATAAGTTAAAGTAACCATAGATATTACTAGATGCCAAGTAGATAGTAGGAGTTAGAATGATCATTACCTATGCTTATCTTAAGAACCATTATTCTAGCATAAGAGAAAAACTTATGAAGATAGAACACTAAAACATGTAGATCATCAAGGAGGGATGGAATCAGGGACATATTAGGAAATCCTTAAACCAACTGAGATTTGGTTAGTCTTAAATGACTTAGTCTTAATTATCCGGAAAGCTACTAATGTACTTTACACACCAGATAGAGTTCCATAGCAAGTGTATGTCTGTTATAATATCCGCTTTAGATATTTAAACAGATTATCACTTTCCAAGTGGAAGGGAATACCATATTAAGTGCGTAGACTGTAAGGCCAAGTTAGACTCAACTGAACTAGAGTTGCTATTTCATAACGCTCTGGTTTGATTAATGTTAAGAAAGAGTGGATCATGGAACATTACTGAGATCATAACCAGTTTCATCATCAAATCAGTAAGCTTCAGTAATTACAAATGAGAATTTGGGGATCAACATGAATAACTATGATGAGATAGTCATTCGCTCACATTAGCTATTGAGGAGACTTAACATCAGATCCGTTAATCTTGGACAGCGAAGTCCGAGATAATACTAGGATCAAAACCCTAGGCATCCTTAATAAGGGGACGTCTAGTAGTTTAAACAATAATGTAATGAGGGATTTGGTACAAGAATCATAGGACTATATCTTTTGGTGGAACTAATGAAATTCACATGATGTGATCATGATGGATTAAATTTATGGGTAGTCATAAAGTGGTAGCTCGGCACTATCTGAATCAGGTCGTCAAAATTGCTAGGATCCTGGAAGGGGTAATGTGAGACATCTACTGGTGTAGCAAAGACAATGAGGAATAACACGTGGAACAAAGATTACACTGAGATCACATAAGTCAAATGACACTTGAGTAGAAAAAGGGTTATTGTGCATCACTTTTGAAGAGATGCATGAGTCTATCTCATAGGTAAATCCTTACCCTAATCATACTAAGAGCTACCTTATTCTTAGGTAGTTTCCTCAAACATTTAAAACACATACCGAGATTCTGGCAACAAATCTATGGGTAATGTGTCAGGATAAGGTCGTACATGCATGAATTAGGACATGCTATATGTGACCTAAAGGTGGAGATTGAACAATCGAAATTAAGAGACGCAAGAACAACATGAGGCATTGCTGAGGGAGTATGACCAAATAGCTATGGTTAAATCACCAAGCTTCCATCCTATACTCCTAATAGATACCAAAACATACAGGTATATAATACCTGCATGATCGAGTCTGCTCACAATTCCCATGACATAAAAGAATTGTGATAGGGGCCACTCAACTAGATCATGCACAATTAAAACCTTGGTATGAGTTTACCTGAAGATCTCGATCTTCTAACTAAAATAGTTGGTAAACTTGTAAACTTTGCAGTAACTACAGAAATCCTTCGGGATTTACGAGAACTGCAAAGTCAACCGCTATCCGAAGAGGGAGGGTCAAGACAATTGAGAAACATAATCCTAAAGGATGTGAAGTAAACTAATCCAGTCACAACCTGTGGAAATGGAACCAAAGTTTATATCTCACATCCATAATACTCTAGCTATCATAATAGCACTAACGGAGTATTCGCATTAGAACATTATATGCTTGTAGAGAACGATAAAAACTCTGAAGTTGTTGGAACAACTCGAAATACCATAACGAAAGTGTGCACCAGTAGCTATGAATTTTAAATGCCAAGCTACCACACACATTCAGTAGATCTGATGTTCATGGGATCTCCATAAACAGTGAATCAGGTCTACTCATTTCTTAACTATACACAAAGCCTAGGCTCATTGAGAAGAGCTAAATTACAGAGAAATACACCTCATTGATGAACCTCGAACATTACGGATCGTACAGTCGAGAGACTGAAAACGAAGCTGTATTCCATCGTAAGGGCTCGATGAAACTCCAAACGCAAACCCGGGATAACTTGGGAGCGTGAGGAACACATGAGATCAAAAATATTTCCACCTGTATAAAGAAAAAGCACTACCCGACAATGATGCTTAAATTTCAGGACGAAATTTCTTTAACAAGGGGAGACTGTGACAATTAGTACCGGATCGCCCGGTAAATCCGTATGGTAAGTGTACTTGCACCTAAAACTATGTGTGAATGCTAGGTGATAAACAGTGTGTGATAACAATTTAGTGGAAACAATTAACAGTTGTATCTATTTCGATGAGAATCAGAATATAAATATACAACAACACAAAGTGAAATAACAGTTGTGAGAAACAAACGACAAATACAGTCGATTGCGATCTGATATCCACGAATAACAGGAATCAGATGGCCGAAAATTCAGCGAGAAAACAATGTGAAAGTATCCATAACAATGTGAAAACAGTTAGGATTAGTTGAGTCCGTCTGTGAGAAGGTAGAATTCAAACAACAGTTCAGTATCATTTACGAACAATGAACTGACAGAGTGTTTGCGTGAGTGACGATTCACACAAACATATCTGTGAGTTTAACGTTCTGAGCGACAACTGTAAAATAGAGAACCAAATCAGAAAGTGAAACATACGATCGTATTCGTACAGTTCGTGCTCTGTACGAAAACGCTCGTAAGTTAAAGTTTTCTGACGAAATGACAAAAATAAACGATTACGAACCTTAAAAAAATTAAAATAAAATAAAAATAATATTTATTAGAAATCACAACCTAAAAAGAGTTAATTTGAACTAACTTAGTAAAACAACACGTAATTAACGTTACGTAGCGAGATAACGAGGTTAACGGTCTGATCGCGAACGAAACAGTAAAAATGAGTAAAATGTCATATTTTACGTTTTACAATTTTGAAACTCATCAAACAAGCCGAGAAAACTAAATCCCATGTTCCATCACTTAGTTACGTAACCGGAATCAAACGCGCGTAAAAATACAGGAAAACGACACCGAACGAGCCCGAACTCATACGGGGTATAAATACCCTAAAAGAACCCTTTTCTTCTCAGTTCTCACATTTCTACTCTCTCTCTAGAACCCACACCCGGATTCTCTCTCTAAACCCACACTCTCTCTCTAGATTTTCAACCCAAGAACACCAAGATCTCTTCCATTTCTTGACCAAATCGTGCAAGTAACCTATCAAATCGAAGCTCTCATCATCCTCTACACGAAAGTACAACAGATCGGGAGTGGAAACCACGGAATTGAAGGTAATATGAGCTGCAAGTTTGCGAAAATTTGGGTTTTCGACCAAAACATCCAAAACCGAAAGTTAACCGGTGATAAATCAACAAACCTCTTAGGGAAGTCACTTAAACGAGCTATGAGCATGGGAGAATTCCTTGAATGAGTGGCTAGGGTGAGAAGAACACCATGGGAGGGCTCGGTTACAGCCGGGCAGAATGGGGACTGCCGAGTGAGGTTGTAGCCGAATGGGGCCACCCAGCCCGGCTGAAAGGCCAAGGGCCGAATGGGGCTATTCGCCTAAGCTGGAGCAGCCGAAGGGTTTATGATCGAAGGAGTGAGGCGACCGAATAGTAAACTCATTCGCATGATCACCTTATTCGGTCGGCCACCTCAATCGCAGGACCACCTTATTCGGCCGGATCTCACCATTCGTATGAGCTAGCCTAGTTCGGGTTAAACCTCATTCGGTCACATCCATTCGTATGAGGCTTCAGTCGGCCCACATGTCTTAACGTGTAAACAAACACCATGAATCCACCTTATTGGAACAACATGCACCATGTGAAAACAATAATAATGAGGATAACAAATTTTTACTACAAAGGTGGTGAAAGAATCCAAGTAATCAACTTGATGAAACTTACAATTCTTTTTATACAAAAAGTGTTAAGAAGCTACACTTTATAATTAAGTTTGTATTAACACCTTTAAATAAAGAAGACTAAAGGTCGATAAACTTAATTCTTATACCTTGGGACATATCATGGAGCTAGATCATGTGGTCATAAAACAAGAGAATATAAGATGCTAAGTCCAACCTTAAATGGCTAAGTCTTAGCATAATATATCTTCATATGGATTCAAGAACGATTAATTAACAATCGTTTACGAAAGTCAAACAACCTTAGAGTGACTTATGAATTTACAACTTAAACTTATAAGTTACAAACAACTTGAAATCAATACAGGATCGTGAAAACAACCTCAAGAACAACAGTGAGCGTGTGCATTTTCTATTATTACTTAGTCAACCACATCAACTACCAGATGAGTTCATATGCCCCTTTTCTAATCTTTTGATTTCAACTTCGGGCCTGAGAAACATGCTAACTCTTTTATTTATATAAAAGCCTTAGTATTTTATTTCATTTATCATGTGATATAGATAATATTGATTTTATCTTAATTATCATATTCTTATCTTATCATTATCATTACGTGTGCTTGTGTGTGAAATAACATGTAAAAGATAACAGGTATGATATCATGATGACATAACTTCATGATACCATCCCATCACAATAAATGACACAATGCATCAAGGATAGATCTCATAACAACGGGCTTATAACACTGAGACAACAAGAGTGATGCTCATGATAACATGAATTCATGATGACATCATTCACCACATTTATTAACACTGTGTAATAAGACGAGCTCTTATAACACGTTGTTAAAATCATTGAGAATACATAACATTGAGACAACATTTGAGACAATCACATGGGATATCAAGGATGACAGAGATAACATAGTTCGAGATGTCATCCCTCGCATATGCTAACATTGTATGATAAGATGAAATCTTATGAGACAATGTTAAAGATTAGAGATCATAGCATTGTGTTCATTTTATTTTGATTATACCAATACAACATATCAAGGATGATGTCATGATAACATAATTTCCTGATATCATCCAATCACTGAAATAATATAAGTGTATTAAGATTTGATCTTATGACACTTCGTTATTTACAATGAGATAACAACGTGATAACATGAGACAACTTCAAGTGATAACAAGAATGATAATCATGATAACATAATTTCATGATGATAATATCATTCACCACATTTACTAACATCGTGTTATAAAACTAGTTCTTATAACACTTTGTTAAAGACTATGAGAACACATAACATTGAGAACAGATAACACAGAGATGATGACAATGGGTGAACAGATGACAATAATTAATTACTATTAAGACTGCTAGCATTATATCACAACAATCATGTGTTCGTGGGATCATGTCCAATTGTAAGTCCCTTAGAAATGAATCGTTTACCATTTAATTTAGTGCGACTAAACCGAAGATGACGTAATTTTACCATAGGTTTGACAAACCTCCGGTGAGTGAGGTCCGTACGTTGATCGTATGTTGTTATCATTGACCGGTATCGTATGACCGGTAACAGGGCTGCATCAGTCAGGTTTGGTAAACGACACATGGTGATATTAATCTACAGAAACTAATTGTAATTATACCTTCGATTCTATTAACTGGTAGACTGAGAAATTGATTTTCTCTCATATCATCATACTGGTAATAGTCTCGTTGAAGGCTATGAAACTATGAGAACACAAATGGGATAGAGGTAAATGGGAGGCATTGTGGTCTGATTACGTGAGGTCCACAATGGGTCCCATATATGCTCTATACATTTAGGCCAATTACATTAGTGATGAGTTAACTATTACTCCTTTAATTAGAAGTAAATTATAGTTAACCTTCACTTGAGAGAATAATAAAAAGGATAAGATTTAATAAATCTATTTTCCTTACAACACTAAGGGTTTATCATCACTTAGGTTTTGATAACTTACTTCCCTCATACTCTTTTATTCTATACATATCATACTACGGGTGATGAATACAATTTAGGGGTGAATATCAAATGGGGTGAACACATGTGAGATAGAAATGGGAATCTATAGTTGTATTGCAAGTGGTGTTGAATTCTGTTAAGCATGTGGTGGGATGGCGTCTGGGCGGGTTGTAGGCTCGACCCTTTCGTATGATCTATATATAAGCATGCTTGATTTGAGTGAAACACTATTTGTAAGTATAACTATGGAGAGAACATTGTGTGAGACAAATGAGACAATTACCAATAAGACTTGTATGTCACATTGTGATTGTAAATAACAATAAATCAATTGTTTTCAATTACTAAACTTATGAACTCACCAACCTAGTGTTGACTTTGTTTAAATGCATGTTTTCTCAGGTGACGAACATGTTTAGTCACCAGCATTCAGGACTTAAGCTAGTGGAATTTTAGAAGACCTAGCTACATTTTGTGTGCATAACTTTTGATGACATACTTTAATGAATCACTTTTGTAAATCTTGTGCAGAGACAAGATAGCTATCTTATGATTCGTCTTGGTAGATTTACTTAGTTAAATTACGAACATAACAGTGTAATTTAACTTTGTATTTCTGTATCAATGTCATGTTAGCATTTCTCATTTATATATCATGTGCCATGTAAACAATCTGATCATTTTGATTATCACGCGATATCGCGCCCCGAGAACCTTTCGCCCGATGGGAAAGTCGATCCAGCCCGCCGGCTCGGGGTGTGACAGATTGGTATCAGAGCCATGGTTATAGAGAAATATAGGTCATATTACTTAAACGGTTTGGGCTAGGCTATAACCTAGGGACCTCTCATGTAGATATTCCTATAACCTAGGGACCTCTCATGGTTACATCATTTGATCATAAATACTAACCGATAACTTTTCGTTAAGATCAAAATGTCACAGGGACAATAACCATCACCGCCTCATCCTCCTCCACTTGAAGTGGACCCAGCAACTGCCGCATTGGCAATCCTGATTACTAAACAGCTGGTTGCAGTGATTCCTGATATCATCAATCGGATCTGGAACAGTGAGGAGTATGCTACAATAACATCAAATTAATATACTAGATTAGGTTATACTTAAACAAATGGGTTTCACTTTGGTTAATAACCATCTGTCCAAGTATTAGGAACAATTAATTAGAAAATGAAATGTGCATTAGGAATGTAACACATCACCTTGGGCAGAAGTGAGACATTTATAAGTATTATGCACATGTTAAGTTTGTAAACATGAATGTAACACATCACCTTTGGGCAGAAGTGAAATATACATGCTTTAAGGCAAATGATTTCATGTGAATATCTAATGATTAAGGATATACACAAGTAAGTGACAATGATTAATAAGACTCAAATAATAAGATGTAACACATTACCTTTGGGCAGAAGTAAAACACTTGTTATTGAGTTTAAGCAGATTTTGTATTTTAAGGTTTTGTAAAACATAATAGTTTAAGGTTTTAACAAAACAATTTAATTTATCTCTTAGCCCCCTGATTACGCGGATCGAATTTTGTAAAACGAATTGTGTTTAAGTGTTCGTACATGAAGTTAGTAAAGTTTCCGAAGTTAGTAAAGTTCTCGAATTTTGTTAGGTTCTCAAAAATAATTGAGTACTCGAAAAATTCGTGTACTTTTATATTTTCGTGTACTTTTAGATTTTCGTGAACTTTATTTTTGAGAACTTTTAAGTTCGAATACTTTAATTTCGTGAACTTAAGTTTGAATACTGTCAATTTCGTGTACTCTAATTTCGAGTACTTCAAATTTCGAGTACTTTTAGTTTCGAGTACTTCAAATTTCGAGTACTTTTAATTTCGAGTACTTTAAAAATCGTATACTTTTAATTTCGTATACTTTTATTTTCGAATACTTTTAAGACCGAAAATTTCTAGGTTTACGAAAAACGCACCAGATTCACGTTTTATGAAAACGAACCAGTTTAAGGTTTTACGAAAAACGACCAGATTTCGTGCTCGTTTTTTCTAAAACGTTTTTGATTTTTGTATCCATTTCGGGTTAGGAATCGATTAAACAACATATCGCTCTGATACCACATGTTGATTTGATTCCTTTGATTAAGTTTAAACATGAATACGAAATCAGTCAATAAGAATATAGGATTAGATGAAACCTGTGAATCCAGTGAATGCATTGTTGATTCCAGACATTCTTCGTGTGAGATGATGATCCGATCGAGTTCCCGTTTAGGGTGTATGGTGAGGATGGAATAAGATGAGAGGCTCGGTTGAAGTTCACGAATTCTATAGAGCACCAGATTCACGTTTTATGAAAACAAACCAGTTTAAGGTTTTACGAAAAAACGACCAGATTTCGTGCTCGTTTTTCTAAAACGTTTTTGATTTTTGTATCCATTTCGGGTTAGGAATCGATTAAACAACATATCGCTCTGATACCACATGTTGATTCGATTCCTTTAATTAAGTTTAAACATGAATACGAAATCAGTCAATAAGAATATATGATTAGATGAAACCTGTGAATCCAGTGAATACATTGTTGATTCCAGACATTCTTCGTGTGAGATGATGATCCGATCGAGTTCCCGTTTAGGGTGTATGGTGAGGATGGAATAAGATGAGAGGCTCGGTTGAAGTTCAGGAATTCTATAGAGGTGAGGAGAAAAACGTGAACAATGATGTTGTGTGTAACCTTAATTATGAACCATTAACCTCATATTTATATACACCCAATGGGCTACCCCAATTAGGATAAGTAAGGATAATTACGTCCATTAAATAATTATCTATCTGCTAGGGGTATTTAGGTAATTGATCTATTTAATTTAATAATCATGAGGGCCATATATATTATTTATTTATTTCTAACAGTTCCTACATTCTGTATTAGACAAAGTTTGTGTATACGATATATATAGGTGTGCGCATATAATGTATATATTTTTCGGTCTTCGATATCAAAAGTAAAATTGCCCTAATTTTAACGTTATTTTACTTAATTTTTTGCCAAAATAAGATTAAAAACATTGTGCTGGTTGGTTAATTAGACATCAACAACCGGAGATCTCATTGGAATCAGTCTCTTTATTTATACGGATAGAGGTAAAACTATCTATATTTTACCCTCCTTAGACCATACCTTAGTTTTGCTAATGATGATATATACCGAATACGATGATGATGATATATAATAATTGTAGTTTGTGTTTGTTTGATAAGTGTGATTTTGTAAGTACGAGAGACTGCGGGTTTGATTCCTGCCTCTTCTTTCTTTTTTCTCGAGTGTAAACTCATCACTTAACTTTTTTTTCATAAACTAGGGTTTATCCTGCGCGTTGCATCGGTAACATGTTATTGAACAAAAAAAACGATATATACCCAATTAAAATTTTACTACAAAATTATTGAGTCGTACCACTTTGTCAATATGTGTATCTGGTCATGATGGAAGTGACAACATTACGTATATATTAAACACAAATTAAAAACCGGCCAACGGTGTTAGTCCAATCTGAAACAAATAGATCGAATCGTTGCAAAAACAAGTGTCAATCGCAAGGAATACAGACCAAAATAAAGACCACAATGTTAAAAACATGCCTTGCGGATACAAATATTCAATAACAACGGCGATAAGAACATCACGAATATCAAAATGCATACGGAAAAACTGGTTGAAACGGCTGTTAATCCGTTCTAAAACAATAATTTTAATCGTAACAAAAGCATATATGGCATAATAAAATATCCTTCTGTAATAAAAAATGATTGACGGCACATGACATAATCCTACACGCTTTATTTTTAGAATAACCATTAGATTTGAGTTATTAGTTATAGCTCTATCCATGAGTTCTTATTTGTTCACAATTATATATATATTTCCATATATATATATATATATATATATATATATATATATGTAAGTTAAGAACTAAAAGAACCATTTATAGCCACAAGTTTGAAGGGTATAAAAGTAACTTCTCCTATTTTCAAGAGAAATTACTTTTATACCCTTCAAAACTTGAGGTTATAAATGTGGTTTCTTTAGTTATTTACAATTTGTTGGTTCTCAATAGAATGAATCCCTATTTCCATATATATATATATATAAAAGATTGGGGTCCTATAATAACCTACCTTAATTGCAAAAACCCGATTAATCTTTGGTTTTTATTTTCATGATCTTTATTATACATGTATATGAACATGCTATTTTACGGATTTGTGCAAATTCATCATTGTTTTGGCTGTTAAGTGGTCGCAATAGAAAATAAATATATAAAAGTTTATTATATAGTAATCTTCAAACGTGCCTAAAAAAATTTTGGTCTCCTTTAAAAAAAAATTTTGGTCTCCTTTAAAAAAAAAAATTCTGAGTATAAATAAAAACATGCTGTTCAAAAAAAAAAAAAAAAAAAAAACACATAATAACCATATTAATTTGTTCAAAATCCGATAAAAGAAATTTTCCAATCGACTTCAACAAGACTCCTAACAATCAAGTGAAAACAACACGACTCGTGAATCAAACGTTTTGACCAAACAACAATTTTTTGATCAAGTAAAACGGTGAAATCTCTTCAATTGTGACGCCTACGAATCAACAACATCATTCCTTATTGCTCCCAGATCTGTTCTTTGTTTGCAAATAATTGGATACAGGTGATACGAATTATACTGTAACAGGTCGGTCGCCCGGAAGAAATGGCGAAATCGAGCGCCGACGATCTGGAGCTCCGGCGAGCCTGTGAAACTGCAATGGAAGGAACTAAGCAGAAGGTTGCATTATCGATCCGTGTGGCAAAAAGCCGTGGAATTTGGGGTAAATCCGGAAAAATTGGCAAGGGTCAGATGGCTAAACCTAGGGTTCTTGCAATCTCCAGTGAGTTTTCTCTTTTGTATATCTTTATCAGTATGTTTTATTTGGATCACGTGCTGTTAACTCTTAGCAATCTGTTTGGGGCGAATTAGAGCCGATTCTTTTGTAGTGATATGATTTCAGTTGGTGATATACTTTATGCTTTTGATAGCTTAAATTTAGTAATTAGTAGAACTCGAAATTTTGTTGATGATGCCAATTGAGCAATTCAGTGGTGCCACTAAGGTTATTTAATTGTTAGGTTTTTGAAAGTGTTAAATCTGGTAATAGAAGGAATGAATTCGAGAAAATAGGTTTTAAAGATAATGATAAGCACAAGCCTTGATCAATGGTGATTTTGGAGAAAATAAATGGTACGATCAGCCATAATTGTTTCTGCTGCAGATTTCTATAATAAGAAACGTGCCTATCAACCTGTATTTTTGTTCATTCTAGAGCTGTGACCAAGTTAAACTTGAGTAAGTTGAGAGTAGCTTCCATTTGTTTTAGGAGTATCAGATTTTGCTTATGCAAGTCTATAGGATGAAAATGGTTTTGGGCTGGAGACACACGAAGAAGAGACAAAGTGTTGTACTTGTACCTTGGGATTTGATTCCAATATAAAGCACCTCAAATAAGTCTCTAAACTTCTTTTTTTTTTACCTCACTATTGCTATCAGACTAGAGTGATAAGAGGTGGTGAAATATGCTAAGGATGTTTGATGGGCTTGAATGCGAAAAAGTACCAAACTTATTTAGTATGACCTCCTGAATTTGGCATGCTCTTCCAGTGTTGTAAAAATCGCGATTCCTCGGCCGATTAATCGGCAAAAGTCGCTAATCGGGGTGTTCCCGACTAATTTTCCTCAAATCGGCCAATTAATCGCTAGTCGGTCAACGACGGTCAAAATCGGACCTAATCGGTCCTGATCGGTCCTAATCGGCCACCAAACGGCCACCAATCGGCCAAAAAACGGCCGATTTCCGGCGAATACGGGAGGAAAATGGAAAACATACCTTCGATCTTAGTTGGGAACGACGATCCAGACTTCAATTGACAAGAACGACTTCGATTCCTACTTGGATTGACCTCGCCGGAACCCTAATCTGGACTTGACACCGAAGGCAGCGTAGTCGGGAAGATGGAAACGGGAATCGCTTTATTTTGAAAATCAGAAATGGGCTTTTTTTTATTTGATAGTGGGCTGGGTATTCAAAAAAAACAAAATAAATAGCCCATGTGAGTTATTATGATAAAATCTTATATTATTTACAAGCTTATACATAAAGTTTTGTATATATATATATATATATATATATATATATAATTTTTAAAATTTATGTATAAAATCTCAATCCGATTAATCCCGATTAATCCCTAGTCCCCACCTCACCGACCGACTAGCGACTAGCGATTTTTACAACACTGTGCTCTTCACAAAGTTCATGGTGATGATAGTCTTAAAGTCTACCTGGAACTTTTAGGTGTTGTAACCGGCACCGCCCAGTCATGTACCTCGATGGAAGTTCCATGTTTTTGCACTGTTGCATCCGTGGCATTTTTTCATTAAGTTACTGATTTGTGCTTGCATTCCTTACTATTTTACTGCTTTGGATGTTCTATTATTTTTGGCGTGAACTCCTAAATAACCAACTGCACTTAGGTGAAAAATATTGATGAGATCTAACTTGCAATTCTTGCGATTAGGGCATTTCCTACTACCAACCTGCCGTTCCTCGTTATAATCTCGTTTTCTATAGGGATTATTCTCTTTTTTTTTTTAAGAGCAATTGAAGGTTTTTCAAGGATTTTTTCCAATGCTAGATGATGTCATAAAAAGAAAAAAATCAATGCCAGGACATACAGTCTTAAATAAGCCTTGTAAACCAATTTGACAACTTTTCATCTTTGATTATCCATAGAATCCATAAGTGACATGTCAAAGATGTTACATGTCAATGTGACATCCTGCATT
Organism: Mikania micrantha; assembly: GCA_009363875.1. Lineage (NCBI taxonomy): Eukaryota > Viridiplantae > Streptophyta > Magnoliopsida > Asterales > Asteraceae > Mikania > Mikania micrantha. Next base: position 51,075,339 of record CM018684.1, read on the forward strand.
GGCTTTGAGAATTTCATTGTTCTAAACTAGGGAAGATAAAATCAAAAGTTAAGAAGCGACATGCAATTGGAAGAATAACCTTTAGCAAACAACAACCACAACTAGGGCTGTAAACAAACCGAAGGACAACGAATGAGCCCTTGTTCGTGTTCGTTTGTTTAACTTTTAACTTGTTCACGCACGGTTGATGAACGCTAACCTAACGGAAATTCTTGTTCGTGTTTGTTCATTAAGGAATTGAACTTGTTCATGAACGCAAGCGAACACATATTATTTAAACAATAAAAATCATTATTTTTAATCTCAAGCATTCAAGATAATCATTTATATAAATATAAAGTTAAATATTATGGTATTAAACTAAAAATAGCTTAAATATAATGGTATTGAATTAAAATTAAGAATATATTACACATTTAATGAATAAATATAATAAATGAACACATTACCATACGTTCATGAACACAAATGAATGAACACGACCTCTGATGTTTATTCATTTAACTAAATGAACAAAATTTCTTGTTCGTGAACATAAATGAACTTTCTGCCGAACGGTTCAAGAACACTGAACGTTCGGTCCGTTTGCAACCCTAACCACAACAACCATATCTGTAAAGTCCTAATAATAGTATGTTCAGTTGGATACACATGTAATCTAGTTGGATACACATATTCAATTAGATACACATGAAGCCTGGTTGGATAACGGATACACATGAATAGATTGTTCATGCATATCCAATAACACTTGGATTTTTGTTGATGGATACTCACCATGGTTTGGATATGGACGAGGCTTGAATCATATTTCCACTTAGTCAAGGGGATATGTATGAGTACTTTGTTCATACGTATCCAAGCATACTTTGGTTTCATATCCTTCCAACAAGTCAAGTCTGGTCAAATTTGAAGTCAATAAGAGGTCAATGAAAATCTTTTAAAGTTCCACTTAAAAGTCCACCTTCAAAGTCAATGTTGACTAATTAAAGTCAAAGTTTGATCAAATTCTAGTGTTGGCTAATCTGCTAGTAAAGACCTAGAACTCTATAAATAGGACACATAGATTTATTTTTAATGCGAGAGCTCACCTAGGGTTGATGGATATAATCATGTAAATTGTAGTGTGTGTTGACAAATATCTATAAAATCATTCGTTTTTGCATCTCGTTTGTGTTCAATTACAGATTATACATTGAATTGACTAGCAAAAACGTGTCTCATGCAAAATTGATCAAGAACACATGGAATTATAAGATCCAAGATTTGTTATAGGATATTTAATTTAAATGATACAATTAGAACGTAGAAATGAAAGAATCATATACTATGATTTTCTCCCATCTCTCCTCCAATTCAATTTTTTTATCCATTTATTAATCTCCTCTACCAAATGCTTCATACACGTATGTGATTGTAGACAAAGATTCTTAATTGTTCACCGAAGTCTGAAGCTTCCTATAAATTTGCATTTTTTTCATACACATCTTCAGTTTGTGCATTATTCCTACACATCCGCAAATTGAAAATCGAGTTCTTCATACATATTAGCAATATCTTTCTATACATCTACAACTCCTTCCTAGCCAAATCTATAATTTCTTCATACACATATGCAATTTCTTCCTACACGGCTTGAACGATTTTGTCCTACACATTTTCATTATTGAAAAATTGATTTCTTCCTTCATATCTCGACAACCCAATTCATGATTTTAGAATGTCCCTCCAAAAATGATATGTTAAAAAAATTTCATCTCTTTATTTGAAAATGAATATAAAGAAAGTAATCTTGTGATCCCTCATAAGTATTTGTTGTTTATGCAGCAATAGAAAAATCTCAACAAACTGGGGCTTTTCTCCATGTCTTGAAGTATTCAAATGGAGGAGTTCTTGAAGTACACAATATCTATTACATATATTTTTTTTTTCTAGCTTAAAAGTCAGGATATTTTAACAATTTATAGTTTTCATTTTAAAACATGTGTAGCCGGCAAAACTATACAAGCTGAAGCATCTCTCAAAGGTGGAGGTTTTAACTAATGACCCTAGTGGATGCACATTTATGCTGGTAATGCTTCTCTTTTTGGGTAATGATTTTATTTGTTGATCATATTTAATAAGACTGCTCTTTGACTTGCTTGATTGGTCTATCTTTGTTTAGGGTTTTGACAATCTTAGAAGTCAAAGTGTTGCTCCTCCTCAATGGACCATGCGAAATATTGATGATAGGTAATTTTACCTATAGTTATTATAAGTCATAATAATATTTAAAAAGTCCACAATTATAATGTATTTGTTATGTTTTAGGAACCGTCTCTTGCTATGTATGTTAAACATGTGTAAAGATGTATTGGGCCATCTACCAAAGGTTGTTGGTATTGATGTAGTAGAAATGGCTCTTTGGGCCAAGGTATGTACTAATTCTATGTTATCGTGTGTTTGGTGTGTTTTGTTAGATGCAGCTAGATGGGCCAGTCAGGATTGTTGGGTGACAAGCCAAAACAGGTTTAACCGGTTGGGTTGAGTGGTTGACCCATAAACTCTTTTTATGTCAATCTAAAAAGTAGTTAAATTTTTTAACGCAAGTTAGGGAGTATAACTGTATAAGTGCTTTTGGAACCTCTTGACATGTTTGACCAATTAACCCATGCTCTAGTTAAATAATTTATTTGACCTGTTGGAGGTAAACACAAAACCCAATCTGACCTTTAGTTATAGTTTAAGAACTTTATATCCACTATTGCTCATAATGTAGCTTCATATACCTTATTTTATAGGAAAATACACCTGTTGTTTCAAAGAAACGAAATATTCAAGACGGGCCTGTGTCTGCTGCCGATGTTGTTGCAGAAAGTGACATGAAGGTGACAGTTGAAAAAGAGCTTGTTTCCCAAGCAGAAGAAGAGGACATGGAGGCTCTTCTAGGCGTGTATGTTTCTTTACATGTTTCTAAAATAATTACTGGTATAAAAGTCAATGATTTTAATATGTTGATAACATGATTTTTGGTATTGAGATTTTACTCAGATATGTGATGGGTATTGGGGAAGCAGAAGCCTTTTCTGAACGGTTAAAACGTGAACTTCATGCTTTGGAAGCAGCAAATGTGCATGCCATTTTGGAAAGCGAGCCTTTGGTTGATGAGGTCAACTTTCATTTTATTTTTACTTTGCATAACATGGTTAATGTAAGGTATTTTATTTTTAAGTTTTATTAGTTTTTTTGATTATTCTGCTTGATGTCCTGCAGGTGTTGCAGGGGCTTGAGGCAGCTACAATTGCTGTTGATGACATGGATGAGTGGCTTGGGATTTTTAATATTAAACTTAGACATATGAGAGAGGACATAGAATCAGTTTGTATATATTTTAAATATTTCACAAGATTTGTTTTGGGTGTGATTAATAATGTTCCATTTTTTTATTGCAGATAGAAACACGCAATAACCAGCTGGAAATGCAATCTGTAAATAATAAAGCTTTAATTGAGGAACTGGATAAGCTTCTTGAGAGACTGCGTATACCTTCTGAGGTGCGGGTTTAATTGAGTTCGGACTTTGGATCAAAATGAGTTCGAGTCAAAATGGTTAATTTTTTATGAATTAGGTTGGGTGGGATCTGAAACACGTTTGTCTTGTTGTGTCAGATATGAATACAAAAGTTATATTATTTCATTTTTGATATTTCTTTTTCTAACAAGACAATGTAAGGCTTTATGAATTGAAAATACACTTTAGGAAAGTTTTGACAAATTTAGTTGGTCTGACATATATCCTTTTTTTTGCCAGTTTTAAATATTTATTTTATCAACAGTTTAATAGTAATGTGATTGTTGCAGTATGCAGCATGTCTAACGGGCGGCTCCTTTGACGAGGGTCGCATGCTTCAAAATATTGAAGCATGTGAATGGTTAACTGGCGCATTACGTGGCCTTGAACCACCTAATATGGATCCAAGTTTTGCAAATATCAGAGCGGTATATTCTATTTTATTCTTTCTTTATTCCTTTTTCCAATTTTTTTTATAATAATGAAAAAAATCATGTATTGTTAATTTACAGGTTAGGGAAAAGAAGACAGAACTTGATAAATTAAAAACTACTTTTGTTCGGAGAGCTTCTGAGTTTTTAAGAAACTATTTTGCTAGTTTGGTGGATTTCATGATAAGTGATAAAAGTTACTTCTCTCAGGTTTGTTCCTTAGGCCTTTTGTTTTTAGTTTATAATTATTGGTAATGTTTTAAAGCATTGAATTTTAATCTGGTGGTATTTTGCATTTGACAGAGGGGGCAACTAAAAAGGCCTGATCATGCTGATCTTCGATTTAAATGCAGGACTTATGCTCGCCTTTTGCAACATTTGAAGGTCAATTGATATAAAGTTATAATTTGGGGTGTCAATTTCTACCCATTTATACGTGAATTGGTTGATTTGGGTTTGTAGTTTTGTATCTAATCGCTCCATACTCCATTGAAGCAAATCACAGTTATATGAAGTCATCCAAAGTTTTTTTTTTATATAAAATTTCTAAATGACGTTATGCAAAAAGTTAAATTATAACTTATTAGTGTTATAACATAGTCTGGTAATCATGTTTAACATATTAATAATTTTGATTTTTTTTTAAATTGGACAAAACCTGAATCATTTGATCCATTACTGATATATTCGGAATCTTATTTACCGTTGTTATTTGCAGAGTCTTGATCAAAATTGTCTGGGTCCTTTGAGAAAAGCATATTGTAGCTCCCTTAACCTGCTTTTGCGGCGTGAGGTAAGTCTAATCTCAATCCTTTTAGAAATAAACACATGTAACCCAAAAAAGATTTTATCAAAAATCTATAAAATCTTCAGGCTCGTGAATTTGCTAATGAACTTAGAGCTAGTACCAAAGCATCAAGGAATCCAACTGTCTGGCTTGAGGGTTCCGGTGGTTCAAATCAAAATGTGAACAATGCAGATACTTCAACCGTTTCAGACGCATACGCCAAGATGCTTACCATATTTATCCCACTCCTTGTTGATGAGGTTATTAATAAATTTAAAGTCCTAATTATCATATTTATTAGTATTATAGGTTAAAAACCTATGCAATACACATCTTACTATACTAATAAACAAAAATAAAATTTGCCACTTGTCATAATATTAAAACACTAATGCCACATGTCAATGTTTTATATCAAATTCATTTAATTCTCTTATATTAAATAATTAAATTATCTCTCTAATTATATAATTATAAAGTAATAACTAATAGTTTTATTTATTTTTTATTAGAAAAATATTTAATAAGACATTATAAGATATGAAATTTTTGCATATTATTTTTTTTTATAAATAAGAAATATTTTATTTTTAGAAAATCAAAGTTATATAAAAAACATGTTTTCTATAAAAATATTTTTTATAAAAAATAACATAAACTATAAACCAGAGTTTTAAACAATAAAATTTTTATAAACCAATGTCGTTTTTTAATTTATTTAAAAAGTAAAGAATAAGAAGATAGAAAAAGTTACATTTTTTGTCATTATGTTTAACGATATTTTTTAATTGGTTTGTTTAAATTTTAATAATTACATAAATTAATAATGTAGTTTTATTATAAGTGAGGTTAAAGATAATAATTGTTACAAATCAAAAAGATCATATATTATTTGTATGGAAATTAAAGTTTTTAATTATTATTTTTATTACTCAAAGTATTCATTAGTGTGTAAATTAATCATTTTTATTTTAAAATATACCTTTTACAATTTTTAAATATTTATTACTAACTATTTGATATTTTATATTAAATCCGTGTAATACACGGGTAATAGTCTAGTGTTAAATAAACACATTTTAAAATAATTTATTATAAATTACATATCATATATTTCTTTAATATATTTTATAAAAATATAAGAAATATAACTTATAATATATAATCATATTATTTACATTGAATAAAATTATTCTTATTTAATTTAAGAAAAAAATAAACATTAAAATTTATAAAAAAGTGTATTCTATATATTTAATAGGAGAGAGGCTGGAAACCAATTTTAAGGTGCTTTAGGAATATGACGTGTGTCCCTAAAAACCTTTATTTATTAGAATAGGTAGATTAGTTATGTTAGAAAAAAATGCTCTAAATCTCTAATAGTATAATTTATTATTACAGAGTTCCTTTTTTTCACACTTCATGTGCTTTGGAGTTTCTGCACTTGCTCCACCAGGAAGTCCCGCCAATGGTGACAATAATGATGATGATTTAGGGATTATGGACATTGATGATAATGACACCAACTCCAACACCAAAAGTAAAAAAATTCTTATATATCTAATCTTTTAATAATCCGTTTGCCTTATATTTTTAAAATTTCGTAGATGCATCAGAGCTTGGAGCACTAAATGAGTCACTTCGTGATTTACTCGATGGGATCCAGGTACTTAATTATCTTTTTGTTAAATAAATTTATTTGCACAGTGGCCTGACTTAATCATTGTGTGGGTCAGGTAGATTGGTAATGGGTTAAACCAGGTTTAAGTTGAAGTTTCAAGTCTGCCATTTTTATATTTGTTCTTTGATTATTGCTTAATTAATTTTTTAAATTATGACTAGAGTAATTTTTTTTTATCTCTTAAGTAATCATAATATCTTAATAAAATGATTTAGGAGGTTAAAGGCTATGAAAAATAGACGCTTCTAGCTATTTTGTTTGACCTGTTTGAGATAAAATGAAAAGTGAGTCGACACGTTTTTGAGTAACTGGGTTGAAGTTTCTACTAGATATTTAATGATTCAAAAGTTATGTTGATTTTTCAGGAGGATTTTTATGCAGTTGTTGATTGGGCATACAAGATTGATCCTTTACGGTGCATATCAATGCATGGAATAACAGAAAAGTATATTTCTGGTCAGAAAGCAGATGCAGCCGGATATGTGCGCCTTTTACTTGATGCACTGGAAGAAAGAATTACTTCACAATTTACCCGCGTATGTTTTGACTTTTTTGTTGACCCATGTTCGTTCTATACTTCTCTGATTTGTTACTTGAAATGTAGTTTGTAGATGAAGCATGTCACCAGATAGAAAGGAATGAACGAAATGTTCGACAAATGGGTGTCTTGTCATACATTCCCAGGTAAACTAGACAAATGTCAAGTTGTAATTATCAGCTTTAAAGTTTAAATAAACGGATTTTGTTTTATCTGATTATTTTAGATGGCGTATTATGTTTATGCATCATTTTCAAATGATATTAATTTATTTTTGTGTAGATTTGCTACTCTAGCTACACGCATGGAACAATATATTCAGGGACAGTCTAGAGATTTGGTTGATCAAGCATATATTAAGTTTGTAAGTATACTCCTACTGATTTAAAATTCCACCTGTCAAGCTGTCACTATGTTTAAGTTTTAAATGAATTGTTTTTTTGCATCTAAATTTGGTGAATAATCAAATATTGTTTGGCAGATTGGTGTGATGTTTGCAACTCTGGATAAAATTGCTCAGACTGACCCAAAATATGCTGATATTATACTTCTAGAAAACTATGCTGCATTCCAAAATAGGTAAATTTTATTTTATGCAGATGGCAAAAAGGGTCAGTGGTTGATCCACAAATTATTTTTTGATTAAATTAATGTCTTTTATAATCATACTAATTACTGGTTTTGTCCTTTGTCTTTACGAATCATTGAGATCGTCCTTATTTACTGAAATTTTGTATACGTTCAGTCCTTTCCGTTGAATGGTGTTAAGTTTTTCAGCTAGTTTCAAGTGAAATAATCAAATTACCCTTGCTATCAGGACTAGATGTGTGGAAATTTCAGAAATAAGGATGATCTAACTAATTGCTAAGCCAAGGTCAAAATCAATAGTTTAGTATAATTATACTCTTATGTTTTGTTTATTTTATTTAAAGGGTAAATGAGTTAATATGATTACAAAAACTATGTTATTAAACTTATATGAATAACAATATTTTTTTTTTAAATAAAATGATTTAGGATGTTTTTGTCAAACATAAAAAATATATTAAACATACGTGTTGATCAGAGACTTTGTTATGCAGTTTGTATGACTTGGCAAATGTCGTTCCGACTTTAGCTAAATTTTATCATCAAGCGAGTGAATCTTATGAACAAGCTTGCACACGTCATATCAGCATGATTATTTACTATGTAAGTAAAATGGCTGATTTTTTGTGTGTGTGTATAATTAATTCAAACTTCTAAATAGATAGTCATCACTGCATGTCAATTAATATAACCGAACTTTTGCAGCAATTCGAACGACTGTTTCAGTTTGCTAGAAGAATTGAAGATTTGATGTACACTATCACTCCTGAAGAGGTTGTCCTTAACATGATACAATTTATCAAGTATAAATGAAAAATATAATTTGAAATCAGGCGCAAAAAAAAAAAATTATATGCATCTCTTTGTTACAGATTCCTTTCCAGCTTGGGTTGTCTAAAATGGATCTGAGGAAGGTGGTGAAATCAAGTTTATCAGGAGTAAGTTATCTATATCTATACTTCTATACAACATTATAATACATATTAAAAAGGATTGAAAAGTAGTTTTATTAAAATTTAAGAGTTTTATTTGAATACAATTTTTAAATCACAACGCACAATCTTTTAAAGGTAAACTAAAGGTTTTTTTGACATTTTAGTTTGTCCCACATCGGTGCCTTTAAAAAATAAAGTGGTATAGAATGACTATAATAGAAAAATCCTCTCAAACCAAATTAATCACTTTTTGACTGTTTTGTCACATTTGACTCATTTAAAGCATGTGGTCTCCTCTGAATTTTAGATTTTTAGCCTAATAATAATTTTACTTAAATATTAAAATTTAATTAAAAGAGTTGTCTTGACGAATCAGGAACTAGATTGAGTTTTTTATGAGCCAAAATCAACAACGTAAGTGTTTTGTTTCCACATTATCATGCGGGTACCCCACTAGTTATAATAATATATATATATATATATATATATATATATATATATATAGGATTGGCATCCTATAATAACCCACCTTAATTGCGGAAACCCGAATAACTCCGACAAGATCAACCCAAATCTTTGGTTTTTCGTTTTCATGATCTTTATTATACATGTACGAGAATATGTTATTTTATGTGTTTGGGCAAATTCATCACCGTTTGAGATCTTACGTCAGTGTAAATGGTCGTTACAGTAAACAAATATTTACAGTGTAACACAAACTTACACTTGTTTTAAATCCCAAACGGTGATGAATTTGCCAAAACACAAAAAATAAGATAGTCTTGTACATGTATAATAAAGATCATGAAAACGAAAAACCAAAGATTTGAGTTGATCTTGTCGGAGTTATTCGGGTTTCCGCAATAAAGAGGGTTAACAACGGATCCTTATATATATAGTATAAGGTTTGGCTAAAAAGGATAAAATATCTAAAAAGTCTAAGAAGAGATCTCAACCATTAGATTACTTGGTTTTGTGGTTGAGATTAATCTAGTGGTATTTTTGTAAATAATTATAAGTTAAAACCATTAGTAGGGGTAGAATGGGAAGATCTAGCTAAAAACATGCGCACATGCAAGTCACATTATTATTATGTTATCCAGTTCTCTTTCCTATTAAATGCACATATATTTTCTTTATTAAATATTAAATAATTAAATTAATTGCTAATAAATTAGTTATACATTTTAATATTAATAATAAATTTTAATAAATTAAAAATCAATTTTTTTTAATAAAAAATAGATTTTGAAAATAAAAATTACATAAAACAATTTTTCTAAAAGTAAACAAAAACCTGAAGTTTAAATAACAAGATTTCTATATATAAAATTTTATTTTTTAAACAATTTCAAAAAGGAAGTGTTAAAAAATAAAATTTAAAAAACAAAAGATTAGAAACATGGTTTTATTGTTTTGTTATTTAACATATGTATATATATACATACATTTAATCATATTAACATATATATTAAAAACCAAAAGATAGTTTGTGAGACACATATACTATTCCTTTTATTACAAGATATGATGCATAGAGTACAATTGGTTTATACATAGGTTTCTTTTATATATATTAATTTGCAAAGTTTGCTATACACACATAAATCACTATTATTTTTGAGACTTTTTCACACACACATCACACACACTCACACACACACATATATATATAGAGAGAGTTTTTATCATGTGAAAACCCCATCTTAGAGAGAAAACCCTTAAACCCTATCTGGGTCGTTGATTTAGAATCTTGAAAATAAACATGTAGTTTACATTAACCCACATTAAAACTGATTTGTTTATCCAAAACCTAATTTTTTTATTCAAGTTTAATGTGTACCACATATTTTATTTTCAAAAGTCCAAATCAATGGTCCAGATAGGGTTTAAATGTTTTCTCTCTTATACCGGGTTTTCATATGATACAAACTCTCACATAATCACTATTCACTACCGCGTCTAAAGATCAAAAGATAGATTTCAATACTTTTCAATTAATTTTAAATTTTCGTTTGTAACCCTGAACTTTGAACTCTTATTTTTAAAGCCTCCTCTCACTTTACTCACATATTTTTAATGTTCATATGATTTTAACGCATCATTAGGTTATCTGATAAATGTCATAATTATATTAATTTGATCGCAATGACCTCATGAACGTTTATATAAATTTCTAACCTAAACAGTCACAGAAATTTTGCGCGTTGTTTACATGCCTATAACGCATTCGTATGTTATCGAATATTTGTATCGTTTATATCATTTTTATCGTAATTAGTTCACAAACGATTTAGATTTAATAATTTTATAAACCATGAGTATTATATATACTACATATATATACGATTTACATTTAATAATTTTATAATATTTGTATCATTTATAAATTCTACATGTACGCAGGGCCTTTTTTTTAAGTCTTCTGTAATCACATTTTTTACTATTAAATAAGTTCTTAATCTTCAACCCTTAGTTTCAAAGCTTACGTTATAGATGTTGTATAGGGTATTTTCGTGCATTTTATTGTATACGATTTTAACCTCATGTTCTGTTGGCTTTTTTTACGTCAGTATATCAGACCCCGCCGCAACGCGCGGGTCCTGTATGCTAGTATATTTTATATCAAAAATTTTTTTTAAATCCTATATTTTTATTAGTTATTATATAATATATTTTTAGGCAATTCGTGTAATATACGGGTTATTAACTTTATATATATATATGATAAAGGTAAGATGTGCCTATATCAACCCCCCTCCCCCCTTTCAAGACGCCACTTAAAGGTGGAAATTTCCTGGGTAGGTTTGTTGAGAATCTGTTTTGGTTCAGATACTAAAACCCCTAATTTGCTTACACAGGTTGACAAGCACATTGGTGCAATGTACAAAAAGCTTCAGAAAAACTTGACCTCTGAGGAACTATTACCTTCACTTTGGGATAAATGCAAGGTATTTTGAGCTTTTTTTTCTTTTTAAATTTTATATTCCTGTATATAGTTTTTTATTTAAACAAATATACTTTACTTCAAAAACCAAATAAAATAAAATTGTACGGGTTAATTGACTACAAAGGTAACCAACTTTGGTATGATATCTGCAGAAAGAATTTTTGGACAAATACGATGGCTTTGCTCAACTCGTCGCCAAGATCTACCCAAGCGAGACAATTCCGTCTATTACAGAAATGAGAGACATTTTAGCGTCAATGTAGGATTCTAGTTGTGGGTCTATCTACGTTTCTCAAAATACCCCGTTTTTATGTATAAAATTGTGCTCCTTGATCGACGTTTCTCAAAATATACCGATTTTATGTATAAAATTGTGCTCGTCGCAGTTGAGTTTGTTATTTTGCTTGTTTGCAGGTGCTAAGGTCATTTCTATCCTGATAAAGGTAATATAAATTGTGTTTCATCAATTTGAAAGTCATATGTTTACAAAATCAAGTTCATATGTTTATATACGGAAAGAATACACTAAAAACACAATTTTTTTTTTGAAAAAAAAATCCAACATAAATAAACAAAGTATAAAAAAAATAAAAATCTAAAAAAAATCCAGTTTGAACATAATACATAAGAGACTCTCCACAATTGTCATCCCATTGAAATCTTTTTTTCACTGAAATTTTTTACTAAAAAACCTTTCCTATTGTGCCAAATCACCTCGTTGAAAACCCCACAATAAGTCCTTAGTGGATTTTATCCACCAATGGCAAAAGAGGAGAAATGGAGAATGGTCACCGCCGGAGGAGGGGGTGGTGTTCCTGCTGACCCCGCCCAAAGATGTGTCCCCACCAAGCCAGCGGCTCATGCGTTGTTGTCGGTCTAACAGAAAAAGAATTTAGTACATAATATAATATAATAATAGAACAAAAAGTAGAGTTATATTTTTTTTGTAAAATTGTTTTTATATTTGACTCTATCTCTTGGTTGTTGATTCCATTCCATCAAGGTTGAAATTGCCATATTTTCTCTTTATTTTTTCTTTATTTTTTAAAAATTTCCTGAGTCTGAAAATATAAGAAAAAAATGATATAAGTAATGATCCAATTGAATAAACCGGGTCTCTAAAAAAAACAACATAAAAAACGTGTTTTATGAATTTGATTGGTAAATTATTATTACATAGATAAGAAGTAATTTATGCTGTATACAAAGATCATACGAAAGTAATTGAAGGGTTATGTCATCGAATAAGAATGTGGAGACACGTTATAAAAGCTTTTGAATCAAAGTTGTCGTCTTGGAAGGCTAGAACCGTCTATATGGATGGTCGGTTAACTCTAATAAAATCGGTTTTGACTAGCCTACGGCCTACCCTTAGTTTTCTTTTCCTCACTTTTTCGGGCCCCTATGATTAGTAGGCAAAAAACCCATAATCGGAACCAAAACAGAACTGGTCATACCCAAACCAGTGGGTACAAGTGGTTTCGGTTTCTTATACAATATAATCCGAACCAGAACTAGAAAACAGCACCGGTTCCACTTTACCTGATCAAAAACCTGTCGTAACCGGCCAAAAACTAGTTGGAATTGGCCAAAAATCGGTCGGAACCTGCCAAAAGCTGGTTGGAACCGGCCAAAAATCGGAACCAACTCTTGACTTTGTTGACCGGAACCGGTTTGCCCACCTCTACTTATGATAGTGGTAGAGAATTTGAATAAAATAAGAAGGCCGTTCTTGTAGGGAGGGAACAACGAGAAGATTGGGTGTCTTGAGACATGATGACCTTACCTAAATCCAAGGGTGGCCTAGGCATTGGTTCACTCTTGGCTGCTAATTTAGGCCTACTGTCGAGATGGTGGTGGAGGCTAAAAAACGAAGGTGATTGTATGTGGCGTAATATTGTGATCATGATTCATCATAGTACAAAGATTTGCCATCCTTGTAGGCAATTTTTACCCAAATCAAAATAAATGGGTTGGTTTGGGTAAATAGTTGTCGTATAATGGATTGAAATGGATAATATCATAATATAGAATGGGTTGAGATGAGTAACACTTAAACACAATACGGGTCAAGATGGGTAACCTAAAAACTATGTGAATGCAATGGATTCAAACATTTAAGAATGATTAATAACATATATGATAAGAAAATCACTAAAAATTAACCTAATGGACTATTTGTTTAGTTATAATACTTTTTAACTTAAACTAAATTGATGTTTTTTAAGAACAATCCATTTAGACCCAAACTGATTTTGCTTAAAGCCCGTTCTGACCCGTACGCATCTTGACCCGACCCCGTTACCCAACCCGCCCATTTTTCAGGGCATACAAATTATAAAGCGACTTTCAAGTGTTTGGAAAGCCATTTCAAAAGTTCACCAAGACTTGCAGAAATGTAATGTCAACATTGAGTCTTCTATTAAAGTTATTGTGGGTAAAGGCAATGAAGTGAAGTGTGGTTTTGGCTGGATGTTTGGATTGACAATTACCCCCCCCCCCCCCCCCCTCCCCCCCAAGTTGTCGTTTTGCAAAACTCTTTGAATTGGAAAGTGAGAGAGTACATGAAAAGGTATTCTCAATTAACTTGAATATGTAGTTACAAAACTAAGTGTATATACAAGAAGAATGAAGTTTCTATAATATAATAAATACAATAAATACAGAAGTAACCAATGACTATTTAACGTTCTTAATATCCCCCTCAAGCGAGATGGTGGTTGTCCGAGATGAAGCATATTTCTGAAGAATTCAAACTTTTAGTAAAAATGTCAGCCACCTGAAGCTTGGTAAGAACAAATTTCGTGTGAAGTTTGCCTTGAGAAACAAGTTCTCGAACAAAATGGTAATCCAGCTCAATGTGCTTTACTCGTTTATGAGAAACTGGATTTTGGGTTAAGAAAAGAGCACTTTTATTATCACAAAGCAAAGTAGGGCGATCCGGAGGCAGAGTGTAACATCAGTGCCGGAAACGTCACCGGAACAGTGATCTCTACAGTAAAACGAACAGTAATCAGGTACGAACAATATGTGTTTTATTTCTTATCATAATCATATCATGTTTCATTGTCATTTCATGTCATCAACGAGCAAATTCAGAATCATTTCAGAAAACGAAGTTCAGAACTATGGTTTATCAGTCAGATAATTATCTGGCATTACAGAACCATCATGTGATTATGTGTTAGGATTTTATTATGTATAAACGTATGTGAGGCTTTACAGAACAAAACAAAAACGGATGTTGTTACGTGAATGCTAAACCGACGGGTTATTCGTATAGGTGACGATCCGTACGAATATATCTGAAAGTTTAACGTTCTGAATGATGTCCAATAATTAGAAAACCATATTGAAAAGTATAGTTATCGCCGTGTTCGTACGGGTGACGATTAGAACGAATACGCGCGACGACCGTATGATTCGATATTAAACCGTAAATTAATTATTTCTGAAAAATTTTAAATAAATCAAAGATATTTAGTTAATTTACTAGGAATAACCACTTAAAATAATTTTGCAAACTCTTATTTTAAAACCAATTCGTTTCGGTACGAAACCGACGGGAAACCGACGCTTTTACGCGAAACCACGCGAAACCGAACGAACCCGAACGAACCCGGGTATTTTCCCCTCATTTAATGAGGCATTCAAAGCCTCATCTACCACCACCAACCAGCCCCCTCATCTTCAATCTCGTTCATCTCACTCTCTCTCTACCCTCTCACTAGAAACTCAATATCTCTCTAAGATTTCACCACCATTTCTTCACGAAATTGAACCATTTTGGTGTCTAAACGACCATCATCACTTGTAGAGCTCGAAAGTACAACCGATCTAAGCTTCCAACCGACTGATTCGAGGTAAAATCCGAGTTTTTGTTCGGTTTTAAGGGTTTGAAAACCCTAGAATCGACCCCCTTCTTGAAACCGACTAACACACTTCAAAACCTTAGGGAATCACCATCATATACACTTAGAATAAGTTAGGAATTTGCTATGCACCAAAGATTAACCTTTAGGTCAAAGATTGAGAGGCTATAGTGGAAACTTTCGAACTCCCGAATGGAGTTCTACCAGCCCAACGAATGAGCCAACCATTCGGCGAATGGCCAAGGCCTACTCGGCCAATCTTCATTCGATCGCCCAGGGTTCCTTCAGCCGAAACTCCAGCGAATGAATCCCCTTCGGCCCATCCCCTTCGCCCGAGCCAGACTCCTTCGCCCAAGCTTCATTCGCCGACCAGTATTCATTCGACTAACCCATGATTCGGCCAAGGTCTCATTCGACCATCATCCCCATTCGGCCATTGCTATCCGGTCGAGCCCCATTCGCCCACACCACATCTAATCAGTTGACCAAAGGGGTATTTGATTGGTTATCATGGTTGCATGCATGGGGAATTACGTGGGAGGGTGCATGGGATGATATTAGGGTTTCTATTTCCATGCAATATAAGTTGAGTGGATATAGTTTCATCATAGAGCATTAAACCAAGTAAGGATCATAGTGACAATGGGAGTTAAACTAAAGTTCTTTTAAATAATCGTGTGAATCCAAAAACAATAAGCTAAGGTTGTGAAGTGTTGATATGACCATTAACACCTACACCTTAGGAAATCTCATAAGGACATGAAACTAACCTAAGTGATTCACTAGAATTACCTTGGACAAGTTACTCAAAGAACTATCAAGAAATCGTTCAAATATCAAAGTCAAGTAACGGGCCCGAGGTTGGCCCAATGGGCTTAACTTAAGCTCATCATGTTATTTATATTCATCTTTTAAATAATTATGTTTTAGTAAAGGAAATGATTTATAAACTTTGTTAAACTACAATAAATTATGTTTTCTAAACCCTTAATATAAAATGGAATAACTTAAAGATGTTTTAATTAAAGACTTTAAATGAAAAATCGTGGGATAAGGGTTATAAATGGGTAACTAGTTTAGACTAGTTAGATGAAGTCTTAGAAACACATTAGCAAACTAGGACACTTAGTTGCACACCGAGACCAAACCCTAGATACGACGACTACTGTATATACTTATCGTATTCGAATCTCTTAAAACAACTCAGGTGCTAAAGATACATAAACAACAGTCAAAGAGCGCACATTATCTTTTGTGATTCATTTGCACAGTAACACAGGTGAGTTCATAGCCCTTTTTATAACATTTTTGTTTTAAAACGCGGGGCTGAGAAGCATACGTAAACTGTTTTATTTAAATTGTTTACTTAAATGTTTTACTTTGTATATGTTGTACATGTATAAAAGTTATTCTAGACTTCTATCTAGGTAAACTGTTTATTTAACTTAAAACAAGTTATCTATTCATTATGGGTAAATAACTCATCAAATCAAATAACTGACGGTCTATTTTCAACGATCTATTTCAAAGAACTGACGGTCTATTTTCAACGATCTATTTCAAAGAACTGACGGTCTATTTTCAACGATCTATTTCAAAGAAACGACGGTCTATTTTCAACGATCTATTTCAAAGAACTGACGGTCTATTTTCAACGATCTATTTCAATGAACTGACGGTCTATTTTCAACGATCTATTTCAAAGAACTGACGGTCTATTTTCACGATCTATTTCAAAGAACTAACGGTCTATTTTGACGGTCTATCACAAAGAACTAATTTTAAGGAATATCAGGGAAATATTCAGAGATAGCATGTGAACGGTCAATAACGGTCAAGAACGGTCAAAAAAATCCCGTATCTCAAAAGATGTCCTAGCTAGACTGATTGAGTATAGGTCGCATGCTTGATGATATTTACAGATCTCCTTTACTACTAAGTACCTGATTGCCATACTATTCTACTCGAGTTGACCAAGGCCCAATCATTATGACTTAGATTTTATTAAATGTTTATTTATTTATTTAATTAAGCATTTATTTAACTGTTTCTACAATTGTTGTGGTTGATCATAATTGTGTGATGAACTTAAGAAATCAATAGAGATTTCAAATTGTTGTATTTACAAGGACAAAGAACTGAAGAACAAATGGGTTAATGGTAGGGGTAAAATGCTTAATTATCATTAACAACAATGTCCTATGTGGATTAGTATGTGGTGGGACGGCGTCTGGGCGGGTTGTAGGCTCGACTCAGGGGTATGCCCTATATATAAGCATACCGATCTGGATGATACATGTGATGTTAATGAGATTAAGGTTGTTACCCGAGGGTTTAACAAATGTTTTGAGTGTACATTAGAACTATAGTGGAATGGAAGTGTATGGAAGGTAAAAATGCTTAATTATCATTAACAACAGTGTCATATGCGTATTAGTATGTGGTGGGACGGCGTCTGGGCGGGTTGTAGGCTCGACTCAGGGGTATGCCCTATATATAAGCATACCGATGTGGATATTACATGTGATGTTAATGAGGTTAGGGTCTTTACCGAAAAAGGTTTACAAATCATTTTCAATTACTAAACTATATGAACTCACCAACCATGTGTTGACTTTATTTTTGCATGACTTCTCAGGTGACGAATAGGTCAATTAAGAAGCTTATGCTTTTGGAGTAGGACTTCAGATAGAAGACTTGGTATTTTTGGACCTGCATACTTTTGGAACATCATTATACAATTATTTTGTATATCTTGTGCAGTTACAAGATAGATATCTTATGATGTTTATGATAGATTTACATTGTTAAATTATGAACGATACAGATGTAATTTAACTTTGTAATTCTATTCTATTTAGCATTTCTTATTTATATCATGTGCAATGTAAACAATATGATCATACCGATTATCACTCACGGTATCGCGCCCCAGGAACCTTCCGCCCGACGGGGACTCCGATCCAACCCCGCCGGCTCGGGGTGTGACACAGAGCATGTAATTCCATAAGAAGATGAGTTATCCAAATCATCTCAGTGGCAGTATTCGCCATTGCACGATATTCCGATTCACATCTTGATCGAGAAACGGTAGGTTGCTTCTTGGCACTCCAAGAAACAAGATTCCCCCCTAAAAAAAAGAACACCCATAAGTAGAACGGCGTGTCTCCAAATAGCGAGCCCAGTCAGCATCAGAGAAACCAATCAAAGAAGATTTGATGGGTTTTGTGAAGGATAGTCCATAAAACATAGTTCCTTTAAAATAACGAAGTATTCGTTTGACTGCTTGATAGTGATCAATTGTAGGTGCTTGTAGGAACTGACTCATTTGATTAACCGCATAGGAAAGATCTGGCCGAGTAATGGTTAAATACTGCAAAGAACCCACAAGAGAGCGATAATGAGTAATGTTCGGATAAGGCTCTCTAGTAGAAGAAAACAACGTTGTTGTTGCTAATGGAGTATGAACTGGTTTTGCATCAGTCATATTAGCACGATCCAGAATTTCTCGAGCATATTTGGACTGATTTAGAAAGAGATCATCTTGTGTATAAGAGACTTCTAACCCAAGAAAGTAGTTAAGCTGTCACACCCCGGGCCGGCGGGAACGGATCGTGTTTTCCCGTCGGGCGGAAGGTTCCCGGGGCGCGATATCTTTGAGTGATAATCAAATGATCAGATTGTTTACATAGCACATGAGATATAAATGAGAAATGCTAACATGACATGTAATAGAATTACAAAGTTAAATTACATTGTACATCATAATTTAACTCCGTAAATCTAATCAAAAAGAATCAATGAGTTTATATCTTGATCTGTACAAGATATACAAAAGTGATTCACTGTTTTGTCATTTCAAAAGTATGCAATCAAAAGTAAGCTAGGTCTTCTATAAGTCCACTAGCTTAGCGCTTGCATATATATGTATCTACGCCTGTTCGTCACCTGAGAAAACATGCATTTAAACAAAGTCAACACTAGGTTGGTGAGTTCATAAGTAAGTAAATTGAAAACCATTGAATTGATCATGCACACATCCACAATGTCATACTTGTTACTTGTAATACTTGTTTCATCTGTACCACCCAATGGCCTCTCCTTAGTTATATGTACAAGTAGTGTATCACCTGATCAAGTATGCTTATATATAGGGAATCCTGAAAGGGTCAAGCCCAGACGCTATCCCACCACATACTCAGTCAAGTTCCACACCACTTGCGATACAACTAAAGATATCCATTTCCCCGCTTATTCATCTCCATTGATATGTATTCAGTTATTGTATTAATGATAGAATAATATATTGTATGGGGTTTAATTATCAAACCGAAGTATTGATAACCCTCGATGTATTAAGGAATTTTAGATTAATATAATCCTGTCCTTGTATTATTCTATACTTGAGGTGGGTTAACTGATGATACTCTATTAAATATTAAAAGTGTGAGTTTACCCCTTGCAACTTGTTCTTGAACCATAGTGCATAGAGCCTAAAAGGAATCCATTGAAATCCTCACGTAATCAGATTTCAATGCATCCGATTTATCTCTATCACTTTGCATGTCTATTGTCCTCAACGAAATCTATTACTAGTAGTGTAACATGAGAGCAGATCACCTTCTCAACCTACTAGTCAATAGGATTTTCGCTGGATTAATTACTTATCACTGTAGATTAATATCACCATGTGTCGCTTACCAGAACCTGACTTGAGGTCGCCCTGTCACCGGTCATACGTTACCGGCCAATGAATTGTTACGATCAACATACTAGCCCTACATGCTAGAGGTTTGTCAAACCTATGGTACCACTATGCTATCGTCGGTTTAGTCACGTCAAACTAACTGGTCAGCGAATTTAAGGGACTTACATGATCACTTGAACAAATTGGCACATGATTGAAGTGATATAATGCAAACAGGTCAAATGTAACTAATTGTAATTGTATTCACTTGTACACTTGTTCTCATTGTAATATGTTCTCCGTGATATTAACAAAGTTAAATAAGAACTAGTCTTATTAAGTTATGTTAATTAATTGAGTGAATGATGTTGTTATCATGAGATTATGTTATCATGATTATCATTCCATGTTCCTTGTTCTTCTTGTAACATGTGTTGAGTTGTAAAGTTAAGTGCTATAAGAGCTAGTCTTAATACACTTATTTAACTCTTGTATTGAATGATGTAATAAAGATATATTATCTTTATATCATTCTTGTGTTATGTTCATGAAATCATGTCATCATTTTTCCTTGTAATTGTTGTAATGTCATTTCTTGTAAGAATAACTAAGTGTTGTAAGAGTTAACTTACTACTAAGTTATTCTATTGTATCGATGAGTTATGATATTATAATATCATCATCATCTTATCTTTCCTGTATTCTTGAATTCAAACAAGCATGCATACAATGATTTATGATAATAAACAATTTAATATCAACTAATCAAAGTATTAACAATATGTAAGCAAAACTTTTAAGTAATTAAAAGTAAAGCATGTTTCTCAGCCCCGAGAGTTAAAATCAGTAAAGATTAAAGTAAAAGGGGCATATGAACTCACCTTGTAGTAGTAGGGTTGACTTAGCTTAAAAGAAAGAAGACACGCGCTCTTTGTTGTTCTTGTTGTAGTTTTCACGCTCCTGTATTGTTTACACGTTGTTTTTGACCCATAAGTAATAATTATTGAAATTTGTGTGTGTATATGTGTTAGCCCAAGAATTGGCTAACACCCGTGAGTCGTGGTCTTTATTCGGCCCTGTAAGTTTGTGGGTATTTTAATATTTCATACTTCGATATGATGATGAAATAAGGTTTTAGGTATAAAGTTTAGGTTTCAAGTAAAGGTTAGTAACCCTTTGCATCTTGTAACATAGCTTGTGTTTTTCCTTATTTATTTGTCTTTGACACTTTGAAATTACTTGTTAATCCCTTTAATATCAAATCTCCTAAGAAATCTTCTCATTTCTTGAAAACCATATTATTGCTTGGGCCGAATAACATTTAATTAGTCTAGTTACTTTGGGGTCCCTTGGGGTATAGTAAATGGGCCAACTAAAATTGTGTTGGGCCGAATGGAATTGCATCTAGCCCATATCTTATTCGAAAGTTTGTGGGCCAAAGGAATGAAGTTGGGCCGGCTAAGGGGCTAAGGAGTTGGGCCGGTGAGATAAGTGTGGGCCGAGGGTGATAAGCTATTAGGCTGGTCATGTTGTCATTGGGCCGAATTGCACCCAATCTGTTACACTTAGCCGATTATTTAAAGGTTCGTAGGCCCAGTGTCATGTTGGGCTGCTAACTGTGGTTGATCTTGGGCCAAGATAATTCGTGGTGCTAACAGTGTACCACATGGATCGAAACAGAATTGAGCCTAGTGGTTCTCAACCGGACATGTCTGATGAAAGGGTTCGGCAGCAAGGTTTCATATGAAAGCTTCGGCTAGGTTCATGGCATCAAGGTTCGTTCATAGTTCCATGGTTCGTGAGCAAAACCTTCCCCATGGTTCGCCACCATGGTTCGGTGCCTGCAAAAGATTCGGCTGAAAATGGTTCGTAGCAGCAGCATGGTTCGGGAGGCTTGTGGGTTCGCGACATCACAGCTCTAGGGATCGGCTAGGGTTCGTGGGTCTTTAAAGGGTTCGCCGGAGATGCATGGTTCGGCTGGGCTCGTGCAGAAGGTTCGGGAACCACTGGTTCGCAGCCATGAATAGTTCGGGGATCCATGAAGCAGCAGGGTTCGTTCGAGGAGACCTCTGAGATGACAAAGGTTCGTTCATCCCTCATGGTTCGCCTGCTGAATAGGAGAGTTCGGCACTGTGGAGGTGGGTTAGTGAAGCAAAGGGTTCGGCCATGGTTACACGTTCGACTTTGAGCCACGAACCTGCTTCAGTCTCGCCCTCATCACCTAGCCGATGTCGAACCATGGTGAAGTCCTCACACCAATGCTGAACCTGAATGGTTTTCGAGAGTGTATGGCCCAAGATAGACTACTAGGAACCGGCTAGATGTGTGTGTTAGTCGAACCAAGACTAAAAACCCTATTTTCAGCACTTTAACACGTGATTACCTTCGATTTGGCTGGAGAAATCACAAGATCCGTTGTACTTTTGTGTTGAGAACGTCGAGGGCTACGCGTGGGTTCGAAAATCACTCAAATCGGTGAAGATTTGAGGAAGTTATGAGCATTTGAAGGTGTAACAATGGTGGAGGATTTCTTGGCCGGAAATTTTGAAGAGAGAGAGAGATGAAGATGATAAATGAGAAAATAATGCTTACTTAAGGTTTTTATATCACGCGGGGTGTTCGGGTCCGTTTCGGTTGCTCGGTTCGCGTTTTCGTCGCGTATCCGGAAAATTACGCGTAATTAAAAATAAATAAATATAATTGTTATTTTAATTAATTTGATGAGTTTCAAAATTGTAAAAAAAATGTTTATTATTTTATTTTATTAAATTAAAAATTCGTTTCGCGTCGTAATTCGTTTTCGTTTCGTCGAATCGCGTCACCATCGCGCGTATTCGTTCGAATCGTCATTCGAACGAACACGACGATGGTTTTGCTTTCCGACTTTTGTTTTCTACTTTCCAGTCATCATTTCAGAACGTTAAACTCACAGATATGTTTGTGTGAATCGTCACCCACTCAAACACATTGTCAGTTTGTTATTCTGAAACGACACTGCAGTTTATGTTTAAATTGTGTTTCCTCACTGTCGGACTCAACTAAACATCCAGTTTTCATCTTGTTTTCACATTGAATTGTCGGCCATCTGATTCCTGTCATCTATGGACATCAGATCGCAACCGATTTGTTTCTGATAATTGTTTGAACACTGTTGTTTCTCATGTTTTGTTGTGTTAACTGTAATTAAGTTTTCACTTAATAAACACAACTAATGTTTCTAATGTACGTTGTATTTAATGTATTTAAGTTTACACGAAAATACGTACAACTGTTCTTGTATTTAGAATCCTGTTAATACAAAAACTGTTTACAAATACGTATGTACACATAGTTACTGTATGCAAGTACACATACCGTACGGACTTGCCGGGCGGTCGGGTACTAGTTGTCACAGTCTCCCCTTGTTAAAGAAATTTCGTCCCGAAATTTAAGCATAAAGATCGGTCTTTACTTCTCGAACAGATGGGGATACTTGGCTTTCATGTTGTCCTCGCGTTCCCAAGTAAATTCTGGTCCACGCTTGGAGTTCCATCGAACCTTTACAATAGGGATACGGCTACGTTTCAGTTTCTTAACTTCACGTTCCATAATCTCTACAGGTTCTTCAATGAAGTGTAGTTGCTCATCAACTTGTATTTCTTCCAAAGGTATGATCAATGACTCGTCTGTTAAGCACCTTTTGAGATTTGATACATGAAACACATCGTGTACTCCGCTGAGCTCATCAGGGAGTCTGAGTCTGTATGCCACAGGACCTATGCGTTGAATAATCTCAAACGGTCCAACATACCTAGGTGCTAGCTTGCCTTTAGCCCCAAAACGAACTACGCCTTTCCATGGGGACACTTTCAACATGACTCGGTCACCCACATCGAATTCCAAAGGCTTGCGCCGTTTGTCTGCGTAACTCTTTTGGCGGCTACGTGTTGCTTGTAATCGTTGTTGTATCTGGGCTATCTTATCAGTGGTTTCCTGAATAAGCTCGGGCCCAGTGATTCTGTTGTCTCCCACTTCGGTCCAACAAATTGGAGATCGACATTTTCTACCATAAAGTGCTTCAAAAGGAGCACATCCGATGCTGCTGTGGTAGCTATTGTTGTAGGAGAACTCAATAAGTGGTAAGTGTGTGTCCCAACTTCCACCGAAGTCTAGGATGCATGTTCTCAACATATCCTCTAGGGTCTGAATGGTGCGCTCGCTTTGTCCATCCGTTTGTGGATGATAAGCGGTGCTCAAGTTAACACTTGTCCCTAAAGATTGTTGCAATGATTGCCAGAACCGCGAAGTAAATCGACTGTCCCGGTCTGAAATAATAGACAAAGGCACCCCGTGCCTCACTACTATTTCATCGATGTATAGTCTCGCTAGTTTTTCCATCTTGTATGTCTCTCTGATCGGCAAGAAATGTGCGGACTTGGTCAATCTATCAATGATGACCCAAATCGAATCGTGTCCGCTGGAAGTGCGGGGTAGCTTGGTAATGAAATCCATAGCTATTTGTTCCCACTTCCATTGTGGTATCTCTGGTTGTTCCAGCAAACCCGAAGGTTTCTGGTGTTCGGCTTTGACTTTAGCACATGTGAGACATTTGCCAACATAAGTGGCAACATCTTTCTTCATACCCGGCCACCAATAAAATGACCTAAGATCTTGGTACATCTTATCGGCACCAAGATGAACTGAATAACGTGTCTTGTGTGCCTCGTCAAGTATAAGTGTTCGAAGTTCATCTACTGCTGGAATCCAGACACGATCCAGATAATAGATAACTCCATCTTGTTTCGTCTTGAAATGTTTCTCGGCTCCACAATCGAGCTCGCGTTTCAGATTGTCTCTTGCCACTGTCTCTTGTTGTGCTTGTAGAATATGATCTCTCAAACTTGTTTGCACAGTCATTCCCATTGCGCGAACGCGTAAAGGTTTGACTCTTTCCTTCCGGCTCAAAGCATCTGCAACGACATTTGCTTTGCCCGGATGGTATTTGATCACACAATCGTAATCGTTCAGGAGCTCAACCCAACGTCTTTGTCTCATGTTAAGCTCCTTCTGATCAAATATGTGTTGTAGGCTTTTGTGATCTGTGAAGATAGTGCATTTGGTACCATACAGGTAGTGTCTCCAAATCTTTAATGCAAAGACAACAGCTCCCAGTTCGAGATCGTGCGTTGTGTAATTCTTCTCGTGTATCTTCAGCTGTCGTGAGGCATAAGCAATGACTT
This sequence comes from Mikania micrantha, assembly GCA_009363875.1. Taxonomy (NCBI): domain Eukaryota; kingdom Viridiplantae; phylum Streptophyta; class Magnoliopsida; order Asterales; family Asteraceae; genus Mikania; species Mikania micrantha. The sequence continues at coordinate 51,100,576 of CM018684.1, forward strand.
TGTCTCGTTGCATTAAAACACATCCGAGTCCCTGATGGGAAGCATCACAATAAACTACAAAGTCATCATTGCCTTCTGGGAGTGTTAAGATTGGAGCATTGCACAATCTTTGTTTCAGTGTCTGGAATGCCTCCTCTTGTTTCTGAGTCCACACAAAAGGTTCAGTCTTCTGTGTGAGCTTGGTGAGAGGCAAGGCTATTTTAGAAAAATTTGAAATGAATCTCCTGTAATAACCTGCCAATCCCAAGAATGATCTGATCTCGGTTGGTGTTGTAGGCACGTCCCAGTTCTTGATTGCTTCGATCTTGGCAGGATCCACGTGAATACCATCACTGTTAATCACGTGACCCAAAAACTGAACTTCTCTTAACCAAAATTCACACTTGGAGAACTTGGCATAGAGTCGTTCTTCTTTCAGAAGCTCCAAAACTGTCTTGAGGTGTTGCTCGTGTTCCTTCTCGTTCTTTGAATAAATCAGTATATCATCAATAAAGACAATAACAAACTGATCTAGATACGGTTTGCACACCCGGTTCATCAAGTCCATGAACACAGCCGGTGCGTTCGTCAATCCGAATGGCATTACCATGAATTCGTAATGACCATATCGGGTACGAAAGGCCGTCTTTGGTATGTCTTCCTCTTGTATCCGGAGCTGATGATAGCCTGATCTCAGGTCTATCTTTGAAAAGTACTGTGCTCCCTGTAACTGATCAAACAAATCATCAATCCTCGGTAACGGGTACCGATTCTTGATGGTGAGTTTGTTGAGTTCTCGATAATCAATGCACATCCTGAAAGTTCCATCCTTCTTTTTGACAAAAAGAACCGGAGCTCCCCACGGGGAAAAGCTCGGTCGGATGAATCCTTTATCGAGTAGTTCTTGCAATTGGTTGGACAACTCTTGCATCTCCGATGGTGCGAGTCTGTAAGGAGACTTAGCTACGGGAGTTGCTCCCGGAATCAAATCGATTCGGAACTGCACCGATCTCTCGGGTGGCAGTCCCGGTAAGTCATCCGGAAAAACTTCTGCAAAGTCTCTCACAATTGGTACATCTTGAATCTTTATCGTCTTCTTGTCTTTCTGAATCACGTGAGCTAGAAATGCAACGCATTGTTTTCGTAAGCACTTGCGAGCCTTCATGCACGATATTATCTTGACACTGCGTTTCGCTTGGTCTCCACGAATTTCCAAGACTTCATTGTTCTCCACAGGAATGCGTAGTAGTTTATCGGAACAGATGAACTCAACTCTATTAAGAGATAGCCAATCCATTCCGATGATGATGTCGAAACTACCCAGCTCCATCGGTATCAAGTCGATGGAAAATGTATGATCGCTAAGTGTCAATGGGCAATTCCTAAATATAGTGTCTACTGTAATCTGTTTGCCATTTGCTATCTCAATAGTATAAGGGGAGTCTAACAGTTCCTTAACATAATTAAGATGGCATGCAAAATCGGATGAGATGAAACTCTGATCCGCACCAGTGTCAAATAATATGGATGCATAGAAGTCAGATAAGAGAAATGTACCCGTGACCACATTCGGGTCTTGACGAGCAGCAACAGCTCCGATCTGAAAGGCTCGTCCTCTTGGTGCTTGAGCCCTTTGTTGGTTCCTCTTGGGACAATCTCGAGAGAAATGGCCTGGTTCGCCACAGTTGTAGCAAGACCTAGGATTTGCAGCAGCAGCAGTAGTAGCTGCGTTGTTGTTTCTGTTTGGAGCGCCCGTGCTCCTGCAGCGATTTGCCCAGTGGCCAAACTTTCCACAGTTTGTGCATTGCATGCACTGAGAGTTTGGCGCATGATGGTACTGGCAAGTGTTGCACAAAGGTGCAGTGCCAGTGTAGGGCTTTCTGACTTGCAGTGGTGGTGGCTGATTAAACATTGGAGCCTGAGTAGTGGCAGCAAAGTTCCTTGCCACTTTTTGTTTCTTAGCCGGACGTTTATCCGACTTCTTGGAAGTTCCAACTTTGGATGTTTCAGCCCCATCCTTTAAAACTCCAGACTTTACCATCACCTTGGTAAGTTTAGCTGAGAGGGAGATAGCAGCCTCCAAAGTAGCAGGATAAGCAGCCAACACGATACTTTGGATGCAAGAAGGTAATCCCGCCACATAACGGTCAATCAGCTTTTCCAATGTTGGTACCATTTCTGGCACCAAAGCTACCAACTCATGATAGCGAGTGGTGAAGGTCATATGATCAGCCCCCTTCATCACATGGTTCGAGAGTTCCGTTTCCAGCAGTTGCAGTTCGTGTTTCGGACAGAACTCGTTCCTCAGAAGAAGCTTAAATTCTGCCCACGGCATCGCCATCGCCTCATCTCTTCCCTTTGCTCGAATCTGAGCATTCCACCATGTCAGTGCTCACTTGCTGAATGAACCAGCTGCATAGCGAACTTTATGGTGTTCTGGACAGTTGCTAATGTCCAGAGTGTTCTCCATCTTTTCTAACCATTGGATCAGTCCAACAGCCCCTTCGACTCCTGTGAAACTTGGGGGTTTGCATCCTACAAAAGACTTGTAGGAGTATTCCGAAGTATGACTAGTGGTTCCACTAGCCTCTCCTGTAGTATGGCCAGAAACGTTGGCGTGGCCTTGAATCTTGTTTATCATCTCTGGGATGACATCTTTCAGCTGGCTGGTCAGTTGAGTACTCAGCAGGGTTGCTAAGGCGATAGTAGCAGGATCTATCATCTGAACATTGCTTGAGCCTGGTGGTGGAGAGTGCGGAGGAGGAGGTGGAGGTGGTGGTGAATGTGGAGGAGAGTCAGGTGGTGTTGGTGTCGATGAGTGCGGAGCTGAACCTTGAGTCAGCGGTAGTAGAGGTGGTTGTCTTCGTGGCGGCATTCTGATCATAACCGAAAGAAAATCGGTTAGTGCAGTGATCAGAAGCAGAAGACATATGCAAATAGAATCCTAAGTCACATGATCTCTATATGAGGGTCCCTAGGTTATAGTCTAGGCCAAACCGTTAAAGTAATATGACCTATATTTCTCTATAACCATGGCTCTGATACCAATCTGTCACACCCCGGGCCGGCGGGAACGGATCGTGTTTTCCCGTCGGGCGGAAGGTTCCCGGGGCGCGATATCTTTGAGTGATAATCAAATGATCAGATTGTTTACATAGCACATGAGATATAAATGAGAAATGCTAACATGACATGTAATAGAATTACAAAGTTAAATTACATTGTACATCATAATTTAACTCCGTAAATCTAATCAAAAAGAATCAATGAGTTTATATCTTGATCTGTACAAGATATACAAAAGTGATTCACTGTTTTGTCATTTCAAAAGTATGCAATCAAAAGTAAGCTAGGTCTTCTATAAGTCCACTAGCTTAGCGCTTGCATATATATGTATCTACGCCTGTTCGTCACCTGAGAAAACATGCATTTAAACAAAGTCAACACTAGGTTGGTGAGTTCATAAGTAAGTAAATTGAAAACCATTGAATTGATCATGCACACATCCACAATGTCATACTTGTTACTTGTAATACTTGTTTCATCTGTACCACCCAATGGCCTCTCCTTAGTTATATGTACAAGTAGTGTATCACCTGATCAAGTATGCTTATATATAGGGAATCCTGAAAGGGTCAAGCCCAGACGCTATCCCACCACATACTCAGTCAAGTTCCACACCACTTGCGATACAACTAAAGATATCCATTTCCCCGCTTATTCATCTCCATTGATATGTATTCAGTTATTGTATTAATGATAGAATAATATATTGTATGGGGTTTAATTATCAAACCGAAGTATTGATAACCCTCGATGTATTAAGGAATTTTAGATTAATATAATCCTGTCCTTGTATTATTCTATACTTGAGGTGGGTTAACTGATGATACTCTATTAAATATTAAAAGTGTGAGTTAACCCCTTGCAACTTGTTCTTGAACCATAGTGCATAGAGCCTAAAAGGAATCCATTGAAATCCTCACGTAATCAGATTTCAATGCATCCGATTTATCTCTATCACTTTGCATGTCTATTGTCCTCAACGAAATCTATTACTAGTAGTGTAACATGAGAGCAGATCACCTTCTCAACCTACTAGTCAATAGGATTTTCGCTGGATTAATTACTTATCACTGTAGATTAATATCACCATGTGTCGCTTACCAGAACCTGACTTGAGGTCGCCCTGTCACCGGTCATACGTTACCGGCCAATGAATTGTTACGATCAACATACTAGCCCTACATGCTAGAGGTTTGTCAAACCTATGGTACCACTATGCTATCGTCGGTTTAGTCACGTCAAACTAACTGGTCAGCGAATTTAAGGGACTTACATGATCACTTGAACAAATTGGCACATGATTGAAGTGATATAATGCAAACAGGTCAAATGTAACTAATTGTAATTGTATTCACTTGTACACTTGTTCTCATTGTAATATGTTCTCCGTGATATTAACAAAGTTAAATAAGAACTAGTCTTATTAAGTTATGTTAATTAATTGAGTGAATGATGTTGTTATCATGAGATTATGTTATCATGATTATCATTCCATGTTCCTTGTTCTTCTTGTAACATGTGTTGAGTTGTAAAGTTAAGTGCTATAAGAGCTAGTCTTAATACACTTATTTAACTCTTGTATTGAATGATGTAATAAAGATATATTATCTTTATATCATTCTTGTGTTATGTTCATGAAATCATGTCATCATTTTTCCTTGTAATTGTTGTAATGTCATTTCTTGTAAGAATAACTAAGTGTTGTAAGAGTTAACTTACTACTAAGTTATTCTATTGTATCGATGAGTTATGATATTATAATATCATCATCATCTTATCTTTCCTTTATTCTTGAATTCAAACAAGCATGCATACAATGATTTATGATAATAAACAATTTAATATCAACTAATCAAAGTATTAACAATATGTAAGCAAAACTTTTAAGTAATTAAAAGTAAAGCATGTTTCTCAGCCCCGAGAGTTAAAATCAGTAAAGATTAAAGTAAAAGGGGCATATGAACTCACCTTGTAGTAGTAGGGTTGACTTAGCTTAAAAGAAAGAAGACACGCGCTCTTTGTTGTTCTTGTTGTAGTTTTCACGCTCCTGTATTGTTTACACGTTGTTTTTGACCCATAAGTAATAATTATTGAAATTTGTGTGTGTATATGTGTTAGCCCAAGAATTGGCTAACACCCGTGAGTCGTGGTCTTTATTCGGCCCTGTAAGTTTGTGGGTATTTTAATATTTCATACTTCGATATGATGATGAAATAAGGTTTTAGGTATAAAGTTTAGGTTTCAAGTAAAGGTTAGTAACCCTTTGCATCTTGTAACATAGCTTGTGTTTTTCCTTATTTATTTGTCTTTGACACTTTGAAATTACTTGTTAATCCCTTTAATATCAAATCTCCTAAGAAATCTTCTCATTTCTTGAAAACCATATTATTGCTTGGGCCGAATAACATTTAATTAGTCTAGTTACTTTGGGGTCCCTTGGGGTATAGTAAATGGGCCAACTAAAATTGTGTTGGGCCGAATGGAATTGCATCTAGCCCATATCTTATTCGAAAGTTTGTGGGCCAAAGGAATGAAGTTGGGCCGGCTAAGGGGCTAAGGAGTTGGGCCGGTGAGATAAGTGTGGGCCGAGGGTGATAAGCTATTAGGCTGGTCATGTTGTCATTGGGCCGAATTGCACCCAATCTGTTACACTTAGCCGATTATTTAAAGGTTCGTAGGCCCAGTGTCATGTTGGGCTGCTAACTGTGGTTGATCTTGGGCCAAGATAATTCGTGGTGCTAACAGTGTACCACATGGATCGAAACAGAATTGAGCCTAGTGGTTCTCAACCGGACATGTCTGATGAAAGGGTTCGGCAGCAAGGTTTCATATGAAAGCTTCGGCTAGGTTCATGGCATCAAGGTTCGTTCATAGTTCCATGGTTCGTGAGCAAAACCTTCCCCATGGTTCGCCACCATGGTTCGGTGCCTGCAAAAGATTCGGCTGAAAATGGTTCGTAGCAGCAGCATGGTTCGGGAGGCTTGTGGGTTCGCGACATCACAGCTCTAGGGATCGGCTAGGGTTCGTGGGTCTTTAAAGGGTTCGCCGGAGATGCATGGTTCGGCTGGGCTCGTGCAGAAGGTTCGGGAACCACTGGTTCGCAGCCATGAATAGTTCGGGGATCCATGAAGCAGCAGGGTTCGTTCGAGGAGACCTCTGAGATGACAAAGGTTCGTTCATCCCTCATGGTTCGCCTGCTGAATAGGAGAGTTCGGCACTGTGGAGGTGGGTTAGTGAAGCAAAGGGTTCGGCCATGGTTACACGTTCGACTTTGAGCCACGAACCTGCTTCAGTCTCGCCCTCATCACCTAGCCGATGTCGAACCATGGTGAAGTCCTCACACCAATGCTGAACCTGAATGGTTTTCGAGAGTGTATGGCCCAAGATAGACTACTAGGAACCGGCTAGATGTGTGTGTTAGTCGAACCAAGACTAAAAACCCTATTTTCAGCACTTTAACACGTGATTACCTTCGATTTGGCTGGAGAAATCACAAGATCCGTTGTACTTTTGTGTTGAGAACGTCGAGGGCTACGCGTGGGTTCGAAAATCACTCAAATCGGTGAAGATTTGAGGAAGTTATGAGCATTTGAAGGTGTAACAATGGTGGAGGATTTCTTGGCCGGAAATTTTGAAGAGAGAGAGAGATGAAGATGATAAATGAGAAAATAATGCTTACTTAAGGTTTTTATATCACGCGGGGTGTTCGGGTCCGTTTCGGTTGCTCGGTTCGCGTTTTCGTCACGTATCCGGAAAATTACGCGTAATTAAAAATAAATAAATATAATTGTTATTTTAATTAATTTGATGAGTTTCAAAATTGTAAAAAAAATGTTTATTATTTTATTTTATTAAATTAAAAATTCGTTTCGCGTCGTAATTCGTTTTCGTTTCGTCGAATCGCGTCACCATCGCGCGTATTCGTTCGAATCGTCATTCGAACGAACACGACGATGGTTTTGCTTTCCGACTTTTGTTTTCTACTTTCCAGTCATCATTTCAGAACGTTAAACTCACAGATATGTTTGTGTGAATCGTCACCCACTCAAACACATTGTCAGTTTGTTATTCTGAAACGACACTGCAGTTTATGTTTAAATTGTGTTTCCTCACTGTCGGACTCAACTAAACATCCAGTTTTCATCTTGTTTTCACATTGAATTGTCGGCCATCTGATTCCTGTCATCTATGGACATCAGATCGCAACCGATTTGTTTCTGATAATTGTTTGAACACTGTTGTTTCTCATGTTTTGTTGTGTTAACTGTAATTAAGTTTTCACTTAATAAACACAACTAATGTTTCTAATGTACGTTGTATTTAATGTATTTAAGTTTACACGAAAATACGTACAACTGTTCTTGTATTTAGAATCCTGTTAATACAAAAACTGTTTACAAATACGTATGTACACATAGTTACTGTATGCAAGTACACATACCGTACGGACTTGCCGGGCGGTCGGGTACTAGTTGTCACATAAGCTCCTCGAGATCCTTGATAGTAAACTCTTTGTTAAGCTGTGTGATGAAGGACCTGATAAGAGAATCTTGATTTCCCATGATAATTAAATCATCAACATAAACTAAGAGATACATGATACATTTCTCACGTTTGAAGATAAATAATGAGGTGTCAGTCTTACTACAAAGGAGCCCATAATCACATAAAAAAACACTCAACCGCTGGAACCAAGCGCGGGGAGATTGTTTTAAACCATACAAAGCTTTGGTAAGCCTACAAACGTGATTAGGAAACTGAGAATTGTTAAAGCCCGGGGGTTGTTCCATGTAAACAGTTCCTTGTAAATTACCGTGAAGAAAGGCATTGTTGATGTCTAATTGACGCAAGGTCCAATTGTGAAGCATAGCCAGAGACAAAATAAAACGAACAGTTGTAGCCTTGGCAACTAGACTAAAAGTATGGGAATAATCAAGACCAGGTGTTTGGCTAAAGCCTTGGGCCACGAGACGAGCCTTATGACGATCAATGGTGCCATTAGAATGATATTTAGTTCGAAAAACCCATTTCGAGCCAATGATGGGACGGTCTGTTGGACGGGGTACAAGCACCCATGTGTTGTTATGATGAAGGACATTGAGTTCCTGTTGCATGGCATGTATCCATTTTGGATCCTGGATTGCAGATTTGAACGTCTTTGGATCACAAGTGGTAATAAGAGCATGATGTAGTGGAGTGTGAGTAGCAAAGTCAGCCTGATGACGAGATTTAAAAATGGCAGCTTTGGCACGAGTAATCATAGGGTGAGTGGGGGGTGGCGGGGGTGGTGGTGATGGTGGGTCAAAGGTAGAAGGTGGGCTGGATGAAGTAGATGGTGGGCTGGAAGGTGGGGAGGAGGTAGAAGGCAGGCTGGATGAGGTAGATGGTGGGCTTGAAGGTGGGGAAAGGTGGGCCGTAGCAGCGCAAGGCTCGGCAGTGGTATATGTGGTGGCAACTGAAATATGTGGAGTTGGAGGTAAGGTGGGCTCAGTAGGGTGGGCTGTAGTGGTATGGTTCTGGGAAAAATTAGGAGAAGGTTCAATGATAACAGAAGGCAAATGATCAGTACACATAACACAAGGAGGTGGAACAGATGATTTGGTGGCAGGAGAAAAACATGAGTTGACAGAAGGTTTAAGAAAACTTGAAAGTTCAAGCTGAGAGATTGGATTGGATGATAAATTTGAAGAATAAGGAAAATGAGTCTCGTCAAATTTGGCATGAAGAGAGATGTATACACGAGAAGTAAGAGGATCAAGACAACGATATCCTTTATAGGTAGAACTATAACCAATGCATACACAAGGTATACTTCGTGGTGCAAGTTTATGGTTGACATAGTCACGAAGGTATGGAAACACACGGCATCTGAACGCTTTAAAAAGATGATAAGAGGGCTGTTGATTGAAAAGGAGTTCAAACGGAGATTTATTGTCTAGAACAGATGATGGTAAACGATTGATTATATACATAGCCGTAGCAAAAGCGTCAACCCAAAATGAAGTGGGGAGATGCGCATTAAAAAGCATAGCTAAGCCGGTTTCAACAATGCGCCGATGTTTTCGCTCGGCACGCCAATTTTGTTGGGGAGTATACGGGCAAGAAATACGATGCAAAATATCATTTTCTTGAAACAAAGATCGGACTTGATTATTAAGAAATTCTGATCCACCATCACTTTGAAACTGTTTAACGTTGGTTGAGAATTGATTTTGAACAAATTTGAGAAAGACCTTTAAGGTGACATAGAAGTCAGACTTCAATTTGAGAGGATAAAAGCAACAAAATCGGGAATAATCGTCAATGAACACCGCATAAATACGATAGTTAAGGCCGGATGTAACCGGCGAGGGTCCCCAAAGATCACAATGTATCAAATCCAAAGGGTGTAAAGCCCGTTTTTCATTAAAATCAAATGATAAATGTTTGCTTTTAGCAAGTTCACAAAATGAGCAAACAACAGGTTTAGGAAGTAATGCATTAATCGATAAACAACCCAAATTACGTAAAGACATAATAGTTTTAAAATTGACATGGCCTAAACGAGCATGCCAAACTTCAAAAGATGACATAGGGCTTTTGGTAGATGCAACAAAAGCTTGATGATTAGGTTAAAGGACATAGAGACCATTTTCACAACGACCTTGAGCCAAAACTTGACGGGTTTGCTGATCCTAAATAAAAAAAGAAGGATAAGATAACAAAACATCAAGACAATTATCTTATGTTAATTTACTAATAGACAGTAAATTTTTGGTGAGATTAGGAACAACAAGAATATTATTTAATTGGAGATTATTTGGTAAGGTAGAGGAACCTTTATGATGAACAGGAAGTGAGAGAACATTACCAAAGGTAACCGATTCATTACTTGTAGAACGAGATGGATTGTTAACAATACTTGAGTCAGGAGTCATATGAGATGAAGCACTCAAGTCCACATACCAGTCGGGAGCACCTGTGGAAACATGACATTGAGAGAGAAAGGCCGATGCAAGAGAGTCATCGGAAGGAATTGTTTGAGATGCAAACCGTCCAAGTTGAGGGCAATGGGTAGCATAATGACCAGGCAGGCGACATAATTGGCAATGAGGTAACCGACGGCCACCGCGTCCGCGACAGAAAGAACCACTACGACCACTATTGGGAAAGGAATATCTAGTGATTCTGCCACCACGTGTGCGGCCAGATGAGGATGGCCTAAGGGAAGTAGCTTGAGCGGTAAAAGAACAGAAGTAGAAGTGGTCCCTTGCAATGAGTTTTTAAATAACTCATGACTTTCAGCCATAGAAAGGAGATCAGCAAAAGATGGAGATGGCCGAGAAGCTTCGATGGATGTAGAGAAAGTTTCAAATGTGGGACCAAGACCGCGGAGGAACCAATGAAGACGATCGGCATCTTCAACACGGTGACTGATAGATGATAGTTGATCGAGTAAGGCTTTGAACCGACGACCATGCACAGGAACATAATCGACACCTTTTTCAATCATTCGGAGCTGATCTTTTAGATTATGAATTCTTTCAATAGAGGTGTTTCCATAAGCAGATTCGAGAGCTAACCAAATCTGACGAGCGGTGGTGAGACCCACGATGACGGAGACGGCTTCCTCGGTTAGGGATGCATGACTGATGATGATGGTTCGTTGATCAGCAAGAAGCCATTCATCATATGCCAGATTGAAAATTGTTTTGGAGTCGGATATAAGAGTGGAAGATGGTGCAGAAGATGAACCATCAATGTGAGAGAGGAGAGATTGATAGGAGAGAATGGGAATAAGTTGGTTTTTCCAAAGTAAGTAATTTGAGGAGGATAACTTAATAGTAAGCATGTGAATAATAGTGTTCATGGGAAAGGTGGTATCGGTTTTGGAAGAGGATGCCATGGATGAAAGAGTGGAAAAGTAGGGAGATGAAAAGAGAAGAAGGAATATATAAGGAAAAGGCAAAAGGATCGAGAGGAAAAGGAAGGGAAAAGGGTAGAAAGGTATGGAGCTTAACTAAGGCTTCAATGATACCATGAGAGAGTACATGAAAATGTATTCTCAATTAACTTGAATTTGTAGTTACAAAACTAAGTATATATACAAGAAGAATGAAGTTTCTAGAATATAATAAATACAATAAATACAAAAGTAACCAATGACTATTTAACATCTTTAATAGAAACACACAAAGATGTAGCTATTGACAAGTGTTGTAAAAAAAACATTAAGTGGTGTGTTTGGAAATGGAGATGGCTGAGAAGGCCAGCTCAACCATTTTGGATGCTCTAAGCATAATAAAAATTCAGGCCATTCACTAACGATTACGTTACAAAACCATCCTTCTTTTTATCTGGGTTTGGGACCGGTAGCAATAAACTAAAACTTTGTCTATGGTGGAGTTAAAAAAATGTTTATATTTACATGTATAAAATATTTAAATTCAATTTATATTTATAGTTTTTTAATGCAAATTATTTAATAAAATGTTCATAATCAAAAATTTTTTTAAATCCTTTTCGATTGAATATTAGAAGGCTTTTGTGTAAGTCATTCTATTTTTTTTTCAGAGCTCACAAACTAAAATTTTAATAAAATTAAAGGCTATATATTTTTAAAGGTCCTAAGCCGTTGTTTGGGTTACTGGTCTATTAGGCCTGCCTTGTGCCCTTGTGGCTGTGATTACCTTCTTTCCCTCATGAACTAAGCGAACTATAATCACTTGTTTCAATATTAGGTGGTATGCAGTTCAACAATTGAAAGGACCACTGGACATGGTGCCTAGACAAAGACATGGGGTTCACGGTCAAAACAATCAAGGCCAAAGTTGATGGTTGGGAAAATGTGAAAACCAATGGTTTGATGAAATGGCAAAGTGATTACTCGATCCCATTAGATAACCGAAGGAGCAAGAAAGCTGCTCAAACCGTCGGTATGGTCAATGGCGGATCTAGGTAGTGATTTGTGGGTTCGTCGGTATGGTCAATGCTTGGAATTCTATAGGATTGTGTTAAAATCAATTTCCAAAATCAATATTTCTTCTAAAATTTCATTTAGGTTTTCAGGGTGCTGCGCTCCCTGGCTGGCCAGAGGGACCGCCACCAGGGGCTCAGCCCCTTGGACCCCACCAGGAGCGCTTCCCCTATGTCCCGCAAGTGGGTGCGACCCCCTTGACTCCTGTTTGGTCCAGAGCTCATAAATATTAAATGAGTGTTCACTCCGTCCATCCGAACTCTTTCATGACAATTTTTTTTAATTATTGATTTAATATATCGCACAATTATTATGTGATAAACATTATAAGACTCGAACCGTCAAACCGATGGTTCTATATAAGTGAAGCGTTTGAAAATATTGAACCTACTGAAAAATATTCCTGGATCCGTCACTGGGTATAGAGGTGTACAAATCGGTTTTTTTTTGGAACCGGTTCCGGTTCCAATCGGTTCCAGTTCCAGTCAACAAAGTCAATCCCCGGTTTCGGTTCTAGTTCCGGGTTTTAACCGGTTCCAACTGGTTTTTGACCGGTTCCGGTTCGGGTTTTGGTCGGTTCCGGTTCGGGTTTTGGCCGGGTTCAGGTGGAACCAGTTCCGGTTTCGGTTCCGGTTCCGGTTCTAATTTGTCTGAAAAACCGTACCCGTTCGTACCCACCGGTTCGGGTATGACCGGTTCCGGTTCGGGTTGTCGGTTCCGGTTCCGGGTCCGGTTTTTTTGTACACCTCTAACTGGGTATGGTAACTTGATAGTGAATATGTAAAGATAGAAATGATGAATTTTCAAATCAAATTTAATCCATGTAGCAAGAACTGTCGAGGAAATCTAAGTATGGGCGTATAATTGTGTAAAAAATTGTTTTAAATGGATGGATTTGGATTGGGAAAAATGGTGTTATGTTTATTTCTAATCTTCTTTTTGTCTTCATTTTTGATGTTGTACGTGTTCTAGCTTCTTGCTTGACATTTACTTGGTAGAAATAAATATTTTCTGTTGTCATTCAAAATAAAATAATAAATAAATTTCACGAATCTAACAAAGAATCCTAAGCAAAAAACATCAGAATGGCACCTAACTAAATCCTCATCAATCAACACCTTGCGTGACGGTAGATCCTACTTCATAACAACATACAAACACCTTCTATAAACAAGAACTTGAATTTACATCGGCGTCATCCATCGCTTGAACACGCAATTAGAGAATTCAAGAATAAACGCTAGCGGTTAATAGTAGCAATATAACCACCGCCAACGATCGATTGTTCACCATTAGCGACAAGGATGATGCTTTGGAGGAGCTATAGCCCCTTCAATGACTATCCCCCAAACCACTCATGTTGATTCGATTCCTTTGATTATGAACATATATGAAAATCAGTAAATGATAGGAGATTAGATGAAACCTGTGAATCCAGTGAATGTGTTGTTGATTCCTTCTTGAGACGAATCTGACCGGGTTCCCGTTTAGGGTGTACGATTAGGATGGATTAGGAGAGCTCGTAGGGAGGTTCATGAATTTCTCTTATGATGAGGAGAATTGTTTCTGATGTTAAGTAACCCTCATTATGAGCCTTTAATCTCATATTTATATACACCCAAGGGGAAACCCTAATTAGGATAAATAAGGATAATTATGTCCATCAAATAATTATCTATCTGCTAGGGTATTTAGGTAATTGATCTATTTAATTAAATAATCATGAGGGCCATACTCCTGGGGTGGTGGTGGGGTCTCTACGGATGTCATGGTAACTAGACATTGGTGATGTGACCAGAAAATCAGTGGTTCACAAGTTGAGATCAAATGTCGTTAAAAAAAACTCATACCTCTAAAACTGAATCCCTAACCCCAAAACAAGTGCATTATGTTGCATGGACCTAACCTGACTAGTATGATTATCAACACAACCCGTCGTGGCACCACCCATACATGCCACATATTCCAACTACCAACACTAAATAATCTTCACTCGATGATTAAACCTAGTCGTACAAAATAGAGGCTTAGTTTTCCCGGTCCAGGTTCACAGTAGGCAAATTTGATGGGATTCCTTTGTAGCACTAAAGACAAGGATATCGTCAAAGAAGAGTACTAAAAGGTTGCCAAGGCGTTAGTTAAACTAAAAACTCGTAATGATCATCAATGGTTGTGAAGGTTGTTTCGGCAATGTCTTTATGGGACACATAGACTGCACGTAGGTTTATCTTTATGAAGATAGTCGAACCGTATAATTCATCTTGTGGTAGTTCATGACCGGTTAGAATGAGGAATATGTCTTTTATATTAATTGCATTTAAAGCCATGTAATCAACACAAAATTATCATGACCCGTCCTTTTGACTAGGAGAGTCAGAGTAGAGTAGGCTAGTACTTAAGCGGATAACATCGTCATTGAGCATCTCAGTAACGAGGTCGATCATGATTTTTTTGGTAGTGAGGGTAACATATGGCCATACATTGATTCATGCGACATTGGGTTGTAGGATTTGGTGAGGTGGCAGTGAATCGTTAGTCATAACGTGTAAGTAATATGGTGGTCATGATTGTTGGTAATTTTAGTGTTATCAATGATTTCAACATGTTGAATTAACTTGTCGATCGAGATAATGATACTAATAATTAGTCAAGTTAGGTGATTCGAGAGTGAGAAGTCTGATTAACTATAATATCATTTGAATTTAGCCTTATTTTAATTAATTAAGATTGGGCTTTATCAATTAAAATATATGTTGTTGGGCTGGATTATTTGTTAAGGTGTCGTGTAAGTTTTTGTTTTGAGCCCATGAACATGTGTATAACAGTATAAGAAATATATTCTCCTTTCTCAAATAGAGATATACAAATACATATTCGGCTTCTTCCTCTCGATCAAGAACTCACATAAAGTTGAAAGCAAAATTCTATAATTAGAAATCTTTGACGAATCTGATAAATCATTATATGTATCTCACAAATATTTCTATCTGATTATTCTCACACGATTTAGAGATAAATCCAAGAATTATGTTTGTGAAGATTCAAGATTCATGTTTCAAGCTTTAATTTTATTTAATCGCTTAATTTTATGATTACAATGATAAATTTACAGCAATGGGTGTGTTGTGAGTGCAATCGGATTCGCCTACGATCGAAACAGGACACATTATTATAATTTTTTTATCAAATAAACTAAACTGGACACATCAAACCAATTATATCCACCCTCTATTTTTACTAACTTATATCAATCCTATCCAAATTCAAATACTATCACATAATCCATTAAAACTCGAACTGATAAATTTGAATTAGTTTACTTCTGCTTTCTGGTACATTGGTTTAAATGAAATATGTAAGTAACCTTTAATTATTTAGAGATAGAGATAAGATGCATCTATATCTTGTTTTTTCATACTTTATAAATAACTACGCTTTGAATAATTGAATATGATTCTTTGGGTACGACTGATATTTTTTCTCATACTTTATAAATAACCACAATTCAATTGTTGAATAATCACCAGATATGACTTAAAACTAATCATTCTTTATCTAATGTATCATTCCGTACTAATATTTTATCCAAGAGTTATCAGTATTTATCAAATGTATAACGAAACCCATGAACACATTTGTTATCATATCTTGATTCATTTACACCAATCTCTTGTTTGATAATTTGTGGGTATTATTATATTAAAATAATAAATGTTTACAAAGGAGATAATTTGGTTTTTATCCAATAAAGAATTCTCGAATGTTGGTTTTTTTGAAGTCATATTGGTTTCATATTTCTTTATTTTGTCAATTCAACGACACTTCGTTGAAACGGAACTTTTATTTTCCAAAGTTGGACTTTTGACCAACGGAGGCTAACGCGAGGACTAGTCATGCCAATCAAAATTTTGTTCAGGGTGTAATATGCAAATTTAAGAAACATGCAAAAAACTTTTATAGTTTTATGACACCTTCTCTAATTAATTACGGCCACCGTCTACACGAGCACCGTCCAGCCGCAGCTGTCATTCTCGTTTGAAACAGATTTATCGAGTTTACTTGTATTTTTAAATATTTAAAGTCAATAAATTAAATGCCAAAATAATTCATGTGTTTATATAAAAAATGACAAATTAGTCCCTAAATAAAATTTGTTGCAATTTTAATCCATGTCTTTAAATTTAGTTGCCAATATAGTCCTTCGTCTAAATTTTTGTTGTAATTTTAATCATTGTGTTTGAAATTTAGTTGTCAATATAGTCTCTAAAATGACAACTAAAATTTAAACGAATAACTATATTGTCAACTAAATTATAACAAAAGGATTAAATGACAACAAAAATTATTTAGGGAATAAAATGATATTTTTGATACAAACACATGGACTATTTTGACATTTAACTCTATTAAAAATAAACAGCTTTATTACCTCGTGTGTGGATATACATTAACTATCAGGGATGGGTCGAGGGAGGGGCAAACCCGATCTCCATCCTGGGTACATTTTTTTAAAGGGCACAATTTTTTTGACGTATATGTGTATATGAAGATTCATTCAACCGAAAACCAACAAGTTGCAGATAACTATAAAAAGCTATTTATAAACACATGATTTTAGAGATACAAAAAGTAATTTCGTTTAAAGTATAGGAAGTTACTTTCATACCCTTTAACCTAAGGATGTTCATTGGTTCGTTTAATCGATTTTTAATTTTTTTTGTCTATCCAAAAACCGAACCGAATTCGGGAAGCGGTTCGGTGCGATATTGATTAATGCCGAACAAACCGAATAAAAAGATTAAAACCAAATAAACCGGTTAAAAACCGAATTCAAACAAATAAACCGATTATAAACCAAATAAATCGGTTAAAAACCGAATAGATTGAATTCTACCTTATATAATATTAATAAAATAATGAATTTAAATCTGAATTAGGTTTAATCAGTGGATTGAATAAACCGAACTAACCGAATTTTAAAAAAAAATTGGAACTGATAACCGAACAAAAAATCAAAATTTAGAATTCGGATACGATTAGGAACAGAATTCGGAATTCAGATAAAGTTATGAACATAACCGAAAACTGAATTAAAAATTCTGTTTTTCAGTTACGAATACGGTTTGGTTTCCGATTTTTTTTGAATACTTCTGCTTTTATATATATTTGTATTCACTAGGGACCTTTTTTTTCCGGCTCGTCTTGGGCACCTTAATTATCAGAGCCGCCCCTGTTAACACTAGTGTGGTAAAAAAAAGTGTTCGAGACCTTGTAACTAGCCTTAAAGTTAGGAACCCACTTACGTGGTAAACCCCCGAATCCCTCCAATACCCGACTAACCCGAGGGAACAGATAAAGCATGACTACAAGCAAACGGGTCGGTGACCTCCAATGAAAGCTGACTTTGAAGAGTATTGAGTTTGAGACCTCTAAGTTGTCTATCCTCCACTATTACAACTACACCATTTCATTAGAGGTTTTATATTTGATCAAATATATTCCGTAACAAAATTTTTATCGTAAAAGAAACCAAATCGAATTTATACCGACATGTTCATAAAATAAACAAGCTAACATTTTTTTAAAAAGGTTAGCATTCGAATGTTATTAACAAAAAATTATTTCTATTTTATATCTACTAAATGGATTTAATAGAAAACTTTAGAAATTTTTCAAGGTAAAAGTAAAAATTTTAAAAAGTTAAGGGATTAGTTTTGTTAGTGGGTACCGATGTTTTTTTGGTCGGTATCATTCTTATTTGTCATAGCACCAAAATGTTACCGCTAGTTGGCATAAATCATGATTGTTTTTATTTTTTTTAATTAATAAATGAAAGTTTTAAGAGAAAATCTTTTTATATATAATATAGTAGATAAACTTAAAACTTTAAAATCTTTGAAAAGATCAAAGTGATAATTTACAAAAATTAAAAGATAAATTTGAAACTTTTAAAGTTTAGAAGATAAATATAAAGTGTTAGGTTATAGGTACACCTGTGTATACCTTTTCGAATTTTTAATTATTAAAAAAATATGTGGAACTAAAAGTAATATATGTGCAATGTTGTTGATTTGATTTAAGTATGCTATATGATTCGAGTGATATATAAATATTAACACCCAATATATATATATATATAGGATTGAGATCAAATAATAACTCACTCTTAGAGCGATAACCCATTAACTTTGTCAAGACAAAGCCGAATCTTGAATTTTTTTTTTTGAACATCATTTTAACACAATTAGAACACTATGTTCTTTTATGAGTTTGTGAAAATTCATAACCGTTTAAGAGATATCATCGCTGTAAGTTTTTGACAAAAACAGTTACAGTGCTGTAAGTCAAAAACTTACAACGATGATATCTCTTAAACGGTTATGAGTTTTCACAAACTCATAAAAGAACATAGTGTTCTAATTGTGTTACAATGATGTTCAAAAAAAATTCAAGATTCGGCTTCGTTTTGACAAAGTTAATGGGTTATCGCTCTAAGAGTGGGTTATTATTTGAACATTTCCCTATATATATATATATATATATATATATATATATATATATATATATATATATATATATATATATGCAGGACTAGAAGTAATATATGCATGATGTAACTGATTTAACTTAAGTATGATATATGATATGGGTGACGTATAAATATTAACGTAAAAGTAATATATGCATGATGTGACTAATTTGAGTTAAATATGGTGTATGATATGGGTGATGTATGAATATTAACACTCAATATAAACTATTTTTTTCTCAAAAGGGTGTAGTTAAAAAAAATATTTATCAAGTAGGTGTAGTTGAAAACTTATTACCAAAAAGATTTTTACTTTCATCTAATCTAAAAAGAAAAAAAAAATATAATAAAGAAGAACACTTATTTTAATAAATAAGTTTTCAACTACATTTAATCGAGAAATATTTTTTTAAACTACACGCTTTTAGAAAAAGCTATGTAACCATACTAGGACGCTTCAAAATGAGCTATATACAATTATAGCCTAGGTTGAACTAGCAGGAAAAAAGTAGGATGAGTGTCACTTTTGTTTTCCCTCTTTGAAGGCACCATATAATGCTGTAATTTTTTTAGATTGATTAGATTTGATATGGGGATTTCGATTAATATGTGAAGAGAAGTAGTTGTTATGAAACCAAAAAATAAAAAGAATAAAAGCAAACCGTGACGCATGCAAAAGAGAGAAATAGGTAAGTGGGGACTTAAAACCATTCGATTAAGGTCGTGAACGAACCGAACGTTTAGCAAAAAGTTTGTGAGCAGTTTGACGGGAAGTTAGTTTATGTACACGAACAAGAAATTTTGTTCGTTTAATTAAATGAACGAATATGAACAGCGGTTGTGTTCAGTCATTTGTGTTCGTGAAAGTTCTGTAAAGTATTTATTTATGTTCGTTAACATTCGTTTATATTCATTTACTAGAGTATACCTCGTGTGTTACACGGATTTAATATAAAATATTGAATATTAAATACTTAGCAATAAAAATTTATAAATTATAAAATAATAGTTTAATATAAAATGTTTAAAATGCATATTACTAAGTACTTAAGTAATAAACAATGATTAAAAACTTTATTTTTAAAAGAAATTAATTTTTAAAATTTTAATACTACAAAATGTCATTTGTTTATAAAAAAGTATTCTTTAAAATCTATGTATTATAGTCTATTATATTTTTTAAAATTTTTTTAGAATGCATAATTTTTAGAAAAAAAAAAATTTCTAATAAATACTAATTTAATTTTTTTTATTTCTATAAAATATTGATTTTTAGAAAAAATTAATATCTTAGAATTTTTTTAAAGTTTTTATTATTAAAATATTATTTTTTATTGATTATATAACTTTTTAGCATTAAAAATGTCAATAATATTATTAATATTATAACTATTGAATATAAGAGTAAGAATTAAAGAGGTGATATGAAGTTGCCAAGTGACACTAATGGCTTAAAATTGTGACAAGTGGCAAACATTATGTTTGTTTATTAAGATAGTAAGATTATGTTTATTTGTTAAATATGTTTTATATTCTTAAAGTTTTAATTTTAGTTTAATACAATAACATTGGTGTTATAAATCTAGTCATTTGAACATTGTATATTGTTAAAAACATAGTCATTTGAAACTCATATTTTTAACTATTAGTTTAAATTAATTTTAGTTGTGATTATTAATTTTAATTTTTTTTCTGTTTAAATAAATTTAGTTTTGATTTGTATAAGCTTATTGGCTTTAATTATATGGTTTTTCACAAAGGAAAAAATGAAGGGCAATAACAATTTTATTTTGTCAAGCATGGAATTTTTTTTAATGTGTATAATTGTGTGGGAATTATGAATAACTCGATTACTCGAATGCTGGGTTTTTTAAATTATGTACAAAATGGAGAAGTCAATGGATAGCTAAAAAGTCCCTAACCAAATTCAGTAACAAGTGATAATCATATCTAAATCTACACTTATAATAATTAATATTTATATTTTAAAATTTCACTTTAGCAATCCATTAGTGAAAAACAATTGACTTAGAATGATGTTATAGGCTCCATCCTAAAAAAAATTAAAAAAAATAAAATGTTTTTAAACGGCTTAGATTTTGAGATGTTTTAAGTTGTTACTCTACCAATTCCTTGAAGATTGGATTCAGTGTTTGAGGTTTAGCTTCTGATCATATAATGCGGTGAAAATATAAAAAAAAATAATAATAATAACAAATCAATCACATGAAGGTACCGTCCTTTTAACCCAAATCTCTGCATGCATATGTAGAAAAATATATGAACCAAATCTTTGCAGTCTGTAAGAAAAAAATGTTTTTTAATGTTTGTTGACTGTTAAAATAAACTGTTGGTGGTGTATGGACGGTGGTGGTAGTGCTGGTGGTGGGTGATGGGGTGGCCAGCGGCGGTGTTGTCCGAATTTGGTGGTAGTGGTGGCCGACAGTGGTGGTGGTCTCCGACTTTGTTGTTGGTGGTGGCTGACGATGGTGGCGGAGGGTGGGTGGTCTCTCAGATCTTAAAAGTAGTTGAGCCATATCTGCACCAAGAAGAGCTCGCACAAACATTTTTTATGAAACATCTTCGAAAAAACAAACAGTTTGCAGATGATAATGTCTATGCGTGGTCTGCGTGTCGTAGACAGAAGAGCCTACGAAAACTGTAACATCTGTGCCGGAATCGTTACCGGAACAGTAATCTGTACAGTAACCTGTACAGTAACTCAGGTACAAACTAGGAGAGATACTTAGAAGCTATTAACATTCGATTTCTAAACATAAATTATTACACGATGTTTCTGAAATTCTGATTTAAACCTTAGTGTTAAACAGTCATAAACACATCAGACAATCATGAACAGATGCAAACATGCTTGATTTTATATTATTAGGATTAAACGTATGTGAGGATAAACAGAACAAAACATTAACAGTTGTTGTTGTTACGGAATGCTAAACCGACGAATCATTCGTATAGGTGACGATCTGTACGAATAAATCTAAGGTTTAACGATCTGAAACGATGATTGAAAAGCAGAAAACAAAATCAGAAAGTGAAACGTACGATCGTGTTCGTACAGTTAGCGCTCTGTACGAAGACGCGCGTAAGTGACGTTTTCTGACGAAACGAACGAAAACGATTCGAACGAAAATAAATTTAAGGAAAAATAATATTTCCTATTTTACAATTTTGAAACTCATCAGAAAGAAATTTAAAAGAAATTATTTAATTTAAAACACGTAGAATATGCAAACGATTAACGAAACGCGTAAACGATATAATTCGATAAATAATCGGATAAAACGACATTCAAAATAACTCCTAGAAATAAAATACTATCCAAATAATTAATAATAAAACTCTTTTTATTTAATTTACTAAATATACGCGTTACGATCCGGAAACGCGACGAAAACGCGAACCGAGCAAACGAAACGAACCCGAATACCCTCGGGGTATATAAACGTGGAAAGAACCTATTTCTTTCATTTTTCAAGTGTCTCTCTCTCTCTCTAAACACACTCTCCCGTTTTTCTCTCTCTCTCTAGAATAACCGACTTTAAACGATCGTATCTCCTTCGTTTCTCAACGGATTTGAGTGTTCTTGGTGTCCATGCGAAGCTCTCATCATCCACTACCAAGAAGTACAGCTAATCTGAAGGTTGGACCAGCCATTTTCGAGGTATGGAACTTTTAAAATTTGGAAAACTAGGGTTTCTTTGGTGTTGATGTTCACGCACACACTTCAACCGTAGGGAACCCTCACCCGCACACCTCACACCACTTGTTCGTGATTCATGCGTAACAGCACCATTGGGAAGAACCTGATCAATGGTTTTAGCCTGACGAGGCTTCCTCGACCGAACCCTCTGCCTATAGCCGAACCATGCAAGTTTCAGACGAACCTTGCCGGGTTGAGCTTGACTGGCGAACCCTCATGCGAACCATGATGCCTCGAACCTTTAGTAGCCGAAACTACATTCTACATGAGCGAACCCTGATGTGTTTCACATACCACCGAACCCTATTCAGACGTGGCGAACCTATGGTAGCGTTGAGACTTAGCCGAACCCTTGAACTCTAGCCGAAGCTGCTGGGCAACGAGCTTTTGGAACCGAACCTTCATGCTCACTATGCTATGGCCGAACCTAGACTAGTCTTGTATAAAGAGCCGAACCTTGGTCATGAAAGCAAAAAGGTTCGCTGGAACCTAGCAGCGGGATTCACGGTCATGGAATTTTTTTTAGCCCAACACATACCCTTAGCCGGCCCAACAATAGCTCAACATAGCCCGGCCCAACAGTAGCTCAACATAGCCCAACCGGTTCTTAGGCCCAATAACACAAAAGTTAGTTCATATAACTGATTCGGCCCATTATTAGATGGATATTTTCGGGCCATTAATAATTGAGGCCCCTCTCGGCCCAATAACCTACTCGGCCCAATAGAATAACCAGTCAAGATGGGTTTGCAACGCTTTGACCATGTTGGCCCAATTGGCCCATGGTCACCACTTCGGCCCAATCACTTACCCAATCCAAGGCCCAGACCAATTGGCCTAAACTCCTTAGTGAAGCCCATATGTGGGTGTTAATCGGCCCACGGGATGTAATGGCCCAATAGCCTATGGAGTTGACCCATCACACCTTCTTCGACCCATATGATCTATTTGGCTCAATTGAAATTGGTTGGCCCACTTTATTTAACTTAACTCCCGCACATAACCTTCGGCCCAAGTTACTTGACCCTAACATCATTCACAAGACCATGCAAGTAATTAGGTTCAATATTAACCAATTGGGCCACAATGGCAAGTTAGGCCCAACATATGGCCCAATAGATCTAAAATTCAATAAAGACAATGGTAGGTTACAACATGTCAAAGATTAATAGCATTCAAGCTAAAATCTAAACTTTTATACTTGAAATTCTCTTACAAGTATGTAGATTTCAACGGAGCCTAAAAATCAATAAACCAAATAAGATAATCTAAACCTAATGTGGATTGGTTGTCAAGTCAATAGCTTTGGGGCCGAATGTAGAGTGAGACCCAAAGTGTTAGCCAACCTTAGGGCTAACACCTACACGCGCACAAACAAATCACAATCTATACTTATAATTACAAACGACGTGAAATCAATACAGGCTTGTGAAAATAACATCAAGAACAACAAAGAGCGCGTGAATTCTTGCTTAGAACTTAGTCAACCGCTTCAACATCAGGTGAGTTCATTAGTCCCTTTTCAAACTTATTTGTTTTACTTCGGGACTGAGAAGCATGTTAACCAATTTCATAAAAATTATTGAAATGTTATTTAATGCTTTAAACATAAACACGATACTTATGTTGAAACTTATGTTGGAACACAGAATACTTGAAAAGCAATAGACTTAAAACTTATACTTTGACTTGAGGCTTGATAACATATGTTGAATGCTTATGAGACTTGATGCTTATATTTGTGAAACTTATTACCTTAAATATGAGACTTGATGCTTATACTTGTGAAACTTTATACATTAAACATGAGACTTGATGCAAACTTATGGGATTCATGATAGAACGATGTGTGGACACTTAAAACTTTATGCTTGAAACAATTGGATGCTTAATACACATGAAATACTTGAAAACACGTGAATACTTGTTATACTTAGAATACTAGAAACTCGTGAATGTTTGATACATTTGAGATACTTGAATGCGTGATATACTTGGAATACATGAACACTTGGAATGCTTGATACATTGGGATGCTTTAAACACGTGAATGCTTGATACATTTGAGATACTTGAACACTTGGAATGCTTGACACATTGGGATGCTTGAACACTTGAATGCTTGAAACATTGGATGCTTAAACAAAAGACTGATTGATCGCCGCGTGTTGACCTATGTGTCAACCCCTACTAGTCATCAGTGAAACTATGTGAATGCTTTAGACTTGTATGCATAAACTTTTGGACATTGTAAGACAGACTGTTGGCCGCTGCGTGTTGACCTGTGTGTCAACCCCTACTAGTCATCAGTGTTCTTCTTTGTCAGAGTCATGTAAGATAGACTGATTGGCCATCGCGTGTTGACCTGTGTGTCAACCCCTACTAGTCATTCAGTGTTCTTCTTGATTCATCCATGGTTATGACAAGTGACTAGAATGATTGAGTTATTCAAGTTGACTTTGTGTTATCTTGAAGGTTCCTTTATCAAAACATGTCACAAGTCATATTTAGGATCATTATGGATGGATGTTGAATTCCTTAGGGTTTTCAACTGTCCATAATGATGCCTCTTAAACTTAATACTTATACGTTGTGGAATCAATGGTGTGGAGTGAAACGCTTAATTATCATTAATAACAATATGTTAAGCAGCCCGGTATATGGTGGGACGGTGGCTGGGGCTTGTCCCCTACATATGCCCTATATATAAGCATACTGAAACAGATGGTATAGGTGGTTAATGGTGAGGTTAAGGTTGTCATTCGAAGGATTTATCAAACTATTTTTACATAAAAACTACATGAACTCACCAATTATTGTGTTGACTTTGTTTTCTTACGTGCTTTCTCAGGTGACGCACAGGATTAAGCTACGATTCAGGATTGCATACTAGGATGACCAGACATAGATCCTAGTTGACTTTTGAAGAATCACATCTTTTGAGATTAATACAAATATCTCTTGATATCATTTACAAATACAAGATAGATATATTTGATTCTTTTGGATATGTTTACTTAGTTAAATTACTAAACATTGACAATTGCAATTTAACTTTGTAATCCTAGTTTATATGTTATTGTGCGTAATTATTCTTAACATTGATGCTATGTAAACAATCTGATCATCACGATTATCGTTCACGATATCGCGCTCCGAGAACCTTCTGCCCGACGGGGACTTCGATCCTACCCCGCCGGCTCGGGGTGTGACAAAAACCTTTTAGGAAAAACAAACACCACCTCAAATTTAGAAAAGTGAAGCATCTCTTGTGAATTTAATTGATAAATTAATGGAAATTTTTTCATTTCAAAAAGATTACATAAAAATATTTTTACACTTAGTATTAATTGACTATGTCTTCTTGTCTCTTAAAATAGTAAATTTTGTAGTATAAATATCACCATAATGTAAAGAGAAAAATGCACCTTTTGTATGTATTTTATATGCTATACAATCTTCTTCTCTAACTCTCATTACTTGTATTTATAATCATTTTTAAAAAGTTGTTAAAGTATGCTAATTATAGTTATATTACAACAGTATCTTGAATTTTTTTAAATTACATAGTAAACATGTCACTCACATCATCTATATATCATACTTAGGTTAAATTAATTATATCATACACATATAACTTTTCTTATACATATTTTCTAAAATTAAAAAAATAAAATAAAAAGGTAGTGTTATTAGTAAACCGGTTTACCAATAACAATAAACATAAGGGGTCAAAACTTTGTATATTGGAAATTTATATCTTCAATGTTTTGTATATATTCTGTTAACAATTTCAAATAATTCAGGTTTGTTTAAGGGGTTCTATTATTTCAACATCCAACCCCCACCCTTCTCACTCTTTATACGCCTTGCATAATTTGTTAGAATTTCTCACTGTTAATGATTGTACTCGTATACGTCTCGTATATGTCTTATACGTGACGCGTATGAGACTAATCATTGTTGAATTAGTGATTGTCAGAAGGAGATATACGCCACGCATACACTTATACGAGACGTATAGTGTTTGATGGATTGTTATAATAACAAAATGAGTGTGAAGATTTAAATATTTATACACATTCCTAGGCATGAACTTAAGCGTCCGCCTAGACATGGGTAAAAAAACCGGTTTGGGTTTCCATATTCCATGGTTCTCAATCCGGTTTCATCCAAACCGGTCTGAACCACCGGTTTGGTATATGTTTGACATCCTCAACGTCCAAACCGGTTTCAACTCCTCCAAACCGGTTTCAAACCTATCCAAACCGGTTCTATATGTTTGACATCCTCATCTTCCAAACCGGTTTTGACCATCTGTTGACCAAACCGAATCGATTTTCAAACCGAACTGGTTTGGAGAAAAAAACCGGTTTGTGCAACCCTACGTCCGCCTATGCACAAGGGAGGGGTCAGACGAGGGGATGGGCCGATAGTGATTTTCTTTCAACTGTTCTTTTGTCTTCATACACATGTAGTTAATATTTTACTAGGTCCATCACTTGTACCACATCTATTATTGACTTGTACAACACTTTTTTTTAATTTTCATATTAAATGGGACATAATAAGCAATATATATACATGTCTTGATTTTAAATACACAACTTAGATAATTATTAATACTATATTTTATCTTACACGATATTCTAATTTATATAAATTATTTTACTAACAAAGTATTTGGTTACTATTCTAAAGTTAATTAAGTTTTAACAAATATTTAATATATTATTTGATTATAAAATATATAAATAGAACGTGATTCTAATGAAAATGTAAGAATATGTAAAGGTATATATATATATAGATATTTTTGAAGCATGAGTAATGTGATAGTCGAGCATGTTGGTAAGTGGTTTAATCACTTGAAAGAGATAATTAAAAATTTAAAATTATTATATGTATATGCACGTGATTCATTTATACTCAATAAATAAATAACTATTCCGTCAGATGGCATATTTTTACGAGTGCAAGATTTCTTTTCTTTCTTTTATTTCACTCATTCATGTTTGGTTTTTTTTAATCATATAATATTTAATATTTACTTTATGAAGTTTTTTTTTCTTGCCATCGCTATACGATATTTTTTATTCTATCTATGTATCATAAAACCAGTGGCGGAGTTTGAGAGTTAGAGATGGAGGCAGTGACGGAGTTTGACTGTATCGGAAGGGAGCGAAAACTTACATGATCCAAAATTTTTTTTCCAATTGGCTCGGTTAGTTGCCTAGTTGGGTTACATGTTCGGATTATCGATTCGGGTCAAGTCGGATCAAACAATAAAAATTAAAATGTCTAATAATTATCATTATGCGTAAAAAAATTAAAAGAGTGAGTACCTTAAAGAAGAATTACAATTCCGCTCAACGACCTATGAGATTTTTGAATTCATCGATTATGTACTTCGAGTCAAACTTTTCAGCAATTTGTTTTTCTATATAGATCACCAAATTATTTGCGAGATACTCACTAGTTGAGGATTTTTTACGTTTGTCTTGATTTGTAACACCCTCTTCTTCAATAACCTTTCTTTTGAAAAACGAGTCAATTGTTTTCACTTTCCCTATTATATATTGATTCAAACTTAAACCTAAATCATACCAAACAAATTATACCAATTCTAATTTCTAAATCATAACAAACAAATAATACTAATTAACATACCAATTCTAATTTCAAAATCATAACAAACAAAATAATAACAATTAATCCCAATTAACATACCAATTCTAATAATCAAATATTAGAAACAAATTATACCTAAATGGCATCATTTCTACCATAATCAACAAAAAAAACATAAGCAATCAACATTATACCATAATCAACAAAAAAAAAAAAAAGCTGGATGGGGAGTCACCGTCGGGAGAATTGGAGCTTGGAGGCCGAAAAATGGAGAGGAGCAAGGGACGGTAACGAGATTCAATTTTTTTTAGGATTAGGGCTTGGGGAGTGAGGGTATTTTAGGGAATAACCATGAGTATTAAAGAAAAGAATAAAAGAAAAAGATTATTTGTTGAAAAATAAAATAAAAATAAGAGGGAGGAAAATTGGGTAAAAAAATTGAGATGGATGGAAGGAGTATTTTTTAAAATATGTTTGGTTTAAATATTTTTTTGAGGGGGGCGAAGCCAATATTTTAAAAAAATTTGTCTTACGGTGCGAAAATTAACACTTTTGGCGAAAAAAAGAGGGGGGCGGTCCCCCCCGGTCTAGCCTATCCTTCGTCACTAGAAGTGGGGGTTGAAATTTATAAGACTCAAAATACATGTTAAAATTTTTAAACGAGGGGGCGAAATCAGTATTTTTAACTAAAAATAATCTTTTGGCCTGCAAATTAACACTACTGGTGAAAAAAATATCGGGGCGGTCGCCCCCGGTCTCAATAGAGTTACGCCACTGCATAAAACCTTCTTACATAATATTATCACTATATGCTTTCTTTTAACAAAAGTGACAAGTGCATTTGAAGTAATATATAGAGGAAATATCAAATATAAATAAATCGTTTTTTGTCTAATAAGAGTTGACATGCTAAAAAAATAAATAAATGATAATTTGCGTATTGTATCTTAATTTTTGAACTAAATTTTTATATATTGTACTGAATTTTTTTTTATTATGTATTTTTTTATACTTATCTAACCCGTAATATATAGAATCAATGTTTTAAAAACCGGTTCGAACCGGCCGGTTTAACCGGTTCAACCGGTTGCCGGTTACTAAACCGGTACGAAACACTCCGGTATTATGCAGGTTCCTTCGATTGGTTGTGCCGCCAGTTTAATCCGGTTTTACCGGTAAAACCGGTATTTCCGGTTTAAAAAAAACACAAAATTTCGGCTTTTAAGCGATTTTTGGCTTTTAAGCGATCGTGAACTTGATGCGTTTAACACGTCAATGTCATAATCCTATTATGCACTTTCATTTGAAAAAAATTATTAGAATTTGAGTACTTTTAGGTTGTTTTGGATTAATTTGTGTACGTTTTTGAATTGTTTTTAGATAAATTTGTATACTTTTTGGAAACTTATTTGAGTATAAGTTGTATTTCTATGGAATTTTATGGTTAATTAGTGTGTCCGGTTGAACCATCCGGTACAACCCGGTTCAACCGGTTGAACCATTTTATAGCAAAATCCGGTACATATAAAATACCGGTTTTTAAAACATTGTATAGAATAGAATTTGAGGATAGATAGAAACTTTTGATTGATACAATTAAAGTAGCTCAAATAATTATGGGTGTCATCATTCCACTTTCTTTTTAAAATTATTGGGGCACTATCGGGGCACTAAAGTTGACGAAACATGTACATTGTGTACAGACCACATGCTTCTAATTATGAATACATAACCGCTGAGTTATAATACCACTTTTGAATTTTATATTAATTTTTCAGGATTTTATTTAGTTGAGGAAAATGATTTACGTAACTGTTAGGTTAATTATAACTAGTTCCCCTTTCATCTGGGGTGATAGTAAGAATTGATATCCTCATGACAAGCCAAAAAAAAAAACTACTGAAAACTGTTTAAAACGAAAACAGAACTATATTTGTAGCTGAAAAAACAGAACCAAATTTTGAATTCAGTTTTTGGTTGGGTTCCTAATTGTACCCGAATTCTTACGGTTTGATTTGTAACCATATCTGAATTCCAAATTATGGCTTTCTTTTTGTTGTTGGTCTCTTTTTTTTTTTTTTTGAATTCGGTTTATTAGGATAACCGATTAGACTGAATTTATATTTAAATTTATTATTTTATTAATAATATATAAGTTTAGTTCGGTTTATTCGGTTTTTCACCTATTTATTCGGTTTTTAATTGGTTTATTTGACAAAATTCGGTTTATTCAGTAGAATGCAATTTATTTGGAACGGTTTTTAACCGGTTTATTTGGTTTTTAATCGATTTATTTGGTTTTTTAATCGATTTATTTGGTTTTAACCGAAACCGAGCCGAACAACTTCCCGAAATCGATTCGGTTTTCGGATAGTGGAAAGCAATAGAAACCGATTATTGTTATATAAATTATATAACATTAAATTTATATAAGTGATTATTTCGAATGTTTGAGCTTAAGAATGTTGATTTTTATTGCTTAAATAATATTAAGAATTAAAAAAAAGTTTAATTAATTAATTACAAGAATATGAGTAGAATTTAAAAAAATAGAAGAAAAAGAAAAAAAAATGCCATCATTTGTCACAACTGAATTTATCAAATGTATACATAGTATAATTGAATTAAAAGAATGCAAATAATCTAACTTCGTTAAAACAATTAGGTCTGAAAACGTAAATAACAATTAGGATATATTCTATGTTGGCTCTTCATCGTTAAATCGTTAAATGATTAAGGGGTTGTTTGTAGTGTCTGAACCATTAAGTGTTGAATGGTTAAGATGTCTGAAAGATTAAGAGGAATTCAATGATTATGTGCTGAACCAGTTAAGAGCGTTTGGTTACAGGTCTGAAATCTGCATGGTATGTATTTTTTATTCAACATGGTTAAGTGCTGAATGGTTAAGTGTTGTGCTGAATCATTAAGATGTTAATCTTTTTTAAATCAAACGTGTTGAATACTGAACGGTTAAGACTTAAGAGGATATCAAACAACCCGTAAATGACGTAATTAAAACCTATCAAGTCAATATGAATTTTTTCCTACTTTTCAATTCTATAGGAATGATGATCCGAAGTAGTACACAAGAGTAGGCCTCTACACTAGCATAATCGAACCAAGCGAGAGTATGCTTGTATTCGGCTCTTTTACAAATCAAGCATTTCGGCTTTGTTCGGATTTGTGAAATCGAGCCAAATGTTGTGCTCGTTGCTCGGCTCGTTTTAAAACGAGTGCTCGCAGTGGCGAAGCTTGACCATAATCCCAGGGGGGCGAAATAAAGATTTTTAAAAAAATTTACACTACATATCGAGAAATTTACACTACTACCCCCAGTCTGAATAAACCTTCGCCCATGAGTGCTCGGTTTGGCTCAGTTTTTAAAAACAATAATGCGATTTTTTTCAATATATTTATTTATTAATTTCAAACTTAATAATAAAAAAAAATAAGTTCAACCACATACTAATTCAAAACAAAAATAAAGTTCATCAAATTAGAAATTGTGACAATAAAGAAGCATAAAAAACTAAAATGTTTAATTAATTCATCAACGTTATTATTTATTAGTTATACGAGCGAGCTTACCTTGGCTCGTGCTCGGCTCATTTAGAAACCGAACCAAGCGTGGTCGGCTCGTTTACAACCGATTGAGATTCGAACGAGCTTTTTTCGAGCCTTTTCCAAATAAGTATCGAGAAAGCGTCTAGTGACGAACATTTTAGAAAGTCCTACATAGGATTTCATTTTAACTTATCTAATTTTTCTAATTGTCATATATATATATATATATATATATATAATATAATATTTAATTCTATTTTTTTTTTGCAAGTGTTATCACATAGATGGTTTATGCATATGCATGGTAACTCTATATTTTCACAATATAACTATACAATAACAATTAACGTTTGCGTTATTTCCTTTTCATGTGGCCTTCATACAATTAACACACAAAACACCTTTTATATATATAACATTTTATTAGAACCACTAGATTTCCCTGATATTTGTTGAGAGGGACATGAGCCAACCTATACACGAAACATGAGTAATCTTTATTCATATGTATGTATATATTTATCATACTAACTAATACAGACCGATATATCTTTCACAATGTACGCCCTGAGCACTTGTAACCTATTATTATGAAACTGAGGGTGTGGTATGTAAAAAAGAAAATATGGCTGAAAGGGAACTTTAGGTCACTTTAAAAATAGAAGCGAATACTATAGGGGGCTAAATGAAAATTTGTGAATTATTTTCCCTTGTTACGATCTAACCTACGAGTCTATGACACACACATCGTTATCCTCATCCTCATGAAAATTTCGGAATTAAACAATGAGGTTCGTGATATAAGAAACGCCGTCATTCGGTTGCTTCGACATTCAACTGTGGATAAACATGATTTGAGAGACAATTTAACCTTTTTTATACACTTGTAAATCGTATTATAATAAGACATTATTGTTTAAAAATGTGAAAATATACAAAACAAAAAAAGATTTAATTGGAGTTTTTGAAAATTTAGATACCAATGTTAACTTCACTAGTGATGTTTATATGGTTTACATGAATCGTACCATTGCATCAATTCGTGTCAAATGATAAAATGTGTTGTGTTTAAATTGTTCATGTATCCACACATCAGAGATTATTTGTTTCAAATTTTAGATTACCTAATAACAACATTAATTCACAAAATAAAATGTTTTTAGTGGCTTTTGACAATGCATCAAACAATACCATTGCAGTTATCGGAAAAATTTTTACTTTGCTCCATATGGTTTGACAGTTTTAACCCTTTTGCTCCAAACTTTTCAAAATGATCGTTATACTCCCTGTGGTTTCGAAAAAAATTGAGTATAATGGAGACATATTGGAAAAGTTTGTAGCAAAATGGTTAAACTGTAAAAACACAAGGAGCATAATGATCATTTTAAAAAGTTTGAAACAAAGGGTTAAAACTGTCAAACCATAAGAAGTAAAAGAAAAGTTTTTCCTAAAGTATCAATCAATTAGGAACGGCATATTTTTCCGTACTCAATCTGTTGCACATATTATTAATCTAGTTGTTCAATATTGACTCACCATTGGACATGTTGAGGTGTTTAAAATCGATTTAGAGGCATGTTACATGATGTTTTTAAAAAAAGTTGAAAAAACATATACCAAGGATAAAAATGTTGTAAAGATATAAGAATGGTTTGTATAGGTCCTACATGTATATTCGTATTCGGTGAAAATCTACATGTAAAATGCTTGAAAGTATTTTAACACAAATAGTGATTTTCGATCTTTTTTGCTACTCTTTTTGAAAGCGGTGTGGTCTATGAGTTTTTGGATAGGTGCTTATTAGGCCTGTAAATGAACCGAACGAACATGAAGATGGCATGTTCATGTTTGTTTGTTTAACTTAAACCAAACAAACGATCGAACACGGACATTTAAACAAATGAGGGTTTCTTGTTGTGTTCGTTCGTTAAGAAATTTAGTTTCTTCATGTTCGTTCATTAATAATATAAACGAACATAAATGAACCAAACTGAACAAATGTAAACAAATATAACTAAAGAAACAAAAACATACATGATTGAACATATATAGTTATAAAAAAACATTAACGAATACGTGAGTTTTAAACTTGTATTGATATTAGCCTATTTCTGTTATTACTACAATTTGGGTAAAATAAAAATGCCGCAAGCATGTTAAGTAATAAAGAAGACGAATATATCACTGGTTTATTAAAAAATGGATTGATTTATTAATAAATAAACGAACGAACATAAACGAACCAAAATGAACAAATACACACGAACATAAATGAACATTCACAAACGTTAATGAATGAACAAGATGTGTGTTCATGTTCGTTCGTTAAGTTAAATAAACAAAAAATTTTGTTCATGTTCACTTATTTTTTAAATAAACAAACATAAACGAACTTTTTACTAAACGATCAACGGGGGCAGTTAACTAAACGTTCAATTCATTTAAAAGCCTATTATAGATATAATATTCAATATCTTTTTTTTTGAATGGCGAAGGTCTCAATAGTGTAAACCCACTGTTTTCAGGCTATGTTACCAAGGTCTAGTTATTTAGAACTCCCATGAGCCACCACAACCACCCCAGGAGGAAACCCCAATGGGAAAACCTCCTGACCCTCCTCAGACCCTTTTTTTGCTGCTGGAGGGATTTGAACCCAAGACCTCCTATTTGGAAGAATCTTGAGGATACCATTGAGGCAATGCCTCTTTGGTTAGTATTCAATATCTAACTGATTTTTTCACATAAAATTATTGAGCATTTATTATCTTACAAGAAATTTAGTGACTTTGAACATCAAGCATTTATTATCCTACAAGCAATTTAGTTCTTTCAAAATTGTACTAAATGACGAAAAATATAAATAATTTGAAAATATAACCAAATGTTTGAACATATTGATAAAGCCAGTGAAAAAACTTTATAAAAATTTGGGTTATTGGATTTAAATACTCCCAACTTTAACCGATTGGCCGGCAATACTCCCAACTGACGAAATGTTTAGTGTTACTCCCAACTTTCAGCATATTTTCTAGTGACACTCCCCGTCTAACGGAATTCAAACGGTGTTAACTTTTTTGATGACGTGGCACCAGTTTATCCATGTCACCTCTTGATTTGTCTTTTTTCCTCCTTTTTTTTACACACGCCAGTTCCCTCATTCTCTCCACAAAAAACATATCCATGCCCTAATTCCTAATTGGGGATTTCTGTAAAAATTGCACTATGATCAAAACACCAAGCTCATCTGTGATTAATCTAGCTCTATCTTGATCATTTGCCAAATTTAAGAGTGTAATTGCAGGAGCAATTTGGGCTTCCGATGAATCTTCTTTCAGAAGCTTCAACAATGGCGGAATCCCACCTTCTTTCAGAAGCTTCAACAATGGCGGAATCCCATCTTCTTTCAGAAGCTTCAACAATGGCGGAATCCCATCTTCTTTCAGAAGCTTCAACAATGGTGGAATCTTCTTTCAGAAGCTTCAACAATGGCTGAATCCCACCTTCTTTCATAAGCTTCAACAATGGAGGAATCTTCTTTCAGAAGCTTCAACAATGGCGGAATCCCACCTTCTTTCAGAAGCTTCAACAATAGCGGAAGGAGTTAAGGCGGAGGAGGAGTTCGAGAAGGCCGGAAAGTTGCCGGATCCGACGTCCACCGATAACGCTGAGTTCCAGATCGTGTTATAGATCATCAAGGAAGGGCTTCAGATTGATCCGGTGTTAAGAGGCTGTACCAACGAATTAGGGCTATGAAAAGTGAGGGATAAGATGCCATGTGTGTAAAAGAAAGAACAAAAAAAGGGAAAAAAAAGCCAAATCAGCTGGTGAGGTGGAAACCGCAGTGCCACATCATCAAAAACTTAACACCGTTTGAATTTTGTTAATCGGGGAGTGCCACAAGAAAGTATGTTGAAAGTTGGGAGTGTCAGTAAACATTTATTCAGTAGGGAGTATTTCCGGCCAATAGGTGAAATTTGGGAGTATTAAATTCCAATAACCCTAAAAATTTCAAAGAACTAACACTTGTTTTTACTTGTGACGCCACTTTAAGCATGATTTTTAATGTTACGATTGTTGAATGTTTGATAAACGAAATGCATGATAATTTAGAACACGCACGAAGAAAATTCAAGTTTTTCAACTAAAGTAAAAAATATTTTCAAATTTAATTTAAAATTCATGTATGATTTTAATTTAAACAAATATGGTCTAAACGTAAATGTGTGTATGGCCCCAAGCTCATCGATTTCAAGTCGTTGCATAGCACAACACCTGTTTGTGGCTTTATTAAATCGAAATGAGACGAAGAAACGACAACAGATTAACCATCATCAAGCTAGCTCGAAAGGTATAGTGGAACAAATTTATGTCCATTTTTCAGTACAAGAACTATCACAATTTAGATCTTTTAGCTTGGTGGAATGGAAAATAATCCGACCATCTGGTTCTCGCCACAATGAACCTTAATTTACTAACCGTCCAAGTTTTTACAATAGCTTCAAAATTTATATTTTCTCTTCGTGGCAAGATTTTGAAGTTACGAAGAACAAAATTCAATCCGGAGTCGTCAGAGATATGCATCTGCTTTAATGATCACTTGGACACAATCAATCATATTCAATATCTAACAAACCTCGAAGATGAAATATTTTTTAGAACAAAAATACACAATGAGGATAAGAAAGGACTACCTCCCACCATATTCGATGATGAACTTGCCTATGATGCAAACATTTGCAAAAGGTTTATGGCGATTTGAATAAAACAATATCAAGTAAAATTGTGTTAGTTTTTTAGAAAAATCATTTATTTATTTTGCTTGTGAAATTTATAAATTCAAATAGAAAATTTTTGTAATTTAATAAAAAATCTAAATCAGTTTGAATCGGTTTTGGTACGAAACCAGCTTATCCCGAACCGGTTCCATCGGGTATTATTCAAATTAAAAAAATCAGTTCTAGTTCCATAAATCAGTTCCCGTGAAGCAACCTAGTAAGTACCGCCTTTTCGAAAAAAATCGATTTGCCCATCTTTGGTCTTAACCTTGTTCTATAATATTCTTGGTAATTAAGCAGGTGTAACAACCCGTGTTTAACCCACTTTCCAGCCTCAGACATGCACAACAACTAGTCAAAAATATAGAAAGTTCGATTAGCTTTGTACTTGTGTTATGGATCATGGTTGGTGATGGGTTTGTATCTTTGGTATGTTCCTAGCTAGGTCTCAAGACTCAAGACAACACCCGTGTAGGCTGTTGTGCAAGTGTGCACGTGCGTGTTCAGGTGGGTATTTGACGAGATATGGAAACGATTATGTTGGAGCCAACACTTATAGATAGGTTTTGCATGAGACCAAGGTTTGCATAAAACTAAGATATGAATACGTTTCCTCATAATCAATTTCTCGAGTCTAAGTATAGCGTTTAACTACAAGCCTTGTTTTGTGTGTATAATAAACTATACAATCCATGTTAGTTTTAAGCTTGTAAATTCATTTGCTTCAAACTATCTTACAGTTTGGTGGCAAATTAACGAAGTCCTAAACTTGGTTATCATACACGGATTACATCTCAATGCCCACGGATTCTAGCCATTTCATAGATGATATGTCTAGTGCGGTGGTCTCATAGTTAGTAGTTTAATTCTAGCATATTAAATACATCTCATCCTTTTTCATAAGATTTAGTATTGTTTTGATATGAAGTACTATCATGAGACATAACATTTTTTTGTTTTCATGTCTACTTGAGATCCACATTGTTTCTTGTTTCCTCTCTAGTGAGGAATAACTTTTGTAGGAGCACTTCTTTTACGTTGATAAACAATTTGTTCTCAATAGTGATATAGAACTAATATGCCTTGGTCTCTTTAGGCTATCAGATTACAATACACTTTTCTCCTTTAGGTTCTAGTTTGTAAAAAATCCCATGCTTCATGTAGGCTTCATAACCCTAGACCTTTAAGAAATTTAAGTAGGGATTTTTCCAATGCCAAATTTCATAAGATATTTTGTTAATTATCTTGGTTGGGACCATGTTAACTCTTAGAGCATACAATTCTAGGGCATAACTCCAAAAAGGAACCATGTTAACTATAATTAATAAACATATTCTAATCTCGGATATATGATCTTCTTTAGTAGTTTCTCGAAGCTACTTCTGGGTAAGAACTTTGTAAATAAACCAGCTAGATTTTCGCTTGATTTGATCTTCTTTGTTTGTCACTCTTCATATAACCTTCTTGATTTGAGCTATGCAAACAATACTGTCTTATCAGATAATTGTCGGGGTCCTTCTTGATCTCTTTTAAGATACATAATTTTTGTATGTGATTAATCATTGATCTTAATCACACACGTTCTCAACCAACATTGTATAGTTCTATCAACTTAACACATTTGATGAAGTTTTTATTAATGATTGCTTTGTCGATCTCCAAGAGGTTGTTTTGTTGGTATATAAGAATACATAGCATTTTTGGGACCATGTTTTAAGTGGATCTGATAAATATTCAAAATCAGCATACCCAACAAACTCAGACTTTTTATTTTTCTAAAGAGTAATTATACTTCAAGTCAATGATGAGGTATTTCCTTTTACGTTCTTCATGAAAGTAATGGTGAAGATTCCATTAACATATGAAGATAGTTAAAACTTATCTTAATATGCCTTGTTTTGGCATAAGCAATTACTTCAAAAGTAATCCTCCATCTTCTTTACTTAACAGTGTATGTGTAATTTAAGCTAGAGGCCACTAGTTATTGTCTAGATTGTTGTCTAGCAATATAATATTTGTATAGTAACTACTAATTATAAGATTTAAGTACATTTTATCATAGATTTACCAATATTCATTGTAAAAACATAGTTCAAATATGAATCTAATTCATACTATTCTTCCCTCTAAACAGATTCACAACATATAATCAAAGACATATAGGAAATTATAGATTCTTCTCTTAAAACAAACACACACATTATAATCCTAAATGTATAGAAAATTACAAAATGTTAGAGTTGAATAATAAGATGCCCTTATTTATAATTGTAATGTTAAATGTGTATTAATAATTGGTCTTAACCACCCTCTATCTCTCTCTCTCTCTCGATATATATTAGTTTTCACCCACCAAAGGGCTTCTAACTTAATGATACTCCCTTGACTTCTTTATGATAGGTCTTGGATTCAAATCCGGGCCAAAGCATATTTGTCGAGGTATGGTCAGGGGGTTTACTCAGTTGTGAGATTCCTCCTGAGTTGGGCTTGGACGTACGCTCCTGAGCGTCAAATCCAAGAGGACTGTTGAAATCCCATATTAGGTGTCGTCTTACCAAGCCGTTAAAAAAATTGTTTTCACCCATGACTAAAATGACAAACATTTTATTATTAACTTAAATAAATATAGTAAAAGTAATTGAGGGTGCGTTTTGCCAATCAAACATATATTTATATTGTGGATAAAAAAAATAATTATTTGATATAATTGAGTAGAAAAGGAATTTAGTCAAAACCCAATGTTTGTAACCGAAAAACTAACCGGTGAAAGGATTTCCAATCGATTAATTGAAACTGAAGTTCGGTTGTGATTATCGTTAAAGAAATCCCATAACCAAAGCTAGCGGTTATGGTTATGCGTAAAAACCGAACCACGACTTTAACACTGTTTTTACGCTCTAATGATTTGTTGTAACCGAAACCGAAACCGATTAATGTTGTAACCGACGATCAGGTTAGTTGAGTTTGAAACTTCCACAAATATTATGCTCGATTTAATTATTCTAATATATGAAGATACAGAATGAAATAGATAGACAAATCAAAAGAGGACACGGTTTTTGGACATGGTCATTAAATTGGTTCTTAGGTGTTCTATATAGTGACTTGCAATGACGATAACAAGACAAATGGGATCAAGACGGTTTCTAGACATGGTCAATTTGGTCGTATTGATCTAATGATTTGTTGTATTAGACAATACTGGTCGAATTAATCTCATGATCTGACCAACATTAATTTTTTTTGTTCGATATGACTCAAAATAAATTAAATGATTTGATAATTTTTAAGCCAATTCAAACCGGTAATCAGCCATAAGAGCTTTTTTAATGTCTTTAGATAACTTGTCAACATGTCCAAATATCAAGTGTCATATAAAAATATTATTATTATATGTTTTAAAAAAGTAACAATTTATAAAATTCAAGCATGTGTGCTCATTCAAACATGTAAAATTGTATGGTCGGTTGACTCCCATTTATCATGCTCTATACATTCTATATAAATCCCAAACCCACCCTTGTGTCAAACCATTAAACTTTTGGTCAATAACCAACAATGGCATCTTCATCTCTGTCTTTTTCATCTCTCCACCACCTGAATCTCGAAACTCCCAAAACTTTCCGACGCCGGCGACCCACCACTGTCCTCCCGATCATCGCCTCTAAAGACTCCCTTCCACCACTTTCCGCCACCTCCGCCGACATAGCTCCCATCGTCACCGGCAACTCCTCCCCCAATCTCCCTCTCCGGATGATCCCCGGATCGTACGGCATTCCTTTCATTCAACCACTGAAAGACCGGTTTGAATACTTCTACGCCGCCGGCGGACGCGATGAGTACTTCAAATCTCGTGTAAATAAATACCAGTCAACAGTGTTTCGTGCTAACATGCCACCGGGACCGTTCATCGCCGGCAACCCACGCGTCGTCGTTCTTCTTGACGCCAAGAGTTTTCCGACGCTGTTTGATGTATCTAAAGTCGAAAAGAAGGATCTGTTCACTGGAACATTCATGCCGTCGACTGAACTCACCGGCGGCCACCGTGTTCTTTCTTACCTTGACCCATCGGAACCCAAACATGCTCCGCTCAAAAACCTAGTCTTCTTCATGCTAAAATCTTCAAGAAACAGAATCTTACCTGAATTCGAAGCAACTTATGACGAACTGTTCAACGATCTTGAGTTGGAACTAGCCCAAAAGGGCAAAGCTTTCTTCAACGACGCTGGCGAGCAGGCGGCGTTCCGCTTTCTCGGCCGGGCTTATTTGAGCAGCAACCCGGAAGAAACAATGATCGGAAAAGATGGGCCGAAGCTGATTAGCACGTGGGTGTTGTTCAATCTTGGACCTTTGCTCCGGCTTGGACTACCGTGGTTCGTGGAGGAGCCACTCCTCCATACTTTCCGGCTGCCACCGGCGCTCATAAAGAAAAACTATCAAAAACTATACGATTATTTCGAGTCGTCTTCGTCTCCGATCATCGAAGAAGCTCAATCGTTGGGGATTTCAAAAGAAGAAGCGATTCATAATATTTTGTTTACCGTTTGTTTTAACACATTTGGTGGGATCAAGATCTTGTTTCCGAACACGCTTAAATGGCTCGGCCGTGCCGGTACAAGTTTGCATACCCAATTGTCGTCGGAGATCAGAAACGCGATCAAGACTCACGGTGGTAATAAAACTTTTTTTTTATGTTTTTTTAATATCAACATCTATTATTTTTAAAAAATAGATATATTATATAAAGTAAAATGTCATTTTAGTCATCATAATTTGATAATTTTTGTCATTTTAGTTCAATTAAATTGAAAACTTTTAGACTAAATTAACAAAAATTAACAAACCACATCGGCCAAAATTGCAACAAAATGAAACTATAATTACCGAAATGGTAAAATTTAAACTACTGGATTAAAATGAAAAAAATTGTCAACCCATGAGAAAATAAAATGACATTTTAATTTATTACATAAGTTTCGGTGTAATCCAAACTTATCTACCATTTAACATAAATAATTTTTTTTTTTGAAAACAAAAATGGTTAAATATAACATGTTTTTACGCTCTATTTTCGAGTTCATTTAATAAGATAAAAAAAAGGAAATTGAAAAAAAGAGAAATATTTTTGTGTTTCTTAGTTTTATTTAACAAGGAAACAGAAATACAAATAACATATGTTTTGTTTTTGAGTTTCATTTAAAGAAGTAAATGAAGAAAAATGGAAGGTAAACTAGACAAAAGTACTCGGCTTTTCTTTTCTTTCGATTTGGAAGAATTCTGTTTTTTTTTTTAGTTTTCTTTTCTTTCATTTATGTTCACTCCATTAAACTCAGAACATGAGCTTTATTGTTATTTTATATATATTTTTAATATTATTCGTTTATACATAAATACTTTTTAAAAACAAATTAAATTAAATATAGTACATTTTAATTTATTAATATAAATTCAAGTTACAGTATGTTTCACCAACACTAACATGTGGCATGTAGAAGTAGTAGTTTACTAGTTTGACTTACACAAGGTTTAACTCAAAAAACAGTTTAGTTGTCACACTTTTCTCTTACA
Organism: Mikania micrantha; assembly: GCA_009363875.1. Taxonomy (NCBI): domain Eukaryota; kingdom Viridiplantae; phylum Streptophyta; class Magnoliopsida; order Asterales; family Asteraceae; genus Mikania; species Mikania micrantha. Next base: position 51,142,365 of record CM018684.1, read on the forward strand.
GCTATACTCCAAACTCTCGTTGATTTTATATTCTATGTGACATACAAAAAAAACAGCAAAAAAGAAGTAAAAAAAAAAACTGATTTATATATTTTTTATAAATATATTTTGAGTATAAATCTATAATTAATTAAATTGTGAAATTGATTAATATATATTTAAAAATAACAGGTGGGAAGGTAACGATGGCTGCGATGGAGCAGATGCCGTTGATGAAATCGGTCGTCTACGAGTCGCTCCGGATCGAACCACCAGTTGCGTTGCAATACGGGAAAGCTAAACGCGACCTGACGATTGAGTCACACGACGCCGTTTTCAAAGTCAAAGAAGGCGAAATGTTGTTCGGTTACCAACCATTTGCGACGAAGGATCCGAAAGTGTTTGACCGACCGGAAGAGTTTGTGCCGGATCGGTTTGTCGGCGACGGCGAGAATCTGTTGAAGTATGTGATGTGGTCTAACGGACCGGAGACGGAGGCTCCGACGACGGCGAACAAGCAGTGTGCCGGAAAAGATTTCGTTGTGCTGATTACTCGATTGTTCGTCGTCGAACTTTTCCGGCGGTATGATTCGTTCGATATTGAGGTCGCTGCGTCTCCGTTAGGTGCCAAGGTTACGTTAACCTCTCTGAAGAGAGCTCGTGTGTGATTTTCAGGTGCCGGAGGTGATCGCCGGAACGGCGAGGGTAACTTGGGAAATATCCTATCTATTTTTGATGCCCACGTTTTGATTCTGGCTTCAAAACGTATACTTGTCGTTTTGTATTTATAAGTTGTAACATAAAATATTCGCTAGTATTGTATTTGTAAGTTGTAATTTTTTTAAACATGAGAATATGTTAATATAAATTTTTGGACGACCACTATTGATAATTTTTTAACCAATGGAATCATATAAAACAAACTTAGGTTGTTTAAAAAACTTTTAATGAGTTTATTAGAAGATTATCTCTAAATCAGTCTTATTTGTTTCATGAAAAAACATCTATAAATCAGTTATCTAGACCTTTTAACCATTAATTTTTAAATATAATATAAATGATTCAGATCTTTTACTAACTCGGTACTTAATAAACCAAAATGCCTCTTAGACAAGTATACTTTTCTCTAACAATAATGTTTTTGATTCTTCAGTACTTTGACGTAAACGTATCGAATCTGTTAGGGCTAGGTTAATTTGTGTTGGATGCAGTTTTGTAATTGATATTAGAGCATTCACAATGTGATATTCGGTTTCAACATGGCAAGACCGGACGTGTTGGCCAAATGTTGGAGGGAGACGTTTGGTGTTGGTGTTTTCATGATGGAAAGAAATGCAAAAGTCACATTTATATATAGGATTAGTATCTATGATTTTGATTATCGTGTGTGAGTACTAAAATAAGTTCTTTTACATATAAAAAAATTTCATAAATCAATAATTGTTGAAATAAAAAATAATCCAATATAAAATTATATTTTGTTTTAAAATAATTTTATATATAAAATACATATAAAAAATTCAAAATTTAGGATCCTAAAAAGCAAGCCTATTACGGTCACATCTCCGGTAACCCGTAAGAGCCAGAGTGTGTATATACATTACACTAAGTATGCCATGAGTGAACTTTGCTTTCTAGTTGGGAAGTGTCTCTTCTTTTCACTTCTTATTATAATATAAAAAAATTGGTGCAACACTAATGTGGATTTTTTTCTAGGCTCGGATGGCTATAGAAATTGATATGATAATTACATGGCTTTCCCTTTACAAATTGAGTTAGTAAGATAAACACAATTGATCCCCACCTACACTAATTAATTCTCCTCATGGGTGGCCCGATATGCTTAAAAAGTAAGTTAGAGCCTCTGGCCCTTAAAATTTTATGGCCCCGATTTATGCGAAATTTCTATATATGTTGGACTTTTGTTGTATTAATCCAAAATGAAAAAAATCAGATTGAAAAGTACAACAATATTTTGAATTTATATTGTTATTTATTTATTAATTTGATTTTTAAATTCTTGATTTTTTTAGCTTCTTCATTTTGATTAATATAATATTTTGAATTTTTTTTATTACAGTTAACGATTAAATTTTCCAAGTGTTTCTAAAAAATTAAATTAACTTTGTTGATTAATATTTTTATTTATTTATTAATTTGATATTTTAATACCGATTGCAGCATATTTTTTTGATTTTTGAATTCTTCGCTTTTATTAAAGACACATTTTATCTTTTGAACATTATTATATATCGTCTTCTTAAATTGTTTATGACTGTATGTCTTAAAATTTTCAATTGTTAGTTGATATGATAATATTAAATGATATTTTTAGCAGAATTTTTATTCGTGTTCAATGCAATTTTGTTGCGTCTGTTTACAATTAGCTTATTAGATATTTGTTGTGTTATTTTCAAAATAATAATACATTAACTCTGTTGTCAACATCTATAGAATTGAAAACAAGATAATTTTTTTACTAAAAGAACCTTATTTTATTACTTGCTTTAGGCCTCCAAAATACTTGGGCCGACCATGATTTCTCCTAGGAATATATGTATGTTCTATGTGCATGTATGTATGCATGTACAATGTTTGATGGTTAATCTGTTCCAACAGTATTTGATAAATCTCACAATACGATCTTTTTAGATTATTTTTTAATAAAAGTTTATTATAACAAATTCCATATGTAACAATAAAGTGACTATCAATAGAAAGAAATTGGGTGTTTTGATGTTACAACTTACATGTATGTTATTTGATTCATGTGTTTGTTTTTCTTCTTTCTTTAAATGGACCACTACAGATATTTCTGTTCAAATTAATCTTATACTTTGTAATCTAATGCTACATTATAATCTAATGTTTTCTTTCTGTTTCCTGAGCAATATGAACCAAGATTATAACAGATTTTGTTGGGAGCAATGTTTTCAGAAACGAACTGGACGTCGAATCGGACGTCTTATTGTTTACTGGTCTAACCGGATTCAAGAACTGGATAACGTAATAAATATATAAAAAATTCCAAAAAATTTATAGAATTATAAACACATTTAAACAAAATAATTAATATTCAAACAAACATAATCATATTAAAAAAGACAATGTTTGAATTTAATGTTTAATTCTTTGGATTTTAGTTAAAAAAATTTTGAAATCCGGTCCGACCAGTGAACCGGTGTTCACATTTAATTTTTTGGCCAGTCGACTCCTTGGTTCCCGGTCTGACCAGTCTGGTCCGATTTTGACAATACTGGTTGGGAGCTAATATTGGCATGATGGGTCTAGCATATATTAATTAAAAGTTTTAGGCAGGTCAAAATTGATATTTAGTTGGGTCGAGTAACGGTTACTATTTCTGTTAATTAACTGTAAGTTAACCTCCAAGGCTATAAATAGCCTAACACTGTTAATTAACTGTAAGTTAACCACGTATTAACTGTCAAAAACAAGGCTATAAATAGCCTAAAATACGATCTGTAGTATGTATGCATGCAATATATTTTATTCAATTAGATTTGCTGTTCTTTTGAATACGAATGAGTGGCATTGCAATCAAAGATTCAAAACATGCGCGAAAGTAAGTATATGCTTGAGATTGAAAAGAAAAATCAAGGATGGAAGATCATCGCACTACGAGAAGTACAAGGGATTTATGAAATCTGGTAGGGAATCCACGGAGTGATTTTGATCAGGGAGATCAAGGGAAATCACGAAGCTTTGATCAGGGTGATCATGGAGGTTCAAGCGAAGAAAGTCTCTGCATCTTAGTGAGTGATTTCCAGGTTGGTAATAGAATGGACAAGGTCGAGAATAAGAAGAAAGAAGCATGAAACAAATTCAGATGAATGATAAATGGAAGGAACAAGAAACGTCTTTCAAAAACCATGCACGTCTTTATTGTATTCATTCCAGTAAGTTTCAAAATATTTGTAGACGTCGGTTAAAGAATTCTGAATTTAGGTAAACACATCGAACTAAGGGCAAGGGATGGAAGGAAACATGGTTTGTGGGTTTGAATCAAAATCTGCATTAGAGTAACAAAAACTTGTTTAAAACTTTGAGAGAAACACATGGGATTGAATCGCAAGTTAAGAGAAACATCATATCATATTTTCGTGGTAAAGGAAGCACCAAATTATTCTGTAATGGCATGTATCATAGCATAAAATCAATATACTTAGAAACCAAAATCGAGAAGAAATGTCTTGAGTTTAAAACTTTTGATAAATCAAAGTTTCAAAGTTACTTATAAAGGAACAGTTTTTTATGTGATTAAGCCTTATGCTACATATGTGGAACATAAATTTAGGAAGATGAGAAATCATGAACTTTATATGTCAAAGAAGAAGCATGATCAAAACTTAAATTTAAAGATGTTGATAAATTAGATGAAACATCCGAATTCTGGAACTATTTCGAAGTTTTGGATCTTGAAGAACAAAAGGAAGTTAAAAAGAAACAAAGTGGAAAGCGAAAGGAGCAGTGGAGGTCCCAGAAATTTTTTTCATGGAGGGCGGAAATTTTTTAGGTTGGATGGGATTCAGGTTGGGTTGGGGTGAATCGGGTCGGGTTATGTTAAAAAACGAAAATGAAACTAAATTTCATATATAAAGATATAATAAAAAACAATAAATCTAAAGTTGTTCACCACGTGATTTTATTTTATATATATATTCAAAACAGCGTATAAGGAGACATTCCTAACTGTATTCGAATTCCGAAGTCGGTTCCCCGAATTTCGGTTTCAGTATACTAATCAGTTCCAATTTTTTTTTACTTCAGTTTGTTTGGTCAACTGATTAAAGCGAATTCAGATTTAAATTTGTTTTATTTATAATATATAAGGTTGAATTTGATTTATTTGTATTGGTTTATTCGTTTTTAATGTTATATTTAATTGAATTCGGTTTTTAACCGGTTTATTGGTGGTTTGACTTATTATAATTAGAGTAAATTACAGTTTTGGCTCCTATGGTTTGAGTGTTTTAACTATTTTGGCCTAAAATAGAATCTTCAATCAATTCAGCCCATATGGTTTAGACAAACTAACGTTTTTGGCCCCCAACCATACTTAGATTTTGGGCCTAAACCTTTATAATAATTAAGTTTAAGGGGCCAAAACCGATAGTTATCTAAACCACAGGGGTTGAATTGATAAAAGATTCTATTTTGGGTCGAAATAGTTGAAACACATAAACCACAGGGGCCAAAAGCGTAATTTACTCTTATAATTAATACTAAACTTGATTTTACATTGGTTTAAATTATTAGTTGTGCATTTTTCAACTTAGTTTATTAATCAACACTTAGAAATCAAAAGTTTAATGGGAGCGATTACAAAATTTTACTTGGGCGATCAGGATGTTAACATATATATAATACTAAAAAAAAAATTCAAGGTGGGCGGCTGCCCCCCCGGGTTTGCATGTGGGTACGCCCCTGGAAAGGAGATCAAGGTCCAATAAAAATCAAAGGAAATCAATAGCATTGAAGATATGATTGTGTTCATAGATCTTCTTAAAGTCATCAATGTAAGTTTGCTAGATGAAAAATCAATCAGAGGGAAATCTAACAGAATGGTGCAATGGTTTGTCAAATATGTAGTAAAACAAAAGATTACTTGGCCACCGAAAATAGGAGAACAAGTCGTAGACTTGTATGATCTCTATATGGGAATTTAATTGAATGGAGAAAGAACAAAGGTAACCAATGAAGAATTCTGGCCCTATATATTAGTCGATTTGGGTCTGGATTTGTCACATTCATATAAAATTATGATGTTGTATAATGAATATCTTGATATCTTGGATTTGTGTTACAAGACCATATAGGAAAGAAAGGAGGAAGCTTGTACCATTATGCTTGAAGAAGGAGACTCAAGTACAATGTATTAAGGAATTCTAAAGAGAAAAGTAGGATGAGAAAACGGTTGAGGAAGCACAAGTTTAAGACATCACAACATATCATTAGACGAGAGAAATATTTTACCATTCAAGAAAAGGAAAGTCTAAGCAATTAAAGATTGGCCACTTGGGTGCGGTCGACGTCACACCACGGGCCGACGGGAATGATCGAATTTCCTGTCAGGCAGAATAGTCCCGAGGCGCGATTAAACTGGAATGATTAGATTGTTTTACATTGCACATGATATATATATGAGAAAGCTAAATTTACAACCAAATAGCAAAGTTAAATAACAACTCGCACGGGTACAATGATTTAACTTTGCTACAACGGAAATGTTAGACCTCTTGGTCACACCTAAGAAATTTACAAAATTGCTTGCTAAGAGCAAGTCTTGAATCTTGTAGCCGTCAAGACTGCTCATTGCTTGTAAGCAATTGAGTTAGGTCCTTTAGTCAGGCCCCTAACTGTATCTCTTTAACATGTATATCACTTACACTTGTTCGTCACCTGAGGAACATGTAAAATCTGTCAACCCTAGGTTGATGAGTTTATGCGAGTTTTAAAATATTTAGGTTTTGTAAAAGGCTTGACGCATTTGAAAATCTCACTCTCTGGGTTTCATTAACAAAACTATCCCAGAATGTCGAAAGAAATTATGTGTAGGGCTTGCGTAGAGCCGAAACTTAGACTCTTGGATCAACACACCTTCAACATTTCACGATAGTAATGTAATGATAAGCAGGGAGTTCACTTATGTTTAAAATGAAAATGGATTTTCACATTTGTTTAGTAAATTGACTTAAAATTTATGCTTCATCATGTTTACTCCTGAAATCGGAGAGTTACACATTTTGTTAATTGTAAAATCACACAAATTTACCTCCTATTACCTTCTCACTGACATTGTCTTAACAAGTCAAGCAATGTTTATGTATATGGCATACATACCAACAAGTGGAGCCGCTAGCTCATCACACACTTGACAGGGCATACTTTGCCTTTGATAGGAAAAAGGAGATTTTTCTCATCTCACTCTCACTCCTTCTTGTGCCTCGCATTGTTTGTCTAGAACCAATTTTGACCTGGTTCAAACACTATTTTGAAAACCGTTTGGTCATATCTCAATTAAACATTGAATTTAGTTTATTAGTGAAATCTGTCTGTAGTGTCACACATGTGATCATTTACCAAACCTAACTTGAGTTACCCTTGTTTGTTGGATTTCGCAAATCCAACCTTATGACTTGATCTGTTTGACATGTTCAATTAATTTACCAGCCTCGGCACTGGAATTTTGTTTAACTTATGGTATCATCTACGTTATCATCGGTTGATCCCTGTCAACTAATGGTAAATGACTCTTGAAAAAGGAACTTATGTGAGAATTCCTACTCGAATTCTTGATGTGTATGTTGTTGGGCACATGCTCTTGTGAATTACCCTAGACAGACATCCTACTAAACTTGTTATTTGTTAATGATGATTCGTATGAAAATGTACGTTTTTGATTTGTAAATTATCACAATTACTAGGATCGTGTCCGCTCACCTCTTGTTTGGACTTGAAGCCTCTAATGTTATGATTGACGGACACTTCCTTGTTGATTTGTGCTTGAAACATTGGAAATTGTTGTCATTCTGGTTTGAAAAGTTGTTATGATGCGATGAACGCTTAATAAAATATGTTTAAATATACTTATTCGAATAACATTCGAATAAAAGGTTTTGAAAAATCGTTCCTTCATTTAAGTGTTTCGAAAATAAAATCTTATTCGAATAACTTTTGAATAAGAGGTTTCATGTTCTCAGTCCCAAATGATTTGGAAGGCAAAATTTTAAAGAAAAAAGGGTCTATGAACTCACATGTGGTTATGGTTCGTAAGTCGTTGAAACACTCGCTCGAGGTATTCACTCGGTTTAAACCTGTGTTTTTGTTTGTTTTCTAGTTAGTTGATATGGAATTTCATATGTATTATTCCTAATGTGATTTTGGAAAATGTGTTTCATATTGTTGGTTGTTATGATTAGATTTGAAATTTGGTATAAGTATCGATTCTGCCTATATTAGTAGTATCAAGAGAACGTTTAACACTTGGCCATTTTCGACATCCTCATTGTACAAATGGCCTATTTGTACGAATGTCCTTCATTTGTACGAATGGGATTTTGCGAATGTCCACTTCCATTATGGTGATCCATTCGTTCAAATAGGTCTTTATTCGTATGGTTACCACATCCGAATGAGTCTGTTACATTCGTGCAAGTGTTCATTCGTCCAAGGTTCATTTTGGTGAGTTCCTTAGACAAATAGTGTGTCTCACTCGTATGAATGGGTCCTTTGTATGGCTCATTCGCCTGCAGATCTATGAAGAACGTCATTTTTGAAATCGGGAGTTGTTTGTGATGTTTTCACGGCCAAAAGTGATGCCAAAACGTTTTAGAGTGTTTTGATACCGCTGATCGGTGTTAATACTCATTATGCAGCTCGTATTTGACTGAAAAAGATCGAAAAAGGTTGAAATCTTGAAATGGAGATGATGGGGATGAAATACACACTGTTTTGTAATTGAAATGGTCCGATTTCATGTGAAAATGATAGAAACCTCGTGAGGAGCAAATAGGGTTTTGTTTGAGTGAGTTCGGTGAAAAATGAGAATGAAAAACGTAAGTGTTCCTTTTATACCTGTGTTTTCGCAAGAATGAGTCATTTGCACGAATGGTTCCCATTCGCACGAATGACTCTATGGTTGAAAATGTTTCACTGCTGGTGACTCATTCGCATGAATAAATGCTCATTCGTACGAATGGCTAAGTGTGTAACACATTTTATTATTTAAAAGTTATTCTTATCTTCGTTTAATTTTGTTTATCAAAATATTTTGTGAAATGTGTTTTAAAATAGTTATTAATTTCTGTTAGAAATACAAAACTCACGTATGTGTTTATATGAATCGTTATCCACACAAATATAACGTTCGTCTAATCTTCTGACTTTGTTTTTCAACTATAAAGATATCATTTGGAATATCAATTCCAGCAACATATTCACATAGATCGTCACCCATCTGAATATCCCGTTAGATTGATATCTAAAAGTGTTATCTATTCAGGTTTGATTTATTGTTTTCCCTCACAAGACGTTTGTATTTTCTTTTATTTATGTGATTCTTAAGATATCCATTTTGTTTTAGGTTATCTTTCGTATTTGATTATGTATTTGTCATCGTCATCGTAACTCTCGCACTATAGTATTCTCTGCTGTTGTCATGTACACCTTTGGATTTCACAACTAATTCCAGCACGTATAACGGTTGTCACAGTCGAGCCCTTTGAAGAAGGAATTCAGATTAAAAAGCCAATATTAAAGGAGAGATTGTTGGGAGCTAGTATGGGCATAATGGGTCTTGTATATATTAAGTAAACGTCTTAAGTTAAACGGGTCAAAATTGATGTTTAATTGGGTTGAATGACGGTTACTATTTCTGTTAATTAATTGTAAGTTAAGCGCCTATTAACTGTTAACGAAAAGGCTATCAATAGCCTCATATACGATTTGTAGTATGTATGTATGCAGCATATTTTATTCGATCAGATATGGTGGTATCCAACTGCTTGGCTGGATTTTGAGTTATAGGCCTGATCCTTGTGTTCTTCAAACCTGTTTGATTTAAGTTTTTTTATTTATTTTTATTATTATTTATTTTTAATTTATTCATTTGATAAAGGATTTATATTTGCTGTTAAACTTTGATCAAATGGATATTAAAGGACTCGCATCTCGATCAAGGCCGTAGCAATGTATAAAATCTGTAGTCAAAGTACGTAACCCGTTAGGAATAGTTTTAGCTTTGGTAAATATTTCCGGTGTAACAGTGCCGTAAATGAACCGAATGAAAACGGATAAGCTCTTGTTCGTGTTCGTTCGTTTAACTTTTAACGTGTTCATTAATGGTTCATGAACGCTAACTGAACGAAAATTATTGTTCGTGATTGATTATTAAGGAATTTAACTTGTTTACGAATGCATATTATTTAAACAATAAAATCACCTTTCTTGTTTCAAGAATTAGAGACAATCATTTATATAAATATAGTGTCACCGGAAGGCAGTCGCGTGCTTGTAAGGGAAAACACGAGAGAGAGAGAGAGGTCGGAGCAAAGGGGAAAGTGACAGGAAGGAAACATAGTGCCATTTTAACTACCTTTAGCGGCGATGCCGTCGCTTTTGCTTCGTCGCTACTTGTTAGTGTACGAAATAACACCAGCCACCGGATGTGTATTACTTTCCACGGCGGTCGGATGATCAGCGAACTGGATCCGTGTTTTGGTCGCCGCTAAAGGGCCCGTCGCCGTTAATGTCGTCGTCACTATTGAGGATTTTTCTTGTAGTGTATGGTATTAAACTAAAAATAGAAAAAAATTAAGAATATACAACACGTTTAATAAATAAATATAAATATAATAAATGAACATAAACGAACATATTACATAACGTTCACAAATACAAATTAACGAACACGACTTCTGTTCATATTCGTTTATTTAACGAAATGAATGAAATTTCATTGTTCGCATTCGTTCATTTATCAAACAAATGAACATAAGCAAATTTTCCGCCTAACGGTTCATGAACTTTTCGTTAAACATTTAGTTCATTTTACAACCCTAGGTGTAATGCGTCTCTGAACTTTTCTAGTTATGAATAAAATTAGTGATAGAACACCAATGAAGTTCTAAATTGAATATGAGGTAGGGGTGTCGTTCGGGTTGGTTCCTCGGGTTTCGGGTTGCTCAGGTCGGGTTATTCGAGTTTTTGTAATATGAAATTGGAACCGAGAAACCGAACCATTTAACTTCGGTTTAATTGGTTCTCGGGTTTAATCGGGTTGGGTTAAACGGTTCTCGGGTAATAATTGAAAAACTAATATTCTATTTTTCAAACAAATAAAATAAAACATGTTTAACCAAAACATACATTTCCTTAAAAATTTCAAATGTTTAAACCATAACATAACTAAAAAGTGTTTAACCAAAACATTTATTTTATCAACAATCTCAAAACATATAGATGCTTTGAAAATTAAAAAATGTTACCGTCCCTTAGAAACCTAGCTAGTTCGGGTTTTTCGGGTTTACTCGAATAAACCTCATGGGTACCCAAGGACCGAACCATTCTAAGTTTTCGGGTTCGGGTAATAGGCTTTTTCGGGTTGGGTATTTTTGGGTTCGGGTTTTTCGGGTTGGTTCTTCTGGTTCGGATAAAAAACACACCCCTAATGAGGTGTCATAAACACTGCAATTATGAAGTCTTTCTTTTTTTCCAAAACAATAATCCTATTCTGATCCTACTTTTAAACTTCCCTTTAATTAAAAATTTTCTTTTTGTCCAAAAAACTTCTTTTTATAAGGGAATAAATCGTTGTGAAGTGACAATAAATCTTACTAAAGAAGCATGATAGTGGGAAAATGACCCGTGCCCGGTTAGCAAACCCGGACCCGAAATCCAAAGGAAAACAGGTAACACACACCCCAATTAACAACTTGTCACGTGACATGCATTCAAAACATATCAAAAACCTCATCAATCTTAACCCATATTTTAAAACGTCCCCTTTGTTTGTTCGTCCATGCATAAACACCACCCTATCATACAAGAACTGAAACAACCCGTTGCCATAACCACACAAATGAAGATGAAGATAATAACCTAGGAGAGTCGGTAACTTCATGTCGAACGGAGCCATAACTTGACGACTTTAGAAAATTCAATCTTTTGACGACATTCCCTGTCGGATTTATCACCGGCTAAGTCATCGACGGGCAAAAGTTAAAAAAATTTGAGTTACCATTGAACATGGACAATTTAAAAGGAATTCGATAGGTGCAAACGTTAATGATATGTGTATAAATTGTTCAAACCCTCTGTCATGATTCGCTGAGGTGAAGATAAGATAGTGGTGGCCACAAAACTAATAGATGAAGATGATGGTCTTGTGTTTTAAATCGCTCTAGTTAGTATAAATAGGTTATGAGATGAATTGGTTTCATATCAGACTTGCATGCACGGAAAAAACGCAAAAAACACTTGTCTTTACTTTCTATTCTTTTTAATACTACCAACGACTCACTCTATATCTTTATTTGTCAAGGTTCTAACAATGCTCCAACCATCGTTTGTGTTCTTATTAATAGTAGGAAATGAAAATTTGATGCAATTGGGATTTAGTTGAAATTAGTGACGGCTCTCAAAAGGCTCATTGTAAGTTTTGCGTCTATTTTAGCGAAGCAGTCGAATTCAAGTTTATTAACAAATCGTTTGAAACTAGCATAACTGAGGAATAACTTACGACCTATGATGTACACACATGTTCTCAACAGTAAAATTATAAAATTTTGTAATTTTTTTATAAAAGTGTATTTTGCATGAGAAATTATTAAAAAGTAATAAAAAATGTATTTACGTTTATTTTTGTTAATTTTTTTATAGTTAGAAATAAAAAAAATTCGAAACCGATTTGAAACCGGCCGGACCTTACCCGATTTTACCGGGTCTAGTATTTCAAATCTAAAAATGATCCTAGTTCCTACCATAGGAACCCGTTTGGACGAACCTTATAACTCTGAAAACCGGTTCAGGTTCCTAAAAATAACCGGTTTGTGCATCTCTAGGTTGTGATGTAGTGGTGGTAATGGTTTTTATAGCTATGGTGGAACGTGATTAAGCCATGATCGATCATGGGTCTAGCTGGTGTGGTTCTAAGAAGAAAGGGGAATGGGTGTGGGTACAATTATTAATATTCTATTATTTTAATTTTTTTACGCCAATGATCTATTGGTTATTTTATAAAAAAATATAGTTACTGTCTAAGATCTCACCTTTGTATTACCGGTGTCATACTATTAAACTATTTAATTAATTTTTAAATGTTTGAAGATCTAATCCAAAATAAGCCTAACTAACTACTATTTGTTTGTGCAATAATTTAAATAATAATAATTATAAAATAATTAATAAAAAAAGCTCGTAAACGTGTGGAAATGGACTTCTTTAGACTAATTATCTAATCTTGGTGGTAGGGTCATCTTAAATGTATTGCCCATCACATGTGTCATGTGTATAGAACATATTAATATGATTTATTTATATGTTAGTGGAAGACACCTATTTTATTTAATATGTTGATAACAAATACAACATATTAAGAAATAACTTTGTAACCAGTAAAAAGAAATTGGGTATTTAACAAAACGGTTTATGTACACTACAAATTTTGAAAAATTGTAGTAATAATTAAATATTATAAGTTTCTTTTCTTGGTTAATATAACTTTGTTTAGACCAGTCAAAAATTTAGACATGTGTGAGCTTAGAATTTGACTAAAAAAATATAGCTTTAATTATTAATTAAATATTATGTTTGAGCTCGTGCACCTTTGGATTGACAGTTGCTTTTAAACATGTTTCTACTTTATGTTCTAGGTCTATAATTGTTTACCTTGTTCTAATATTCATGAATTTGTTTTTTTTTTGTTTTGGTTTTTCTAATAACTCAGCTTAACTGCGGAAACCCGATTAATTTAGACAATATCAACCCAAATCTTTCATTGTTTTCATGATTTTTATTATACATGTACAAGACTATGTTTTTTTATTTGTATGTGAAAATACATCACCGTTTAGGATCTTACGTCCATGTAAGTTTTCGTGACAGCTAATAAATATTTGCAGTGTAACGCAAACTTACACTTGCTTAAAATACCAAACGGTAAATAATTTGCACAAACACTTAAAATAATGCAGTTTTGTTCATGTATAATAAAGATCGTGAAAAAAACAAAGATTTGGGTTGATTTATCAACCGTGTAAGAGTTTACGTTGTTATATGTTTTGTATATAAAAAGTTACATTGCAGATTCAAGAGAAATGATGAATTGAAATGACTATTAATTTGATGAATATTTATTAATAATAGGTGCAAAATTAATTGAATTTTGTTCTAGATATATTTAAAAAAATCAATTTAAAATTTATTTTTTGTAACCATGTATGATATAAAATATTTGCATACAAGGTTATTTAGGAAAAGATTATAATCTAATAGAAAATAATGCATGCAATTTATTTTTAATATATTCTAATACATTTAAGTTTAATTTTGAATAATGCTAAACGTTATTTACGAAATTGTGTTAAAAATATTACTTTATAATTTTTAGTTTTTTTTTAACGGCATTTGATCTCAACGTGTGAACCACTGATTTCCAGGCCACGTCACCAAGGTCTAGTTACCATGACCTCCGTTGAGACCCCACCACCACCCCAGGAGGAAACCGCACCGGAAAACCCCCGACCTCCCAAGGACCCTTATTTCGCCTTGGGAGAGATTTGAACCCGTGACCTCCCACAGGGAAGCCAAGGGGGTAACCATTAGGCTAGAAGCCATTGGTTATGTTATCATAATGTGCACAATTAAATTATCATTATTTTAAATATAATTCAAAAATTTTTAATTGCAAACTAATGTTTTGTAACTATATGTGATAAAATGGAGTTAAATTTCATTTTAGTTAAGAAAATATTGAGATATAATAGTAAATAATGCATGGTATTTATTTTTAAAAAAATATGTGAAATTTAAGTTTAATTTTGAATATTATAAAACATAATATACAGAATTGTTTCAAAAATTAATAATTTATAGATTTTGATTATATTATTAAAATAGATAAAATATTAACTAAAGTAAGTTGTAAATTAAAATTAAAAATTAAAAATTAATCTTTTGTATCCATTTGTGATAAAAACATATTTTAATTTCATTTTAGTTATGAAAGATTGAAATACAATAAATTATGCATACTTTCTATTTTTAAAAAATTGAAAGATAAAACAAACAAATAAACAAACAAATATACATAGTTTAATCTCACTTTTAAGCAGGGTGTGAAAGGAGAGATAGAAACAAACCTTATTCCTACCCTAAAAGGGGCAGAGAGGTTGCTATAAACGAGACCCTCAGTTCAAGAGATTGCCTTTTTTATATATATTTTTTTAAAAAAAACTAAACATGTAGGGATATATGACAATCACATACACAAAAACACATGTAATCAAGAGCGAGAATAAATATACAAGCATTAGCAATACAACCGACAAAGTAATTTACCCAAGTACCTAGTCAGTAGAGCACATAGAAAGCTTAGAACACATGCAATCAATCACAAATAACCTGTGAAATGTATCCCTAAAAGCAGCATATAACACACAAAATGAACACTACCAACATGTCAATCAAACATTCCTTAACTCTCGTTTTGGTAACCTATCTCCTAACTGACTAATAGTCTCTGGCCTTTATTCTACATATCCACGATAATGTATCACTGATCATGTCCTCAGAGGCGTATAATGTTATCAAATCAGAGTGAATTTGCTAATCCCATGTCAACCTAGTTCTTCCCCTGCCCCTCTTCCCGTCCACTATTAGGTGATCTACACTTCGAACCGACACCAACACGTGTTGTCTCCTCATATGACCGAACCATCTCTATATTCTCTCCCTTATTTTGTCTGAAATGAAAAAAAATTGAAAGATATATGTAAGTTTAATTTTGAATATTATATAATGTAATTGCATAATTAACAAATGTCCTTGTTTAAAGAATGCTTAATGAGGTAATGCCATGTGTCCACATTTAAAAGATGTTTAATGTGATAATCACATGCGTCCATATTTAAAAGAAGTTTAAGGAGTTATTTACACCTCATCAATTTTTATATTATAATAGACATATATAATACAAACCAGACTTTTCTTCTTGCTTGTTGCGACGGAAAACCCCGTCATGATCTCAAAAATTAAAACACATACACTTAAACAATGTTGTAATGACTATCATTCTAATGTAAACCTCTAAAACATTAAGAAACCTGATTTCAATTCAAGCCATAACAACGTCGACACTATTAGAAAAAAACAAAACAATAACTAAAACTAAAAATAAAAAAAAATTATTGGATTGACATAGCCTTGAATAATAAAAATACACATTGCAGTGGTTGTAATTTTGTCATGAAAACTTAAAGCATACTTTATCGTAAATATAAGTCGTTACTCCATTGTAAAACGTGAACGTGTAGCTCCTCATAAAAGGCGTACTCTGTCAAAACAATGATTGTCACTCTGTTGTATAAGTAAAAAGCGTATGATGTTGTAAAAGTGATCGTCGAAAAGCGCGAATACAAAGACAGAGACAACGATAAACATACTAATAATAAATAGAAAAACCTTAAAACTAAAATACTAAAATAAGTTGCAAGTTTTATTTTTAAATTAGGGCATAAAAGCTTTTTGTGGCTAAAATGAAAATACCAAAAGTTTATGTCTCAAATTAAAATAATTAAACTCAAAAATTATAACGAAAATGAAAAAACAAAAAAAAAGTTGTAAATTCTCTTTTCTAAAATTAGAATAATCAAAATTTTATTATCAAAATAGTTCACAAAAGCGTAGCACTCAAACTTTTGTGATTAAAATAAAATAATAAAAAGTTTAATTCCTGTTAAAATAATAAAATTTCTACTATTCAGATTGCTGCTAAAATAAAAATAAAAAGTATAGTATTAGTTTGGGGTAAATTAGAAGAAATCTAGAAATTACTATTTTTCTCACTTCCTTTTTAATACATATAACTAGGTTTTTTCCAGGACAGCTTTGCGACGTGTTATCATTTGCATAAATTAATATAGTTTATGTAACAAAATTAAATCTCCCATCATGAACTCAATACGGATTTCTGATAAAAACATAAAATCAGACAAAATACATTCAAATTTGTTACGATGAAGTTAAATCTTGGATTTTTTTTAATATAATTGTATCACATGTACAACATTTTCTTATTTCATGAGTTTGCGAAAATTTATCATTGTTTAAGACATAACATCTTTGTAAATTTTGAGTCCAAAACAGTTACAGTGATGTAAGTTAAAAAATTACAATGATGTTACGTCTTCATGTTGATGAATTTTCGCAAACTAATAAAAGAATAAAGTGTTGTATATATGTTACAATGATGTTAATAAAATCCAATATATGGTTTCATGTTAACAAAGTTATGGGTTAATGCTGAGTTATTATTTGATTATTAACCTATATATGTATATATAATAGGAAATACATGAAATACATATATTTATTTAATTTTTTTCTTTTTTTGTATATTTTTACCTTATAATAATAGGAAATAAAAATAAAAAATAAAAAAATAAATGTTAATGATTGTGATTAGTTTCATAGCTTCTTTAAAATAATGATTTTCTTAAAAATCTCACTTATATATATATAAGGAAAGGATAATTTGAAAACTAAGTTTAAATAAGAAAAAGTGTGAAAACTCATTTTTAAACCATTGATTTCATTTATGTGTGGTTGAGATTAAATAAGGAATTTATGATTTATTAAAATATCTCATTAAAATTGAAAAAGGTATAATAAAGGTAAAAGAGTAAATTTCAGTCGTGTACAAAATGTACACAAGGTACAAATGTGTAATTAGGTACATGTCACATCGACTAAAACATTTTTAAAGTTCCTTCAAATTGATTATACAAATGTAACATATGCGTAACATAAATGTAACTATGACGCATACCATACATTTTGAACATATTTAAAAAAATTTCTACTAACAAAACCAAAAGGCAGCTTTCAAGAAAGCATAACAAAAAAAAAAATCAAAAAACAAACACCCTTGATGTTTTTTTTAAACCATCTATTCAATTAACATCAAAAAAAAATGAAAGGCACCCGATATTCCCTACTTTACGACATTCATGTTAGCGTAATCGAAACCCTTTTTCTTGCAATTACGTGAATCATGCCCAGTAACATATTTCTGACATGTACATACTAAGTTGTTAATATGTATAACATTAATTTGTAACGTATGTAACACAGATGCAATATGTAAAAACAACATTAATTTATATGTAAATCGTATGTAACATAGTTGTTCCCTATAAAAGTTATCTAGCTGTTATATGTAATGCATTATGTAACGAACGTAATTTATCCGTATAACATATGTAATATAGTTATTCCCAGTAAAACATATGTAATATAGTAAAACAAATATTGATGTTAATATGTAACACCTTTGTAACGTAGGTGCATTAACGTGTAACAATTCACGAACCTAAAAAAATTGGTAACATCGTTGTCTTTGTTAAGATGTGTTACCGAATAAACAATATTCTCATCGATACGATTAGTGTGAGAAAGATAACAAAACAAATTTTCATTGTGAGCTATTGTAGGACCTATATGATTGGGTGTTATATGATGAATAAATTGTTTAGTGGAGAATGATAACATGTGACTTGCTTTGGTGAAGCCATGATTATAAGGCTCAACAAGAGTATGGTTGTGGCACTCAACAAACTTGTAAACTAGATGTGGCTTCTAGTACTTGAACAACTATATGGGTTTTGCAGTCACTAACTCGAAAAGAACTTATCCTAACATACACTGAAGATTCACCTAACGTATCAAATTTACGCTTACTTTGAGGTCTACCAGCTTTGGTAACATCGTTGTATTTGTTAGGTTTAATGAACGTAATTTATATGTAAAACATATGTTATATAGTTGTTCCAAGTAAAACATATGTAAAATAGTAAAACAAAGATTGGTGTTAATATGTAATACCTTTGTAACGTAGGTGCATTAACTGTGTAACATTTCACGAACCTGAAAAACATTGGTAACATCATTACATTTGTTATGATGCGGCCTAGGCGGCTGCCTATATAGGGAACACGTACATTTAAACGAACAGGGTTTTCTTGTTCATATTCGTTTGTTAAGAAACTTAGTGTGTTCATGTTCGTTCGTTAATAGTATACACGAATGGTTCACGAACATAGATGAACATAAGTAAACAAACATAACTAAACAAACATGACTAAAGAAACAAAACAAACATTATTAAACACAAATAGTTAAACAAACATGAACGAACAAATGGATTCTAAACTTGGATTGATATTAACCCGTTTCAGTTAATAAATTCATTAAAATTTCGATAAAAAAATGGCACAAGTATGTTAATTTATAAAAAAAACGAATATATCACTGATTTTTAAAATAAATGAATTGATTTATTACTAAAAATAAATTAAAGAGCATAAAGGAACCTAAACAAATAAAAATCTACGTAATAAAACATCAATTCCTCAATGGGGAATTTCTCTTTCATGGTGGTATAAGCAAATGTAAATGAACGAATATAAATGAACGTTCACAAATGTAAATTAACGAATGGGACGTGTGTTCATGAAACACATGATGTGTGTAGACAAACATACCACAATAGTACAAAATGCTCTGCATTTTTTAGGACAATATAGGTCAAAGATCTTTATATAAAATATATAACTAATAAAGGAAGAAAATAGTGTGTTTTGAAACTAACAATAAAAAATAAAACAATATGTGAAAATGCTATTTTAACAAGTAAACTAATGTGAACTAAAACGTATATTACACGTTACAACACTTTCCATCTATATTTTTAGAATTACATCTGCCGACCTGTGAAAAAAAACATGCAAAAATGTGATACTAGATGTTAAAAGAATGTAAAACTAATTTAGTTAGGATAACATACACATGTTTTATGTGTAAGAAACATGTAACAACACACATGAGCGGTAATGTTTTGATGTATAAAATGAGAATCTTAAAAAAATGGAAAAAACACAGCTAACGGTAGTGTAAAACATATGTAACATTTTTAGGGATTTTCGAGAGAGCCATTTGGTGGGTTCAGCTCGTAGTCTTTTGGGTGAGATTTTATGCACGTTCTATGTGTAAGAAACATGTAACAACACACACGAGCGGTAGTCTTTTGACGTATAAAATGCGAATCTTAAAAAAATGGAAAAAAAGCATAGCTCATGATAGTGTAAAACAGATGTAACAGACTTTTAGGGATATTCCAGGGAGCCATTGGGTGTGATGGTGTTTCATCTCATCGGGTGTTAGTTATTTTAAAATGTTAGATATTTTAAAATGTTAGATAAAAGCACATGCGTATAAAATGACCTTTATACCCTTCAAACACTCCTAATTGGGTGCTGATGTGGCTAAAATAATGGCCACAACTTTTGGTTTGCATGATTTTCTTATTGAAATATGGTTTGCAATTTATATACTCCATATATATATATATTGAATGACATGGGTAAACAAAATGTCACCTCTCTGTATGCAAGAGATTCTTTCTTACAAAATAAGGGTAAAACTAGAAATTATTAAACATTATATTTTTATAACTTGTCTTTTAATATATAATAATAACAACAACAACAATATAAGAATAGTGACAAAAATTAAAAGAAGTAAAACATAACTATTTCTTTTACACAAATTATAATAACTAGGCTAATTCTTCCCGTGTGTTATTGCGGGTTATCGCGGTATAATCCTGAAAATGGGTATTATATATCAGTTGCAGAAACATATGTAGCAAAATTAAATTTATCATCACAATCTCTATACAAAGTTCTCATAAAATCATACAAAATGCATTCAAATATGTTAGAAAAATAAAAGAAAAAATTATTTACAAAATATTTCTCACCAGCAACCAATTGGTTGAAATAAAACAAAAACCCAAACTTTTAAACAAATATCTCAAATTCAACAAAAATTCAAATATCTAAACAAATCATTCAAATTTAATGTTTTCATCTCTGGTTATTACTTCCCTAAGTTAATAACTTATGATGATTTTTTTTAACTATATATGTGTGTATAATTTACTATTTAGATGCTGGGGAGTTGTTGGGTCTGCAGATCCATAAAGATCGTTAGTTTTTCGAAAAAAATATATAATACTATTCATTTTCATGGATTTTAATTAGGGTTATTGGATTTAAATACTCCAAACTTTGACCTATTGGCCGTCAATACTCCCAACTAAGAAAATGTTTACTGACACTCCCAACTTTCAAAACATTTTCCACTGGCACTCTAAAACATGATTTTTTTTATGACGTGGCACATGTTTTGGAGTGCCAGTGAAAAATGATTCGAAAGTTGGGAGTGTCAGTAAATATTTTCTCAGTTAGGAGTATTGCCGGCCAATAGGTCAAAGTTGGTAATATTTAAATCCAATAACTCTTTTAATTATATATATACATATAACTATCCTATAACATATGTATTACTCAGGTTGAATAATTAAAAAAATATAACTTATTAATATCAAATTATAATAAGTATTTATTTATTATAAAATTGTATTTTAAGACTCGGTTATTAACCCGTGTATTACACAGATTTAATATAAAATACTAAATAGTTAATAATGAAAATTTCACAATTATAAAACGATATATTGATATAAAATGATTAATTTAAATATTAATAAATAATTTAAGTAATAAAAAATATTTAAAAATTTTAATCACTATACAAATGATATATGACCTCTTAATGTGTAATAATTGATATTTTTGTAATAACTAACGTTAAAAACTTCAGTTTCTAGTATATTAAAAATTAACTTTTCAAGTCAATAATACAAAATATAATTTTTGTATTTATTAAAGTTAACCGGCCCAATTTAAATTACCGTTAAACATAACAAACTAAAAATGTAATTTTCTTTATCATTTTTATTACTTTTGATTTTAAATAAATTAAAAAACGACATTAGATGATAACACCTCATTGTTTAAAAACTTCTTCTATAAAAATATTTCATTTAAAAATCATTTTTTAGGATAACTTGTTTTTTACATAAATTTTGTTTTTTGAAAATAAAATATTTCTTACTTTAAAGATTTTGATTTTAGAATATTTCATATTTTATAAAAAAAATTATGTGTGCTTTATAATAAAAGGATAAATAATATATTAGTTATCAGTATTATAATTATTTAATAAGAGAAAGAATTTTATTTAATAAGAGAGAATATAATTATTTAATATGAGAGAAAATAAGTGAAATGATAAAGAGCTGACAAGTGACAAAAATAGTATAAGAATGTGACGTATGATCATAATGGTATAAGAAAGTAATTATTAGAATAAGAATATTTATATTTTTTGATATTTAATTATTTGATTTAATTATGAGAGGCCCCAAACCCCTCAGTTGGCAAACATCAAACCTATACTCTTTAGATCATATTTACATTATCATAGCAGCGGAATGTAAGGTAACAACATAAATATCATACAGATCTAAACAAACTTTTACACATTAATCATAACCTACTCTTCTAACAGTCACATAATACAGCCAATCTATGCCAGGGGTAGTCTTCAATATATGCCATGAGCCTTCCTGGTCTCCTTTCTCTAAACATTCAACCTGATATGCATGCTAAACAAGTCAGCTTTATGCTGGTGAGTTCTAAGTTCATTTCTTAGAAAAATGTTTATTCATTCATGTCATCACATGACATAATTTAAATACGTAACATACCTGTTCTCATATAATACTTTCATCACATACATAGCATCATAACATACTTACATAACATACATATCATCATAACATCATTCATACAGCGAAGGAACTTCACCGTCAACTGCTGACCCTGAAGTCAAACCGGTTTGTGCAGCACAAGGCTCTTAAACTATCAACTCGTAGCTGATAACTCATACATGTATAAGATTTCTTTAACACTATCAACGCGCAGCTGATAACTCAAGCATGCCTAAGATTTCTTTAACTGAACTGGCGACACACAGTCGGCAGGCCTATGTTTCCACAGGACTCTTTAACCATCAACCGAAATTGACGGCTCATACCAGTACAAGACTTCTTTACATATATCATTCATACATAATATGGTTTAAATCATTTAAACCATCATCATCATAAACGGCTCCTTTCACCGTAGAGTTCAAGTTTTGCCCAACCGCAGCCAGCAAAACCTCATTTCCTACTCAACCTCGGTTGAGTCCTTTAAAATCATTTCTTTCTCAACCGCAGTTGAGACTTTAAAACATTCATTATATTTTAGCCGAGATTCTTAAAAATCATTTACTTCTCAATCATTATTGAGACTTAACATATTCATTACATCTCAGCTGAAATTCTTAAAATCATTTACTTCTCAATCATAGTTGAGACTTAAAACATTCTTTTCTTTAAAACATTCTTTATCTATAAACATTCTTTATCTGTAAACTTTCTTTATCTGTAAACATGTTTTACCTGACTATAATCAGGTTAAAATCACTTTCATACAATACTTTATGCATACATACAATCATTTTCATAACATAACTTTATAACATGCATATCAGCCCAAAATGATAAAACATTTAAAACAGGGCTTTAAGAACTCACCTGATATCTTACAGTAGCACGATTCCTCGTAAACTGATACTAATGGTGTAATTCTGCATCAGTTTACACTTAATAAGTTATTTAGGTTTTAACCTACTGATTAGATCTTTCTGAACGTTCAATGTCAAAGACATTGTCTTGAAAGTCATCAAATAGTTAATGTTGTTGATTATAATGCTAAAACAGTTTCTAAACAGATTAATGGCTTAGAAATGATCAATCCTTATCATTGATTGCCCAAATATCATGAAATATCACAATGTAGTCTTAGAATAGGTTTAATAACCATGTTTAACATACTAATCTGACTGTTATCATAAACATCAGATAATCGTTCAATAAGTATGTTAATGATTGTGATTAGTTTGAAACACTTAGATTTAACCTTTGCATTTCAAAGATTAATCAAACTAACCATCTACATTGTCATAATCAAATGGATTAAACCATTATAACCATAGTTGTGATTTCATGCAAACCGGGCATTACAACGGATCAAAACAAGGATTTAACCGTTAGAACATCGTGTTCTTCATTTCTAATCAATCCTAGCCATCATCTAGGCAATAATCAACAATCCTAACTATATCATTAAGTTCAAAAATCAAGATCTAATCAATCAAAATCAAACTAGAAGGTTAGAACAAATCATTACCTAATCTGACAGGTTTCTGCGGGTAAAACAACGATCAGGACTTGTAAACACGTTCCCTGGCTTCAAATATACGATCTGATGGCTTCAACAGGTTGTTTGGAGGGTGTTTTGCTTGTGTTCTTCGTCTGTAGATCGTCTGAGTTCGAAAATGTAAAAATAATTAACTTTGCATGAAATCTGATGAAGTAGATCAGATTGTTGCACCGCCACACCCGTCGCGTACCGCGACCAGAAGCCAAAAAGGGCTTCGCGTACTGCGAAGAAATCCAGAGGATTTTAGATATTTTAGGTCCGTCGCGTACCGCGAAGGATCTTCAAATCTCCGTCGCGTACCGCGACGAGTCCAGAAGTTCAATACTTTGAAAATTTTCTTCGTTTCGTGATTCCGGACAATCCGTAACTCCGTTTTGCGCACGGTTTTCTCCTACGTTCATCATTTCTCGTGTACTATCAATCTGTAGTAATTACCATTGTCAATTCAATATAGATTTTATACAGGATCAAATGTGCTAATTATTCGGTTGTTACAAATCTACCCTCCTTACAATAGGTTTCGTCCTCGAAACCTGTTACGTTTCTAACAAATGTGGGTAGAGTCGTTTCATCTCGTCTTCAGTCTCCCATGTCGTCTCAGATCCTTTTCGATGTTTCCATTGAACCTTAACTTGCCTAATCACCTTGTTACGTAACTGTTTTTCTTTCGTATCAACAATTGCAACTGGTTCTTCTATGTAGTTTAATTTCTCATCAACTTCAATGTCATTTAACGGCACATATGCTACATCATCTGCTAGACATTTTCTCAAATGTGAAACGTGGAATGTCGGATGAATTCCACTCAGTTCATCTGGTAGATCTAATCGGTAAGCTACCTTACCGACCCGTGCTATTATTTGAAAAGGTCCAATAAATCTCGGACTCAGCTTTCCTCTTTTCCTGAATCGAATAACTCCCTTCCATGGTGAAACTTTTAACAATACTTGATCCCCTACTTCAAATTCTATTGGCCTCCGTCTTTTATCGGCATAGGACTTTTGTCGATCCTGTGCAGCTTTCATTCGTGCTTTAACTAATTGGAGCTTTTCGGTCAAATCAACTACTGCAGCTTTACTTCCTACTTCTTTCTGTCCTACACCTCCCCAACATACCTGTGTCCTACAACGCCGTCCATACAATGCCTCGTATGGTGGCATTCCAATACTAGCATGATAGCTATTGTTGTACGAGAATTCCACCAATGGTAAATGATCATCCCAGCTACCACCAAAATCAATAATACAGGCTCTGAGCATGTCCTCTAGAGTTTGGATAGTCCTTTCAGACTGTCCATCTGTTTGAGGATGATAGGCAGTGCTGATATTAAGCCTTGTACCCATCGATTCATGAAATCGTTTCCAGAATCTTGAAACAAATCGCGTGTCACGATCTGACACTATAGAAATTGGAACTCCATGTCTTGTAATTATTTCTTTTACAAATAATTCAGACAGTTTCTCCGAAGTATAAGTCTCTCGTATAGGCAAGAAATGAGCACTTTTCGTTAACCGGTCTACAATCACCCAAATAGCATCATAACGTTTCGTTGTAAGAGGCAACTTGGTAATAAAATCCATCGTGATGTGTTCCCATTTCCATTCTGGGACTTCTAAAGGTTGCACATAACCATATGGTTTCTGATGTTCAGCTTTTACTTGCGCACATGTCAAACATTTGTTTACGTACTGCATTACATTAAACTTCATACCTGGCCACCAATAGTCCTTTCGAAGGTCTTGATACATTTTCGTTGCACCCGGATGAATAGAGTAACGTGACTTATGTGCTTCGTCTAGAATCCTTGACCTGATGTTCCCATTTCGTGGAACCCACATTCGACCAAATCGAATCTTAATACCAAATTCATTTTCTTCTAGATTCTTGACTTGACCAAAGATTCTTTCGAATCCAACATTTTCTTCTTTTAATCCTTCCTTCTGTGCATCCCTAAGTTCATTCAGGAAATCTGGTGTTATCACCAAACTATAAGACTTAACTTGTATAGCGGAGTGTTCTGTTTTACGACTTAGAGCATCAGCCACCACATTGGCTTTTCCTGGGTGATACAAAATCTCACAGTCATAATCTTTGAGCAGTTCAAGCCATCTTCGTTGTCTCATCTTCAAGTCCTTCTGTTCAAAGAAGTATTTTAAACTTTTGTGATCTGTGTAGATTGTACATTTCACTCCATATAAATAATGCCTTCAAATTTTTAAAGCAAATACCACAGCAGCCAATTCCAAATCATGTGTTGGATAATTAGCTTCATGGGTTTTCAATTGTCTTGAGGCATATGCTATTACCTTTCCCCTTTGCATAAGTACACAACCCAAGCCCAGATAAGACGCATCTGAGTATACCACCATGTCTTCATTACCATCCGGTAATGCTAAGATAGGAGCTTCGGTTAACCTCTTCTTTAGTTCTTCAAAAGCTTGGACCTGAGTTGGACCCCAATCATATTTTACTTCCTTCCTTGTCAATTTTGTCAACGGTGTAGCAATCCTAGAAAAATCCTGAATAAATCTTCTGTAGTAATCTGCTAACCCGAGAAAGCTACGAACTTCCGTTGGTGTTTTCGGAGTATTCCATTTCATTACTGCTTCTACTTTAGCTGGGTCTACCATTATGCCTTCTGGACTAATAACATGACCTAAAAACTGTACTTCCCGTAGCCAAAAGGCACATTTAGAGAACTTAGCATAAAGCTTTTCTCTTCTTAGTATTTCAAGAACTTCCCGGATATGACACGCATGATCACCTTCACTCCTTGAGTATATTAATATATCATCAATAAACACAATCACTGATCGGTCTAACATAGGTCTGCACACCCGATTCATCAAATCCATAAACGCCGCAGGAGCGTTTGTTAATCCGAAAGACATCACAAGAAACTCATAGTGTCCATAACATGTGCGAAACGCTGTCTTCGGAATATCTTGTTCTCTCACCTTTAATTGATGATACCCTGATCTGAGATCTATTTTAGAAAACCAACTTGCCCCTTGCAATTGGTCGAATAAATCATCAATCCTTGGTAACAGATACTTATTCTTTATTGTGAGCTTATTCAATTCCCTATAATCAATACACATTCTCATACTTCCATCCTTTTTCTTTACAAACAACACTGGTGCACCCCAAGGTGATACACTCGGTCGTATAAAACCTTTGTCTAGAAGGTCTTGTAGTTGGGTCATTAATTCTTTCATTTTCGTTGGAGCTAGACGGTACGGTGCCTTGGCGACAAGTTGAGCTCCTGGCACAACATCAATTTGGAATTCGATTTCCCGATCAGGTGGAATTCCTGGCAAATCCTCAGGAAATACATCAGGAAAATTACACACCACGGGTACGTCTTTCAATTCTTTTACCTTAATTTCTTTATCAATAACATAAGCCAGATAAGCCCCACACCCTCGCCTCATAAATTCACTCGCCTTAATCATTGAAATGACTTTAGGCGCATTAAACACTTTATCCCCGTAAACCGTTACTGATCTCCCATTGAGAGCTGTTAAAAAAATCATATTTCGTCGACAGACAATGTTAGCCTCATGTTTGGCCAACCAATCCATTCCCAAAACTACATCAAAACCTCCTAACGTAATCAGAAACAACTTAACAGGGAATCTATGACCTTCTATATCAATATAACAATCATCATCAATGACCTCCGTTACTCTAGTGGATTTACCAAGAGCAGTTTCTATGTTAAAGGAATTTTCTATCTTTCTAACACTAGCATGCAGCTTGTCACAAAAAGTAGTGGCCACAAAGCTCATACTTGCACCAGAATCAAATAGAACTGAAGCAGGGATATCATTAATCAAAAATGTACCTGTCACCACATCCGGGTCTTTGGCTGCCTGATCTTTAGTCATAGTAAAGGCACGAGCTTTTGCCTTTTGCTTCTCTCCTCCCTTGCTACTTTCAGGTTTGTTGGCTTCAGTGGGTGTTGTCTTTGGTTTAAAGCAATTCTTGCTCACATGACCGAATCCACCACAATTGTAACATTTTGGTATATTTGGGCAATCATAAGAGAGATGTCCAGTCTTTCCACAACGGTAGCACAAAGTAGTCCCCGTAAGACATTCTCCCCTATGTCTCTTTCCACACTTAAGGCATTTTTCTGATTCTTCGATTCTAAACCTTTTCATAGGGGGTCCGGATTTGTCATTTCTGTTTCTTTTAAATTTAGGTGACCACTTTTGCTTCGGTTCCTCCTTTGTTGGTTCAGCTTCAACAACATCATCCCAGACAATGCCGCTAATTTCTACGGCTGATTCAAAAGTTCTGGGAGCATGCGCCTTCACATGTGTTCGGACTTTAGGCGGTAGTCCTTCCACGTATAACTTCAATCTGCGTTCCTCCGTGTTTACCATATGAGGAACCAGTCTTGACATTTCATTAAATTTTGACGTATATTGCCGATGGTTCATACGTCCAGCTTTCAACGTCAGAAATTCCCGTTCGATTTTATCAATTTCATTCTTCGGACAAAAGTGTTTCATAACTAATTCTTTCAATTCCTCCCATTTTAAGCACTCCACATCAGTAGTGGTCTTTGACTGCTTGATGGTGTTCCACCAATGTAGAGCTTCTTCAGTAAATGAATGAGCTGCAAATTTTACAGCTTGGTCTTCCCGGCATTCACTGATAGCGATCACTGCCTCCATGGCCGAAACCCAGTGACAGGTGGCTACGGCATCCTTCTTACCATCAAAGGATGGTGGACTGCATCCTTTGAAGGCCTTGTAATCACAACCCTTCCGTTTCTCTGACGTAGAATCACCGTTCTTAGTTCCGGTGATCACAACTTCCTCTTCTTTGGTGCTCTCCTTAGTTTCTTCAGACTTGTCTTTCAAAGTTGTCACACCCCCAATTTCAACTAACGGAATCATACCGTTTGGGAACGTGACAAACCAGGATCTCAGATCATTAGACATAGCGAAGACCTCTATATGAATTTCAAAACATACTTTGGTCTTTAAAACATAACATTCAGAGTTTACAAAAGTTGCGGAAGCGTTTAAAACCATAAACCGTTGTAAAGTAAACATTACAAAACAAAATACTCAAATGTTCAAATTCAAATTCAAATTGTTTATAATGCATGTGACTCTATCTCCTAGTCCATGCAAGCTTTAGCGCGCGCCTTAGCGTCCTGAGAAAACATGCAAATCAAGTCAACACAAAGGTTGGTGCATAACACAGGTTTTAAGTATTCATAATGTTCAAAACAACAGTTTGAATAACAAGATTGTAGATAACATAATCACACATGCACAGTCATGATAGCTAGTCATATAAACTATTTACATACGTGTTCGACACCGAAGCTGACGGATTGCCATGCTATAGCATGTTTTCGCCTTGCCACTATTGTCTATCACAACAATAGTAAAATTGTGTTTGGTCAGTCAAACACCTGCGTAGATCCCATCTACCAGGTGAGGTTTGTCAAACCTAATAGATCTATTTCCAACTACCACGCTTTGCATTACAGCAAACTAAACGGTTCGAGGTGTGTAAGGACTTTCAAGTTGATATGTTTTCACATAATGTAAACAGCTAACTCATGCAAGTGATATGTATCTAAAAACAGTTTGTTGCACATGTTTTCTCCCCCAAAACAGTTTAAAATAATAAAGGGGCCGTGTACGCACCTTTGATAATAGCGGAATGATCAAATACGTGTGAACTTGCGTAGAAATCCTCTACGAAGAATCTGTGATTTAAACAATAACCTACAGTTATTCGGAATGTCGTTTTGTGCTTGAAATCACATACGTGTCAACACACGTATGTTGGATTTGCTAGGAATGTGCATATGAAAGTACGCGTGCCATTGAAATCGTTAAAATAAAGCCACATTTGATAGACGTAATTATACGCGATTTCGTTTTCGATCTAAAATATAGATTTTATCATTCTAATTTGTTCGAGATGAAATCCTGGTTCCAACGCAATTCGAACGAGTCGAATCGGACTTGAAACGAAGGAGTTATGGTTAAAACATCAAAAATGACTTAAAATCCAAAAATGGTGGAACCCGGGATCGAACCCGCGACTTCCCCATTCAAACCACACGCATCTAACTAGTCAAGCCCGCTAGGGTATCGCGATATACTTCTGGAATTAATTGTTTTAAATCCTAACTAGCCGGTTCTCTTTGATCATACTATAGCCGAAGCATCTAACTATCCAATTGTTCCTATTTCGAATCCGATTGATCTTATCAACACAAGCTTATTATTCTAGACACTTAGCGTACCTAATGATGGTTCTAATTCGATCAAAACATAATCAATAAGTTCTAATTGATCCACAATACTCTTGGTTTTCAACCGAACCAATATTCAACTCGAAATCCTCTAATTCATGATTGTAACATCAAATTAACTTAGGATTTTGTTTAACCGCAACATTCTGAAACTTCCTATATAGTTTAATTTGATTATCAGTCCAATTAAACAAGAAACCCCCAATTCAGTTTCCCTTTAAGAACCCTAGATTCGAAATCCACAATTCCGAACTGTTTTGATGAAATTAATCTATCATTCACCTTGATCGATCACTTATGAAGCTTTCTATATCATTTAATTCGATTATTAACCTCTTTAAGATCAAGACCCCCAAAATCGTTTTGCTATGAACCCTAGTTACTAGAACTTTAGCAATTCGATGATGTTAAACGAATTACAGTTAGGGATAATCTTAGTCGACCCTTTTAGAGAGTTTAGGATGAATTACTAACCTGTTTTGATGAAGAATTGATATAGAACCACTTTGAGCCCTAGGTTCGGTCACCTCCAAATCGTTTTCTTCAATCCACAGTTCCTTAGATCGAATTACTGCTTGAACTCACTTCTAAGTATGCCGAATGATATGAAGGAATGTTCAATTGTGATTGTTGAACTCGAATTGTATGGTTTTGATATTGAATACCCACGACCTTAACATTTCGAAACGGTTTTCTAGTTAATTCTATGATTTATGATTCCCCAACGTATAACAACTGTTAATGATCATCAATATGATGATTAGTGGTCATTTAATTCCATCATAACCGATCATAGATTACTATTCGAATTCCAATTTAGTTGTTAGGCCGAATTTTGACTTTTAATGTCAAACTTAAACCTTTAAAATCAATTACAAATCTTAATCTTGTAATTAGAACAAATTGAAACTGATTTCTATTAAATCAAATCCTTTAAATATGATTTAGCTCGATTGCCTAATAATTCGGTTAACAAAATTGAGCCGAAAGTCCCAAATTGTCACTAATTTGGTCCTTTAACTCCTTGTTGGGCTAAATTCATCCCAATTGGGCCTCATTATTGCAATTGGGCCTACACTAAACTCATTGGGCCTACTTTGACCTTACTGGGCCTTCTTTGGCTTTCATTGGGCCTCCCTGAGCCTTATTGGGCCTACCTTAATTCTGTTTAGTCTAATTGGGCCTTAATGGCCTACTTTGTCCTCCTTGAGCCTAAATTAACCTCATTGGGCCTACTAGACTTTGTTGGGCCTTCATAGACTCCATTGGGCCTTACCGGGCCTTCATTGGTCTTGTTGGGCCTATGATATCACCATCTTCCGTTAACAAGGTTAGTGTAAAAAGTCGGATTGTCACATCATCCCCTTGTTGAAGGAATTTTCGTCCCGAAAATTAGTAAGTGTTAAGAGTAGTTAGGAAACTACTTACGAGTTTAAATCGTACGTGTTAGTGTGATTTGATCATTCTGTGTGCTTGTGTGTACTCCCACACAAAGTCTAATGCTTGCAACATCACAACTCAATTGTGATTGTTCAATGTGACTGTTTTGCGTGTACACTAGTTAGTTCACCTAACTGTGACTGTTTGTGTTTGATCATACTGTGTTGTATAACCTCACACCTAGTGAGTGTCTGAAACTGTTTGTACTATGCAACCCCGCACATAGCAAAATGTGTGTAACCAATCATGTATGTACTACCATAACATGTAACATATGAAATGTAGCACATAAAATATATAGAATGTAATGTAGCACAAATATTTGTAACAAAACCAATTAAATAAAGTGTTAGTGCTTACAGTTTGAGATTTGCAGTGTTGATGTGTGAAAGCATCACGTCATCCCCTTGTTGAAGGAAATTTCGTCCCGAAATTTAACGTGCGCTCTCAGTGTTATCAGTAGCTGTTTTGAATAGATGAGGATATTTCTTCATCATTTGATCTTCCCGTTCCCATGTGAATTCAGGACCACGTCTTGAATTCCATCGGACTTTGACTATCGGAATCTTGCTTTGCTTCAGTTGTTTGACCTCTCGGTCCATGATTTCTGCCGGTTCTTCAATGAATCGTAGCTGTTCATCTACTTGTATTTCTTCCAATGGTACAATCAATGTCTCGTCAGAAAGACATTTCTTTAAGTTCGATACGTGAAAAACATCATGAACTCCACTGAGTTCATCCGGTAATTTGAGTTGATACGCAACCGGACCAATCCTTTTCAGATTCTCAAAAGGTCCTACGTAACGTGGACTAAGCTTCCCGCGCTTGTCGAATCGTATCACACCTTTCCAAGGTGATACCTTTAGAAGAACTCGGTCTCCTACTTGAAATTCCAACGGTTTACGACGTTTGTCTGCATAACTCTTCTGTCGATCCCGAGCCGCTGCCATACGGTTCCGGATTTGAACTATCTTCTCTGTCGTCTCGTGCACCAGTTCAGGACCTGTTATCTGACTGTCACCAATTTCAGCCCAGCAAACTGGTGAACGACATTTGCGACCATACAACGCTTCAAACGGTGCTGCTTGAATACTTGTATGATAACTATTGTTGTAAGAGAATTCCACCAACGGTAAATGATTCTCCCAGCTATCACCAAAGTCAATTACACAAGCTCGTAACATATCCTCGAGCGTTTGAATCGTTCGTTCACTTTGACCGTCGGTCTGTGGATGATAAGCGGTACTCATATCCAAGCGAGTCCCCAATGATTTATGAAGAGATTTCCAAAAGTTGGAAGTAAATCGGGCATCCCGATCTGATATGATAGAGATTGGCACACCATGCCGTGCTACTACTTCCTTGATGTAAATGCGAGTCAGTTTCTCCATCTTATCAGTTTCCTTGTGTAACATCAGTGCCGGAACCATCACCGGAACAGTGATCGTAACAGTGCGTGAACAGTAATCAGGTACAATATTCATGTAATTCAGTGTATTTCATGTTCATATCAAACCTCAGTATCATTTCATGCTAACAAAACAGTGAATTCACAGACATTTCAGAGAAATCAATTCAGAACAATGATTCTTGAGTCAGATAATTATCTGGCAACACAGAATCATCATGTGATTTATTTGTTAGGATTTTATTATGTATAAACGTATGTGAGGCCTTACAGGACAAAACAACACGAATATCGTTAAGTGAATGCTAAACCGACAGATTATTCGTATAGGTGACGATCTGTACGAATAAATCTAAAAGTTTAACGTTCTGAATGATATTCGATAATTAGAAAACAATATTGAAAAGTGTAGTTATCGTCGTATTTGATTCGAACAAATACGCGTGATGACCGCGCTATTCGATTTAAACGCTAAATAAATATTTTGTAATTAAATAATTAAAAGATATTTAGTTAATTTATTAGGAATCACAACCTAAAATAAATTTTATGATTCTATTTTAAAACCGAGTCGTCTCGTTACGAAAATGACGCGAAAACGACGTTTCTACGCGAAACCGCGCGAAACCGAACGAACCCGGTAAATTTGAAAGCATTTATTATGGCATTCAATGCCATAATCCACTCCAACTACCATCTTTCTTCACCATTACCGTTCTCTCTCTCTCTCTAACTTTCTCTCACTAGAAGTTCAACATCTCTCTAAGATTTCATCACCATTTCTTCACGAAATCTTGCATACTTGGTGTCTAAACGATCATCATCACTTGTAGATCAAGGAAGTACAACAGATCGGGACCGGAATCCATCAGAATCGTGGTAAAAATTCATTTCTTATTCGGTTTTGAGGGTTGAAAACCCTAGAATCGAACCCCTCTTTTTGGCCGGTTAAACAGCCACAAAACCTTAGGGAACACTACCCACAACACCATGAATGAAGTAGGAACAAGCTCTAGTTCGATCGGTAGTTGATTTACTTTGAAAACCCTAACTGCCACTAGTGCTTCGAACGGCCGAATGTCTCCTCTCAGACCGCCGAATGACACTATCAGGTTCTCGAATGAAGCTCTATTCGCCGAATGTCTTCAGCCCTACCTACTCTCATTAGGCGAATGGCCAACACCCTTCGGCCAATGCTCATTCGCCTATCTTCATTCGACAACCTTCAGTCGTGATGACTCATTCGACCATACATATGCGCAGAATAGCCCTAATGGAGTATGAAGCCTCTTTCGCCCAAGCTCTTTCGGCCTAGTTTCATTCGACCACCACGTTTATTCGGGATCAAGACTTATTCGACCAAACATTCATTCGACACCATCATTCGATCGGCCAAGCTATTCGACCCAACCCCATTCGCCTAAGCCCTATTCGGTTGGTCTAAAGTCTGTCGGTCGACTCACATTCGGCAAGTGGTTCGGTTAAGGGTGGGTTAGAGTTATGTGGTCATAAACATACCATTGTGAGTGCATGGGGAGATCACGTATGCATGCATGAAAGGTGGCCACATGTATGTATGCAAGGGGTGATATTAGGGTTTCCACGTCCATGCAATTAACTTGAATGAATATGGTTTCATCATGAAACCTTAAACAAAGGATTTATCATAGTAATTAAGGGGCTTAACTTTGGATATAACTGATAATGATACGAATTTAGTCGAGAAAGTAAAGAATGAGAGTTTCAATAGCAAGAAATTCCCTAGGCATGACATTATCTAAACAAGGGTTGTCAACTGAACGATTAGTGATAACATTATTCAAGGGTTCACAACATGGGAGAGATCATAAGGGTCAAAACGTTAGCAAGAGAGTTAGTGTTAATGTAAGGATTAACACATCAACTCTAAGAAAAGTCCATAAAGGCATGTGACTACCTAGATGGTTTATTTAAACTACCAAAGCCTAAAAGATTAATGAACTAACAAGAAATCGTTTGTATGATCAAAGTCAAATAATGGGCCAAGGGTCGGCCCAATGGGCCTAACATAAGCCCATCATGATAACTAAAGTATCTCAACTTAATGGTGTTTTAAATAAAAGTAAATAATTCATTAATTTTCTTAAATATTATTAAATAATGTTTTTCTAAACAAATAACCTAGAAGGAAATAATCCGAACATGTTTTAATTAAAGGATTATAATGATTACTGTGGGATAAGGGTTCATAATTATGGGTAAAGTAGACTAGTTCAAGAAGGTTTTAAAAGCACATTAGTATCATAAGACACGTAGTTGCACACCGAGACCAAAGCCTTAGTTACAACGTCTATCATAAATACTTATCGTATGCGAATCCTTTTAAAACAACACAGGAACCGAAGATACTTAAGCTACAAACAACGAGCGCGCATTTTGTGGTAATTCATTTCAGAGCAACACAGGTGAGTTCATTGCCCCTTTTCTAAACATTTTTGTTTTTAAACGCGGGGCTGAGAAGCATGCGTAAACTGTTTTTAATTAAACTGTTTATTTAAATGCTTTTATTTATTATATGTTTTACATATATATGTTGTTGATACTCCTAGACTCCTGTCTAGGAAATTATTAAACAAGAATCAAATTACCAATTGAATTTAAGTACTCTTATGAGTTATACCTTAAATTTAAATTCTAAATCAACCCTTAGTCCATCAAGTTCAAATTCAAGAATCTAAATTCAAAGTGAAATCAAATGATCATAATTAAGAGATCATATTCAAGGGGATCATAACTCAGTGTGTGATCTGAGACCCAAGAATCATAAACAATTCAACTATCATTGAAAATCATGGGAATTCAAAGAATCAAGAATCATGAGACTCAGGAAATCAGGAATCATAAATGTGTGTGAATCATTGAAGTAATGAAATCATTATGATCTAATGAACTCATTAATACTCAAGTCAAGGTGGATGTCAGTTGTATATGGAATCAAGACCACGTGTAACACACATATAAAGTCCCACTCAGATGCAGAAGACCTTCGGGTCAGGCTGTAACGGGCAATAACATGAACGATCAAATGAAATCATTATCAAAGTCAAAATCAGGAGAATCAAGAGATCAAGAAATCACAGGATATCCTTAAAGTCCCCGCTTGTACAGAAGACCTTTGGGTCAAGCTGTAAGGGCAAAACAATAAAGTCCCTGCTTGTACAGAAGACCTTTGGGTCAAGCTGTAAGGGCAAAACATTAAAATCCCGCTCAGTTCAGGTGTACTCCTTGTGAGTTATGCCTGACATGGGTCACGTGTGAGAGGTTACAACTTGGACAACCACCAACAACTAAGTCTAACTGATTGAGTAAATTCATACCCAATCATCATGTCTTGGTTGTATTTAAATGTTTTATTTAATTAATAAATTAAATTTTGGACATTTTACTACTATCACTGTCTTTTTGGGAAATCATATATCTATGAGGAACCCAATAAATCGAAGGCATATCAGGTTTCAATATCATGATCTAAATCAGAGGTGTTGGGTAAAAATGCTTAATTATCATTAACAACAGTGTCATATACATGTTAGTATGTGGTGGGATAGAGTCTGGGCTTGACCCTTTCGTGATTCCCTATATATAAGCATACCGATGTGGATATTACATGTGGAGTTAATGAGGTTAGGGTCTTTACCAAAAGAGGTTTTCAAATCATTATCAAGTCATTTTCAAATCATTATCAAGTCATTTTCAAATCATTATCATACCATTTCCAAATCATTTTCAAATACTAAACTATATGAACTCACCAACCATGTGTTGACTTGATTTTTGCATGACTTCTCAGGTGACGAACAGGTCAACTAAGGAGTTATTCCTTTCGTACTAGGACTTCAGATAGAAGGCTTAGCTTTTGGACCTGCATTATTTCTGAAGACATCATTATGCAAATTATTTTGTATATCTTGTGTAAATACAAGATAGAAATACATGATGTTAATGGTAGATTTACATTGTTAAATTATAAACAATACTGAAGTAATTTAACTTTGTAATTCTATTATGTTTAGCATTTCTCATTTGTATCATGTGCAATGTAAACAATCTGATCAACACGATTATCACTCACGATATCGCGCCCCGGGAGCTTTCCGCCCGACGGGACCACCGATCCTATCCCGCCGGCTCGGGGTGTGACACCTTGATTGCTAAGAAGTGTGCAGATTTCGTTAATCGATCGACAATTACCCATATCGTATCACAACCAGTCGGTGTACGGGGTAACTTAGTGATGAAATCCATCGAAATCTGTTCCCACTTCCACATTGGTATCTCTGGTTGTTGCAGTAGACCAGATGGCTTCTGATATTCAACTTTGACTTTCGAACAAGTCAAACATTTGCTAACGTACTTAGCAATATCAGCTTTCATGTGAGGCCACCAATACAGTGCCTTCAAGTCATGGTACATCTTGTCTGATCCCGGATGGACTGAATATCTAGACTTGTGTGCTTCGTCCATCACGAGTTCCCTTAAACCTCCATACAAAGGTATCCAAATTCTATCAATGAAATAACGAATTCCATCAGACTTAACATCCAATTGTTCTTCCATTCCTCGTAAAGATTCCGGTACTAAGTTTTCCGTTTTCAAGGCCTCAATCTGAGCACTGTGTAC
The DNA here is from genome assembly GCA_009363875.1 of Mikania micrantha. Classification (NCBI taxonomy): domain Eukaryota; kingdom Viridiplantae; phylum Streptophyta; class Magnoliopsida; order Asterales; family Asteraceae; genus Mikania; species Mikania micrantha. The sequence goes on from CM018684.1 coordinate 51,180,115, forward strand.
CTTGTCAGGTAAGTCGGTATGTATTGTCATCATAAGTGCACGAACCCGTCTTGTTGAAGTTTCCTTTCTGCTTAAAGCATCGGCTACCACATTAGCCTTTCCCGGGTGATACTTAATCGCACACTCATAATCGTTCAACAACTCAACCCATCGTCGTTGTCTCATATTGAGTTCCTTCTGATCAAAGATATGTTGCAAACTCTTATGATCAGTATAAATAGTACACTTAGTTCCATACAGATAATGCCTCCATATTTTCAAAGCAAAAACCACTGCTCCTAACTCCAAGTCATGAGTAGTGTAATTCTTTTCGTGCGTTCTTAGTTGTCTGGAAGCATAAGCGATCACTTTATCACGTTGCATCAACACACATCCCAAACCTTGTGCAGATGCATCACAATACACCACAAAGTCTTCCGTCCCTTCTGGTAAGGACAGAATCGGTGCACTGCAGAGTTTCTGTTTCAATAACTGGAATGCAGCTTCCTGTTTATCCGTCCAGTTATACTTTGTTCCCTTGTGCGTCAGAGCTGTAAGTGGTTGAGCGATCTTTGAGAAACCCTCAATGAATCGTCGATAATAACCCGCCAAACCAAGGAATTGTCGTACCTCGGTAGGGGTCTTTGGCGCTTCCCAATTCTTAATCGCTTCAATCTTCGCTGGATCAACATGTATGCCCTTTTCATTAACTATATGACCCAAGAACTGTACTTCTCGCATCCAGAAATCACATTTCGAGAACTTAGCGTACAGTTGTTCTTGTTTCAATAATTCCAATAATAGTCGAAGATGTTCAGCGTGTTCCTCCTCAGATTTTGAATAGATGAGAATGTCATCGATGAAAACAATGACAAACTTATCAAGATAAGGTTTACAAACACGATTCATGAGATCCATGAATACGGCTGGAGCGTTTGTCAACCCAAATGGCATGACCAAGAACTCATAATGGCCATATCGTGTCCTGAATGCTGTCTTCGGAATATCCTCCTCCTGAACTCTTAGTTGATGATAACCCGACCTGAGATCAATCTTCGAGTAGTAACTCGAACCTTGCAACTGATCGAACAGATCGTCAATCCTGGGTAACGGATACCGGTTCTTGATAGTAACCTTATTCAATTCCCGGTAATCGATACACATACGAAAAGTCCCGTCCTTCTTCTTTACAAACAATACTGGAGCTCCCCATGGTGAAAAACTAGGTCGTATGAAACCCTTATCCAACAACTCTTGCAATTGTGTGGATAACTCTTGCATTTCTGACGGTGCAAGTCGATAAGGCGCCCTAGCTATCGGTGCTGCATCTGGTGTAAGATCGATTCGGAATTCCACCTGTCGGACAGGCGGTAATCCCGGCAAGTCTTCTGGAAATACCTCCGGAAACTCACAAACTACAGGTATATCTTCAAGCTTCCTCTCAGCTACCGGCTTTTCAGTTATAAGTGCTATAACTGCCGTATGACATTTCCGCAGACATTTGTGTGCTTTCATACAAGATATGAGACGCAGTGGCGTACTGCTCTTCTCGCCTTGTACATATAATGTCTCCCCCTGCGGAAGAGGTATGCGAACAATCTTTTCATGGCATACGATTTCAGCCTGGTTCTTGGACAACCAGTCCATGCCAATGACTACATCAAAACTGCCTAAGGCAATAGGCATCAGATCAATCTCTAATGTCTGACCCATCAAATCAAGGATACATCCCTTATAAATGTTTTCCACTACAATTAACTTACCATCAGCTAATTCCACAGTGTAGGGACTATCTAAGGCAGTGGGACTAACATCTAGTGACTTAGCAAGTGAACTAGATACAAAACTCCTGTCGGCACCAGTGTCAAATAACATAGAGGCATAGTGATTATTTAAGAGAAACGTACCCGTGACAATGTTGGGATCCTCCCGCGCTTGACGTCCTCCAATCACAAACGCCCTGCCTCTAGCACCGTTGTTGTTGTTGTTATTGTTGTTGTTGTTGTTATTGGTGCCATTGCCATTACCGTTGCCATTTCCATTACCATTGCCATTATTGTCCCCGCCTTTCTTAAGTTGTGGGCAATCTTTCTTGAAATGCCCCATCTTGCCGCACTCGAAACAACCCTTCTGTGCGTTGTTCTGATTGTTATTCTGGTTGTTATTGTTGTTCTGCAGCTCTCCGCGACAATCTTTAGCCGCATGCCCAATCTTGCCACACCTCTGGCACTTAGCTCTGTCACACTGGTTACCCGCATGATGATAACCACACCTGTTGCACTTGGGGTGCTTACCAATATAGCCCCCCGATGATGATGATTGCTGACCACTGTTGGAATTATGATAGGACTTGTTTGAGTCCTGCTTCCTGTTCTGCTGTTGGTTGTTACCCTTGAAGTTGTTACTTTCCCACTTTCTCTTGTGATCTCCTACCTTGGTAGCAGATGTTCGCTTAGGCAGGGTTCCCTGTAACACTGCCTGATCAGTAAGCTGATGCGCTAGACGAACAGCTTGTTGGATGGTGGTGGGATTTGCTGAAGTAACCATCCCCTGAATCTGACGCACTAGTCCTCCAATGTACCTTTCAATCCACTTACTGACTGGAGTAGCCATGTGTGGTAGCAGTCTGGCCAGTTCATGCGATCTGGTCGTGTACTCCTCAATATTTGACCCCTCCATCTTGAGGTGCCAATACTCCTCCTCCAACTTCTGCATTTCACTACGAGGACAATACTCCTCTTGTAGTAAAGTTTTGAAGTTGTTCCAGGTCAACGCATTTGCTTCTCCCAACCCCAGAGTCTGAACATTGGAGTTCCACCAAGTCAGTGCTGGACCCTCTAATGTTCCAGTAGCAAATTTCACCTTGCTTTCATCGGGGCAGTTGCACATTTCGAACACAGACTCTGCCTTTTCAATCCACCGAAGGAGTCCTATGGCTCCCTCCGATCCTTTGAAATTGTGAGGTTTGCAGTCCAAGAACATCTTGAACGTGCATGCCTGCGGGTTAAGCAATCCCCCAGCTGGACCATGTGGCCCCGTGTTGTGTGTCTGGGCGTACTGTGCTATTGCCTCTGCAACTCTGCTGTTGATTAGCTCGTTGAGCTCAGCAACCGTCATGTGAACGTTTCCCTCAGCCATTTGTTTCCTATTTACAAGAAATGTTAGCGCGTAATCAAAATCCAATGTAACATGTGTAAGTAAAACAACAAACACAACATGTAATATAATTCAACACAACTGTTGGAAATAAATACTAACTCTTCAATAGATAGAAACTTTCTTTGAGTACAATACTTTTGAAATGAAATACAAGTTTTCAAACTACTAATGTAGGAACACAACCCGTTCCTAATAAGTTTAAACAAAACAAGAAAGAAATGAAAACAATCAATCGTCCTCAATGGTGGATTCAGGATCGGACTCAGCAACTGGTGCTGGTTCCTCCTCATCCTCTTCCTCATTCTCAGAGGCCACCAAATCCTCCAAGGCTTCTACTCTACCCTCCAAGAACTCAGCTCGGTTCTCTGCAGCATCAAGACGACCAATCATGTTCATCATCTCATCCCGCATGTCATGAACTAGATGGGCAAGTTCATCTTGCCTCTCAATGGCATCCCATAATTCCTGAGATCTCTGTATGATCTTGTCTTCTGCTTCATCCAAGTCCTCGCGCAATTTGGCGATCTCCTCGGCGTCCGTCCTTTGCCTCTTAGGCTCAGGAGCATCTAGTGCTGGTGGTGAATGTGTGGAAGGTCCCTCAGCAGGAATCTGCTGAGTGCCCTCCTCCTCCTCCTCCGGATCCTCATCCGGGTCCTCCTCTGGATCCTCGTCGGGATCCTCGTCTGGGTCCTCATCTGGATCCTCCTCCGGATCCTCCTCTGGGTCCTCCTCCGGATCCTCCTCTGGATCGGAGTCATCCATCTCATACGGTGGAGGTGATGGAATAGGTGGTGGTGGTGATGATGGTGGTGCCGGAACTATCGGCTCCTCGTCCTCGGAATCATCAATGATAATATAAGGGACTGATGATGAAGCCATGCCTGTTACATAATACCATATGTAAGTACAGTGCCATGGAATACGTAAACAAGTCAATAACATAATGTCATGTGTAATTTCTAAGCAATACGTATAAGCAGATGTGTCTAATGTCTAACAGTCATAGTCTAAGTCTACAAATGCAAACCTAGTTCGCTATAACCAAAGGGCTCTGATACCAATCTGTCACACCCCCAATTTCAACTAACGGAATCATACCGTTTGGGAACGTGACAAACCAGGATCTCAGATCATTAGACATAGCGAAGACCTCTATATGAATTTCAAAACATACTTTGGTCTTTAAAACATAACATTCAGAGTTTACAAAAGTTGCGGAAGCATTTAAAACCATAAACCGTTGTAAAGTAAACATTACAAAACAAAATACTCAAATATTCAAATTCAAATTCAAATTGTTTATAATGCATGTGACTCTATCTCCTAGTCCATGCAAGCTTTAGCGCGCGCCTTAGCGTCCTGAGAAAACATGCAAATCAAGTCAACACAAAGGTTGGTGCATAACACAGGTTTTAAGTATTCATAATGTTCAAAACAACAGTTTGAATAACAAGATTGTAGATAACATAATCACACATGCACAGTCATGATAGCTAGTCATATAAACTATTTACATACGTGTTCGACACCGAAGCTGACGGATTGCCATGCTATAGCATGTTTTCGCCTTGCCACTATTGTCTATCACAACAATAGTAAAATTGTGTTTGGTCAGTCAAACACCTGCGTAGATCCCATCTACCAGGTGAGGTTTGTCAAACCTAATAGATCTATTTCCAACTACCACGCTTTGCATTACAGCAAACTAAACGGTTCGAGGTGTGTAAGGACTTTCAAGTTGATATGTTTTCACATAATGTAAACAGCTAACTCATGCAAGTGATATGTATCTAAAAACAGTTTGTTGCACATGTTTTCTCCCCCAAAACAGTTTAAAATAATAAAGGGGCCGTGTACGCACCTTTGATAATAGCGGAATGATCAAATACGTGTGAACTTGCGTAGAAATCCTCTACGAAGAATCTGTGATTTAAACAATAACCTACAGTTATTCGGAATGTCGTTTTGTGCTTGAAATCACATACGTGTCAACACACGTATGTTGGATTTGCTAAGAATGTGCATATGAAAGTACGCGTGCCATTGAAATCGTTAAAATAAAACCACATTTGATAGACGTAATTATACGCGATTTCGTTTTCAATCTAAAATATAGATTTTATCATTCTAATTTGTTCGAGATGAAATCCTGGTTCCAACGCAATTCGAACGAGTCGAATCGGACTTGAAACGAAGGAGTTATGGTTAAAACATCAAAAATGACTTAAAATCCAAAAATGGTGGAACCCGGGATCGAACCCGCGACTTCCCCATTCAAACCACACGCATCTAACCAGTCAAGCCCGCTAGGGTATCACGATATACTTCTGGAATTAATTGTTTTAAATCCTAACTAGCCGGTTCTCTTTGATCATACTATAGCCGAAGCATCTAACTATCCAATTGTTCCTATTTCGAATCCGATTGATCTTATCAACACAAGCTTATTATTCTAGACACTTAGGCGTACCTAATGATGGTTCTAATTCGATCAAAACATAATCAATAAGTTCTAATTGATCCACAATACTCTCGGTTTTCAACCGAACCAATATTCAACTCGAAATCCTCTAATTCATGATTGTAACATCAAATTAACTTAGGATTTAGTTTAACCGCAACATTCTGAAACTTCCTATATAGTTTAATTTGATTATCAGTCCAATTAAACAAGAAACCCCCAATTCAGTTTCCCTTTAAGAACCCTAGATTCGAAATCCACAATTCCGAACTGTTTTGATGAAATTAATCTATCATTCACCTTGATCGATCACTTATGAAGCTTTCTATATCATTTAATTCGATTATTAACCTCTTTAAGATCAAGACCCCCAAAATCGTTTTGCTATGAACCCTAGTTACTAGAACTTTAGCAATTCGATGATGTTAAACGAATTACAGTTAGGGATAATCTTAGTCGACCCTTTTAGAGAGTTTAGGATGAATTACTAACCTGTTTTGATGAAGAATTGATATAGAACCACTTTGAGCCCTAGGTTCGGTCACCTCCAAATCCTTTTCTTCAATCCACAGTTCCTTAGATCGAATTACTGCTTGAACTCACTTCTAAGTATGCCGAATGATATGAAGGAATGTTCAATTGTGATTGTTGAACTCGAATTGTATGGTTTTGATATTGAATACCCACGACCTTAACATTTCGAAACGGTTTTCTAGTTAATTCTATGATTTATGATTCCCCAACGTATAACAACTGTTAATGATCATCAATATGATGATTAGTGGTCATTTAATTCCATCATAACCGATCATAGATCACTATTCGAATTCCAATTTAGTTGTTAGGCCGAATTTTGACTTTTAATGTCAAACTTAAACCTTTAAAATCAATTACAAATATTAATCTTGTAATTAGAACAAATTAAAACTGATTTCTATTAAATCAAATCCTTTAAATATGATTTAGCTCGATTGCCTAATAATTCGGTTAACAAAATTGAGCCGAAAGTCCCAAATTGTCACTAATTTGGTCCTTTAACTCCTTGTTGGGCTAAATTAATCCCAATTGGGCCTCATTATTGCAATTGGGCCTACACTAAACTCATTGGGCCTACTTTGACCTTACTGGGCCTTCTTTGGCTTTCATTGGGCCTCCCTGAGCCTTATTGGGCCTACCTTAATTCTGTTTAGTCTAATTGGGCCTTAATGGCCTACTTTGTCTTCCTTGAGCCTAAATTAACCTCATTGGGCCTACTAGACTTTGTTGGGCCTTCATAGACTCCATTGGGCCTTACCGGGCCTTCATTGGTCTTGTTGGGCCTATGATATCACCATCTTCCGTTAACAAGGTTAGTGTAAAAAGTCGGATTGTCACAAAAGTATCCTTCAGTATTTTTGTAACCAAAGCTGGTAGCTTATCATCCAAAACTTTACAGACCTCATCAAAAATAGCCTTCACTACGATAGGCTCTAGGGTAAACTCGTTTTCATCTTCCAGTTGCTCGTTGTGCTCGTAGTCGTCTTCATTGACGGTTTCTTCATTCTCGATATGTGGTTCTTCAGGTTCCTGTGGTTGCTTACGTGGTCTACCCCTTTGTCCAGCCATTTAATTACCTACAGGATGCAACAATTGGAGAGTCAGTACAGGTTTAGTTTAGCACGAAATAAGCTTTGTAAATCGTTAATGACGTTGATCAGGTGTTATTAACCATTTACCCAACTCATAGGCTCTAAACGTTTCCCATCCCGTCACCCCAACGTGCATGACTCTAACTACCTTTCTAACCTTACACGTACGTCTTAACTCGTACATAACATTCAGCTCATGGCATCAAACTACCCTTGACTGGCATTCTTATCGTTCTGTCCCATTTTCAGTTTAAGTCCAGTCATTAGGAATGACCGGATCTCTCAAACTATGGCTCTGATACCAACTTGAGAGGCCCCAAACCCCTCAGTTGGCAAACATCAAACCTATACTCTTTAGATCATATTTACATTATCATAGCAGCGGAATGTAAGGTAACAACATAAATATCATACAGATCTAAACAAACTTTTACACATTAATCATAACCCACTCTTCTAACAGTCACATAATACAACCAATCTATGCCAGGGGTAGTCTTCAATATATGCCATGAGCCTTCCTGGTCTCCTTTCTCTAACCATTCAACCTGATATGCATGCTAAACAAGTCAGCTTTATGCTGGTGAGTTCTAAGTTCATTTCTTAGAAAAATGTTTATTCATTCATGTCATCACATGACATAATTTAAATACATAACATACCTGTTCTCATATAATACTTTCATCACATACATAGCATCATAACATACTTACATAACATACATATCATCATAACATCATTCATACAGCAAAGGAACTTCACCGTCAACTGCTGACCCTGAAGTCAAACAGGTTTGTGCAGCACAAGGCTCTTAAACTATCAACTCGTAGCTGATAACTCATACATGTATAAGATTTCTTTAACACTATCAACGCGCAGCTGATAACTCAAGCATGCCTAAGATTTCTTTAACTGAACTGGCGACACACAGTCGGCAGGCCTATGTTTCCACATGACTCTTTAACCATCAACCGAAATTGACGGCTCATACCGGTACAAGACTTCTTTACATATATCATTCATACATAATATGGTTTAAATCATTTAAACCATCATCATCATAAACGGCTCCTTTCACCGTAGAGTTCAAGTTTTGCCCAACCGCAGCCAGCAAAACCTCATTTCCTACTCAACCTCGGTTGAGTCCTTTAAAATCATTTCTTTCTCAACCGCAGTTGAGACTTTAAAACATTCATTATATTTTAGCCGAGATTCTGAAAAATCATTTACTTCTCAATCATTATTGAGACTTAACATATTCATTACATCTCAGCTGAAATTCTTAAAATCATTTACTTCTCAATCATAGTTGAGACTTAAAACATTCTTTTCTTTAAAACATTCTTTATCTATAAACATTCTTTATCTGTAAACTTTCTTTATCTGTAAACATGTTTTACCTGACTATAATCAGGTTAAAATCACTTTCATACAATACTTTATACATACATACAATCATTTTCATAACATAACTTTATAACATGCATATCAGCCCAAAATGATAAAACATTTAAAACAGGGCTTTAAGAACTCACCTGATATCTTACAGTAGCACGATTCCTCGTAAACTGATACTAATGGTGTAATTCTGCATCAGTTTACACTTAATAAGTTATTTAGGTTTTAACCTACTGATTAGATCTTTCTGAACGTTCAATGTCAAAGACATTGTCTTGAAAGTCATCAAATAGTTAATGTTGTTGATTATAATGCTAAAACAGTTTCTAAACAGATTAATGGCTTAGAAATGATCAATCCTTATCATTGATTGCCCAAATATCATGAAATATCATAATGTAGTCTTAGAATAGGTTTAATAACCATGTTTAACATACTAATCTGACTGTTATCATAAACATCAGATAATCGTTCAATAAGTATGTTAATGATTGTGATTAGTTTGAAACACTTAGATTTAACCTTTGCATTTCAAAGATTAATCAAACTAACCATCTACATTGTCATAATCAAATGGATTAAACCATTATAACCATAGTTGTGATTTCATGCAAACCGGGCATTACAACGGATCAAAACAAGGATTTAACCGTTAGAACATCGTGTTCTTCATTTCTAATCAATCCTAGCCATCATCTAGGCAATAATCAACAATCCTAACTATATCATTAAGTTCAAAAATCAAGATCTAATCAATCAAAATCAAACTAGAAGGTTAGAACAAATCATTACCTAATCTGACAGGTTTCTGCGGGTAAAACAACGATCAGGACTTGTAAACACGTTCCCTGGCTTCAAATATACGATCTGATGGCTTCAACAGGTTGTTTGGAGGGTGTTTTGCTTGTGTTCTTCGTCTGTAGATCGTCTGAGTTCGAAAATGTAAAAATAATTAACTTTGCATGAAATCTGATGAAGTAGATCAGATTGTTGCACCGCCACACCCGTCGCGTACCGCGACCAGAAGCCAAAAAGGGCTTCGCGTACCGCGAAGAAATCCGGAGGATTTTAGATATTTTAGGTCCGTCGCGTACCGCGAAGGATCCTCAAATCTCCGTCGCGTACCGCGACGAGTCCAGAAGTTCAATACTTTGAAAATTTTCTTCGTTTCGTGATTCCGGACAATCCGTAACTCCGTTTTGCGCACGGTTTTCGCCTACGTTCATCATTTCTCGTGTACTATCAATCTGTAGTAATTACCATTGTCAATTCAACATAGATTTTATACATGATCAAATGTGCTAATTATTCGGTTGTTACAAATTAGTAAAGATTATTAGTATTTATTAAGAGAGAGCAGCGAGAAAATTCTTTTTAAATTTTACCCGAACGTGATATGTGTCTCCAATAAATAATAGTTTATTATAATACGTAGATAATTGAGGTGTACCGAATAAATCATTCTTTGGTTATTTCTTTGAATGGGCAACCTGGCAACCAACCATTGTTTTTTTTCTTTTTCTTATGATTTAACTTGATGGGATATACAACTCCTTTTGCTTACTCATTGAGTGTGATTTGGTGCTGATTATTTTGCTAGTGGCTGAGGTTTCGGTTCCATCCTCCCAATTTTTTAGAGTTTTTGTTTTGTTTTGTTTTTTTTTTCTTTTTGTAGTTTTTTTCCTTTCATTATCAATTTTTTTAACGACATATGAATCATAAACTAATTCATAATTATTTTAAATCAATATATATTTTGTCTGAGTTTCAAATAGGGGTGTTGAAAAATTCAAATTCGAAAAAACCTAAAATCCGAATCGTATCTGAATTCCAAAAAAACTGATATGAATTAAAGATTTGGATATTCTGATAGATTTGTATCGGATATCCATTTTTTAATATAGATCGGATTGGATATTTGATACACAAAATCTTGTTTATTCGGATCGGGTATCCGAATAACCCGAATAAACATTATTTATCCAGGTTTTTTGGTTGTTCGGATTATTCGGATGAAAAAATAAGTGTATTTGAGTTTCTTGTGTTTTTCGGATAGATTAGGATCGTATTAACAAATTACGAATTCGGATTGGGTCGGATTTTGGATATGGTCTTAAAATTTTCAAATCCGAATAATCATATCCGAATAACACGAATAAATCGTTGTCCAACCCGTTGAACACACGTAGTTTCAAATTTGAATCTAATCTCTTTTCTGTAATTTCTTTTAATATTTATTCAAAAGTTTTTACATCTGTTAACAAATTTATTGTTCTTACCACACTAACATATACTAACTATTACGACATCCTTTTTTCAATTTACGTTCTCATGTTGTCGTTTTATCTTTTAGTTATACGAGCACATCATATGATTATATATACTTTGTTTGCAAGCTATCATTTTGACTTTTGATTATACGCACGCCTGACGATATATCTTTTGTTTCATTTTACTTTTTAATTTCTTTTTGTTTTAACTGAATATATTTTTTGAATGAAAGTTTAATTTTTATGTTTAGCAAAATTCTTTTTTGGATGGTAAAAATAATTAAAATGTTATATTCGTTAAATGATTTTAATTATATACCTTTTGTCATATTGACAAGATGCTCTTTTTTTAAAATATTGAGTTTTCGATTGGTGTGTTTGATAAGGTTCATAATTTGTTTTGTTTAAAACATTGACTTATAATTTAAAAATTAAAAATATCAAATACTACTTTAAAAGTGAAATTGTTGCAAATACATTACAGAGTAATTTATAGATATAGTCTTTGTGGTTAACTAATATTTTACTATTAGTACATAGGTCTAATAAATTACTCATATAGTCTCAAACTTTAAATATTTATAACATATACAATCTTTATGTGAGAGTAATTTGGTCAAGTATGAGAGGGTAATTAAAGTTTGAGACCATATCATGAGTAATTTGTGAAACTTAAAACTAAGAGTGAAATATTCGCAAACCATAAAGACTATCTAGGGGGGTGTTGCAATAACAATTAAGGGCACAAGTGTGAGCCAAAAGCTAGTAGGCTTAAGGGTATGTGTGAGACAAAAAGTAGTAGGCTAAAGGGTAGCACAACAACCAAAAGGTTGGAACCCTTAAAAGGCCAATATGTACACGTGTGTTGGAATTTGAGGTCGAATACATACGCATATAAATATTATTCATAATCAAAAACTGTATCTAGCAACAAATAACATGTGGTTCTATTTAAACCTATGTTATTCATGATAAACAACATGTTTAAAAGGCCATTAAATTGCCTAGTTGTGCTTTTTTAACAAGTGCTAAGTGCTAACCTAAAAAAATGGTAAATGCCACAACTAGGCGGCTTTTACCGACCGGTTCTACAGATCATGAGGGAGGCAAATCGCGTGACCTATGGAAAATTGGGTAGTGTCGGGCTTTAAACCCTAGACCTCTATTATAGATTCACATCCCTTACCACTAGGCCACCGTCGCGGCGACAAGTGCTAACTTAAGACATATGAAGACACTTCTAATGAAGGCACCTCGTAAATAACAGACTTGTTCAATACATTTCTCACTAAGTGATCTCCACTAATTTTTATATCCACATATCTATATTAACCCCTTTCTGTTTAGATTTCTTGTGACATCCATTAAAATCAAAGGTTTGACTTATTTCAACTTGATGCTCTTTGACTCTCTATTCAATTTACTTGCAAACTGAAACTTGAAACTTATACTATAGTGGTTACATGAAAAGATGTAGTTATAGTAGTATTACCACATCATCAAATGTCAAATATTACATCACAACTATTCTTATAAACCTGCAAGCACATTCAACTATTATAGTTGATTTTTTGATATTTATTTTCATGTAATAATTAAGATTGAATGAAAGAATAAATGGTTGAGGCTGAATTGAGACCATGCATGCTAAATTGAATTTTCAATTGTTTATTTATGATTCCGTTCATATATTATGTGTGACACCCGACAATTTCAGGTAAATTGCAATGCTTACAATTACCTATTTCCCATTTATATTCCTTGCACTTCATTTAATTAGAATTAATTAAGCGAGTCAAACACAAACATTGTAAAACGATAGTTCGGGGAATTATCAGATCGCACATTACACATTGATTTTGGAAATAAAGTGTGGCAAACACAAACCCAATTGCAAAACGATAATTCGGGGAATTATTGAATTGTACATTACACATTAATTATGATTAATCAAGTGTGCAAATGTTTCACAAAGTCGAGCACAAATATTCATGAATTGGTAATTCGAGGAATTACCGAATGACACACAAATCATGTTATACTAACGTTGGTGAACAAACGAAACAATGAATCGAACGAAAAAATGTGTTTATATGTGCTTATGTGTTGACACGAGCTAAACGTTTAGAATAAATGATACGAATCGAACATGATAGAAACTGGATAAAACAAAATTAAAAATCTGGAAAACAAACTCTTCGCGGTACGCGACACGTGGGCGGGAGTTTTGAATTCAGCCGAAACACTCGACGGTACGCGACGACCAATCATTTTCCGCCTTGACGGTACGCGGCGTGTCTCAGTGAACAACCCGACTATTTTGTCCTTATGTAACATCACTGTACTTCCGGTCGTCCGTACATCCGTACGATTGTACTGTTACGATCTGAGATTTTATTATAAATGATAAATTATTATTTGATGATTATCACTGATATTGGTATACATTGAGAATATATTATTCTATGCATAAACCATAGGAAGTTTAGTTGAAACCCAACTAAACAGGACCAGAGAGTTTATCGCAGTCACAGTTCACATGATTATGGATTTGGATTGAAATATAAAGGAGTTTGAGTTAGTTGGTGATGGTCTGGTTGCTAAACGTAGTCAAGGACACATGGTTATGGTTTATCGAAATAGCGGTGGGACGGTGTAGGGAAGGTTGCGATCTACCTCTGCATATGCCCTATACATATGCATATTTCAGTCTATCATGGATGTGTCAGTGACTTGAGTTTAGCGGGGTTTGGATTGGGAATTATAATATTAAAGTTAATTTAATAATGAAAGGATAACTGAATAATAAATACGCGTTGGTGAGGTTACGAACATTATTTAAACGCGAATATTGATTCAGAAATATTAACTTGATGATGTATTCGCGAGGGTGACGATTCGCACGAATATAATTATTAAGAATAATATTCTGAAACGATATTCCATAAATAATAAATCAAATCGAAATACGATACGAGCGTTGGATTCGCAAAGGTGACGATCTTTACGAATACGTATGCGAGTAACGCGTTTCAACGAGATAACAAAATAATTAATTAAGATATTAATTTAATAAATGAAAACTTAAAACGTTTATTAAGAATCACAACATAAAACGAATTCAAATAGATTAATTATTTAAATAATTGATTTAACTAAAATAAATGGTGATCTTTTATTTAAACAATTTTAATTGAAAAACTATTTATTTGAAATGAAAATAATATAATTGAATGTTTTATGTTTAAAAGTATTTCACGTTGAAAACCGAATATTTATTATAAGTTATCGCGATAAAAACGGGATCGAACACGTGGGAACCATACGCGCTATAAGGATGAAGAATCCTTTCTTCTTCCTCACTTTCCATTTTCTACTCTCTCTCTCTCTAAAACACACAAAAACGCACACACACTCTCTCTCTACCTTCTCTCTAGCTTTTTGTGCTCGTTTCTCGACGGAATCGCGAGATCTCGGAGCCTAAACGATCGGGGAATCAAGGAGATCAAGAAAGTACGAAGAAATCACAAGGTTGGCCAACGATTTCAGGTAAATCTAAAGTTTTAATTTTGGTTTCGTGTGAACCACGAGTGCTTAATCTATTGTTGTTGTAATTGATCTAAAACACTTGGCAAAACATTAAACGAGTTGATAAGAACATGAGGAAGCCGAGTGTGGTCTTGAATCCATGGGGAATGAGGAGTTTGGGCCGAGAGTGTACAGGTTCGCGACGCAGGACAGCCATGGCCGAACCTTCAAATGTGTTGGCCAAACCTTCTTAGGCGGGAAAGAGACCCTGTGAGCCGAACCCTTAGAGGCGAACCCGTGCCATCACGTGCGAACCTAGCAACACTGGAACGAACCTTTTTGAGGTAGCCGAGCCTTTTCAACCTAACCCAACGAACCATGCATGATGGTCACGAACCTTCTTCTTCACGCGAACCGGTTTAAGGGTAGCCGAACCCTCATGCATACTAGGCGAACCCTTACACTACCGAACCTAACTAACCCGAGAAGCATGGCAGCCAAACCTTAAGCATTCGCGAACCCTTGGCTGCGAACCTAGGCTGCCCGAACCCAGGAGGTTCGCCTAGGAGTAAAGACTGCCGAACCTTTATGAAGCCACGAACCCTAACCCTAATTGGCCGAACCTATTTCATTTGAGGTAGAAGGTTCGCTGCCCTTATGGGAAGCCGAACTGAAATCCATTATGTTGATAGGTTAAGGGTAATTGGGAGCAAGAATATACATAGACATATACATATATGAACAACCATGCATGCATGCTTAATCCAAGTTACTAATTTTTCTCAATCTTCTAAGTTGAAATATGAGATCTTACATGGTTTTAACATTCTATGTAAATGACCTACGTAGCATTATGTTAAGAGTAAGTAAACCTTTATAAATTATAATATGTTGATTAATAAAAGTAAACCTGCAAGTATGTTTAGGTATGTATATGGTTAGGGTTACCACCTTAGAGTATACATATTTATGGAAACACACCTACAACATCACAACTAGTTTATCATCATTAAATAATTGAGACTAGTAAGTTTAAATTATATATTAATGATGAACACCAAAAGAAGGTATTGAGTAAATCAGCTTAACTTAGAATTACTAAACTAAGTAAGTGAAACACTTAAAGAATTTAAAAGTAAACACTTACGGTTATTCAATTGAATTAAAACGTATCTACTTATAAACACGAGCATTGTAATAATTACAGGTTGATTGTGTTATTGTTGATTACACATACGCGAGCGCGCATATTATCAGAACATTAGATATAAGGACACTGGTGAGTGCTCATAACCTCCCTTTCTTTTAAACTGTTTTGTTTTAAAACTCGGAGGTGAAGCATGTATACCAAATTCAAATATTGTTTTGATAACACAAGGATAATACCTGTTTATCACTATGATATTCACATTTTAGAATTATCATTACTTATGGATTATCACTTATATGCATATATCCGTGTAAATATTGTCATTGACTTCGGTCAATAACAAAGATTAGATGTATTGCCATTTGGATTATCACAACTCCGTGAAACATTGCTTTTGACCTTGGTTAATTGCATTGGTTTCATGTATTGCCACGTGGATAGCTTCCACTCCATGGATCATGTTTTTAACTTATGTTAATTACATAATGACCATGTATAGTCACATATATTATTTGAGAATATTGATGATGAGATTGTTTGAATGGTTATGTGGTTGATTATCTATTATTGACTATGATTATCTATGATTAACTATGACTGATTGGATATGTGATTATGTGTTTGTGTATGTGTTTGATTGTGTGTTGGTAGATGTGTTAGATTATCTCATACAGGTACTCTTGTAGATCTTATCAGATAAACTATAAGTTTTTATGCTTATTTTATCTAAACTTTTTATAAAACCCTTTTTAAACACAAACTTTTATATTCATTTTATAAAATCCTTTTAAGTATAAAAACTTATGATTACTCACCAACTACCTCGTAGTTGACACTTGATTTTCTTACATGTTTCAGGTGATGAAGCTAAGTAGGATGAGAAGGATGGTCTCTCATATTTTTGGACATCATCATATAGGATCTTGGACTTAGCTAAATAACTAAATTTCTGGCGATTAGAAAGCGGAGAGAATGTAATCTACAATACTCGTTTCCACGAGTATAGTCTGCTGGTACCTCACGTTGTCACACCCTTGAAAGAGCTATCGAGAAGTACACAGGCGAACTGCCTATGCAGATTCAAGATACCGTCTACGGGAGCAACCCCAAAACACTTGAGGCTGCGATCCGTTTATCTGCTACACTCACTGACAACCATGTGAAGACTAGAACACTCAGTCGGAAGGGATTCAAGAAGACTGACACCAGGTCATCTGCCAAGGAGATTTCTACTGAAGTAAAGACTGAACCAGGCAGTTCATCAAGAAGCAACAACAAGAAGAGGAAGACAAGAAATTTTGTGGTTACCGCTCCTGCTGCTAAGTCTACGCAGCAATCAGCAAACAACACCACTGCCAGGAATTATGTTGGGGTCACTCCCCAATGTAATATCTGTCGATATCATCACGCACCTAACTTGCCATGTCGCGTCTACAACAACTGCGGCAAGTATGGTCATTATGCAAATGTTTGTAGGAGTGCACCGCAAGCACAAAGGATGCAACAAGCACCGCTTGCACCGCCTGCTCCACATGCACAACCAATTCCAGCAGTACCCATTCGCCAGGTACCACCTGCACAGGCAAGAGCCTGTTATGAGTGTGGCGAAGTGGGCCATTTCAGAAATCAATGCCCGAGACTGACAGGAAACAATCAACGGGTGGCAAGAGGCAGAGTGTTCCAGCTGAATGCTCTAGCTGCTCAAGCCAACCATGACGTGGTCAACGGTACATTTCTGATCAACAAATCTTATGCATCTGTCTTATTTGATTCTGGTGCCGATAGGAGTTTCGTTTCATATGATTTTGAATGCATGCTTGGTAGAACACGTACACGTTTAGATAAACCGCTTAACGTGGAGGTGGCTAACGGAAACACTATTTTTCCAGGATTGCTGTCCCTCTTACTTCTTTGACACAAAAGAATAAACCATACGAGTGGAGACCAAAGCAGGAAGAGGCATTTCAGACTTTGAAGCAGAAACTTTGTGATGCTCCTGTCTTGACACTGCCTGACGGAAATGATGATTTTGTGGTCTATTGTGATGCATCAAACCTAGGTCTCGGTTGTGTTCTCATGCAACGGGGAAAGGTTGTGGCTTATGCATCAAGGCAATTAAAGATTCACGAGAAGAACTACACCACACACGACTTGGAACTTGGTGCAGTCGTGTTTGCTTTGAAGATATGGAGACATTATCTTTATGGCACTAAGTGTGTAGTGTTTACTGACCATAAGAGTTTGCAACATATTCTTAATCAGAAAGAACTTAACATGAGACAACGGAGATGGGTTGAATTGTTGAATGATTATGACTGTGAAATTCGCTACCATCATGGTAAAGCGAATGTAGTAGCAGATGCGCTTAGTCGCAAGAGTCAAGTTCAGATCCATAGTGTCCGAGTGCACTCTAGTCTCCGTAATTATGTTCTCACGGCCCAACAATACTCATTAGCTCAAGATAACTTGAAAAATGAGATATCTTGCGGGGCTGAAATCTTATTGGAAACTAAAGATGATGGTTTAATGTATTACTTGAATCGGTTGTATATACCGAACCGGGGTGATCTTAGAATGGTGATTATGGATTAAGCTCATAAGTCTCGTTGTTCAATCCATCCAGGTTCTGATAAGATGTATCAAGACCTTAGGGGTTTGTACTGGTGGCCTGGAATGAAGAAGGATATTGCTGAATACGTGTCAAAGTGCCTTAACTGTGCTAAAGTCAAGGCAGAACACCAGCGACCTTCGGGATTGTTAATACAACCAGAAATACCTATGTGGAAGTAGGAGAATATATCCATGGATTTCATTACTAAACTCCCACGAACCACTAACGGTAAAGATAGCATTTGGGTAATTGTTGATAGATTGACCAAGTCGGCTCATTTCTTACCGATACGCGAAACGTACCCTGTGCGGAAGTTAGCTCGTATCTACATTGATGAGATTATCAGCCGACATGGTATTCCCCTTAGCATAATATCGGACCGTGATGCTCGTTTCGGCACGATTTTGGGAATCACTTCATGAAGCTTTTGGAACAAGACTGAATCTTAGCACCGCTTATCATCCTCAAACGGATGGTCAAACGGAGCGAACGATTCAGACATTGGAAGACATGTTGAGAGCTTGTGTCATCGATTTCGGTGGCAATTGGGATAGTCATTTACCATTAGTTGAGTTCTCGTATAACAACAGTTATCATGCGAGCATGGGCATGGCACCATTCGAAGCTCTGTATGGCAGAAAATGTCGGTCACCTATATGTTGGACCGAGGTCGGCGATTTGCAGATCACTGGTCCAGAGATTATATAAGAAACGACTGACAAGATCTGCCAGATCCGTGACAATCTGTTAGCTGCACGCAGTCGACAGAAGAGCTACACGGACAAACGGAGGAAACCTTTAGAGTTTGAAGTGGGAGATATGGTATTGCTTAAAGTATCGCCTTGGAAGGGCGTTGTGCGATTCGGGAAGAAGGGTAAACTCGCTCCACGATGTGTTGGCCCTTTTAAGATCCTTGAACAGATCGGAAAGGTTGCCTATAAGTTGGAACTTCCTCCTGAACTTAGTAACGTGTACCCAACGTTTCACGTGTCCAATTTAAGAAAGTACTTAGCTGATCAAGATCTTCAAGTGCCATTCGATGATATTCGTATCGATGATACTATGCACTTTGTTGAAAAACCAATGGAGATAATGGATCGTGAGGTTAAACAACTCAAGCGCAGTAGAATTCCAATTGTCAAAGTACGTTGGGAGTCGAAGCGGGGTCCAAAATTCCCCTGGGAGCGGGAAGATCAAATGAAGCATAAGTATCCACACTTATTTACTACGGTCACTCCAAGTTGAATTTCTGGACGAAATTCCTTTGACTAGGGGAGACTGTAACATCACTGTACTTCCGGTCGTCCGTACATCCGTACGATTGTACTGTTACGATCTGAGATTTTATTATAAATGATAAATTATTATTTGATGATTATCACTGATATTGGTATACATTGAGAATATATTATTCTATGCATAAACCATGGTAAGTTTAGTTGAAACCCAACTAAACAGGACCAGAGAGTTTATCGCAGTCACAGTTCACATGATTATGGATTTGGGTTGAAATATAAAGGAGTTTGAGTTAGTTGGTGATGGTCTGGTTGCTAAACGTAGTCAAGGACACATGGTCATGGTTTATCGAAATAGCAGTGGGACTGTGTAGGGGAGGTTGCGATCTACCTCTGCATATGCCCTATACATATGCATATTTCGGTCTATCATGGATGTGTCAGTGACTTGAGTTTAGCGGGTTTTGGATTGGACAAACATGCATTAAGTGTTGTATCGTAACAAAGTCCTCGCACAGTCTTACCTTTAATGTATTCACAACGAGGTGAGTTTAGATAGTACTATTGGGCGTGACGAACCCCACATGGCGCAAATATTGACTGGAGGTCAGGGCACGTGTAATCTCAACCCATTGTCCATGTCATTACGATAGGCATGGTGGAGGCTAGAGCAAAAAAATCTAGTTCGGTAGAGACACAACTAACACTTGGAGCCTAGGGCTCGAAAAAAACACATAATAAACAACAAGACATGTGATAAACATTTGTATACTTATGTATTGATATCAAAACCTGTGAACTCACCAACCCATGTGTTGACACTTTTTCTTAACATGTATTCAAAGGTAACTAGCTTGCACTCGGATTCAAGATGCACCTAAGGGATCAAGCACATGAGTCACATGCATCATACGGAGTCTTTTGAACAAACATTGTATATTAATTTATGTTTATCAAACAATGTAGTGTCTGTTATTTCATTTCCGCTGCATTTCGAACAACTTATTATTCCGCTGCTTAAACATTTACTTTCACTACTTAGATTATTTATGAAATTCCACTGCATGTTTAATTAACTAGTTTGATTAATGTTGCTATTTCGAACGTATTTTCAAACGCATATAGAGTCGTTCTATATGACAGAGAGCTGTGATTCTGGCCACGTCATACCTAACGGTCTGACACCGGAAGTGGGAATTTGGGGGTGTGACAACCATCTAGTTGTCTCCTATAGGGCTTGGCTTTACGGTGTGATAACTCAAAATTCTCAGCATAACTCGAAAATGAAGAGAATGAGTGTAAGCGAAATCGCGAAACGAGGCTCCGATTTCAAGATACACTGAATCGAATATAGCAATAGATAAGAGGTCAAATATTTTGAGTACTTTAGGTCTTGAGATTATAACCATTGGAAAGAGCTCGAAAAATCGTGAACGTAGGCGAAAACCGTGCGCAAAACGGAGTTCGTATGCTCCAGGAATTGCGAAACGAAGATAAGATCAAAATATGGATTTCTCATCCCGCGCGGTACACCCCGGGACAACCTCCGAGGTGGGGCGATGCGCCTGGGGCCAGAAAATCGGGAAAATGGCTTAAAAAGTCAAGATCTCATCCAAAAATCAAAATTTTATCTTCTTTTCGACGCCACAGCCACCACCAACGAAAAAACTCACTTCCAACCCATAAAATCTCTATTTCAAATACTTCCAAACATTTAGATCGCGCCCGGGAACGTTTCTGCAAGTCCAGATCATCATTTTACCCGCAGAACTCCGTCAGAATAGGTAACGGTTCATTTTAACCTTCTAGTTTGATTATGAATGATTAAATCTTGATTTTGAACGTAATGATATAGGTAGGGTTGTTGATTATTGCCTAGATGATGGCTATGATTGATTATAAATGACAAACTCGAACTGTTAACGGGTAAATCCTTGTTTTGAGCCGTTGTAATGCCCGGTTTGCATGAAATCATAACAATGGTTATCTTGAACTGAACATTTTGAGAACTTGTATTACATATCATATCATATTGTTGAACTTAAACTATATGAACTCACCAGCTTTGTGCTGATGTTTTTAAACCTAAAACTTTTGCAGGAAGACAGTGACCATCGAGTGAGGATGAACTTCATACACTGTAATTAAATAAGATAGTTGTGTAATAAAATGAGTTTGAACAATGTAATGTTGAATGTAATTACGAAACCCTTTGTAATGTATTTATTCGAAGTTAATCTGTGTGCTGTGATATCGGTTCAAGTAAGTCACACCTCATCTCTGAGACATCACCACTATGCTTCCGCAACCTTCTCACGGTAACGTATGACATCATCTCAGGTGACGAGAGGTGGGGGTGTGACATACGGTCAGTATAAAGTCGGTCAAACTGACAAAATCTACGACTGCTGACGTGTTAGGTTGATGGGTTTCTATACGGCCATATACAGGTAGTATAAAATCACGAAATATTCTTTAGATTCGATATATGTTAAATATCTTGACACGGATAAAGATTCCTTGATATTCAAACCCATTATTCGACGTAAAATAAGATTGCTTGATGTACGTGTTACAAAATTCTATATAAAGAGAAATCACTTATTCTTTTTTACGAACAAATCAATTCTTTATAATTCTGTCTGTTCATTTTCTTAACGGTTTGAGATGACGGATAATTTTGGCAGAGAATCTTCAGGCAACAATTCTGTTTTTGATACTGAACATGTATGACAAGTGTCAATCTGTTTGTTCGATATTTTTAACAAGTTATTTGATTATCAGATGTTCATGACATTGGAGGATTTGATAAGTTGGGTGCACGAAACCGGACGTATCAACAACATTATCGTTGTCAAACAACATTCCAATAAAAATGTTAATGGTGATGTGATAAAAGTTTTTCTAAAATATGATCGTGGTGCTGAGTATAAAGGAACATATTTGTTAAGATGTTCAAGAATAAAATGGACTAACTGTTCGCTTTAGTTGCTATGCCTTATTTTAAATGCAACATTTGTTTGATACATTTTATGTAATCTGATTGTGTGGTGTAATTAGACATGTATATTTTATTTGTGTTTGTAAAAAAAGTTATAACTTATATATATATATATATATATGTATGATCATGGTCAAATAATAACTCAGCTTAACTGCGGAAAGCCGATTAATTTAGACAATATCAACCCAAATCTTTCGTTGTTTTCATGATTTTTATTGTACATGTACAAGACTATGTTTTTTTTATTTGTATGTGAAAATACATCACCGATTAGGATCTTACGTCCGTGTAAGTTTTCGTGACAGCTAATAAATATTTGTAGTGTAACGCAAATTTACACTTGCTTAAAATACCAAACGGTAAATAATTTGTACAAACACTTAAAATAATGCAGTTTTGTTCATGTATAATAAAGATCGTGAAAAAAACAAAGATTTGGGTTGATTTATCAACCGTGTAAGAGTTTACGTTGTTATATGTTTTGTATATAAAAAGTTACATTGCAGATTCAAGAGAAATGATGAATTGAAATGACTATTAATTTGATGAATATTTATTAATAATAGGTGCAAAATTAATTGAATTTTGTTCTAGATATATTTAAAAAAATCAATTTAAAATTTAAATTTTGTAACCATGTATGATATAAAATATTTGTATATAAGGTTATTTAGGAAAAGATTATAATCTAATAGAAAATAATGCATGCTATTTATTTTTAATATATTCTAATACATTTAAGTTTAATTTTGAATAATGCTAAACGTTATTTACGAAATTGTGTTAAAAATATTACTTTATAATTTTTAGTTTTTTTTTAACGGCATTTGATCTCAACGTGTGAACCACTGATTTCCAGGCCACGTCACCAAGGTCTAGTTACCATGACCTCCGTTGAGACCCCACCACCACCCCAGGAGGAAACCGCACCGGAAAACCCCCTGACCTCCCAAGGACCCTTATTTCGCCTTGGGAGAGATTTGAACCCGTGACCTCCCACAGGAAAGCCAAGGGGGTAACCATTAGGCTAGAAGCCCTTGGTTATGTTATCATAATGTGCACAATTAAATTATCATTATTTTAAATATAATCCAAAAATTTTAAATTGCAAACTAATGTTTTGTAACTATATGTGATAAAATGGAGTTAAATTTCATTTTAGTTAAGAAAATATTGAGATATAATAGTAAATAATGCATGGTATTTATTTTTAAAAAAATATGTGAAATTTAAGTTTAATTTTGAATATTATAAAACATAATATACAGAATTGTTTCAAAAATTAATAATTTATAGATTTTGATTATATTATTAAAATAGATAAAATATTAACTAAAGTAAGTTGTAAATTAAAATTAAAAATTAAAAATTTATCTTTTGTATCCATTTGTGATAAAAACATATTTTAATTTCATTTTAGTTATGAAAGATTGAAATACAATAAATTATGCATACTTTCTATTTTTAAAAACAAACAAATAAACAAACAAATATACATAGTTTAATCTCACTTTTAAGTAGGGTCTGAAAGAAGAGATAGAAAAAACCTTATTCCTACCCTAAAAGGGGCAGAGAGGTTGCTATAAACAAGACCCTCAGTTCAAGAGATTGCCTTTTTTATATATATTTTAAAAAAAAAACTAAACATGTAGGGATATATGACAATCACATAAACAAAAACACATGTAATCAAGAGCGAGGATAAATATACAAGCATTAGCAATACAACCGACAAAGTAATTTACCCAAGTACCTAGTCAGTAGAGCACATAGAAAGCTTAGAACACATGCAATCAATCACAAATAACCTGTGAAATGTATCCCTAAAAGCAGCATATAACACACAAAATGAACAATACCAACATGTCAATCAAACATTCCTTAACTCTCGTTTTGGTAACCTATCTCCTAACTGACTAATAGTCTCTGGCCTTTATTCTACATATCCACGATAATGTATCACTGATCATGTCCTCAGAGGCGTATAATGTTATCAAATCAGAGTGAATTTGCTCATCCCATGTCAACCTAGTTCTTCCCCTGCCCCTCTTCCCGTCCACTATTAGGTGATCTACACTTCGAACCGGCACCAACACGTGTTGTCTCCTCATATGACCGAACCATCTCTATATTCTCTCCTTATTTTGTCTGAAATGAAAAAAAATTAAAAGATATATGTAAGTTTATTTTTGAATATTATATAATGTAATTGCATAATTAACAAATGTCCTTGTTTAAAGAATGTTTAATGTGGTAGTGCCATGTGTCCACATTTAAAAGATGTTTAATGTGATAATCACATGCGTCCATATTTAAAAGAAGTTTAAGGAGTTATTTACACATCATCAATTTTTATATTATAATAGACATATGTAATACAAACTAGACTTTTCTTCTTGCTTGTTGCGACGGAAAACCCCGTCATGATTAAAACACATACACTTAAACAATGTTGTAATGACTATCATTCTAATGTAAACCTCTAAAACATTAAGAAACCTGATTTCAATTCAAGCCATAACAACGTTGACACTATTAGAAAAAAAACAAAACAATAACTAAAACTAAAAATAAAAAAAAATTATTGGATTGACATAGCCTTGAATAATAAAAATACACATTGCAGTGGTTGTAATTTTGTCATGAAAACTTAAAGCATACTTTATCGTAAATATAAGTCGTTACTCCATTGTAAAACGTGAACGTGTAGCTCCTCATAAAAGGCGTACTCTGTCAAAACAATGATTGTCACTCTGTTGTATAAGTAAAAAGCGTATGATGTTGTAAAAGTGATCGTCGAAAAGCACCCGATATTCCCTACTTTACGACATTCATGTTAGCGTAATCGAAACCCTTTTTCTTGCAATTACGTGAATCATGCCCAGTAACATATTTCTGACATGTACATACTAAGTTGTTAATATGTATAACATTAATTTGTAACGTATGTAACACAGATGCAATATGTAAAAACAACATTAATTTATATGTAAATCGTATGTAACATAGTTGTTCCCTATAAAAGTTATCTAGCTGTTATATGTATTGCATTAGGTAACGAACGTAATTTATCCGTATAACATATGTAATATAGTTATTCCCAGTAAAACATATGTAATATAGTAAAACAAATATTGATGTTAATATGTAACACCTTTGTAACGTAGGTGCATTAACTGTGTAACAATTCACGAACCTAAAAAAATTGGTAACATCGTTGTCTTTGTTAAGATGTGTTACCGAATAAACAATATTCTCATCGATACGATTAGTGTGAGAAAGATAACAAAACAACTTTTCCTTGTGAGCTATTGTAGGACCTATATGATTGGGTGTCATATGATGAATAAATTGTTTAGTGGAGAATGATAACATGTGACTTGCTTCGGTGAAGCCATGATTATAAGGCTCAACAAGAGTATGGTTGTGGCACTCAACAAACTTGTAAACTAGATGTGGCTTCTAGTACTTGAACAACTATATGGGTTTTGCAGTAACTAACTCGAAAAGAACTTATCCTAACATACACTGAAGATTCACCTAACGTATCAAATTTACGCTTACTTTGAGGTCTACCAGCTTTGGTAACATCGTTGTATTTGTTAGGTTTAATGAACGTAATTTATATGTAAAACATATGTTATATAGTTGTTCCAAGTAAAACATATGTAAAATAGTAAAACGAAGATTGGTGTTAATATGTAATACCTTTGTAATGTAGGTGCATTAACTGTGTAACATTTCACGAACCTGAAAAACATTGGTAACATCATTACATTTGTTATGATGCGGCCTAGGCGGCTGCCTATATAGGGAACACGTACATTTAAACGAACAGGGTTTTCTTGTTCATATTCGTTCGTTAAGAAACTTAGTGTGTTCATGTTCGTTCATGTTCGTTCGTTAATAGTATACACGAATGGTTCACGGACATAGATGAACATTAGTAAACAAACATAAACAAACATAACTAAACAAACATGACTAAAGAAACAAAACAAAAATTATTAAACACAAATAGTTAAACAAACATGAACGAACAAATGGATTCTAAACTTGGATTGATATTAACCCGTTTCAGTTAATAAATTCATTAAAATTTCGATAAAAAAATGGCACAAGCATGTTAATTTATAAAGAAAACGAATATATCACTGATTTTTAAAATAAATGAATTGATTTATTACTAAAAATAAATTAAAGAGCACAAAGGAACCTAAACGAACAAAAATCTACGTAATAAAACATCAATTCCTCAATGGGGAATTTCTCTTTCATGGTGGTATAAGCAAATGTAAATGAACGAAAATAAATGAACGTTCACAAATGTAAATTAACGAATGGGACGTGTGTTCATGAAACACATGATGTGTGTAGACAAACATACCACAATAGTACAAAATGCTCTGCATTTTTTAGGACAATACAGGTCAAAGATCTTTATATAAAATATATAACTAATAAAGGAAGAAAATAGTGTGTTTTGAAACTAACAATAAAAAATAAAACAGTATGTGAAAATGCTATTTTAACAAGTAAACTAATGTGAACTAAAACGTATATTACACGTTACAACACTTTCCATCTATATTTTTAGAATTACATATGCCGACCTGTGAAAAAAAACATGCAAAAATGTGATACTAGATGTTAAAAAACGTAAAACTAATTTAGTTAGGATAACATACACATGTTTTATGTGTAAGAAACATGTAACAACACACATGAGCGGTAGTGTTTTGATGTATAAAATGCGAATCTTAAAAAAATGGAAAAAACACAGCTAACGGTAGTGTAAAACATATGTAACATTTTTAGGGATTTTCGAGAGAGCCATTTGGTGGGTTCAGCTCGTAGTCTTTTGGGTGAGATTTTATGCACGTTCTATGTGTAAGAAACATGTAACAACACACACGAGCGGTAGTCTTTTGACGTATAAAATGCGAATCTTAAAAAAATGGAAAAAAAGCATAGCTCATGATAGTGTAAAACAGATGTAACAGACTTTTAGGGATATTCCAGGGAGCCATTGGGTGTGATGGTGTTTCATCTCATCGGGTGTTAGTTATTTTAAAATGTTAGATAAAAGCACATGCATATAAAATGACCTTTATACCCTTCAAACACTCCTAATTGGGTGCTGATGTGGCTAAAATAATGGCCACAACTTTTGGTTTGCATGATTTTCTTATTGAAATATGGTTTGCAATTTATATACTCCATATATATATATATATTGAATGACATGGGTAAACAAAATGTCACCTCTCTGTATGCAAGAAATTCTTTCTTACAAAATAAGGGTAAAACTAGAAATTATTAAACATTATATTTTTATAACTTGTCTTTTAATATATAATAATAACAACAACAACAATATAAGAATAGTGACAAAAATTAAAAGAAGTAAAACATAACTATTTCTTTTACACAAATTATAATAACTAGGCTAATTCTTCCCATGTGTTGTTGCGGGTTATCGCGGTATAATCCTGAAAATGGGTATTATATATCAGTTGCAGAAACATATGTAGCAAAATTAAATTTATCATCACAATCTCTATACAAAGTTTTCATAAAATCATACAAAATGCATTCAAATATGTTAGAAAAATAAAAGAAAAATTTATTTACAAAATATTTCTCACCAGCAACCAATTGGTTGAAATAAAACAAAAACCCAAACTTTTAAAACAAATATCTCAAATTCAACAAAAATTCAAATATCTAAACAAATCATTCAAATTTAATGTTTTCATCTCTGGTTATTACTTCCCTAAGTTAATAACTTATGATGATTTTTTTTAACTATATATGTGTGTATAATTTACTATTTAGATGCTGGGGAGTTGTTGGGTCTGCAGATCCATAACGATCGTTAGTTTTTCGAAAAAAATATATAATACTATTCATTTTCATGGATTTTAATTAGGGTTATTGGATTTAAATACTCCAAACTTTGACCTATTGGCCGTCAATACTCCCAACTAAGAAAATGTTTACTGACACTCCCAACTTTCAAAACATTTTCCACTGGCACTCTAAAACATGATTTTTTTTATGACGTGGCACCTGTTTTGGAGTGCCAGTGAAAAATGTTTTGAAAGTTGGGAGTGTCAGTAAACATTTTCTTAGTTAGGAGTATTGCCGGCCAATAGGTCAAAGTTGGGAATATTTAAATCCAATAACTCTTTTAATTATATATATACATATAACTATCCTATAACATGTGTATTACTCAGGTTGAATAATTAAAAAAATATAACTTATTAATATCAAATTATAATAAGTATTTATTTATTATAAAATTGTAATTTAAGACTCGGTTATTAACCCGTGTATTACACAGATTTAATATAAAATACTAAATAGTTAATAACGAAAATTTCACAATTATAAAACGATATATTGATATAAAATGATTAATTTAAATATTAATAAATAATTTAAGTAATAAAAAAATATTTAAAAATTTTAATCACTATACAAATGATATATGACCTCTTAATGTGTAATAATTGATATTTTTGTAATAACTAACGTTAAAAACTTCAGTTTCTACTATATTAAAAATTAACTTTTCAAGTCAATAATACAAAATATAATTTTTGTATTTATTAAAGTTAAACGGCCCAATTTAAATTACCGTTAAATATAACAAACTAAAAATGTAATTTTCTTTACCATTTTTATTACTTTTGATTTTAAATAAATTAAAAAACGACATTAGATGATAACACCTCATTGTTTAAAAACTTCTTCTATAAAAAATATTTCATTTAAAAATCATTTTTTAGGATAACTTGTTTTTTTACATAAATTTTGTTTTTTGAAAATAAAATATTTCTTACTTTAAAAATTTTGATTTTAGAATATTTCATATTTTATAAAAAAAATTATGTGTGCTTTATAATAAAAGGATAAATAATATATAAGTTATCAGTATTATAATTATTTAATAAGAGAAAAAATTTTATTTAATAAGAGAGAATATAATTATTTAATATGAGAGAGAAATAAGTGAAATGATAAAGAGCTGACAAGTGACAAAAATAGTATAAGAATGTGACGTATGATCATAATGGTATAAGAAAAGAAAGTAATTATTAGAATAAGAATATTTATATTTTTTGATATTTAATTATTTGATTTAATTAGTAAAGATTATTAGTATTTATTAAGAGAGAGCAGCGAGAAAATTCTTTTTAAATTTTACCCGAACGTCATATGTTTCTCCTAAAAATAATAGTTTATTATAATACGTAGATAATTGAGGTGTACCGAATAAATCATTCTTTGGTTATTTCTTTGAATGGGCAACCTGGCAACCAACCATTGTTTTTTTTCTTTTTCTTATGATTTAACTTGATGGGATATACAACTCCTTTTGCTTACTCATTAGTTACCACAAATTTGAGTGTGATTTGGTGCTGATTATTTTGCTAGTGGCTGAGGTTTCGGTTCCATCCTCCCAATTTTTTAGAGTTTTTGTTTTGTTTTGTTTTTTTTTCTTTTTGTAGTTTTTTTCCTTTCATTATCAATTTTTTAACGACATATGAATCATAAACTAATTCATAATTATTTTAAATCAATATATATTTTGTCTGAGTTTCAAATAGGGGTGTTGAAAAATTCAAATTCGAAAAAACCTAAAATCCGAATCGTATCTGAATTCCAAAAAAACTGATATGAATTAAAGATTTGGATATTCTGATAGATTTGTATCGGATATCCATTTTTTAATATAGATCGGATTGGATATTTGATACACAAAATCTTGTTTATTCGGATCGGGTATCCGAATAACCCGAATAAACATTATTTATCCAGGTTTTTTGGTTGTTCGGATTATTCGGATGTAAAAATAAGTTTATTTGAGTTTTTTGTGTTTTTCGGATAGATTAGGATCGTATTAACAAATTACGAATTCGGATTGGGTCGGATTTTGGATATGGTCTTAAAATTTTCAAATCCGAATAATCATATCCGAATAACACGAATAAATCGTTGTCCAACCCGTTGAACACACGTAGTTTCAAATTTGAATCTAATCTCTTTTCTGTAATTTCTTTTAATATTTATTCAAAAGTTTTTACATCTGTTAACAAATTTATTGTTCTTACCACAATAACATATACTAACTATTACGACATCCTTTTTTCAATTTACGTTCTCATGTTGTCGTTTTATCTTTTAGTTATACGAGCACATCATATGATTATATATACTTTGTTTGCAAGCTATCATTTTGACTTTTGATTATACGCACGCCTGACGATATATCTTTTGTTTCATTTTACTTTTTAATTTCTTTTTGTTTTAACTGAATATATTTTTTGAATGAAAGGTTAATTTTTTATGTTTAGCAAAATTCTTTTTTGGATGGTAAAAATAATTAAAATGTTATATTCGTTAAATGATTTTAATTATATACCTTTTGTCATATTGACAAGATGCTCTTTTTTTAAAATATTGAGTTTTCGATTGGTGTGTTTGATAAGGTTCATAATTTGTTTTGTTTAAAACATTGACTTATAATTTAAAAATTAAAAATATCAAATACTACTTTAAAAGTGAAATTGTTGCAAATACATTACAGAGTAATTTATAGATATAGTCTTTGTGGTTAACTAATATTTTACTATTAGTACATAGGTCTAATAAATTACTCATATAGTCTCAAACTTTAAATATTTATAACATATACAATCTTTATGTGAGAGTAATTTGGTCATGTATGAGAGGGTAATTAAAGTTTGAGACCATATCATGAGTAATTTGTGAAACTTAAAACTAAGAGTGAAATATTCGCAAACCATAAAGACTATCTAGGTTGGGGTGTTGCAATAACAATTAAGGGCACAAGTGTGAGCCAAAAGCTAGTAGGCTTAAGGGTATGTGTGAGACAAAAAGTAGTAGGCTAAAGGGTAGCACAACAACCAAAAGGTTGGAACCCTTAAAAGGCCAATATGTACACGTGTGTTGGAATTTGAGGTCGAATACATACGCATATAAATATTATTCATAATCAAAAACTGTATCTAGCAACAAATAACATGTGGTTCTATTTAAACCTATGTTATTCATGATAAACAACATGTTTAAAAGGCCATTAAATTGCCTAGTTGTGCTTTTTTAACAAGTGCTAAGTGCTAACCTAAAAAAATGGTAAATGCCACAACTAGGCGGCTTTTACCGACCGGTTCTACAGATCATGAGGGAGGCAAATCGCGTGACCTATGGAAAATTGGGCAGTGTCGGGCTTTAAACCCTAGACCTCTATTATAGATTCACATCCCTTACCACTAGGCCACCGTCGCGGCGACAAGTGCTAACTTAAGACATATGAAGACACTTCTAATGAAGGCACCTCGTAAATAACAGACTTGTTCAATACATTTCTCACTAAGTGATCTCCACTAATTTTTATATCCACATATCTATATTAACCCCTTTCTGTTTAGATTTCTTGTGACATCCATTAAAATCAAAGGTTTGACTTATTTCAACTTGATGCTCTTTGACTCTCTATTCAATTTACTTGCAAACTGAAACTTGAAACTTATACTATAGTGGTTACATGAAAAGATGTAGTTATAGTAGTATTACCACATCATCAAATGTCAAATATTACATCACAACTATTCTTATAAACCTGCAAGCACATTCAACTATTATAGTTGATTTTTTGATATTTATTTTCATGTAATAATTAAGATTGAATGAAAGAATAAATGGTTGAGGCTGAATTGAGACCATGCATGCTAAATTGAATTTTCAATTGTTTATTTATGATTCCTTTCATATATTGTGTGTGACACCCGACAATTTCAGGTAAATTGCAATGCTTACAATTACCTATTTCCCATTTATATTCCTTGCACTTCATTTAATTAGAATTAATTAAGCGAGTCAAACACAAACATTGTAAAAAGATAGTTCGGGGAATTATCAGATCGCACATTACACATTGATTTTGGAAATAAAGTGTGGCAAACACAAACCCAATTGCAAAACGATAATTCGGGGAATTATTGAATTGTACATTACACATTAATTATGATTAATCAAGTGTGCAAATGTTTCACAAAGTCGAGCACAAACATTCATGAATTGGTAATTCGAGGAATTACCGAATGACACACAAATCATGTTATACTAACGTTGGTGAACAAACGAAACAATGAATCGAACGAACAAATGTGTTTATATGTGCTTATGTGTTGACACGAGCTAAACGTTTAGAATAAATGATACGAATCGAACATGATAGAAACTGGACAAAAGAAAATTAAAAATCTGGAAAACAAACTCTACGCGGTACGCGACACGTGGGCGGGAGTTTTGAATTCAGCCGAAACACTCGACGGTACGCGACGACCGATCATTTTCCACCTTGACGGTACGCGGCGTGTCTGAGTGAACAACCCGACTATTTTGTCCTTATGTAACATCACTGTACTTCCGGTCGTCCGTACATCCGTACGATTGTACTGTTACGATCTGAGATTTTATTATAAATGATAAATTATTATTTGATGATTATCAATGATATTGGTATACATTGAGAATATATTATTCTATGCATAAACCATGGTAAGTTTAGTTGAAACCCAACTAAACAGGACCAGAGAGTTTATCGCAGTCACAGTTCACATGATTATGGATTTGGGTTGAAATATAAAGGAGTTTGAGTTAGTTGGTGATGGTCTGGTTGCTAAACGTAGTCAAGGACACATGGTTATGGTTTATCGAAATAGCGGTGGGACGGTGTAGGGGAGGTTGCGATCTACCTCTGCATATGCCCTATACATATGCATATTTCGGTCTATCATGGATGTGTCAGTGACTTGAGTTTAGCGGGTTTTGGATTGGGAATTACAATATTAAAGTTAATTTAATAATGAAAGGATAACTGATTAATAAATACGCGTTGGTGAGGTTACGAACATTATTTAAACGCGAATATTGATTCAGAAATATTAACTTGATGATGTATTCGCGAGGGTGACGATTCGCACGAATATAATTATTAAGAATAATATTCTAAAACGATATTCCATAAATAATAAATCAAATCGAAATACGATACGAGCGTTGGATTCGCAAAGGTAACGATCTTTACGAATACGTACGCGAGTAACGCGTTTCGACGAGATAACAAAATAATTAATTAAGATATTAATTTAATAAATGAAAACTTAAAACGTTTATTAGGAATCACAACATAAAACGAATTCAAATAGATTAATTATTTAAATAATTGATTTAACTAAAATAAATGGTGATCTTTTATTTAAACAATTTTAATTGAAAAACTATTTATTTGAAACGAAAATAATATAATTGAATGTTTTATGTTTAAAAGTATTTCACGTTGAAAACCGAATATTTATTATAAGTTATCGCGATAAAAACGGGATCGAACACGTGGGAACCATACGCGCCATAAGGAAGAAGAATCCTTTCTTCTTCATCACTTTCCATTTTCTACTCTCTCTCTAAAACACACAAAAACGCACACACACACTCTCTCTACCTTCTCTCTAGCTTTTTGTGCTCGTTTCTCGACGGAATCGTGATATCTCGGAGCCTAAACGATCGGGGAATCAAGGAGAACAAGAAAGTACGAAGAAATCGCGAGGTTGGCCAACGATTTCAGGTAAATCTAAAGTTTTAATTTCGGTTTCGTGTGAACCACGAGTGCTTAATCTATTTTTGTTGTAATTGATCTAAAACACTTGGCAAAACATTAAACGAGTTGATAAGAACATGAGGAAGCCGAGTGTGGTCTTGAATCCGTGGGGAATGAGGAGTTTGGGCCGAGAGTGTACAGGTTCGCGACGCAGGACAACCATGGCCGAACCTTCAAATGTGTTGGCCGAACCTTCTTAGGCGGGAAAGAGACCCTGTGAGCCGAACCCTTAGAGGTGAACCCGTGCCATCACGAGCGAACCTAGCAACACTGGAACGAACCTTTTTGAGGTAGCCGAGCCTTTTCAACCTAACCCAACGAACCATGCATGATGGTCACGAACCTTCTTCTTCACGTGAACCGGTTTAAGGGTAGCCGAACCCTCATGCATACTAGGCGAACCCTTACACTACCGAACCTAACTAACCCGAGAAGCATGGCAGCCGAACCTTAAGCATTCGCGAACCCTTGGCTGCGAACCTAGGCGACCCGAACCCAGGAGGTTCGCCTAGGAGTAAAGACTGCCGAACCTTTATGAAGCCACGAACCCTAGCCCTAATTGGCCGAACCTATTTCATTTGAGGTAGAAGGTTCGCTGCCCTTATGGGAAGCCGAACTGAAATCCATTATGTTGATAGGTTAAGGGTAATTGGGAGCAAGAATATACATAGACATATACATATATGAACAACCATGCATGCATGCTTAATCCAAGTTACTAATTTTTCTCAATCTTCTAAGTTGAAATATGAGATCTTACATGGTTTTAACATTCTATGTAAATGACCTACGTAGCATTATGTTAAGAGTAAGGAAACCTTTATAAATTATAATATGTTGATTAATAAAAGTAAACCTGCAAGTATGTTTAGGTATGTATATGGTTAGGGTTACCACCTTAGAGTATACATATTTATGGAAACACACCTACAACATCACAACTAGTTTATCATCATTAAATAATTGAGACTAGTAAGTTTAAATTATATATTAATGATGAACACCAAAAGAAGGTATTGAGTAAATCAGCTTAACTTAGAATTTGCTAAACTAAGTAAGTGAAACACTTAAAGAATTTAAAAGTAAACACTTACGGTTATTCAATTGAATTAAAACGCATATACTTATAAACACGAGCATTGTAATAATTACAGGTTGATTGTGTTATTGTTGATTACACATACGTGAGCGCGCATATTATCAGAACATTACATATAAGGACACAGGTGAGTTCTCATAACCTCCCTTTCTTTTAAACTGTTTTGTTTTAAAACTCGGAGGTGAAGCATGTATACCAAATTCAAATATTATTTTGATAACACAAGGATAATACCTGTTTATCACTATGATATTCACATTTTAGAATTATCATTACTTATGGATTATCACTTATATGCATATATCCGTGTAAATATTGTCATTGACTTCGGTCAATAACAAAGATTACATGTATTGCCATTTGGATTATCATAACTCCATGAAACATTGCTTTTGACCTTGGTTAATTGCATTGGTTTCATGTATTGCCACGTGGATAGCTTCCACTCCATGGATCATGTTTTTAACTTATGTTAATTACATAATGACCATGTATAGTCACATATATTATTTGAGAATATTGATGATGAGATTGGTTGAATGGTTATGTGGTTGATTATCTATTATTGACTATGATTATCTATGATTAACTATGACTGATTGGATATGTGATTATGTGTTTGTGTATGTGTTTGATTGTGTGTTGGTAGATGTGTTGGATTATCTCATACAGGTACTCTTGTAGATCTTATCGGATAAACTATAAGTTTTTATGCTTATTTTATCTTAACTTTTTATAAAACCCTTTTTAAACACAAACTTTTATATTCATTTTATAAAATCCTTTTAAGTATAAAAACTTATGATTACTCACCAACTACCTCGTAGTTGACACTTGATTTTCTTACATGTTTCAGGTGATGAAGCTAAGTAGGATGAGAAGGATGGTCTCTCATATTTTTGGACATCATCATATAGGATCTTGGACTTAGCTAAATAACTAAATTTCTGGCGATTAGAATTTAGTTAGATAGTTAAATCTCTTTTGTAATTGTTGTAACTATTTCATGTTGAACATGATTTTTGTGTAATTAATTTGGTTGATTGAATGTTATAGGATGATTTGATTTAGATGCCCACGAGCTTTTGAACAATCCACACATCCCTCGTGGCATCCCGACGTTTCCGCCATCGGTCGGGGTGTTACACCTTAGCGGTACGCGACAAGCCCTAGAGCTCAAAAAGTCTATAAAAGCAACCCCTATTCCTCACAAAGCTTTTCTATGCTCAAAAAGTCTATAAAACCCCTATTCCGCCACTTGTCTGCTTAAGAACTTAACTGCTTAGGAATTTATGTGCTTTAGGAATTATCTGCTAGATCTCTTGATCTCCAGGCAAGGACTCACTCGTAGTATACTACAAAGGTGGTGGGATGTTGGCTAGGGCAGTTGCGATTGACCCTTACATATGCCCTATACATATACCATTTGTAGTATATTGGGGGTCTGTCAGTGTCAGGAACTTAGGATATTACTAGGAATTGTTGTAAAGTTGAGATTGATGGGATATGGATGTTGATGGTATGTTTGTTGGAATGGTATGGGATTGACTCATGAATGATCACACTTGATAAACACTTATAAATTCACTTATGAAACACACGGATTGGACACGTAGGGTGCATAGGATTAACGAATGATATGAGCGATTAGTGAGGGAATATGGGGTTGGGTGATGATATAGACACTTGGTGATAATATAAACGCATAGTGATGATACTAACACTTAGTGATGGTATGGACACTTGATGAGAATAAATTATAGGGAAGATATGAACACTTAGTGACAATAAGAGCACTCAATGATGATATGAACCCTCATTGATAATTATGGACATTGGGATTAGTATGGACTTGTAGTGAACTTAGACATTAGGGGAACATTAATGTCAGGTGAACTTAGACATTAGGTGAACTTAGAAATAGGCAAACCTACATGTCAGGTGAACTTAGACATTAGGCGAACCTAATTGTCCAAGGGAACTAGAGACCACTTCACTCAAAATTATCCTACCTAGGATAAGGTTTGTGAAGTGAGACTATGGTAAAATACATGATACACCCTAAATTCTAACAGGGGCATAATCGTGGTGCAATGAAACGGTGGTGGGACGATGTAGGGAAGATTGCGATCTACCTCTGCATATGCCCTATATATAAGCTTGTTGCATTGCATCGGGAGGTTGTCAGTGTTGGTATAGGGTGGGGGAATGTATGGAACTTAGGAATAGTGTTATGACCAACTAGGACACTTAGTATAATATTAGGAAATTTATAAATGTTATGAGTTTAATGACAGATAGGAGAGAAATATAGTTCCTATATGTAATCCTAACTGTCTAAATGAACTCATTTGACCATTGTTTGTATGAACTACGTTGTAAACGGCAGTAACATGTTTCTAATTTCTCAGAAACATGCCGCCGCGCCGTCACAACGAAGATGACTCGAATAGTGGGGATGCTAACAACGGTAATGCCAACTCCGGCATACAAGAGTTAGCAACGCTTATCTCTGGATTGGTGAATCAACTGACACAAGCCAATCAATCTCTCGCTCAGAACAGAGGTGGTGCAAACCCACCAACTTGCACGTTCAAACACTTCAACTCCTGTAATCCACAGAAGTTTACGGGTGCTGAGTCAGCCACTGGTCTGCTGCAGTAGTTCGAGAGTATGGAGAACACTTTCATCAACAGCGATTGCCCCGATAATCTGAAAGTGCGTTATGCCACAAGTGTTTTCCAAAAGAGAGCACTAACTTGGTGGAATGGGGAGAAACGAACTAGGGGAGTGGATGTTGCTTTAGCACTAACATGGACAGAGGTCAAGAACCTGATGACCACTGAATTTTGTCCTCATAGCGAGATGAGGAAGCTTGAGACTGAGTTTTGGGAACTCAAGCAAGAAAGCGGAGAGAATGTAATCTACAATACTCGTTTCCACGAGTATAGTCTGCTGGTACCTCACCTTGTCACACCCCTTGAAAGAGCTATCGAGAAGTACATAGGCGAACTGCTTATGCAGATTCAAGATACCGTCTACGGGAGCAACCCCAAAACACTTGAGGCTGCGATCCGTTTATCTGCTACACTCACTAACAACCATGTGAAGACTGGAACACTCACTCGGAAGGGATTCAAGAAGACTGACACCAAGTCATCTGCCAAGAAGATTTCTACTGAAGTAAAGACTGAACCAGGCAGTTCATCAAGAAGCAACAACAAGAAGAGGAAGACAAGAAATTTTGTGGTTACCGCTCCTGCTGCTAAGTCTACGCAGCAATCGGCAAACAACACCACTGCCAGGAATTATGTTGGGGTCACTCCCCAATGTAATATCTGTCGATATCATCACGCACCTAACTTGCCATGTCACGTCTGCAACAACTGCGGCAAGTATGGTCATTATGCAAATGTTTTTAGGAGTGCACCGCAAGCACAAAGGATGCAACAAGCACCGCTTGCACTGCCTGCTCCACATGCACAACCAATTCCAGCAGTATCCATTCGCCAGGTACCACCTGCACAAGCAAGAGCCTGTTATGAGTGTGGCGAAGTGGGCCATTTCAGAAATCAATGCCCGAGACTGACAGGAAACAATCAACGGGTGGCAAGAGGTAGAGTGTTCCAGCTGAATGCTCTAGCTGCTCAAGCCAACCATGACGTGGTCAACGGTACATTTCTGATCAACAAATCTTATGCATCTGTCTTATTTGATTCTGGTGCCGATAGGAGTTTCGTTTCATATGATTTTGAATGCATGCTTGGTAGAACACGTACACGTTTAGATAAACCGCTTAACGTGGAGGTGGCTAACGGAAACACTATTGATATTGACACTATTATTATCGGATGTACTGTGAACTTAAATGATCACGTTTTACTGATTGATCTTATACCTATGCATCTTGGTAGCTTTGATGTTATCATAGGCATGGATTGGTTAGCCACCCACAAAGCGAAGATTGTTTGTCACGAAAAATACATTCGCATGCCATTACCTTCGGGTGAAACTTTAAGAGTGTTTGGAGAAACTTCTAGTAAAGGTCTTAAGCTGATGTCATGCACTAAAGCACATAAGTACCTTAGGAAGAAATGTATTGCATTCTTAGCTCACATTGTGGAGAAGAAAGAGAAAGGAAAGAAAATTGAAGATGTTCCAGTGGTACGGGATTTTCCAAAAGTATTTCCAGACGATTTGCCGGGTCTTCCACCAGAACGCCAAGTAGAGTTTCGAATTGACTTAGTACCTGGTGCGAACCCAGTTGCCAAGGCTCCCTACAGACTTGCGCCTTCGGAGTTGCAAGAATTGGCGAGCCAACTGCAAGAGCTGACTGACAAAGGATTTATTCGCCCGAGCCATTCGCCATGGGGTGCACCGGTCCTGTTCGTCAAGAAGAAGGACGGGTCATTCCAAATGTGCATCGATTACCGTGAATTGAACAAACTCACGATTAAGAATCGATATCCACTGCCGCGTATCGATGATCTCTTCGATCAGCTTCAAGGCTCGACATGGTTTTCAAAGATCGATCATAGGTCTGGGTATCATCAGCTTCACGTACATGATGATGATATTCCCAAGACTTCTTTCAGAACAAGGTATGGCCACTATGAATTTCTGGTAATGCCTTTCGGCCTTACCAATGCACATGCGGTTTTCATGGACCTTATGAACCGTGTTTGCAGGCCATACTTGGATAAGTTTGTGATTGTATTCATTGATGATATTTTGATCTACTCAAAGACCAAAGAAGAACACGAGAAACACCTTAAGTTGATTTTGGAGGTTTTGAGAAAAGAACAACTGTATGCCAAATTCTCTAAGTGTGAATTTTGGCTTAAAGAAGTTCAATTCTTGGGACACATAGTCAATGAAAAGGGTGTTCACATGGATCCTGCAAAGATTAAAGCTGTGAAGAATTGGAGTGCACCGAAAACACCAACGGAGATTCGATCATTTCTTGGACTTGCCGATTACTATCGGCGGTTTATCTTAAATTTTTCCAGGATTGCTGTCCGTCCCTCTTACTTCTTTGACACAAAAGAATAAACCATACGAGTGGGGACCGAAGCAGGAAGAGGCATTTCAGACTTTGAAGAAGAAACTTAGTGATGCTCCTGTCTTGACACTGCCTGACGGAAATGATGATTTTGTGGTCTATTGTGATGCATCAAACCTAGGTCTCGGTTGTGTTCTCATGCAACGGGGAAAGGTTGTGGCTTATGCATCAAGGCAATTAAAGATTCACGAGAAGAACTACACCACACACGACTTGGAACTTGGTGCAGTCGTGTTTGCTTTGAAGATATGGAGACATTATCTTTATGGCACTAAGTGTGTAGTGTTTACTGACCATAAGAGTTTGCAACATATTCTTAATCAGAAAGAACTTAACATGAGACAACGGAGATGGGTTGAATTGTTGAATGATTATGACTGTGAAATTCGCTACCATCATGGTAAAGCGAATGTAATAGCAGATGCGCTTAGTCGCAAGAGTCAAGTTCAGATCCATAGTGTCCGAGTGCACTCTAGTCTCCGTAATTATGTTCTCACGGCCTAACAATACTCATTAGCTCAAGATAACTTGAAAAATGAGATGTCTTGCGGGGCTGAAATCTTATTGGAAACTAAAGATGCTGGTTTAATGTATTACTTGAATCGGTTGTGGATACCGAACCGGGGTGATCTTAGAATGGTGATTATGGATTAAGCTCATAAGTCTCGTTACTCAATCCATCCAAGTTCTGATAAGATGTATCAAGACCTTAGGGGTTTGTACTGGTGGCCTGGAATGAAGAAGGATATTGCTGAATACGTGTCAAAGTGCCTTAACTGTGCTAAAGTCAAGGCAGAACACCAGCGACCTTCGGGATTGTTAATACAACCAGAAATACTTATGTGGAAGTGGGAGAATATATCCATGGATTTCATTACTAAACTCCCACGAACCACTAACGGTAAAGATAGCATTTGGGTAATTGTTGATAGATTGACCAAGTCGGCTCATTTCTTACCGATACGCGAAACGTACCCTGTGCAGAAGTTAGCTCGTATCTACATTGATGAGATTATCAGCCGACATGGTATTCCCCTAAGCATAATATCGGACCGTGATGCTCGTTTCACGGCACGATTTTGGGAATCACTTCATGAAGCTTTTGGAACAAGACTGAATCTTAGCACCGCTTATCATCCTCAAACGGAGCGAACGATTCAGACATTGGAAGACATGTTGAGAGCTTGTGTCATCGATTTCGGTGGCAATAGGGATAGCCATTTACCATTAGTTGAGTTCTCGTATAACAAAAGTTATCATGCGAGCATTGGCATGGCACCATTCGAAGCTCTGTATGGCAGAAAATGTCGGTCACCTATATGTTGGACCGAGGTCGGCGATTCGCAGATCACTGGTCCAGAGATTATATAAGAAACGACTAACAAGATCCGCCAGATCCGTGACAATTTGTTTGCTGCACGCAGTCGACAGAAGAGCTACACGGACAAACGGAGGAAACCTTTAGAGTTTGAAGTGGGAGATATGGTATTGCTTAAAGTATCGCGTTGGAAGGGCGTTGTGCGATTCGGGAAGAAGGGTAAACTCGCTCCACGATGTGTTGGCCCTTTTAAGATCCTTGAACATATCGGAAAGGTTGCCTATAAGCTGGAACTTCCTCCTGAACTTAGTAACGTGCACCCAACGTTTCACGTGTCCAATTTAAGAAAGTACTTAGCTGATCAAGATCTTCAAGTGCCATTCGATGATATTCGCATCGATGATACCATGCACTTTGTTGAAAAACAGTGGAGATAATGGATCGTGAGGTTAAACAACTCAAACGCAGTAGAATTCCAATTGTCAAAGTACGTTGGGAGTCGAAGCGGGGTCCAGAATTCACCTGGGAGCGGGAAGATCAAATGAAGCATAAGTACCCACACTTATTTACTACGGTCACTCCAAGTTGAATTTCGGGACGAAATTCCTTTGACTAGGGGAGACTATAACATCACTGTACTTCCGGTCGTCCGTACATCCGTACATCCGTACGATTGTACTGTTACGATTTGAGATTTTATTATAAATGATAAATTATTATTTGATGATTATCACTGATATTGGTATACATTGAGAATATATTATTCTATGCATAAACCATGGTAAGTTTAGTTGAAACCCAACTAAACATGACCAGAGAGTTTATCGCAGTCACAGTTCACATGATTATGGATTTGGGTTGAAATATAAAGGAGTTTGAGTTAGTTGGTGATGGTCTGGTTGCTAAACGTAGTCAAGGACACATGGTCATGGTTTATCGAAATAGCAGTGGGACTGTGTAGGGGAGGTTGCGATCTACCTCTGCATATGCCCTATACATATGCATATTTTGGTCTATCATGGATGTGTCAATGACTTGAGTTTAGCGGGTTTTGGATTGGGAATTATAATATTAAAGTTAATTTAATAATGAAAGGATAACTGAATAATAAATACGCGTTGGTGAGGTTACGAACATTATTTAAACGCGAATATTGATTCAGAAATATTAACTTGATGATGTATTCGCGAGGGTGACGACTCGCAAGAATATAATTATTAAGAATAATATTCTGAAACGATATTTACATAAATAATAAATCAAATCGAAATACGATACGAGCGTTGGATTCGCAAAGGTGACGATATTTACGAATACGTACGCGAGTAACGCGTTTCGACGGGATAATAAAATAATTAATTAAGATATTAATTTAATAAATGAAAACTTAAAACGTTTATTAGGAATCACACACACACACTCTCTCTACCTTCTCTCTAGCTTTTGGTGCTCGTTTCTCGACGGAATCGCGATATCTCGGAGCCTAAACGATCGGGGAATCAAGGAGAACAAGAAAGTACGAAGAAATCGCGAGGTTGGCCAACGATTTCAGGTAAATCTAAAGTTTTAATTTCGGTTTCGTGTGAACCACGAGTGCTTAATCTATTTTTGTTGTAATTGATCTAAAACACTTGGCAAAACATTAAACGAGTTGATAAGAACATGAGGAAGCCGAGTGTGGTCTTGAATCCGTGGGGAATGAGGAGCTTGGGCCGAGAGTGTACAGGTTCGCGACGCAGGACAGCCATGGCCGAACCTTCAAATGTGTTGGCCGAACCTTCTTAGGCGGGAAAGAGACCCTGTGAGCCGAACCCTTAGAGGCGAACCCGTGCCATCACGAGCGAACCTAGCAACACTGGAACGAACCTTTTTGAGGTAGCCGAGCCTTTTCAACCTAACCCAACGAACCATGCATGATGGTCACGAACCATCTTCTTCACGCGAACCGGTTTAAGGGTAGCCGAACACTCATGCATACTAGGCGAACCCTTACACTACCGAACCTAACTAACCCGAGAAGCATGGCAGCCGAACCTTAAGCATTCGCGAACCCTTGGCTGCGAACCTAGGCTACCCGAACCCAGGAGGTTCGCCTAGGAGTAAAGACTGCCGAACCTTTATGAAGCCACGAACCCTAGCCCTAATTGGCCGAACCTATTTCATTTGAGGTAGAAGGTTCGCTGCCCTTATGGGAAGCCGAACTGAAATCCATTAGGTTGATAGGTTAAGGGTAATTGGGAGCAAGAATATACATAGACATATACATATATGAACAACCATGCATGCATGCTTAATCCAAGTTACTAATTTTTCTCAATCTTCTAAGTTGAAATATGAGATCTTACATGGTTTTAACATTCTATGTAAATGACCTACGTAGCATTATGTTAAGAGTAAGGAAACCTTTATAAATTATAATATGTTGATTAATAAAAGTAAACCTGCAAGTATGTTTAGGTATGTATATGGTTAGGGTTACCACCTTAGAGTATACATATTTATGGAAACACACCTACAACATCACAACTAGTTTATCATCATTAAATAATTGAGACTAGTAAGTTTAAATTATATATTAATGATGAACACCAAAAGTAAACACTTACGGTTATTCAATTGAATTAAAACGCATATACTTATAAACACGAGCATTGTAATAATTACAGGTTGATTGTGTTATTGTTGATTACACATACGCGAGCGCACATATTATCAGAACATTACATATAAGGACACAGGTGAGTTCTCATAACCTCCCTTTCTCTTAAACTGTTTTGTTTTAAAACTCGGAGGTGAAGCATATGTATACCAAATTCAAATATTATTTTGATAACACAAGGATAATACCTATTTATCACTATGATATTCACATTTTAGAATTATCATTACTTATGGATTATCACTTATATGCATATATCTGTGTAAATATTGTCATTGACTTCGGTCAATAACAAAGATTACATGTATTGCCATTTGGATTATCACAACTCCATGAAACATTGCTTTTGACCTTGGTTAATTGCATTGGTTTCATGTATTGCCACGTGGATAGCTTCCACTCCATGGATCATGTTTTTAACTTATGTTAGT
This sequence comes from Mikania micrantha, assembly GCA_009363875.1. Taxonomy (NCBI): domain Eukaryota; kingdom Viridiplantae; phylum Streptophyta; class Magnoliopsida; order Asterales; family Asteraceae; genus Mikania; species Mikania micrantha. The sequence continues at coordinate 51,224,802 of CM018684.1, forward strand.
TACATAATGACCATGTATAGTCACATATATTATTTGAGAATATTGATGATGAGATTGGTTGAATGGTTATGTGGTTGATTATCTATTATTGACTATGATTATCTATGATTAACTATGACTGATTGGATATGTGATTATGTGTTTGTGTATGTGTTTGATTGTGTGTTGGTAGATGTGTTGGATTATCTCATACAGGTACTCTTGTAGATCTTATCGGATAAACTATAAGTTTTTATGCTTATTTTATCTTAACTTTTTATAAAACCCTTTTTAAACACAAACTTTTATATTCATTTTATAAAATCCTTTTAAGTATAAAAACTTATGATTACTCACCAACTACCTCGTAGTTGACACTTGATTTTCTTACATGTTTCAGGTGATGAAGCTAAGTAGGATGAGAAGGATGGTCTCTCATATTTTTGGACATCATCATATAGGATCTTGGACTTAGCTAAATAACTAAATTTCTGGCGATTAGAATTTAGTTAGATAGTTAAATCTCTTTTGTAATTGTTGTAACTATTTCATGTTGAACATGATTTTTGTGTAATTAATTTGGTTGATTGAATGTTATATGATGATTTGATTTAGATGCCCACGAGCTTTTGAACAATCTACACATCCCTCGTGGCATTCCGACGTTTCCGCCATCGGTCGGGGTGTTACAACTTAGCGGTACGCGACAAGCCCTAGAGCTCAAAAAGTCTATAAAAGCAACCCCTATTCCTCACAAAGCTTTTCTATGCCCAAACCCGAACTCTGGCTACTCTCTCGACCAAAACTTCGGTAAAAACCATTCAACCTTCTGTAAACTCCTCAATAGCATCTTCCTTGCATTTTGTGGAACTTTTGGACCATTGGAGCTCAAATGAGCTGATTGGAAGCCATCAAGAAGCAAAAGGCCCATAATCAGCCACATGTGGAGTTGTGTAGCTGTTGTTCCAACTTAAATCCATTCACCTAAGAGTATCTAAGGTAGTTTTACACGCTTTTAAGTAGTTAGATCACACACGCAAGCTTAAAAACCCACATGCATGTGTGTATACCCACGTGTAACTCCAAATGGCTCACATGAACGAATTTTTGGATATTCTTGTATGTTTATTTGTCTATTGTTACTGATCTAGGGTAGGGGATTGTGTTAAAATGAGTTTTGATAGCTTTTGATGAAGTTGTGTAAAACTTACCGAATAAGGAAACTTCTATGAATGCGTGTTGTTGATAAATGATCATCTAGACATGCTAGATGTTATTAGATGGTGATTTGTGTCTATTAGAAAGTATGGAAATACATTTGATTAGTTGAATTTATGAAAATATGATTTCGTTAAGAACTTATTATTTATAGTAACTTTTATAATCAAAAGTGTCAATTTTGATGATTGGGCATGATTTAATGTTATGTTGATGTTGTAATATGTTTAGAAATGTTATATGAACATATTTGGAGTTTTGATTTACGAAAACGGATATTGAAGCAAGTACTTTCTAAAAATAGAAACTTTAATTTGGGGAAATTGATATATTGGGTGATTTGTACAAAAATGACATGTTATGATGCTTGTATACGTGTTTAATGTGTTTTAGGAACATGTTAAAAGTATTAGCTTGATGAAATGAGATTTCATAACTAAACTTCCAAACATAGAAACCTTCCAAAAATAGAAAGTTTTCAAAAATAGCAACTTTCCAAAAATAGTAACTTTTCCTAAAAGAGAAACTTACGTGATTGACATACGTAACATACTTTAACGACTGTTTTGAGTAGAATCATAGGATGCATGATAATGTCCTACTTGCGTGTTATAATTGATATGACACACAAACAAACTATAACATAATAAACGTATCACTAACGATTCATCGAGTCAACACAAACACTCGGTTGAACACACAGACACTTAGAATTGTACGGGATACAACATACCACAAAAACACATATTCATGACCTATATGATTATAGGTGACCACTAGCAAGTGCTAGCATTCGCTATTTGCGAACACACATCAGAAACTGCACTATCAAGTGAGTGCACGGCCTCTTTTCACTATTTTCGACCCTTGGTGGAGAAAACATGCATATAAACTGTTTTTGAACAACAAACGCTTTTTGGATACACATCGACATGATATTATCACTTATATATATGTGTGTGTGTGTGTGGCACACATTGCAACTAATTCATCATAAACACATCTCGGACTGTTAATAGCGCGGGGCGCTCAGCGTGATAATTCTGGATAGTACTATTTGGGTCTGACAAGCATCTCTGTTGCGCGCCGTATGGCCACCCGACTGGAGGTCGGAACTGGAGTAAAATTGACCAAACAACATTTGTCATTGTCTTGTGTGATGGACATAGCGGGAGGCATGTAGTCAGCTTCAGTTTCAAACCCACATATGATATAAACTATATTAATTAGCTATCAATCGATATTGCACTGTAACGATATGTAGTACTACAACATTTATCGCAAACTTTACTGTTTACTATTACTATAAAACTTGTGCTCTCTCCAACCATTGTGTTGACATTGCTCGTATATTTTTCTTAGGCAACTAAGGCATGCACGCAAGAATAAGATGCTAGGACGAGGTCGCATGCATCTGCTAAGTGTCTTAAGCTGTTGAAAACATTTTACTTATTTTGCTTTGATATGTAATGATTAAACAATTTAAAACGTTTTCGCAACTTATAATTTGTAATGTCTTGAAAACGTTTTTTTACTTAGCTTTTGCAACTCTGATTTACAAAATTGTTTTATCCAATTTATTAGATGTACGGATATGAATAGACATGTAGGTTTCGCAAGTGTGACCGGAGACTGCGATCCTGCGCTAATCTCGATTCGTGCCCACGAGGGACGGGAGCCCCGGGGTGCGAGAGCCCCGGGGTGCGACATAGTGGGAATTCCAGAATACAACCATATAGATGGACATATTACTAGGTTTATATTTTGGGTGTGATGTTTCATGTTATGCTTTGGTTTGAAAAAAAAAAATTCGAGTCGCTTTGATTTGGATTGTTTGTTTTGGACAAGTTTGTTGGTAATGTTTTTTTAACTATTATTGATGCATATCATGATATACATAATTAGAAATGCATTTTAGTTATTTCATTTACACTGATGTGTTGTGATATGTAATTGTTTTTATTGTTGGAGGCAATCATCCAAAGGCTCAATCATACATGGTATTTAATAAATATTAAATAGTTATTAATGTAAATTTACAAATTATAAATATTTTGTTTTTGAAAATATGGTATAATTAAAATTACGTAAAAAGTTAGTATTACATATATCCTTCTTTTAAACTTAAAAACTCATATATTTCTTCAAAATACATGTTTTTAATCCACATTTACAATATTTTTCAAGCATGATTTGAAGAAACATGTAATTATAAATGTTTAGAAAGAGATATATGAAATTTCCTAAAAGAAAATAAGATTATTTACATATATCTTCTTAGTGTGAACATTTATTACATATTTACCCAACCTTTAAAATGAATAATTACATATACCCATTTTAATTAAAATGAATTAAGGTATTATTGTTTTACCCTTACTTTAAATGAAATTATTATACTTATTTTACCCTTGCTTCAAATACACCCCTATTTGAAAGGGAAATATCTTTTAAAAAAGGAAAATATGTATTGGACTTTTTTACTTGCTTATATATGTAATAAATGATATTAAAAAGAAGATATATGTAAATGCCCCAGGAAAATATAACAATTGATACGCAGTTTTTATTAAGCAAGGGTAGTATTGTAAATGTGATGATTCAAACACGTGCACAACGTTGCTAAGAAAAAAGAAGGCTGTCGAGGGTAGTGGATTGGGACATGGTGGGTCTAATTTCAACATTGGCCACGAGGCCTATTATCATATACTTCTTGGACGGTTGGACCTAGCATATCAAATGGTATCTATAAACTATAATATAATATCAAATGTAACTAAATTAAAACGTGAACTATTAATGCGCATAGGATATCAAAGAAGGTGATAACGTAAATAGATTTGTGACCATTTATAAAAAAGAATGATGTGGTCAGCAATGTTTTCAGAACTAGACCGGACGTCGAACCGGTCTCCTTACTAGTCAGAGGTAGGATCGGTCGAACCGGATTTAAGAACCAGATGATTATATAAACATTTTATAAAAATATATATATAAAATAAAAAAAATAGAAAAAAATCGGTTCAACGACCGGTCCGAACACTGGTTTCCCGGTTCGCCCAAAACGGCCCAAAATCCCCGAACGGACCGGTTCACCCACCGGGCCGGTTCGATCGGTCCGGTTTACAAAACATTGGTGGTCAAGAAAGTTAAATCTCCCCACAAAAAATGAACAATAATATGGTCACGACATTTTTCATGACTACATAAACATGATAAATGAAAAGCATGAATATTTAACTATTTATCTACATTGTGAGAAAATAACTTTTTGCACGCAAAAAGAGATTATTTGATAATATGATATGAGATAATAATGCAAGAAAATCTGATCCCTTTTGCTAAAATAGAAAATGTTGACAAACACAAGAAAGAAGTGGGTAAGTTCATAGAAGGTTGTTGTTCGTCGAAACACATGAGCCTTGACAACTCCTAACTCCTCCAAGTTCAAAGAAACATCAGAAAGATGAGTATATCTTTCAGAAGCCTCCAGTCTTTGGAAGTAACATTTAACTTCCGATAACCAGAAAGAAGACAAAGCTTCCGAAGATACTAAAGCATCAAGACTTTCGAAGAAATTCTCTTCATCATAAGCAAATTCTTTTCTAGCAGAAAAGACATTGAAATACATAGGACTTTTGATGATTAGATGACATTCAAGCGACAATGATCAATATATTACAAATGCTCTTTTGAGATAAAGAGGCATCACAAGACTCAAGACCTCCAAAGACAACTATTCTTTGAAAAGATTCAGTGGAAATAAAAGTTTCCAATGTACAACAGCTTCTGATTACAAAACTACTTCCAACCAACATCATATGTCGATGCTAAAGCACATTAAAAGTTGACTCAAGATATTTTAACCAAATTAGAAGACATTTCGGTGTTAGTCAAAAAAACAACTTACAATTTATAACCACTAGCCTTTTTACTATAATAAATTCGACTTGTGATTGTTCCAATTTTCAAATAAATGAAAGATCGTGGGGACTTTTTGTTGATTTTATCATAAGCATATGCCATACAAATTGATAAATAAATTTATTCTTTAACAAATAATTAATAAGTGTAACGACCCGATTTAACTAATTATTAAAATAATCGATATGTGATTAAACATTAAGTCAAATTGTGTTGTTATGTGTTGACTAGTAGGTTAAATGACTAACTACTAGAAAATAACTAGTTAATTGAGTAAATAGAAAGTGGAGGGACTAAATTTGCCATAATGTGAAACTATAATTAAAAAGGGGGTTTATATGGGGGAACTTGGTCAAATAAGTCAAAATCAGATTTTTTGGCTTGGGAGGAGGGGAGGTCGACGTTCAAGAGGAGAAAAAGAAGGGTTTTGTGATTTTGGACCAAAATCCACCTACTAAACTCTTTCTGATCATAAATGCAAGTGTAGATTGGTGTTCCTCTTGTAATTTCTCAACTTAAGGTATGTGATTTCATATGTGGTAATGGAATTTTAGTGGGTTTCCATGTGGGTGTGGTTAGATGATGGTGAAACTCAAAATTTGGGTTGTGTGTGTAATCTAAAACATGAGATGATGTTAGTAATGTTAGAAAACAACTAATTAATCCTCTTGTATGTAAAATAGATTGAAAAACCTAGATGTGGGTTTTGGGGGATTTCATGGGTTTATGAGTTATTTGACTTTATTAAGTCAATATTGGGTGTATATGAATGGAAGTTGTTTGGTTTTAAATGTGCAATGATTTTGGATGAGAAACCATAAATAAGGGTTCATGATTTGTATGGTATAAATGGGAATATTGGCATTTTAGAATGTTGATGATTGGGGTGATATATGATCATGCACATAAGGTGTTTGAAGAAATGCTTTTAACAACTTTATTACTCAAATGATTGGAGGTTTGGTTGAAATTGGGGGAAATGCTTCATAAACTCAACTAAAGGGTTGAATAGTGAAGTATAACTTAACTTTAATTGTTGAATGCAATTAGAATGTGAATTGGTGAAATGGGTGGGTTTGACTATCATAAAGTCAAATATGTTGATAATGGGTCAAGGGGTTGTATGCTTGTTTCTTGTGTGTTATTCCTAGATTGAATGTGATAATATGATTTAGGAGGTGGAAGTACCAACCAAAGACCCGGTAAAGAGAAAGTTGAACCAAGTGGAACTAAGGACCAATGTGAGTAACCTATCCATGAATAAGCAACCATAAGACTTATACATGTTTGTAAATGTTTGATTGGTTTGAATTACATAATGTGGTGTTTGTAGAAGTTGTTGCTTATATGCGATATGTGCATGAATCAAATTGATGTCAATTTATGATAGGAGTTAATTGACATGTTTCGTGTTGGTGATCCACATTCGTGTGGAATATGATGTAAAACCATTTGGTGATGGTATTTGGGTGATGATCCACATTCGTGTGGAAGAAATTATAAGTCCATGTTGAATGGCAAGGGAGATGATTCACATTCGTGTGAAAGTTGATGTAATATGACTATTGAATGTCATGGGGAATGATTCGCATTCGTGCGAAGGTAATTGATTAAAGATGGTAATGGTTTGGGAAAAACAAACCATTATGTGATTATGTTTGATTTATATGTTGGAAGTCACCAAGATATGTTTGGGACTTAAAGATATGTTATATTAGTGGGTTGGAGTTGAAATTAGTGAAAAAGAATGTCCGGAAATGATCTGGATTGAATCTGGAGACGAAAACGCAGAAATTTTATGTGCAGACCTGCACTGGGCGTATGATACGCCGGGATTGGGCGTATGATACGCCGGGAACCTTACCCTACGGCCAGGAGTTTCTGCCTACGCTGGATTTTGGGCGTAGGATACGCTGGTCGGGTTGGGCGTATGATACGCCGGGGGTGGGCGTACCATACGCCGAGTAAGAATTTTTTTTGATTTTGCTTCCGTTTAATTCGGTTAAGCACGGGGAGGTTAAGGGGTTAACTCACTTAGTCCTTTTGGACTAACACTTGATTGTTTGTGGTTGTTTCAGGTCAAAGGTAGGCTCGGCTACGAATCGGTGATGATCAGACGGTTAAAAAAGGGATCGAACCATGCTTTTGTGAAGATTAATTAGATGGGTTGTAAAGTTTTTAAAACTACATTTTTAACGTATTTTGACATGTTTTGTAAGTAATGTAATTAACTTATTATCCTTGTCAATGCGATAAATTTTTTTTTTTTTGAAGAATCTGGGACCTAAATTTTGTAAATTCCGCAATTATGTTAAACGTTTTGTTATGAGAATTGGGGTGTCACAATAAGAGTTTTATAATGATGGCTATATATATGCCTATGTATATACATATGCGTATGTTATATAAATTGTAATAAATACTTGGTAGAAATTTAAATGAGATGTGAATACACACACATATATATAAGTTAATTAAAGGAAAAGCTTATATATATATATATATATATATATATATATATATATATATATATAAAATAAAAACTAGAAAATCTATAAAGTTATAATAAATTTGAAGTTATAACTACTAGAAAATAAATTTTATAGAATTTTTCATCAAAATTTTTTAACATAAAAGATAGAAATAATAAATATGGGGACCAGAGTTGTAAATTTTGAAACTAAATTTCGGTATAAGAAAGATATAACTAGAAATCAATAACACTGAAGCCACAAAGGTTGTTTTTGTAAAAGGTATAGAATCATGTTCTTTCTTCCGGTTGCGCGTTCAAACCCTTGGGATATCCGGGTTTTACATAATTCACTCATAACATGCTTCTTAATTTAAACATGTTTTTAGTAGGAACATAATGACTTCTAGGACTCAAAAAATTGTTTTTAGTAAGATTGTATTTACAATTCAAAAGAGAGTTGCGGTGCAAATAATTACCCGTTTACATGACAGTTTATTGTAATCTTTCACTTATATTAACGGAAAGATGCACAACACTTGGAAAAAAGAAAAAAAAAAAGAATGCATGATTTATTTCAGTTTAATACGCTGTATACAACCTTGACCGTAAGTCCGTAACTCATCGAATTAGTTTAAACTCTAACTCAAAAATCGATCCAGACAACAATGATAAGCCAAATTGAAACTTCACAATCCTTGGCGACATCGATTTGAAGCTAAACATAGCAAATGCCCCATCAGAAACCTTCCACAACATTGAATCATATGTTCATCTCTTTCACGACCTGTTTGGTATTCAATCTCGTTTAATTCGAATAGTTACCAGGTAATATTCAGAACATTGTTTTCGTTTTTGATGAGAAATATAAGCCTCATCATTACAGGGTCTCATGATCATGATATCGATCCAATTTCATAATCAAAGTTTGAGGGTTCTTACATTTTGGGAGTTTGCAAGAAAGTAACGGTTAAAACAAATTAGAAACCAAGATCTTCAACGAATCCCCCATCCGACTTAGCAGAAAGACGTATAGCGGGCAGGGGACCCCCACTCGAAACCTGATGGTGACGATTTAGAATCGTTTTTTTTAATTTGTTTTTTAGAACGACGGTTGATGCAATTGCAAGACCGTTGTCTCAGAGTGCAGTGACTCAGTATCTAAAGAATAGCCTTACACTCATGCTACAATTGCAGCGGTACATTTTTTAGTGGTATTAGAGAGGCTTCCCATGTTGCGATTGCAGCGGAGGCTCCACCCAACCCTCGTGACGAGCCAAGTTAGTTGGAGTCAAATACTAGTCAACCAACCGTTTCAGGGAAAAACTGGACAGAAAGCTTTAACCTTGTCACGTAAAACCTTTTTGGCTCGGACACAAAGTCGGGTGATAGCCTGGGTTGCACGTCATTGCCATGTCTCACAAAATTTTTACAACAATGGAAATTGAACTCATAACCTACGATAGGAAGTATTGGCCTCTTACCACTACACCAAATCTTGCGGACTTTTAATTTTGTTATTTTATGGCTTAAAATTATTCCAAAAATTCCCAAAATAATTTTAAAAATTCAAATTATAATTGTAAACATTCTGTTAATTATATTACTCTTTGAATAAAAGCATTTTCTTTTTTTAAAAAAATAATAATGGATTTAAAAACTATATTTAACTACATATTATAATATAAAAATTTATATGATATTTTCCAAATAATTATTTGGAGGATTTAAAACAAAAACACATATTTAAAAATTATAATTTATAATCATATTACATTCATATGAATAATCCTGTTACAAATACTATAAATAACAAATATTCACTTTATTTCTTTGAACTTAGATATATTTTCTAATTGTTAGAAAAAAATTAAATTTTCCCTTAATGTAATTTAAAATATTTATTTATAACATGATTTATTCGTAAAATACGAAACTCATACAAACATTCTTATTACTAGTTTTTTCTAAAAAAAATAATAATTTTGAATAATAAAATAAATACATAGAATATTTGATATCCCATTTATTTATTCACAAACTTACAACGATATTATTTTAAACCATTAATACTTACAAGTTATAAATTCTTAGGAAAATCTCATTATTCTAAGAAACATTTAAGGCGATACTTGAAGTTTAGACACAAATAAGATATTATTATTCTTGAAAAACTATAGGTTGATTGATGCGTATCTAGCAACTTGCATTGTGATATCATTGGATAACAAGCAAAGCTTGTGAGTTTTTCTCATACTTTGCTCTTTTACATTTTTGTAAACTTTTAGTTGTTACACATATTCTATTCAAATGTGTTCAAAACTAGAGTCATTCAAAATGTTGATGCAAGCTTGTAGATCTAGTTAGTTTTCGTTTTGATTGCTATGTGTTGATTTTTTTTAACAGCAAACGCTTGGTCACCCGGGACCACCACAGAAAATAGATCACCCCTCCCCGAAGAATGGAGAATGATGACCTCACCTATCGACGTACCTAGTAGGAAGTCTAAAACTTGAAAAACCTTTAGCTCAAACCAGAATAATATTTGCACTGGAGGAAATTTTAACCCAAGACATCTCATATGAAAAGTCAAGGTTGCTATGTGTTAATACATGTCGGGAATTTATTTGTTGTTGCCAATAAAAAAAGCTAGTACACTAGTAGCCTAGGAATGGTCAGGCACCTTTCATGCATTGACTTTTGTTATTGTGTAAGAAAGATGAAAATGTACACCTACCAAACTTGTTGATATACATGCTTTAATTCAAGGTCTAGCTAGTCTTGACTTAATGCTATGTATTGATACTTGTTTGGACATAATATTATTCATGTTAGCAAACTTGTTAGTATACATGCTATTGATTAAATGCTAGTTAGACTATTTGTTTGCCTCTTATTTTATACTTACATACTTATAAACTTATAAAATGTATGAGATCTTCACCAACTATGCAAATACTTAATTAAACACTATGTTACATGTGTAACAAGATAAGAGATGACAAGAAGACAAACTTAGGAAATCTTGGACCTTGATAAACTTATATGTGTTTTATAATTTTTGAAATTGATTACTTGTAATTGAAATTGTATTATTGAACTTGTTGTGAATGGATATTTTATATGGATGTTTAAATTATTAAATTTTATGCAGCATCATGAGCTTTTGAACGATTACAATCATGTTCTTACATACTTCGCATCAGTTAGGGTGTGACATAACTCACAGGCAACAATTATTACAAAAGATCATCTTTATTCATTGAAGATCAACATAATTATTATTATGGTTCTTAGATATTTAATATAAAAGTTAATGTAAATTATTTGTGTTAATTATAATTAATATGGTTTAGTGTGTCAAAACACAGTAGTATACTAGAATAAGTTTTAATTTGTTTCTAGTATAAGCCGAGTGTTTATTCATATAAGGATACAACTGTAACTCTATGTGTATAACCTCTCAATTGGAAACCGCTAAAAGTGGATTGTATGTGCCTTGTAAACATTGCAATAGTTGAGAAAAGTATACTCTGAGACTGGACGTTATTTCTTATATTTTATATCTTGTTAACACCTTATTCTTTACAAGTTTTGCCCAAGAGCAAACATCTTAACTTTGACAAGCCTGGTCCTTTCAAACTATGTTTACTTACTATCTACTCATTATAAAAACATGTAGCCATATATTCATGTATTGTTTATTTACCTAGGTACATTTATCTAATATAATTATTGACTTTGAGCATTAAACTGCCTCCGAGGCTAATGCCCCTGGACCCTCTAACACAAAACTTCTTTGTTTTTGCGGGTCGAATCTAGATCCAGGGACAACTTGAAGATGTGAGCAATGGTGGATCTAGGTAGTGATTTGTGGGTTCACCGGACCCACCGCGTATCGAAACGTTAGCAGGAATTTTTTTTTTAAAGACTTAAAATGTAGGGTGAACCCATTAATGTTTTAATGGTTAATCCTTACTATAATTTTTCCTCAACAGTTTGTCAACTTGAATGGATTAAATAATCTTTGTTAGAGATTTCTTGATAATCCATGCTTGAAATTCTATAGGATTGTATTAAAATCACTTTCCAAAATCAATATTTTTTCTCAAATTTCATTTAGGTTTTCAGGGTGCTGCGCCCCTGGCTGGCCAGAGGGACCGCCACCAGGGGCTCAGCCCGTTGACCCCACCAGGAGTGCTTCCCCTATGTCCCGCAAGTGGATGCGACCCCCTTGACTCCCGTTTGGTTCGGAGCTTGTAAATATTAAATGAGTGTTCACTCCGTCCATCCAAACTCTTTCATGACAATTTTTTTAATTATTGACTTAATATATCGTACAGTTATTATGTGATAAACATTATAAGACTCGAACCGTCAAACCGACGGTTCAATCAAATTGAATCTTTTGAAAATAGTGAACCCACTGGAAAATATTCCTGGATCCGCCACTGGATTCGAGATATGAGCTAACCCACAAACCATGCCCAACTTAGGGACTAAAATGTAGTTATAGAAGCCAATATGGACTTATGGTGATGATTTTTCCCAAAGCGGTATATGAATCAACTAATAAAACAATTAACTTCAGTGTCTAATATCCTGAAATATTAAATATAAACTCAAATTCGTAAATTAATGAATGATGAATCAAAGTAGTAAATTCAGGGGCATGTAGCAATGTAAACACAAATTGCGGAAATGAACCCACATGCCATTATTATTCTAAGTATGGTTTTTTCTTTCCTGTTACAGTAGAAATACCCCTATGGGCTATGACTAACTACAACAATCTAGACCTTCACGCTTTCATGTGCTGTTCTCTTTTAAACCAGTCTTGTTTTTATGTGAACTGACTTGGCTCAAAACAAAAAAACTGGCGCTAACTAACCGACTTACCTATGTTTCGTTTTTCATTTTGATGTTTTGCTTATTTCTCATCAATTTGGTTTCAGTGAAGCTCAAAATTTTAAGTGCCTTTTTCTGTATCTGTTTGTTATATTTTTGTTTATTTTAAAACTTGACTCATAGGAAGTGTATATGAGAAAAAATGAAAAAAAAAATTATTATTTGAAACCAAAAAAGTCATTTATAAGCACAAAAGTTTTTATTTAAAATTAAAGTAAAGGAAAGTTATTTTATTTTACTTAAATCATGTGTTATACATACATTTTTTTTTGGTTTTTTGTAATTTGTAAATTCCCATTTGAATCAATATTTATGTATGTGTGTTTATTGAAAGAGAGTAGATTGATATCAAATAACGACTCATCTTAATTGTAATAATCCAACTAACTTTGTCAAAATTAATACAAGTCTTTGGTTGTTTCATGATCACTATTACAAATGTACAATTTTTTTTCATTTATATGGGTACTGCAAGTTTAATTACATTAAATACGTTGACATAGTGTAGCACAAACTTACTCATGTTTTAAATACTAAACGCATGTGAATTTACAAGGATTAATATTGATTTTGAGGGGGTTATTATTGTTAATACAATTAATATTGTTTTACACTTGTACATGTATATTAATGATAATAAAAAAACACAAAGATTAATATTGATTTTGACAAGATTATTACGGTTAGTAATTGAAGTGAGTTATTATATGATATACACACACACACAGGAAATGGTTCTCAAGAAAACCCTTATTTTTAAGGAAAAAAACCCTTGTTTAACCATTGATCTAATTGATTAACGGCTATAACTAATCCAAAACAATATTGTAATTAATTATGATTTTATTTAGTTATTATTAGTAATTAAGGGTATAACAGAATAATTACATTTTATAGCTTGAAATCACAATTAATTCCTACTTTTACTCATATATTTTCTCTCTCATCTCTCCTCGTTTTTTCTTCTTGCTAAAAAAGTCTTAACAAAAATGATTATTGAAGAAGATAGATAATAGAAAATCAACTCATATCATCTTGTTCGTATATATAATCTGATTACCCATATGTAATCATATAACTAGCATTGTATTACAATTATGTAATCAAATGTAGTGATTGTGTTGATGACATATATGTAATCAACCAACCATATGTAATAAACCAACCAAACGAAACCAAAAACTTGATTACATATACGTAATCATACCTGGTATATAATCTGATTACGTAACCAAGTTGATTACATATATGTAATCAACCAACCAAACAGAACCACAACTAGATTACGTATATGTAATCATATTTGGCATATAATCTTGTTACATATATGTAAATAATGTAATCAACCAATATGTAATAACACAAACGGATTAGTTCAATAAAAATCAAAAAACAAAATCGAAAAACATAGCAAGTGATTAAATAAAAAACAATGCATGTTTATCACCTTGTTGATTTAAACAAAAAAAATGTGCTTTTATAATTGATTACATATGTAGAATTTATTAACCTTATCAGTGGATCATGTGTTGAATCATTAAGCCCTTGAATAACAAATAAGCACATACCTCCATGAGTAACCACATATCATCTAGTTCGTATATATAATATGATTACACATATGTAATCAAATAACTAACATTGAATAACAATTATGTAATCAAATCTAAGGACTGTGTTGATGAGATATATATAATCAACCAACCATATGTAATAAACCAACGAAACAATACCTTAAACTTGATTACGTATACTTAATCATACCTGGTATATAATCTAACTACGTAACCACGTTGATTACATATATGTAATCAACCAACCAATTAGAACCATAACTTGATAACGTATATGTAATCATATTTAGCATATAATCTGATTACATATATGTAATCAACCACTCAGACAGAACAACGTAATCAACGAACTATGTTGATTACATATATGTAGAGGTGCAAAAAAAAAAACCCGAACCGGTTTATGGACCGGTTTTGGGTATCGGTTATTAGCAACTGAATAAACCGTCGGTTATAGACCGGTTTCGAGGTTATGAGAAAAAACCGGTTATAAACTGGTTAAAGTAAAACCGGTTTTTTTGTCCGGGTAGAAACCGGTTAACCGGTTACACATTTCAAAAAAAGTAGCCGCTTGTTGGTGTTGGAAGAAAACTAGCCGTTAAGGACCGGTTAATATTATTAACCGGTTAATTGGTAGTGAAAAATTCAAGAACTAGCTGTTTATAGCCGTTTGAAATATTTTTTTGGATCATTTTGCCCCTAATCGAAAGTATAAATAGATGGGAGGTGTTTTGGTTTGATCACACAACATCTATTCTTCTCTTACGCTCTTAAACGCTCGAAAACGATCAAAACGATCATAAACGCTGAAAAACGTCACCTACTTCTTAAGTCAATCTCAATTCAATGGAAAGCTCACAAAGTTCTTAAAGTTCCGTTGGTATTGGTGCATCCTCTTCAACCGAACCAATCGTTGTTAGAATCAAAGCTACAACGAGGAACAAAGATTTATTCCAATATTTCGACTTATGCGAAATGTCAAACGGTGTCGATAAGGCACGTTGCAAAGGTTGCGTTACTTTTCTTAAACTAGAATCTGATTCTACTTTAAGAAACCATTTGACCAAGCATTGTGTTGTGGTCAAACATACTCAGGCAAACGATCAAGCACAAATGTCTACTAAGTGCAGGGTTTGGAATTTCGATACCGATATGATTCGTGAAATGATGGGAAACTTAATAATTCAAGAAAGTTTGCCTTTTAATCATTTTGCCAACCCACGATTGATGAGGCTGATTCAAAAGGCGCTACAACCATGATATCAACAAGTAAGTCGTTCCACTATCATACGTGATTGTTTGAAACGATGGCATCAGGCGAAAAAGGAATTATTTTTGGGTTTTCAAAATTTAAAAATCAGGGTTAACTTAACAACGGATGTTTGGTCGGCACCACCCAGTTTGCCTTAATCGTACCTTTGCATTACCGTGCATTGAATTGATCCTGATACATGGCAAATCATGAAATGTACGACTGCCTTCGAAATGTTTCCGTATCCTCACACGGGGAACATTTGTTTTACTTGTTAGATGGAATAATACAAACATTTTACCTACAAGATAAAACATTTTCAATAACTTTTGATAATGCTTCAAATAATACCAACTTGGTTAAGAAATTAAAAATTAAATATTAACCAATATGTAATGGTGCTTTTTTTCATACTAGATGCGTTGCGCATATCATTAACTTGGTTTTGAACGATGCTCTTGTGGTTTCTGAAATGAACAAGTTAAAAGAACTTTTTAAACAAATGTTAAAGGATGTTTTTTTGACAAGCCGTATAAGATATATGGATTATCAAAAATTTTGTGAGGATACAAACTCCGTCTTTTTAGTGATTTAAGTATTATTTCATTCTTGTTGTGTGTTTTAGTGCGTGTTGTGGTCGGTTTGTCGATAAAGTACGATGAATTTGTTAAATTATGGCAAATTGTCATTAAATAATTAAGTTTGGAGTTAAAATGAATTTTTAAAAAAGATAACTTAATTATTTGAAAACAAGATGACTTTAAAAACGTTAACATACAGTTTATGATAAATAACTAAATTCGAGTCCCCAATGAGTCATTTGTATGAAATCTGTTTTCCTTTGTGAAATATTTGAAGTCTAGTTAAGTTGATTGAACAACTTACATGATAAACTTGTATTTAGACTGTTATTGTATCCCTTGGGTTTTATGGTGCTAGTGAGAGCAGTCTGTTTCTTTTGGAAGTCTTTGTTGCTAGTAGGAACACATTGAGGTGAGTTTCATGGCTCCTTTTAACTATGTTTTTGGTTTTTAATAAATTAGGGGAGAAACATACCTGAAAAAGGAATGTTGTTTTTTTTAATGTATATGTTTGTGTGGTATGTGACATTCATAGCTCCTGAGTAAGTGCAGCTTTTTTGTATACGTGTTCTCTGTGTATTCGCTCCTGTAGTCAAAATCATTAGTGTCGGGGGAGTGACCACATGATATATTGATAAATCTACCGGGTTGGACAACCCACTCCTCGACTAGCTGTCATGGTCCGTGAGTAACGAGAACAATATATGTTGAAGGTGTTCGCACGTTGGTTTTGGTTTTGGTTTGGTTATGGATTCATGGTGTCTATAGTATCGTAGGACCTAGCTAGGCTACGATGAGTTCACTAGCACAACATGTTTACATTACTTTTTTTCATTATAACGTTGTTAAATGTTTTATTATAAAACCTGTGAACTCCCCAACCCGTTTGGTTGGCACTTGTTTATAAATTTGTTATGTTTCTCAGGTAAGTAGCATGTCATTTGGGGAAAAGAAAAGGAAAAATCGGTTGTTCTTGAAAGCGAGCGTACTAGGGATAATTATTTTGGGACCGGTTATCGAAATGTTTAAACCGGTGTTTTGTGAATAAGATGTTGAACTTATGTTAACTATTATCGATGACTTTTTTATATAATTATTCATGTTTTATTTAAATCGTTCGCTTAACTTATGCTTATGTTATTGTTGACACTAAGACTCTGCTAAGTCTTTCGCTGCGGTTCAGGGGGTGACAGTTGCCTAATCCATCGTGCGGATTTGGATTCTCTTCGCGAAGGTGGATTTCTAAACATTTACATACTGCATAATGTTAAAACTTAATACCCAACTACTAGTAATCCTTTCACAGATCCTGATACATTTTTTGGTTCCATGATGAATAAACTAAACTAACTTATGCACAAAGCCGACCCCAAGAATCAAAAAATATTTTAGGGCATGGACGGAAAAAAATGAGCCCTTTCATAGGCGGACCTAAGATATATGGTGACCAAGATGAACCAGAAAAAATACCCTCTAGCGAATTCAAATATTAAATTAGGGGTGCTCAAGAAAACCGAAAACTGAACAATATTCATAACTGAAAAAACCGAACTGAGTTCGTAATTGAAAAAACCGAACTGAGTTCGTAACTGAAAAAACCAAACAGAATTTTGAATTCGGTTTTTGTTTTTTGTTCCTCACTCCAAATTCCAAATTCGGTTTTCTGTTTGGTTTTTAACCGTATCCGAATTTCGGTTTTTTGTTCGGTTATTGTTCCAATTTTTTTTTAATTCGATTTGTTTGATTAACCGATTAAACCGAATTTAGATTTAAATTTATAATCTTATTAATAATATATGAGCTTGAATTTGGTTTATTCGGTTTTTAACCGGTTTATTCAATTGAATTCGGTTTATTCGGATTAGTCTATTTGATTTTAGTCGGTTTATTTAATTTTTAATCGGTTTGTTCGGTTTTTAGATAGGGAAAAAATTGAAAACCAATTAATCCAAACCGAATAAACCATCAACCGATTCTCTATATATATCAAAACTTTCGGACTCCTAAAAAAATTGGGCCCAAGACAGAGGTCGGGTTTGCCCCTTCCCGCCGTTCATGCACCACTTCAAACGTTGATGTTATATTTCTTATATAAATTTTTTGTATATATAATATATAACTAGGTTAATACCCCGTGTGTTACACGGTTGAAATAATAAAAAACAAGTTTTAAAAAAATATTACATGTATACAGGTTACATAATAATAAAATTAAAACGGTCTAGTATACATAAAGAGAATAAAGTTACTCATGAATCATGACTAACTCAAGTTTTTTTAGGATTTAAAGCGAAATGAAATTTTGGCGACTATCTTTTTAATTATATAATATAAATTGCCATCTTTAAATTTCTTAACCACCATTTATGATTGCTCTGAGTTTAAAGTTCTTCTGTTACACGGTTGGAATTATGAATTATACATAATTTTAATGTTTATACATGTATTATTTTTAAGGAAGTTACATAATTTTAAAGTTTATTAAAATATTATTAGATAGTGAATGAATGGATGGAAGGAATCATGTAATCGTTTTAAATTAACAATTGATCTTAAATAGATAGAATTAAACAATGAGGTAAATGAATTAAGTTTAAATGAAAAACAATCTTAAATGTCAATTTACCTTAATTATGGATTAAATTTCAAGCGGAAAAATGAAGCTAAAAGTGGTTTAAATGAATGCCAAGTGGCATCACCAAACATTCTTTTATTATATTAGATAGATTTTTTTAAAAAACATTCGGGTCACTCTAAATTGTTGGGCCCGGGGCGGTCGCCCATCCCGCCCCTCCCCATGGCCGGCCTTGCTTATGCACATCATCTAAGATCATGAATCCCTTTCACGGTACCCACATACGACTAAATCAATTTTTGATGCTAAAATTGTTTTCTCCTAAATTGTTTACTTGACTAAAGATTCATCCAAATCCCACTTTCTCTTTGTTTAAATCCTCATAATGTGTGTCCTTAAGCTGATGTTGGAAGTCTAGTGTCACCATCAAACTAACTGTACAACAAGATACAAGATGCTCCAGCTTTCGACACAAAGCATTGATCACCACATTGGCCTTTAATGGTTGATGCAAGATATCGCAATCCAAATTTTTAAGTAGCTCAAGGCATTTTGTTGTCTCATATTTAAGTTTTTCTGCTTGAAGAATTAATTACTTTAGGCCCTTATGATGAGTGCAAATGGTATGCTAGACTTCGTATAGATAGCGCCTCCATATCTTTAGCGTATATATAGCGCATATACCACGGGTCCCCGACAGTGAATTCAAAGTCGTGAATTGAAAAGTTAGCCTCATGAACATTCAATTGACATGATGTATATGGTGTTTCATTTCCCCTTTGCATAAGTACACAACATAATTATAAGCAGGTGGCATACGAATCAGTGACGGAGCTTGACTAACATGAGGGGGGGGGGGGGGGCAAAACTTAACATTATCAATTTTTTTTTTGCAATCGCCCGGTATGTCTCGGTTAGTTGGGTTAAATGTTCGGATCATTGATTCAGGTCAAGTCGGGTCAAACAATAAAAATAAAATGTCTAATAATTATCATCATGCGCGAAAAAACTAAAAGGGTGAGTACGAAAAATTACAATTCCGCTCAACGACCCTTTGAGAGTTTTGAATTACTTGACGACTATGATATATCGATTCAATCTAAAAACCTAAATGTTTAAACAATAAAAATAACCAAAATCACTAAATTAATATATAATTTTGCACCAAATAGACTAAATATTCTACACTAAATAGACTAAAATGAATACAAATTCAACACCAAACAATAACAATTAACATAAAAATTTTACAAACAAAAATTACCTTTCTTACTTAGAACTTAAAAGGAGCAGTGGACAGTGGTGACTCGGTGAGCCACTGAGCCGTAGCCATGAGCACTGAGCAGGTCAGAGGTTGGACACCGGATGGAGGCAGGGACGCTAAAGGGAGGCCTCAAGGGTGTGACGGAGGGACGAAGGGTCGTTGTCGGTTGGTCGGTGTGACAGTGGCGGTCTCTCGGTCAAAGTCGAACATGTGAGGAGGGTGAAGCGTTGGAGGGAAATGGGGATTTTATGGTTGGGATGGAGGGAGATAAGGTAAAAATTCTAATTGATAAGTAATGGGGAAAAATGAGAGGGAGGAAAATGAATCGTAAAAATTTGAAGATTTGATATTAAATGTGAGAATCAGTATTTTTTAAAATGTAAATGGTTTATAAATATTTTTTGAAGTGTACGTAAATCCAATTCGTGTTAATTTTTTTAATGAGGGGTGGGGGGGGGGCAAAACCATTATTTAAAAAAAAAATTATCTTACGGTCCAAAGATTAACACCACTGACGAAGAAAAGATGGGGCGACCCCAACAAAGCTTCGTCTAATACGAATACAATACCATGTCTTTGTTTCCATCCGGTAGTGCTAATATAGGAACATTGATTAATCTCTTCTTTAGTTCTTCAAGGTCTTGGTTGTGAATTAGACCCCAATCATACTTCACTTACTTTTTGGTCGGTTTTGTTAATGGTCTAGCTATCCCCAAAAAATACTGAATGAATCTTTTGTAGTATCCTTTCAATATGAGGAATCTGTGAACTTCCCACTTTGTTTTAGGACCCAATTTTCATAACTACATGCACAATAGTTGTGTGCACCATTCTTGACTGATAACTTGCCCTAAGAACTACTCCTAAATCCAAAAGGCACACTTGAATAGCTTGGCATACAACTTTTTATTTCGTAGCATCGCATATGTGACAAGCATGGTCTCATTCATTCTTTAAGTAAATTGAAATGCCATCAATAAACTCAAGTACTAATTTGTCTAACATTGGGCACATCCGATTTATCAAATCCATGAACATCAAAAGAGCATTTTTTTAATTAAAAAATATCACAAAAACTTCATCTTTCGCCTCTGAGAATTTGTGCCCTTGCCTTGACCCATTTTATGGCAATCCTGCCATCATCACCATTGTCAGGGTTGTGTAGAGGAAGCTTGTCTAAGTCAAAGACAATGAGATCCTGAACAACTATGAGCTCAGTTATGTTCCTCACAATTTTGCCTCCTCTTACTTGTCTGAGAGTGAACAGCTTTTGTCTTGCATTGAAGCTCCACTCAACTATTGGAATGTATGTTCTTATAGGCTCTGGTGCACTCACAGGTTTGGGCTCAGAGTCAGAAGGGCTTTCAGACGTCTTTCTCCTTCTTGACATTGTTTTTCTTCTTTTAGACTTTATTTGACCAGCATATATGACCAAGCTCTTATGATCTCTGGCTTCTTGTTTCTCAACTGCTTCCTCTTCCCTTGTGGCTTCCTCGGATGCTATATTGCATCAATGAGGGGTTTGTCAAAGATTATTCTTCCTTTAAAGCCTAGATTTAGAGCCTCCTTTTGAGCCTGGATCTGGTCCAGAGAGGGCAACTCTCCCATGGATATATTCTTTTTGATATCTCTCAAGTGCATGTCCATGGTAGAGTTCTTCATTGGACCAAGCTGCAGTGAAGAGAATCCATAGTTTGTCAAGAACTTCTTCATCTTCTCTTGGTAGGTAGTCTCCTTCTGTTTCTTGGAGAGAACTGCCGCAGCTTTGGATGCAGCAGCTACATGTTCAAGTTGTTGCACCCTATCCTATTCAGCAGCCATTGTAGGAACCGACCAGAGTAATACCTCATCAATGTCATATCCCTTTTCCTGGAGAAGAGCAGAGATTCTTAAAATCTCTGCATCCACGAAGGTGTTTGGTCGGCCTTTCTTCTTTGATGGCATCCTTTCCTCTTGAGCAGCTTCCTCCTCTGGGGTTAGTTTTCTTTTCTCTTCATCCATGATGTTTATCCCAGAGGAGACAGATCCTGTGGGGAAGAAACCTCAAGTATGACTGGGCCTTCGGAAGCAGCTGCAGCTTCGGAGTTAACCTTAGCATTCACTACCTCCTCTAGTTGACCAACCAACTTGGAAGTTTCTGTAGTAGTCTCCTTAGTGAACACAGGAGGTATGGAGAGGTCTTCAGCAGCAGCAACATCAGCAGTTTCTTTAGTCTCAACTGGAGACTCGTGGGTCTCAATAGGAGACCTAGGCTCCGTGGAGATAGGAGATGTTTGCTGTGTCATCTCCGTGGATGCCTCTGCAGCTTCAGCAGTCATATCAGCAGTCTCAGTAGGAGAGTTTTTGGTCTCAACAGGAGACCTAGGCTCCATGGAGATAGGAGATGTTTTCTGTGTCATCTCCGTGGATGCCTCTCTAGCTTTAGAAGAAGAGGAGGATGATGAACTTGAATGGAAGTATGTTTCAGGAACTCGTCCCATTCACTATCTAATTTAGACCTGAATGGAGTGGGTTCCTGAGACTTATCTTTCTCTTCCTTAGCTGGAGTGCCTGACCCTTTAGAGTGTGTCTTCTCCCCACTTTTGGAAGCATCAGGGGAAGAAAGGGTATTAGGATCAGGAATGAAGGGTGTGCATAAAATAGGTGGTCGACGCTTTGAGCTTGGGTATCAGAATGAGTGGGGGGCTTTGATGGGGTAGAGAAACCTGTGGACCTGGGAGATAGTCCTTGTTCTAGAGGAGCTATATCAGAAGAAGCAGGCTCCTGTACAGTGGTATCCCTTTAGATATTCTTAGGTATGTATGGTGACATACACCGAGGGCTGTTGGATGGGTGAGTGACAGCCACCGGATCCAGAGGAAGATCCAGTGGGAATGTGATAGGTGTGATTTGCACCTTACGCAGAACTGGGCCTCTACCAGTTCACTTTGCCTTTTTATTTTTGGGTTCGGAAGAAGGAGCCTGAACATATGTAAGTAGTTGTTCAGCGGTTCGTTTGCGTTTGTAGGTGACTTTGATTGGATGAGAGGTTGGAGAGGAAGATGCAGGTTCAACATCTGTTGGTTTGACAGAGCTGTCACCTTCATGAGCAGGTGGCTCCATGGAGGGCAGAAGAGGAGTGAAAGTTCCAGAGAATTGAACACTCTTCTTCTTTAATTGCACAAAAACCTTGGCAGTTACCAAGGGTATCTTGCAAATGTTCCCAGATAGTGAGAACAAATAGAGTAACTCACTGTTAACTTCTCAGCAAGATTATGTTCGGTATCAACTTTCACTAAATGAATTAACTTCTTTTCTGCAAAATCTCTGATGAAATGATATCTGATATCAATGTGCTTTGTCTTGGAGTGCTTGACAGGATTGTTGGTGATGGAGATGGCACTGGAGTTGTCTATCTGAATAGGATTATTGATTAGTTCTACCCCATAATCTTTCATTTGATTTTGGATCCAAATTACTTGAGCGCAGCAGCTGGATGCAGCTATGTATTCAGCTTCTGCAGTGGATGTAGACACACATGTTTGCTTCTTACATTGCCATGAAACTATTCTGGACCCAAGAAATTGACAACCTCCAGAGGTGGATTTCTTGCTGATATTGTAACCTCCATAATCACTCTTAGTGTAAGCCATAAACTGAAAATCTTCATTCCTAAGATACCATAAACCTAGACTTGAAGCTCCTTTGAGGTATCTGAAGATTCTTTTCATAGCAAGCATGTGAGAACTTTTAGGATTATCCTGAAATCTTGCACACAAGCAAGTTGCAAACATGATATCAGGCGTGCTGGCTGTGAGATACATCAAAGAGCCAATCATAGCTCTGTATTGGTGTTGATCAACATCCTCCCACTCAAGATCTCGTCCTAAGGATGTTATCTTGGACATGGGGGTGCCTAGAGCTTTGCAATAAGTGAAGTTGAACCTTTCAAGAATATCCTTTACATATTTTAATTGATTAATGAATATCCCTATAGAAGTTTGCTTCACCTGTAGTCCAAGAAAGAAAGTAAGCTCTCCCATTGAGCTCATTTGAAATTCGGACTTCATTAGTGCTTCAAAAATACTTGCAGAGAGATTCATTAGTGGAAATAAAAATAATATCATCAACATAAATCTGAACATGCATAATATGTTGATTGGATTTCTTGAAGAAAAGTGTTTTGTCAATGGTTCCTCTCTTGAAATTGTTTGTCAGTAGAAATGAGGATAAAGTTTCATACCATTTTCTGGGAGCTTGATGCGACCCATATAGGGCTTTATCAATCTTACAGACATGACCAGGAAAATTTGGATTCTCAAATCCAGGTAGTTGACAGACATATACTTCCTCATCAGTTTTCCCATAGAGGAAAGCACTTTTGACATCCATTTGAAAGACCTTGAAGCTTTTAGAGGCTGCAAATGCTAAGAATATTCTGATGGCCTCAATTCTTGCAACTTGAGCAAAAACTTCATCATAATTGATTCCTTCCTCTTGTGTGTACCCTTGTACAACCAGTTTTGCCTTGTTTTTGATGACCACAACCTTGTCATCCTTTTTGTTTCTGAACACACACTTGGTTCCGATGGCATACCTACCCTTTGGCAAAGGGCATATCTTCCAAACACCTTGTCTTTCAAATTGAAGGAGTTCTTCTTGCATTGAGTTTACCCAACTCCTATCTTTCAATGCTTCATCAACTTTCTTTGGTTCTATTTGGGATATAAAGCAAGAGAACAAATAGATGTTTGCTTCATGCAAGGAACTTCTTTTTTTCACTCATTCTTCTACACCAACAATGCTATTTTCAGCTGGATGAGTGTTGTGAATTCTATTTCTTGGAATCACGTCCAGCTGGGAGTTCAAATCTAGATTGTTTGGCTCAAGATTCGGAAGTACAACTTCAAGTTGTATTCCTGGAAGATCTTGGATTCTCTGTGGTTGGACTGCTGTGGATTGATTTTCTCTTGGTTGAATGGCTTCCAATGTTGTTGCTTCATCAATAGGGCTACCAACTTCCTTTTGACTTTGTGGAACAGAGGTAGAGACACTTAGAGGAGTAGCTTGAGATGAAATGATGGTTTTTGAATGTGACACTGTTTGAGGTGTTGAAGTGGATTCTACCAAGATTTGTCTTGAAGCTATTGGTAGTTCAACACGGAAATCATCCTCCCTTCTGGACTGATTGGAAGCTAAGGTAGTTGTCTGAATTTTTGTATCATACTCTTTTGAAAGATTAAAATCAGATGTGAATCCATAAAGATCAAACAACCAATCAGGGCCAGTTCCAGGCTTATTGATAGCATGTTCATTAAACTGAACATTTGCAGACTCTTCAATAATCCTGGAACCTTTGATGTATACTCTATATGCTTTGGCATGAGAAGAGTATCCAACAAAGAATCCTTCTGCTGATTTCTCAGCAAACTTGGCTAAATGATCTTTGGTATTCAAGATGGTTTATTGACATCCAAATGGTTTAAGAAATCCAATAAATGGTTTTCTTTTGTGTCATATCTCATAAGGAGTCATAACATGTGATTTGACTACCAGTCTTCTATTTTGAACATAACAGGCAGTATTGACTACTTCTACCCAAAAAGCTATGGGTAGCCTGGCATCAGGTAACATGGTTCTAGTAGCCTCAATCAGTGTCCTGTTCCTTCTCTCAGCAACACCATTCTGTTGTGGAGTCCTAGGAGCACTAAATTGTCTTGTAATACCTTTGGATTCACAAAAAGAATTTAAAGTATGATTTTTGAATTCTGTACCTTGATTCGATCTAATGATTTTCATATTGTGATCACTTTCATTCTCCACTCTAAAAATGAATGACTTCAAGATTTCAGCAGTCTCATCCTTGGTACTCAAAAATAATGCCCAAGTGTATCTTCAGAAGTCATCCGTGACCACTAAACAGTAGGATTTTCTGCCTAGACTTTTCACACTTGTAGGTCCAAACAAGTCCATGTGAAGATAGTGTAGGACTGTTGTGATTGAATTTATTTCTTTGACATGATGAGAGGATTTGTGTTGCTTTTCTTTAAGACGGGCAACACATTTATCAACACAAATAAATTCTTTTGTTCGTAAACCTGTAACTAAATTATTTTTAACCAGTTTATTCATGTTTTTCAAGTTTACATGACAAAGCTTTCTATGCCAAATAGATGGTTCATCAAGTGAGGCTTTTGATACAAAGCAGTTTATATTGATAAGTGGTAAGGCTGTGCTCATATCCAGCATATACATGTTGTTCCTTCTTAGAGCTCTGAGCAGAATTTGGTTATTTAGAACAACAAAACCTGGTTTCAGGACAATACATTTATGCTCAGTGAACAACATGTTATTTTTTTGGTCGCACACCTGTGATACAATTAGCAAATTGTAATTTAACTCATTGACAAAATGAACATTCTCAAAACTTACCTTACCATTGGTTATTGTACCTCTACCAGTGATGTATCCTCCAACTGGATCACTTCCAAAAGCAACCGATCCCCCAAACATGGTCCATATTTATGTAAATGGGCCTTGTTGCCTGTCATGTGCTGGGAACAGCCGCTATCAACTAGCCACAAGTTGCTTTTAGATTGTTGCTGTCGCTACACATAAGTAAGTGGAATTAGTTTCTGATGGGAACCCAAGCCCATGTGGTCTTGGGTTTGCCATCTGCATCATTGTAAGTGAATTTCTTTGAGATCATCTTAGGTGACACAGATGATGAACTTGCTGATTGGAATGTTTGATCAGTAGAGTCTTTTCTCTTCCAGATTTTTTTGACCTTTAGAATTGATTGAAAACTTTCCTTTCCTTTCTTCTGGCGGTTATCGGAAGCAGTTCGTGTTTTGCCTTCCGATGGTTTGGACTTGAAATTTTTTCTTCCTTCTGCTTGTCTTCTTCTGAAGTAAGAGGGTTTCTTGGTTTTATCGGGAGTAGATCCGGCTTTGGCTACTGATGGACCCTTTACTTCCGAAGACTTCTTGTTCTTTCTATTCATATTATCAGAAGTAGACACTTTTGAAAGTTTCTTCTTCTACTTCTTGCTTGACCTTGTTCGTTCCGAACCATATTTTTGGCCTTCTGAATGATACAATGACTTGTTCCAACTTCCCTTGTCTTTTCCTTCTTTATCTGGTTTTGAATTTCTTCTGCTTCTTGGGTTAAAGAAGCAATGCATAACATAATGACCAGTGTCTCCACAGACTAGACACATTGGTTGATCTTTGAATGATTTCTGAAAGCTTCTTCTTGTCAATACTTCTGGGCTGGACTTACTTGACTTTGACTTGGATGCTCCAGCATGACTTTTGTTGAGGTGGTTTACCTGAGTTTTTGCTACACCAGCATTCCTGTTTCTTGATCTTGCCCTATGTGACTTGTCTGATGGACAAGTGACATATTCATTTGATGATGTACTCCCCGTTTGTACATATTTTGATTTAACAAAAAATGGTGTGGTTTTCTTGTTTCTTTTCTTTTGTTTGGGGACTAATTTTTGCTTTTCAAAAGAAACGGGGGTATCATCTTCAGATGAATAGATTGACTGAGTAGGGATGACATCAGACGAATCATTTTCTTGTTGAATCTTATGTATGTCAAGATTTTCATCATACACAAGACTTGTTTCAGGTTTATATTTAATCTACACAGTTGGAGTGTATGCAGATAGAGGTTCCATTTTGTTATAACCCACCCCAACACCCTTCTTCTTCACCAACTCAGGTATCTCAGTCATTTTGAAAAGTTTCTCAAACTTCTCTCCCTGACTGTGAAATCTGTCTCTATAAGACTCAGCTAATACAAGTTCTGTTTTAGCAGTTGTTAGTCTTTCTAAAAGATTGTTTATTTGACATTGTTTGTTAGTGTCTTCATGTTTTAAACTAGATATTGTCTTTTCTAACTCCTCAATCTTTTCCTTATAATTTCTTTTAGTTTCAAAAAAAATTGTTTTAACAACTTGTATTGACTCAAGTTCATCAAAGACTTGAGCATTGAATTGTTTATATGCGTTTAATTTTCAAGACATTCAGGGGTACACATGTCATCTATTACCTTGAATGTGGAGGTGGAGTCATTTGCCATTAGTTCATTATTTGAGGTATATGCTTCTTCTGCTTGAAAACTTCAGTCAGATAAGTCATGATGCTCTGCAATATTTGCATTGTTGGACTGGCTTAATCCCTTAGATGCATGATAGTTCGGCTGAGCTGAGGTAGATGGCTGAGAACTTGGAGACTTGCATTCTCTAGCAAAATTTCCTAGTTGCTGACATTTAAAGCATTTGAGCTTGGATTTATCCAGACCAAACTCAGTCTTCATGTTGTGCTTCTTGAACTGTCTTTCGGTCTTTTGGTAAAACTTCTTTTCTCGGTAGGAGATCATGGCCATCTGGTAATTTATGTCCATTTCTTCCAGTTCATCAGCAGGAATTCCATCAAGATCTTCTTGACACAGATGGAAATAGTTTGTTTCTTCATCCATGAATGCTCCCTTACCAGAGGTGAGCAATGGGGTTGTATTAGAAAAAGGATTTGAGTGTGATGAAGTTGGTGTTGGTGTCTCAGGGAATGTGATAATTGGTGAGGAATTTGAGTGGTATATGGGTTGATAATTAATGAATTGTGGATGGAGCATATAAGGCAGCAGAACCTACATGTATGGTAGTAGTTTGTTTTGGTTCTTGAGCATCTATTTCCATTTGGTATGCACTTAGTATGCCAAAAAATTCTCCCAGCTTCAGTGTTCTAAGATTTCTGTTTTTCTGATAGTAATAGAATAGATATTCCACACGTGTGGAAGAGATCTTAGAAACTTCCTTATCACATCCTGGTTCTCCATCTTTACACCTGCAGCTATCAGTTCATCAACAAGTTGAACATACCTTAGATATTGAGAAGCCATCTTCTCATTGTTCTCTTGATAGAAGTTCTCAAACTTCTATTTCAGCATGTCTTTCTTGTTTTCCAAGACATCATCAGAACAATCATACATCTATTGTAAAGAGTTCCACAACTCTTTGGCAGATTTGCATTTCTTGAATGCATGTATGCTTGAGTTAGGAATGGACAATTAGATTAGCCATAGTGCCTTTTAGTCGACTTCCATCTTCTTGTAGTCTTCATCTGAGTATAGAGATGGATATTTTGGAACAGGTGCTCCACCAGCTCCAACAGCAGCAATCGTTGGAATGAATGGTCTTTCAAGAACTCACTTCCAGAGTTTGAAGTCCTGGTTCCTGATGAAACCTTCCATTCTAACATTCTATGTATCGTAGTCAACATGTGTGAACATGAGAGGTTTGTTGGGAGTGCCATTCTCGGTATCATGCTTACTGATAGTGGTCATTTTGACTTAGAGAAAACTTGAAGCAATGAGTAGTAGAAGATGAACAACTGGTAACTTAAGAATGGTTAGTTGCTTAGGTTTAAGAGCCGAAGCTCTGATACCACTTGTTGGATCGGGTTATGTAATTCAACACAACACTTTCACAAGTAATCTTCTACTAAGTTTGATAGATGCGGAAGATTCTATCAACTCAAATCACTCACACTTGCATAACAAATATAATATACAAATAAAATTGATTTCAAGGTTAAAGTATATTCTATTCAAATGCAAATGAACAAGACTCTAAAGCTCAAGCACACACTTGTGCCCTGCTCAATATTCAAGTGAACATAGTTATGCTAAAACCTACAGCTGTATTCTCGTAGGAATACAAGGCTGGACAAGATACTAGAAACAAATCAATGCTTAAACTAGTATACTGTTAAAGCTTGACAGGTCAAGCTGTATTAATTACAATCAATACAAATATCTTCATTGACTTTTACTATAAACGCCTAAACTACAAATGGCAATTAATGTATCATATCTATGTAAGTCTGACAAATCTTTCTTCTTGCTGAATATCATCGGAATGTCTTCTGAGTTGATCTTGATGATAGAAAGCGTCTCTGAATATTTCCATAATGGTATTGGATCTTGTGAGACTAAAGTATTCTGAAGCTTTTGTATTTGGAAGCCTGTGTATTCGGAGGTCCTCATTTTGTTGAATTATTTTGAAGAACAAGGTTATCTTCCGAGAGAACTTAGTCTTCTAAAGCTCTCAAGCTTCTTCCGAAGACTAGTTCCTTCCGGAAGATAACTCTGTTCTTCCGAGGCTAGTATGGACTTCTTATGTGGTGTCAAGGACTTAGAAGATTTGGAGAACATTAGCCTTTATGTTCTTACAACCATCAATAAACACAAGTACTAATTTGTCTAACATTGGGCAGATCCGATTTATCAAATCCATGAATATCAAAAGAGCATTTTTTAATTAAAAAATATCACAAAAAACTCATAGTGTACATAAAATGTTTGAAACATTGTCTTTGGAATATCTTTTCCTTTAACTTTTAGTTGATGATACCCAAACATAAGGTCGACTAGAAAACCAATTTGTCCATTGTAATTGATCAAACAGATGGTCAATCCTTTGTAACAGTTGTTTCACAATTAAGTTGTTAAGTTCCTTATAATCGATGGACATTCTCATGTATTCATTTTTTTTCTTTATGAACAACACCGAAACACCTCAAGGAGAAATCTGAAATATAAAACCCTTATCCAAAAGGTCTTGTAATTGGATCATCAATTCTTTTAATTCTCATTGAGGCAAAAGGTACAATACCTTGGCGACAAGTTGAGCCCGTGACACAGCAAAAATTTGAAATTCTATTTCTCAATATCGGCAAGGAAGTTGCACACCACATGTTATCTTCCAATGCTTTCATCTTTGTCTCTTTATCAAAAGTATATGCTAGATAAGCTCCGCACCCTTACCTAGAAAAAATTAACTTGAAATCTATAAAGATGATATATCATCATCACAAATCGCTCGAAAAATCAAACCTTGAACCACTAGAGTCACATGTCATTGATATAGTATAAGTCATATAATTATTAATTTTTTATTAAGCTACTAAGTATATATATTTTAATTACTATTTTTTTGTTAAGACACAACGTGATATCTCAGCATTATATGTCGTAATAATTAATTTACTCATATTTTTTATATCTATAGAAAAAGATTATATTTTATTAATTAATTTTTTAGCAATTCTTTTTAGCGATTACATATGTCACTGTAAAACGGGATAAAAAGCAAAATGTATCATGACAACTATTAAGACCTAAAAGAACAAAACCATAACAAGAACCGTTTTAGCTACGAAATGTCTTCACTTTAGGCCAAAAAGATTATTAATGTTGCCATGTCAAAAAGAACCATGTCGTTGCTATAAGTATCCGCAAAATGGTTGCCAGAAACCACATCTTGGGGGTTGGAATTTTTTGCTAAAATGGTGTTGTTTGGAAAGTGGGTCGGTCACATCTTGGGGGTTTGCATTTTGAATCCGTTGGTGTGACTCACGAACCACCCATTTACCAAATGCAAGCATTGAGCGACCCACTTTCCAAACAATATGCAAAAACACCACCATTTTAGCAAAAAAATCTGAGGGTTGTTTGACAAACAGTCTTTTAATAGATAAGATATCTGTGTAAGTCATTATGTGTTTTAGATTTATCATTACAGGACTTGTTAGCTGATTTAGAGGTGTTGTAAAAAGCCTATCAAACAACCATCCTTTGAGATAGCCTATTAATGAAATAATTAAGAGGTTATCAAACAATCTCTTAGTGTTGTTACTCTTATAATGATGCATATGTTTTACATTTTTCATTTATATTTTTATTCGATCAGTTTTTGTATTTGATCACATGGGCACACAACATGTCACTATAAACCTACACCGCTTTGATATATATCTCATACACCTTTCTAAATTTGTTAACTATTATATCTTGCCAATGTGGGACTACCTCACTTGGTAGAGGCTTGCCTCTTAAAATGGGAGGTCATGGGTTCTATCCGATGCAATATGTAAATATAGTGTAATTTATGTGGGAGTAAGGTTAGCCGTTCAAAAAAAACTATTATATCCTAATGATAAACGTGCAGGCTTCAAATGCCCTTTCATCTCCTATAAATAGATCCCCATGCTAGTTATATGTAGTCAACCACACCAAATTAACATACAACCACATAATGAGTTATTCATTCGAAATGGTTGTCTTATCTCTTTCTACAGTGTTACTCTTCTATATCATATTTATCCGTAAAACCAACACAAAATCGACTGAAAGAGAAGCACCAGAACCCAATGGTGCATGGCCAATCGTCGGACACCTGCACTTATTTGGTGGTAGCGACCAACTTTTTCACCGGACACTAGGAGCCATGGCTGATAAATATGGTCCGGCCTTTAACATCAGGCTCGGAACACGTCGTGCATTCGTTGTCAGCAGCTGGGAAGTTGCCAAAGAATGCTTCACCGTTAACGACAAAGCATTTTCTTCCAGGCCAAAAACAGCCTCCGTGAAGCACATGGGTTACAACTATAAGATGTTTTCATTGGGTCCGTATGGTCGCTTTTGGCGGGAAATGAGGAAAATCTCCATCCATGAGCTCCTGTCCAACCGTAGGGTCGAGATGATGAAAGATGTTCGTTCATTGGAGATAAATTCTGGAATCAGTGAGCTCTATGGGCGATGGACAAAAAACTCACACCAGCCTGTGGTGGTTGAATTGACTAAATGGGTGGATCACATGATGTTAAACATGATTGTGATGATGGTCGCTGGAAAACGGTATTTTGGTGTTGAAGATGAGGGGCAAAGGTGCCATAAAGCCATCGATGATTTCTTTCGGTTGAGTGGTCATTTCGTCGTGTCGGACGTGATCCCTTTTCTTTGGTGGTTGGATTTACACGGATACGAAAAACAGATGAAACAGACCGCAACAGATGTTGATATTGTGCTTGGGGGGTGGCTAGATGAGCATCGAAAGAAGAGGAAACAACAAAATAAAGATGATGTGAAAGATTTTATAGATGCGATGTTGTCACTTGAAGATGAAGGGAAACTCTCAGACTTTGAGATGGATTCAGATACTATCATCAAGTCTACATGTTTGGTAAGTTATATTTACTAGTGTTCATTGATAGCTAAGGTCAATAATATATTTCTATATCTATAATATATAATAAATAAATGTTTTTATATAATACGCGTCAGTTTTATAGCACATCTAAAATTAGTTTATCCGTCTTTCTTTTATTAAATATTTGAATGTCATCTTTTTTTTTTTTTAATTTTATGTTCTATTTTCTATTAAATAATATTGATTTTACTTAGTTTAATAAATAATATAACTACATTATAACTTATATACTTGATATTTTAATAAAATATCTTTAAGAAATACATAATATGTGATTTAAAATAAAGAATTTTAAAATTTATTTATTTAATCTATGTAATACACATGTTTTTAACCGGGTGATAATACTTTCAATGTTATGATACAGAGCATTCTTCAAGGAGGCACTGATGCCACAGGCGTTACGCTTACTTGGGCGTTCGCACTATTGGTAAACCATCCTGATGTTCTAAAGAAATTGCAAGACGAGCTAGACGAGCAAGTAGGTAAAGACAAGCAAGTTGATGTGTCTGATATCAAAAATCTCCCGTTTCTTCAAGCAGTGATCAAAGAAACATTACGTCTTTGTCCACCCGGTCCACTTCTAGTACCAAGGGAGGCAACCGAAGACTGTAAGGTTGCCGGGTACAAAGTCAAAGCGGGTACCCAGTTAATCGTTAATGCTTGGAAGCTTCAAAGAGATCCAAGTATTTGGAATGATCCTTCTAAATATCATCCAGAGAGGTTTATGAGTTTAGACAATAAACACGTTGATGTAACTGGCCAACAATTTCTCCTTGTTCCATTTGGGTCAGGTCGTCGTTCTTGCCCTGCGACCACACTTGCACTCCATGTGGTCCATCTGACGGTGGCTCGTGTTGTTCATTCTTTTGATTTGGTTCAACCTGGAGGTCTTCCGTTGGACATGACTGAAGGACCTGGATTGACTGCTCCAAAGAAGAAGCCTTTAGAAGTCCACATAACCCCAAGGCTACCATCGGTGCTTTATACTTGATAAGAATGAAATATATATCATACAATGCTTGTTTTCATATTTAATGAATAAGATGACAAATGGTGGAAATAATATTGTATTATAAATGCAGAACTTTTAGGCCTTAAGCCCTTAATTACCCAATGTTTATGGTTTATAAATTTTGATTCTCTCATAAGTGATCAATCCATTACATTGAATATTGCTTTAATTTGACTACTCGTTTTATTTTAACGTGATAATGGTTTTGGATCAAATTGATATCAACTCTCCACAGGTTTAGGATCAAATCAATTTCAACTTTAATTAATTTGATTTCAACCTAAATGACTTCTTACTTTCAATTTTCAGTTAACATGATATCAGTTTAACGACTTCGGATCAAATAAATATTCTTTGGATTATATGCCTAGATCGTTTGTACAAAGTGATAAAGACAAAGATAGTAACATTGCACAACAAGTACAAACAACGTTAGGTGGATTGAAGCTTAAGGGGCACTATATGACAAGAACTTCCCAACTACGTTAAATGAAAAATTTTACACGGTTGTAGTAAACCAACTCTGCTGTATGGGATAGACCGTTGGCCATCAAAAGAGGCAGCAGAGATGAGTATGCTAAAATGGATGTATGGACACACAAAGTTAGACAAAATAAAAGCAAGTTCTTTAGAAACAAGTTAGGAAGAGTTGATATAGCGGACCAAAGAAATGAGGGTAGATTGAGATGATTTGAGCACGTGAAAAGAAGGCAAAATATGACCCTAGTTAGAAGTGGGAAACCTTCATTATAGAGGGGAGGGTAAGGTTAGGCTCGAATTGACATAGGATGAGCAGATTAGGTATGATTTTTAAAACTAAACATCTCTGAGGAGATGATCTGGGATAAAAGTTTATGGAGACGCACGATTAACATTAATGATTTTTTGGACAATTCGTAGTTGTATTAAAGTAGTGTTGTAAAGACGTCAATTCCTATGACATTTTTTTAGGAAAAATTTTCATGTTTATGCACCAACATTATTGCATGTAAATTAATGTGCTTTTTTTAATAAAATGTCAAATGATATTACAATAATATGCTATTATACTATTATGATATTAGGTAGTAACATTTATTGCATTTTTTAATGAAACAATATTTTCATATTATTGTTATTTAATTACAAGGTTATTAACACGTGTATTACACAGATAAATATTAAATATTAAATAGTCACTAATAAAAATTTAGTAATTATAAAACAATATTTTGATATAAAATAATTAATTTACATATTAATAAATATTTGAAGTAATAAAAACATAATTAAAAATTTTAATCATTATACATATGATATATGACCTTTTAATGTGTAACAATTGATATCTTTGAAAGTAATAACATTGAAAACTTCAATTTGCGTTATATTAAAAACTAACTTTTATAAATCAATTATATAAAATATTATTTTTGAGTTATTGAAGTTAAACGAACCAATTTAAAAATAGTGTTAAACTTAACGGAACAAACGTGTAACTTTTCTATCATTTTTATTACTGTTTATAAATAAATTAAAAAACGTTATCTGTTTATAAAAATCTCATTGTTTAAAACTCTTTTTATAGTACATTTTATTTTAAAAAAAAACTCACTTTTTAAGTTAACTTGTTTTTTACAAAAGTTTTATTTTCATGAAAATAAAATTTTCCTTACTTTAAAAACTTTCGATTTTAGAAAATTTTGTATTGTACAAAAAATTTTGAAGTGTGTTTTATAATAAAAAGATAAATAATATATTAGTTATCAGTATTATAATTATTTAATAAAAAAATTGATACGAGAGAAAATATAATTGTTTATTAAGTGAGATAACTAGATATAATAATAATGAGTTGATAAGTGTCAATAGTAATGTACGGAGGTGACAAGTGAGAATAATGGTTTAAGATGATTATAAGTGGCATAATTGTTACTCTTTTATTATATACTACAGATATATATTTGAACATATAGTGTTTTTTAAAGCAACATGTCCTTCCCTAGTGATAGATATATGGTCTGTCTACATCCACTGTAGGAAAAAAAGATTTTAGGGACGACAAAATTCGTCGCTACAGGTTGCTTAATTGTTACTCTTGTTGTTCTTGCCAACGGGCGTTTGACTGTCTTAGTTCTTCTTGCAAATCATGACCGTGTGGCGCATACATACTTGGAACCAATGTTTTCATAACCGGACCGGACGTCGAACCGGTCTCCTTAACGGTCAGAGGTCGGACCGGTCGAACCGGATTTAAGAACCGGATGATTTTATATACATTTTATAAATATATATATATAAAAAATCAAAAAAAAATTAAAAAAAATAAAAAACCGGTCCAACCACCGGCCCGACCACCGGCCGCCGGTTCAACCGGCCGCCGGTTCAACCGGCCGGTTATCACAAAAACGGTTTTGAACGTAGAACCGCACCATTACACCTTCCGAATCCCGGTCTGACCGGCTGGTCCGGTCCGGGTTTGAAAACATTGCTTGGAACCACGTCAGGGGTTACACTTTTAACCATTCGGCCAACTCTCCGAATGTGGCCACGCCTCTATCCTAACGACCATTCAAGGATCTCCACCTCATTAACCGGCGTATCATCACCACCCGAGCTCGACATTGATTTATTCTTTTCATCCATTATTTTTCCTTACATTAATATAAAGTAAGACATGTTAGACGAAATGAAAAATCCAAATGCGTCAATTATCCAATTCTACTTTAAACACTCAAAACAATCAATTATAAGTTCAAATGAGTTATCAAATGTAAGCAACATTCAATTAAAATCCAAACGGGTCAAAATGATCCAATTCTAGTTTCAAACACTTAAAACATGTTATTATAACTTCAAATGGGCCATTATAACTTAAACTCACATTCTATTGTATAATACATAAACTACAAATCTAAATGGGTCAATATTATCCAACTCTACTTCAAAACACTTAAACACCCAAACGGGTCAAAATTATCCAAATCTACTTATATGCACTTACCCAATGTGTTTCTGCCATCTCATTGTACCAACCAGAGCTTCCCTTATAATGCATTTCTCCATCCTTCCACATGCTTCGCCACGCAGTTTCTTGAACCTGTAAAGATTTAAAATATTATTAATGAAATTTCAAATATATATTAACAAATATATTGAAAATGCTAAGATTTTACTTTAGTGTAACGCCTTTACGCATATGATTTTGTCCCATGATTACTTCCATAGAGTTGTTTTGAACAATTTTCTGAGTTTGCATGTGGCCGTTTATGGTATTTGGGAGTTGTAAATAGCTCCTCAATGACTTGAACTCAAGCATCTAGGTCCATGCCCTTTTGGGGGTTTGTCTTTGCCTTCTCAATGTCATCATAACCTCCATACTTATCAAATTGTTTTTTATGCTTTGTTTTTCGATCCTTATAGTGGCTTGTACAATCTGCTTGGATCCCTTTCCTAATCCCTTCCCAGTTTTGGTGTTGTAATATCGTTGAAGATCAAAGTAGTGCTGCAAAAAGATATAATTAGAAAGCAACAAAAAACTTATAAAATTTAATATAAATCATTAAAATGTATACTTACATGTGGTGTGGTAAGGATGGACAATTTATGCTCATAAGGGACTTCTTGACAACTTCAATAGTGAAATGGGGGCATGCCTATCAACCTCATTTGAAGCTAATCTCACAAACAAATGATAGTTTTATCCAACAAACCTAAATTGATTAGAGGAGTAATCAAATTCTAAAGGAAGTGGTCTGCTGCTATTTTTTTGAAATTTGTCATATAGATTTAAGTTTTTTCCTTGAGAACGCCTTTTTGTGGGTTGTGCTACATCCATTTATTCAAAAAGTTAGCAACTACAAAATACATTCAACATAATTAAACATATAAATAATACAAACTTACAAGATTCACAAACTGTTGTCAAATTATATGGAGGCCCATAAGGAGGTTCATTTCCCCCGTCTCCACCATGTGATCTTGCAACATGTGCCATTCTTTCATTGGACATATAATAAAGATAATCTTAATTCTTAACAAGCTATAATATAACATGTAGTAAGCATATAAAATTAAAAGTAATACATATTAACATGTTTAAAAAACATACATTCATTCGGAATCGTCACTGCAATAAGGTGTGTCTTCAATATCATCATCCTCACTATGAACATCATCATTTATCTCATATTCCTCATCTGAAAATTCACTACAAATAAAATGTCATTTAGTAACACACGTTTTTAGCGGCATTTAATTTTTGTGCCACTTCTATAGGATTTAGTGGCACTTTGATTGTGCCATATTTATTTGATCTATACTTTTAGTGACACTTGTTATTTATTCCTTTCAATTATATTTTCAGTGGTACTTTAAATATGCCACATTTAATTAAGATGTATTTTATGGCATTAAATTTATGCCACTAAATAAATTTAACATTTTTCAAACTTATTATTTCCTCTCAATATTCCTTCCCTCTTATTATTCATTAAAACCAATTTTACTAAAATTAGTTCCCTCCTAAACTTTTACCATTTGAAAATTCCATCCACCTTAGGTGAGCCCTAATTTGTGCAGGCGACACCACTACTATGCAGCGATAATGAGTTATCTTGAAGTTCTACGACGGTTCGGTGAAAAGGTGTTGTCTGGTGGTTAATATAATGGTGGATTATTGGAGTAAGAGTGGAACACTATCCAGTGACAGGTGGGTTTTATCACTATCGGAATAGAATCGGAATGGCAATCGTCGATTTAGGTTTCCCATTTTGTTGTGGAATATGCACTAGTGGTACCAGATAACATATTTAAGTATGATTTTCTTCTAAAATGCATGTATTTAGGTTAATATAACATTATTGCGAGTGATTTAATCATCAAACTAACTGATTGCTCATTTGCTCCATCGCTTACATTTTGCCATAATTTCATATATTTTATAGGTACATGGTGATAGAACACCCACTCTAACCAATTTACATTCATTCAAAGTTGTAATTTACTGATTAAATCATTTAATATGTCTTTTTTTGTATATTTTTTGTTGGAATTTAGTTTTGATTTTCTATGTTCCAAATTCTATGTAGGGTATGCATTCCAGATCTGTTTGGTTTTTTGAGTGAAAAATATGTTTGCTATAATACCTAACTTTGATTGGATGATGCTTAAATGCTAACTTATTTATTTGTTTTCTAAATTATAGAAAATGTAAATG
Organism: Mikania micrantha; assembly: GCA_009363875.1. Lineage (NCBI taxonomy): Eukaryota > Viridiplantae > Streptophyta > Magnoliopsida > Asterales > Asteraceae > Mikania > Mikania micrantha. The sequence continues at coordinate 51,263,795 of CM018684.1, forward strand.
CATTTGATCAATTAAAGTTCGTTTGGTGAGCTTTCTCCAAAACAGTTTTTTTTTTTTTTTTTTATTTTTTTATTTTTGTGTTTTTTTTACCGAAGAAAGAAGATGAGTGTTCAATTTATAAGTTTTGCTCTTTAAAAGTGTTTAATTTTTAGTCTGGTTTTTGAAAATGCATTTAAGGTAAATAGGAAATTGAAAGGTATTGGCTTTCAACACCGGAAAACTCATAGGTAATGATTTGAGTTTGTACTACTGTTGTTGGTGTGTTTTGGATTTAATTTTCGGTCATCTTTTGTAGGGTATTACTCATCATGATTCAAGCAGATGAATATTGTTATGTGTAAGTGGTAAAATAAGGATGCAAAATGGAAGCACTTTGTGTGATATGGACTGTTGTTTGACTGAGAAACAATAAAGAGAGCAAAAAAAAATTAATAATAACCGGCCACACAAGGGCTCCCTTGCTTAGGATGTGTGCTGGGTGATCTTTCAAATCACATAAACAATTGCTTATTTGTCATCTAATATTCAAGTTTGAATTGTAGGTCTTTCGTAACCCATTACCCACCACCTTGGAAATATGTTTTCTTCTTCACAACCGTAGATGAAAAGGTAAAACCTTTTTTCTGTAAATACCTCATTTGTTACTTTTTAGATTTTTGAATTTATAATGTTTTTGAATCAATTGTGTTTTTGGTTGTTATTACTAAAGTGGGTGTTTGATTTGTTCAGGGTTTTCATTTGTGTTTTAAAATTCAACTAACCTCGATATGGATTTTAAAATTTAGATTTTTCTGGTACCCATGATCAACTCTAGTGAAAATTTATAACAACACATGTGTTTGTTCGTTTCAATGGTTTCTCTTTAAGTTTGTTAGGTTCATGGTTGCATTTCTCCTTAAAGGGATGTCGACAAATGGCTCGACTAATTCAACGAGTCACAAGGTAAATGGAATGGAGATGCCAATAGGATGTAAGGATAATTGTTCTTACTTGAAATATACATTTTGTAAATGAAAGGACATGCTAAATATAAAGGTGCCCCTTTTATCCATTTATTTTGCATAGTATCAACAATAACAACCTTACACAGTATATTCTCACGTTTCAGTAGGATCTGTGGGGGAAGGATGGATACAAACCTTACCCCTATGCCAATTTGGATAGAGAGTCTGCTCCGAAAGAGTCTCCGACTCAATTATTTTGCATAGTATCAGTCCGACGTAAAACTTTATCAGCAGAGAATGTATGGGTCACTATTTTACATTTCATGAGGTTAATTAATTGTTTTTACATGAGCAATAGGTATAAAGATGACTAAAGACTGCAATTTCATTTCAGTGCATTAAAATTCAAAAAGAAGGATAGAGATTTAGTTATATTATCCTTTACTAAGCATGAACATAAGCTTTATTCTAGGGTGGCTACATATAATTTATGTGTGGTTATGTGCATTGAAAGAAATTATGTGGTGATATCCAGAAAGATGATTTACATATACGATTATGTCTAAGATTTCATATATTTTCTCATCTCATTAGTCTAATATTCCAATAGATTGAAGCAGCATGCTTAAATGGATCGAAAGTCCATAAGAATTCCCCCCGGTCAGCTCGACAACACTCGAACAATGCGCGGCGGGAAATGTGGGCTCACAATTAGGTTTATTAATATCTTAGAATTAGAGAAACAATATAAGTTTTAATTTTTGAGGTTTTTGGTACAACGCGTCTGGGAATCCATCTAGTTATATCTATTATTAACATTTTTTATTCATTTTTTGTTCTTATTTCCCTTACTAACCATCAAACATAAATGACAGGCGATGAAGAATGATTGTATATCCAACTAGAGGAGAAATGTATATAACAATTCGAACCCGAAAAGATTGAACTATAGTTGTTGATGAAGCTTCTCATGTTATGGTAATGTGTTTTAATGTTCATATATATCATTGATAACATTAATATATTCAATATATCCTGTGGTTACCTATTTAAATACGTTTTTAGGCTGCATTAAAAGATATTGAAATGAGTCTACAAACACATCCAATGATCAAAATGATATTACAAACAACGCCTACTCAAAAGTAAAAGACCTGGAGAAAAGAGGATACATTCGATTAGTTGGAAGGATGCTGAAAGATGGAAGTGAAGTTCTCATCAATAGTTAAATTACGCATGATGTGAAAACATTTGTAAACCGAAAGATGTTGCTTATTACATGACGTTTGACATGCTTTGTATTAAGTTTTGGATCAAACTTTTTAATTTTATTATTTACAATTTTATTCAACGTTTATTTGATATTTATATTGTAAATAATGTGTCTTTGTGACAATGTGATATAAATGACCTATAGATAGTTTATACTGGCACAAAAATTGAGTCTCTAAAGGAGTTTTTATATTGTGGAAAAATAAAAGTGCCACTAAAATCAACATGGAGATGTGACTAAGATTAATTTATAATGGCACAAAAATTGTGCTACAAAAGTCTCTTTTTAATTTGTGGCAGAAAAAAAAGTGCCACTATAAGTTTAAAAACTTTGTACAGCACATTGAAAAAGTGCCACTAAAAGGTTTTAGCGTCACCACATCTAGTGACATTTTTTTTGTGTGCCACACAATCTTCAAGTGGGTTATAGTGTCACTTTTTTGGTCTTTTGAGGTACTTTTTGTATGCCATTAAATGGCCTTTTATTTGTAGTGAAAGTATGGATTTTCATCTTCCTCTTCTTCTTCATCATGAATAAGAATACCATCATCAACACTTTCACCTGAAGTCGTTCTCATGGGCAAAAAGCCTAAGTTGACAACTATGTTACACTCTAAAGATTCATTGTCTCGTAAGCCATCTATCTCATCATCGACAACCAACTTATAATCAAATGATTGAGTGTCATGCAAGATATCTGCTTCATTAACAAAACTCATACTTGGATGATCCCAAATTTTTCGATGGTGTACGTCTTTGACAACCCTCCAATTACCGGTGGTTGGAGAAGGATCTTGGAGATAGAACACTTGCTTAGCTTTTGTAGCTAAAATAAATTGTTCGTTAACAAACTAATAACGCCTAACATCTATCACAGTAAAATTGTTCTTTTTAATTAACCGTTTACCTGATGTGTTGAACCATTTACAATGATATAGTACAACCGAGTAACCATGTAAATAGTCCATCTCTATGATCTCCTCTAGTTGACAATAAAATAGAGTTTTATCTTCTCCAAAACAGGGTTGTGGGAGAGCAATACAAGCGTCATGCTGCTAGGCGAAGCAGTAGAATGCTGAAATTGCAGAAGCTTGGTTCGACCAAGCCGCTAAGTATTGGAAACATGCTATAGCACTTACTCCTGGTAATTATATTGAAGCTCATAATTGGTTGAAGATTGTAACAACACTACTATTCTGGGTAGTGCGTCGAACATCACGATCGTGTACCACAAATCAAACACCATTAACTATGCAAGGAATGTATAAATATGCATTCAATGGACCGTGTGCTAATGCCTTTAATTCATTGGATGAAGACATAATGAAGATCTATTTAATTTATATCTAAACCATGAGGAAAGTTCTGTTTATACATCACGTTTTGGGAATTCATATTCAAATTCACTAGATAAATGAACAAAGACTTCAATTAGTTTATAAGCATATCCGAAATAAATAACTAAAATAAAAATAAAAAACTTACGATTTATGGTCTTTAATTTCATCACAGTTGTTCAATACAAACCACTCCAATGATTTTCTAGTCTCTATAGAAATGATACGATTTTCTTCTTTGAAATTGGTCAAAATTGTGATGAAAAATACATGTATTTGGTCGACATATACATACCGGCATACACATAAAAAATACCAACCAATCACCACACATATGAACCTACATATACATACGAATCAATTTTCAAAAAAATAAAAACAATCCTAAAAATTGAAAAAAAATGTATGAAAGTTAAATACACATTACAAATGATTCATATCAAAAGAAATACCTTGAAATCGTCCAAATATGATGAAAAACGCCCAAAATCGCCTTTGGAAGGCAAAGAAACAGTGCTGCGGAAATGGATGTTTCTGTGATGAAAACCCTATAACAACCTCTATAGCGACGACAAGAGGGTTCCCTAAATGGCATTGTTTACTTTTTAATGACTTTCTGTGATAAAAATTTGAAATAAAAGTTATAGTGATGACAAGTTGTCGGTACCGTTCTATAATAAATATTTTTTTTAAATATTATTAATTTATTTTCAGTATTAATAATTAAAGATAAATGGAAAAACAAATTAAATTGACCTATAGAGACTACAATTCGTCCCAATAGCTTTTCCCTCGACCGCGAAAATTTTTTTCTTACCGCCCGTACTTATTGCGACGACATATCGTCGCTACCCCTAAGTCATCAAAAAAAATCCAGCTACCCCTATTGCGACAACAAGTCGTCGCTATAACCCAAGCTTTATAAACGACACTAGTCGTCGTTGCCATTGTCACAGTAGGTGCTTATTGTTGTAGTGATCTCACCTTTAACTCTTCTCAAACCTTAGAAATAGTCATGCAATAAGTGAGATTTTTTCTAATTATGTTAAATTAGATGATTGATTTTGTTTTCCATTTGTTGGTGACGTTGCTTAAATTAAAGCATTGTTGCATGCATGTACCTTGAAAGATGGAGAAATGAAGTAGTGAGACTTTGATTTTTCGTTTTTTTTATTTTTTTTTCATATATAATATTTGAATAAAAGTGTGGGAAATATTTGATGCAAATTCTAGTCTTGATCCACTCTCGTTTCTTTAGAGCATAACACATTCAACAAGTATATATTGGGAGGTTGATCATCTTCAACTGGTTTTTGACAAGTTTCCTTGCCATTTGGTTGCCATAATAATCAACGATTATGGATTTGTTTCCATGATTTTCCTGTGATTAAAACTTAAGGAGACTTAATTGGATCAAATAGATTAAACCAAAAGTCTAGCTAGAACAAAAAAATTATAGATGAAATAGTAAGGTACATTTACAAAGTCGTCGATGAAATGATGTGCGTGAAACTATATATATTTTATACAATGGATTTTTCACACAGATTTTAATTTTAAAATGGTTTTTACTAAGAACTAAATCACACACAATAGACAAGTTATAAGATTATGAACACAATCATACATTCAACAAAATCAAAATTTCTTCCAATTTACAATTTATGAACACAATCATACAAATGAGGTTATTTGGCCATAATTTCCTAACTTACATGTTAATCATATGTCACACCCCCAAATTTCCACTAACGGAATCATACCGTCGTAGGGCGTGACAAACCAGGATCTCAGGCATTAGACACAGCGAAAGACCTCTATATGATTTTCAAACATAGTTTTGGTCTAAACTGTAATATCAAAGTTTTCAAAGTTTGAGGAAGCGTTTTAAAACAGTTGTTTCAAACATTTATGATTATGCAAACCTGTGTATGCACCAACCTTTGTGTTGACTTGATTTACATGTTTTCTCAAGACACTAAAAGCACAAGTAAGGACAAGCATGGACTAGGATGTGGAGTCGCATGCATATATTTTAAAGTCTTGAGTTTTGAATTGGGATATTTAAGACTTTGATTTTTAATTTACATTTTACAAACCGTTACGTTTGTTACTGTTTTAAAGCGCTTCCGCAAACTTTGAAAACTTTGATATTACAGTTTAGACCAAAACTATGTTTGAAAATCATATAGAGGTCTTTCGCTGTGTCTAATGCCTGAGATCCTGGTTTGTCACGCCCTAAACGGTATGATTCCGTTAGTGGAAATTTGGGGGTGTGACAGATTGGTATCAGAGACATTGGTTATAGCGAACTAGGTTTGCATTAGTAGACTTAGACTATAATTGTTACACATTAGACACTTGTTTACACATCTGAGTTTTGCATAGTATTTACGTATGGTATTATGTAACAGATATGGCAGCACCATCACCACCGCACGTGATCGTACTTGATGATAAGAAGCCGATAGCTCCAGCAGTGCAGGATTACGAGGAGGATCCGGAGGAGGACCCAGAGGAGGATCCGGAGGAGGATCCCGAGGAGGACCCGGAGGAGGAGCGCGAGGAGGACCCACAGGAGGATCCTGAGGAGGTTCCTGATGAGGAGTCTTCCGACCGTATGCCACCGACATTGCGTGCCCCTAAGAGGCCGCGATTTGAGTCTGATGATATTGTCCGACTGACCTGGGAGGCAAAGTGGGATGATGATAGGATCGAGCAAATCGCGCAAGAGCTCAGGGATGTGAACGCTCGATACGCAGAGCTTCGCAGCGTAGTCCATGGGATGGAGACTGACATCACCCATTTGACTGCACGAGTGCAGGAGGAGGATCATCAAGCCGACATCACTGAGGGGAGATTGATTGAGTTGGAGGAGCAGTTTATATCCGACGCAGAGAAGGAAGAGGATGAGGAGGAGATACCAGCACAGGATGTTGATTCTGATGCTGATTCTACTATTAAGGATGCCTGATTTACTTATTTTAAACCTAGAAGGGGTGGGTTGTGTCCCTGTATTAGATGTTTGAAAACTTATGTTTTGATATTGAAAGTATTGTAATCAGTTTGAATTATTATCTATTGGAAAGCTATTACTTATTGCCAACAGTTGCGTTTATTCATACAGTTACATGTTTGGTTGTTGTATCGTTTACACATTTCACATTGGATTTTGATAACACTCTAACACTTATTCTAACTATGAAGATCATGGCTGGCGAAAACATACATATGATAGTGGCGGAACTCAATGAACTGATCAACAATAGGGTCGCGGAGGCCATCGCAAACTATGCACTGACACACACGACAGGACCCCACTGACCAATGGGAAGATTGATAAACCCACAGGTGTGTACGTTAAAGACGTTCTTGGACTGCAAACCACATAAATTCAAAGGATCGGAAGGAGCCATTGGACTTCTTCGATGGATTGAAAAAGCAGAATCAGTGTTTGAGATGTGCAACTGTCCTGAAGAGAACAAAGTTAAGTATGCTACAGAAACTTTGGAAGGTCCAGCATTGACTTGGTGGAACTCCAATGTTCAAACTCTGGGATTGGGAGAGGCTAATGCCCTAACCTGGAATGGGTTCAAGACATTACTGCAAGAGGAGTATTGCCCCCGCAGTGAAATACAAAAGTTGGAAGATGAGTATTGGCATCTTAAGATGGAGGGATCTAATATCGAGGAGTACACTACTCGATCACATGAACTAGCCATACTCTTACCTCATATACCTACTCCATCGAGCAAGTGGATTGAGAGGTACATTGGAGGATTAGTGCCTCAGATTCAGGGGTTGGTCACTTCTGCAAATCCCACAACTATCTAACAAGCTGTTCGGTTGGCACACCAACTGACTGATCAGGCAGTACAACAGGGAACTTTGCCCAAAAGAACAGCAGCTACTAAAGTGGGAGACCACAAAAGGAAGTGGGAGAACAGCAATTTCAAAAACACCTCTCAACAATCATTTCAGCAGAACCGCAAGCAGGAGTCAAACAAGACTTATCACAATTCAAGCAGTAGTTAGCAATCATCTGGAGGGTATATTGGTAAATACCCAAAGTGCAACAAGTGTGGATTCCGTCATGTTGGGAATCAGTGTGATAAGTACCGGTGCCAACGGTGCGGTAAGGCAGGTCATGCAGCTAAAGACTGCCGTGGGGAGCTGCAAACAAACTCCACCAACTAGAATAACACTCAAAAGGGGTGTTATGAGTGTGGCAAGCCGGGACATTTCAAAAAGGATTGCCCACAACTCAAGAAAGGAGGGGCTAATGATACAAATGGTAACGACAACGACAATGGCACCAATAACAACAACAATAACAACAATAATGGTGCTAGGGGCAGAGCGTTTGTGATCGGAGGACGTCAAGCACGGGAGAATCCCAACATTGTTACGGGTACATTCTTCTTGAATAATCACTCTGCCTCTATGCTATTTGACACTGGTGCAGACCGAAGTTTTATATCTAGTACATTTTCTAAGTTGCTAAATGTTAGTCCTACTACCCTAGAAGACCCTTACACTGTAGAACTTGCTGATGGCAAGTTAATTGTAGTTGAACAAATCCTTAAATGATGTATCCTTGATTTGATGGATCAAACACTGGAAATTGATCTTATGCCTATCACTCTAGGCAGTTTTGATGTAGTCATTGGCAAGGACTGGTTGTCGAAACACCAGGCTGAAATAGTATGCCATGAAAAGATTGTTCGTATACCTATTCCACATGGAGAGACACTATGTGTACAAGGCAAGAAGAGCAGTACACCAGTGCGTCTCATATCTTGTATGAAGGCACACAAATGTCTGCGTAAAGGTCATACAACAATTATAGCACTTATAACTAAAAAGCCGGTAGCTGAGAAGAAGATTGAAGACATCCCAGTGGTTTGTGAATTTCCTGAAGTGTTTCCAGAAGACTTATAGGGATTACCGCCTATCAGACAAGTGGAATTTCGAATCGACCTTACACCAGACGCAGCACCGATAGCTAGGGCGCCTTATCGACTTGCACCGTCTGAAATGCAAGAGTTATCTACACAACTGCAAGAGTTGTTGGATAAGGGTTTTATACGACCTAGTTTTTCACTGTGGGGAGCACCAGTCTTATTTGTTAAGAAAAAGGACGGGACTTTCCGTATGTGTATCGATTACCGGGAACTGAACAAGGTTACCATCAAAAACAGGTATCCGTTACCTATAATTGACGATCTGTTTGATCAGTTGCAAGGTTCGAGTTACTATTCGAAGATTGATCTCAGATCTGGTTATCATCAACTTAGAGTACAGGAGGAGGATGTTCCTAAGACAGCATTCAGAACGCGCTATGGCCATTACGAATTCTTGGTCATGCCATTTGGGTTGACAAACGCTCCATCAGTGTTCATGGATCTCATGAATCGTGTTTGCAAACCCTATCTTGATAAGTTTGTCATTGTTTTCATTGATGACGTTCTTATCTATTCCCAGACTGAGGAGGAGCAGGCTGAACATCTTCGATTGCTGTTAGAATTACTGAAACGAGAACAATTGTACGCTAAGTTCCCGAAATGCGACTTCTGGATGCGAGAAGTTCAATTCTTGTCCTATAGTTAATGACAAAGGCATACATGTTGATCCAGCAAAAATTGAAGCGATTAAGAATTGAGAAGCACCAAAGACCCCTACTGAGGTACGACAATTCCTAGGTTTAGCGGGTTATTACCGACGATTCATTGAGGGTTTCTCAAAGATCTCTCAACCACTTACAGCTCTCACTCACAAAGGGACGAAGTATGATTGGACGGATAAACAGGAAGCTGCATTCCAGCTATTGAAACAGAAACTCTGCAGTGCACCGATTCTGTCCTTACCGGAAGGGACGTAAGACTTTGTGGTGTATTGTGATGCATCTGCCCAGGGTTTGGGATGTGTGTTGATGCAACGTGATAAAGTGATTGCTTACGCGTCATGACAACTTCGACCACACGAAAAGAATTACACTACTCATGACTTGGAGTTAGGAGCAGTGGTATTTGCTTTGAATATTTGGAGGCATTATTTATATGGAACCAGGTGTACCATTTACACTGATCATAAGAGTTTGCAACATATCTTTGATCAGAAGGAGCTTAATATGAGACAGCGATGGTGGGTCGAGTTGTTGAACGACTATGAATGCGCAATCAAGTACCATCCGGGAAAAGCTAATGTGGTAGCTGATGCGCTAAGTAGAAAAGACACAACATCAACAAGACGGGTTCGCGCACTTATGATGATGATACATACTGACTTACCTGACAAGGTATGCAGTGCTCAACTTGAAGCATTAGAAAAGGATAACTTGGAACAGGATTCCTTACGAGGAATGGAAAAAAAATTGGATGTTATGCTTGATGGAACTCGTTGTTTTATTAATCGACTTTGGATACCTTTGCGTGGTGGTCTAAGGGAACTCGTGATGGATGAAGCGCACAAATCCAGATATTCAGTCCATCCGGGATCAGACAAGATGTATCATGATTTAAAGGCACTGTATTGGTGGCCTCACATGAAAGCCGACATTGCTAAGTACGTTAGCAAATGTTTGACTTGTTCTAAAGTCAAAGTTGAATATCAAAAGCCATCTGGTTTACTGCAACAACAATACCTATGTGGAAATGAGAACAGATTTCGATATATTTCATTACTAAGTTACCCAGTACACCAAGTGGTTGTGATACGATATGGGTAATTGTCGGTCGATTAACAAAATCTGCACATTTCTTAGCAATTAAGGAAACTGACAAAATGGAGAAACTGACTCGCATTTACATCAAGGAAGTGGTAGCACGACATGGCGTACCAATTTCCATCATATCAGATCGGGTTGCCCGATTCACTTCAAACTTTTGGAAATCTCTCCATAAGTCCTTGGGAACTCGTTTAGACATGAGTACCGCATATCATCCACAAACTGACGGTCAGAGTGAACGTACAATCCAAACGCTCGAGGCATGTTACGAGCTTGTGTCATTGATTTTGGTGATAGCTGGGAAAACCACTTATCGTTAGTGGAATTCACTTACAACAACAGTTATCATACAAGTATTCAGGCGGCACCATTTGAAGCTATATACGGTCGAAAATGTCGTTCACCGGTTTGTTGGGCTGAAATTGGTGACAGTCAAATAACAGGTCCTGAACTAGTGCACGGAACGACAGAGAAGATAGTTCAAATCCGGAACCGCATGGCAGCGGCTCGGGATCGACAAAAGAGTTGTGCTGACAAGCGTCGCAAGCCGTTGTAATTTCAATTAGGAGACCGAGTTCTTCTAAAGGTATCACCTTGGAAGGGTGTGATACGATTCGGTAAGCGCGGGAAGCTTAGCCCACGTTACGTAGGACCTTTTGAGATTCTGAAAAGGATTGGTCCGGTTGCGTATCAACTTAAATTACCGGATGAACTCAGCGGAGTTCATGATGTCTTTCATGTTTCAAATTTGAAGAACTGTCTTTCTGATGAGACATTGGTAGTACCACTTGAAGAGATACAGGTGGACGAACAGTTACGGTTCATTGAAGAACCGGTTGAAATCATGGACCGAGAGGTCAAACAACTCAAACAAAGCAAGATTCCGATAGTCAAATTCCGGTGGAATTCAAGACGTGGACCTGAATTCACATGGGAAAGGGAAGATCAAATGAAGAAGAAGTATCCTCATCTGTTCAAAACAACAACTGCAAACACTGCGAAGACACGTTAAATTTCGGGACGAAATTTCCTTCAACAAGGGGATGACATGATACTTCACACTGCAACATTTCAGATTTCAAACTGTAACACAGATTCTTTTATAAAATTGGTTTTGTTACAAACATTTGTGCTACATTACATTTTATGTGCTACATTTCATATGTTACATGGTATGATAGTACAGACATGACTAGTTTCAAACATTTGCTATGTGCGAGGTTACATGGTACAAACGGTTACGAACATTCACTATGTGCAAAGTTACATAGCACAGTATGATCAAACACAAACATTCACAGTTAGGTGTACTAACTGGTGTGCATGCAAACATTGAGCTTAAGACGATCACACTTAACTGTGATGTTGCAAACATTGGGTCTTGTGTGTGAGTACACACAAGTATGCAGAATGATCAAATATCGCACTAGCACTTACATTCTAAACTCACAAGTAGTGTCCTAACTACTCCTAACATTTAACAATTTTCGGGACGAAAATTCCTTCAACAAGGGGATGATGTGACAATCCGACATTTTCGGGTAAACCTAGTTAACCGAATGTTAACGGAATCACATGAAATTGTACTGTATCAAATTAGAAGGTCAATAATGAAACAAAATCAGTCTCAAAACATATAAAACATGAGCATTAAACTTGTAATTACATTTAAATGTCAATTTTGACTTTAAAAAGTCAAAATTCGACCTAAGAACTCAAGAGAAACCGAAATAGACATGATTGTTAGTAATCATTATAATTAAACTCTCCTAATGATGATACTAATGATTATAAACCATAATAATGCGGTTTAATGAGGAATTATGAGCGAATTAAGTTCAAAATCAAACTAAAAGTCGTAACAGTTCCTAACTAGCATCAAATTCGTATAACCCGAACGTAATGCACACAATTGCACATTCCTAAACTCCAATCGGCACAATTCAGAGATCACTGCAACCAACAATTTGATTCCAAGGTGTTCGAGAAGAAGAATTCGATCCGAGCGTGGCCGAACCATTAGCCTTAGTCGAGATACACCAATTCGATAGCAAACTAGGTAACAATCGATCCCTACACACTCTAAAAGTGCCGACTAAGCATAGCCCTATGCTTAGTTCGTGTATAAACATCTAATTTTATGAATCCTAAGTCTAGGGTTCATCATCATGAACGATTTGGGGATTTCGGTATAAACGATGTTAAAAATCAAGTTAATCAGCATCCTTAGTTTCAGAAGGATGAGATTAAGGATAAATCCATGTCAATTTTATGGAACAATAATGAATTGTTTGAGTTCTAATTCTAGAGTTCATCCTAGAAAACGTTTTGGGAGTTTTGATGTGAACATGTTTAAAAATCAAATTAAGTCACACAGAGAATTTCGAAATCATGTGTGTAATGAAATCCCTAAGTCAATTGTATCAAACAATAACGGATTGGATGATTTCAAGACTTAGGGTTCTTGATATAAACGAATTTGGGGGTTTCTTAACAAACGAACTTAGAAATCGAATCAAATCACATCCTTAGTTTCTGAAAGACTCGATTAATAAAAACCCTAAGCTAATTTGATCAAATCACAATGAATTTTACGAATTTGAATGTTAAGGTTCATGAGATAAAAACACTTTCAGGTTTTTATGAAAATGGACATGAAAATCAAATTAAATCTTACTGAAGGTTTCGAAATACATTGTATAATGAGAACCCTATAAATTCAGAACATGTTGATCATCAATTTGATTGATTTGAATTGAGATTTAACGAACTTGAGTTCGAATGTGCGTGGGGACGATTAAAACATTAAAACTAAACTAAAATTCGAATTGAAACCACCCTTAAACTCGTTTAGATCTCTGGAATCATAGCCCCATGATGATAGACTTGATTGGGTTCGGATCGGGCCCAAATGGAACCCGATTGATTCGGTTTAGGTTAACAAGGGGGAAACCGACCCATGGGTGTTTAAAATCAATTGAAAAACAAACCTCTTGCAAAATCTAAAGCAGATCAGTTGGTTTGGGTGTGGGGTATGTGTCCGGGAGGTCGTGGGTTCGAAACCATGTCTCACCGGTTTTTAATTAAAAACCCATTTTTTTAGTATTTTTATCATAACTTCTTCGTTTTAACTCTGTTTCGACTCGTTCGAAAGGCGTTGGAACCGAAATGAAATTCCGAACGTCATGAAAAAATAAAATCTATATTTTGACTCGAAATCATAATCGCGTATAAGTACGCGTGATTAAACGACATCGTGTATAACTTAAACAAACAAACTCAAAACTATACGTACTTTCATATGAACGTTTCAAATGACTTAATATACGTGTGTTGACACGTATAAGACCACAAACACAATTTGACATTACAAATAATACAACGTTATTGTTACAACACAGATTCTTTGTAGAAGTTAATTTACTTGCTTTCGCGAACGTTTGATCATTCTATTCACATTCAAAGGTGCGTACACGGCCCTTTTTCCTATTTTACTATTTTGGGGGAGAAAACATGTGCAAACAAAGCTTTTAGATATATATCACTTGCATGAGTTAGCTATTTAAGATAAGTGCGAACATAACATTACAAGTCCTTACATATCGAACCGTTTAGTTTGCCGTAGTGCAAAGCGTGGTAGTTGAAAATAGATCTATTGGGTTTGACAAACCTCACTTGGTAGATTGTAGGTCTACGCAAGTGTTTGACTAGCCAATTCAAACATTACTATTGTTTGTGCTAGACAATAGTGGAAAGGCAAATTACATTCTAACAGTCAGTTTCGGTGTCGACCGCTTATGTGAATAGTACAAATGACTAGCTATCATGACTATGCATGTGTGATTATGTTATCTGCAAACATTTCGTTTCAAACAGTTGTTTCAAACATTTATGATTATGCAAACCTGTGTATGCACCAACCTTTGTGTTGACTTGATTTACATGTTTTCTCATGTCACTAAAAGCACAAGTAAGGACAAACATGGACTAGGATGTGGAGTCGCATGCATATATTTTAAAGTCTTGTGTTTTGAATTGGGATATTTAAGACTTTGATTTGTAATTTACATTTTACAAACCGTTACTTTTGTTATTGTTTTAAAACGCTTCCGCAAACTTTGAAAACTTTGATATTACAGTTTAGACCAAAACTATGTTTGAAAATCATATAGAGGTCTTTCACTGTGTCTAATGCCTGAGATCCTGGTTTGTCACGCCCTAAACGGTATGATTCCGTTAGTGGAAATTTGGGGGTGTGACATCATATTCAACAAATCATAAATGGTTTTTCCAAACTCTAGTGAATGAAAGTATACTTATGCAATTTTCATAATATTCAAGATACCAATTATCATTTCTAATATCTTGGCATAATCTTCAAAACAAGTTATAAGATTATAAACAAATGCTTGATCATGGATTTTCAACATAGTATGATTAAACATTCATCATTCTTGAACTCTAATCAACCCACACAACTATACAACATCATTGGAATAAAATCATAACTACATCTTGAATATTGACATAAACAATTTCAACCAATTCATATAATCATCATCACAAGAACATAAGTTTCATCATAATCTAGACAACAAAGTGATTAGCCCATAAGGCTTACAAGAACAACAACATAGTGTGCAAAGTTAACAAGAAACATGGTAGAAATGATAAGTGCAAACCACAAGCAAGAAATGATTGAAAAGAAATTGTTGTTGAATGCTCCTTGGATCTTCAAAATCTTCAAAATCTCCCTTGGAATGCTTGGAAAATTCTGATCAGTAGGTATTTTGCTTCAGGAAGTCTAGCCCTTTCAAATGAAGAAGAAAGCTCAATTTATAGAAATTTTGGAACTTGGCACGGTAGTGCGCCATAAGCGCACGGTCGTGCGAGGTGCTACAGTTCTTCGCTTTTCCTCTAGGGCTGTTGTCAGAGTTGGCATTTTCAGCTAAGTCTTGAAAATCGACTAGAGGTGTCAGGCACGACCTTGCCAATTTGGCGCACAGTCGTGCGCAAGTCAAAGTGGTCGACACTACCTTCCCTTGGCTCGACACTGCCATGCCATGTCCCGGCACTACCTGGTTGCACGGTCATGAAAAATTCACGCACGGTCGTGGGCGTGTCAAAATGGTCGTGCATGGCCAAGGCACTGCCTGTGTTTGCTCTAGAATGGTGGCTGCACTGCAATAATTAGGAATATCTGCGAATGAATTTGCATGTTGTTTTCGTAAAAAAAGGGAAATTATGTTAATTAATATGCATAATTTGACGTGTAACACGAAACATGTAAAATGTAAATCCAAAAGGCACACTTGAATAGCTTGGCATACAACTTTTGTTTTCATAGCATTTTATAGTACTTTGCGTATGTGACAAGCATTGCCTCATTCATTCTTCAAGTAAATTGAAATGACATCAATAAACTCAATTACTAATTTGTCTAACATTGGTTGGCACACCTGATTCATCCAATTCATGAACATCAAAGGAGCATTTCTCAAATTAAAAACTACACAAAAAAGTCATAGTGCCCATTAAATGTTTGAAACATTATCTTCAGAATATCTTTTCATTTAACCTTTAACTCATAGTGTCCATTTCTTTCATCTTTTTCTCTTTATCAAATGCATATGCTAGATAAGCTCCGCACACTTACCTAGAAAAAATTAATTTGAAATCTATAGCGATGAAAATCATCGCCACAAATCGCTCAAAAAATCAAAGCTTAAACTAGTATGGTCACATGTCATTGCTATATGTATAAGTCATTATTATTATATTCTTTTTATTAAGCTACTATGAATATATATTTTATTTATTTTATTTTTGTTAAGATACAACGTGATATCTCAGCATTATATGTAATAATTAATTTAGTCATATTTTTTTATATATTAAAAAGATTATATTTTGTTAATTAATTTTATAGCAATTCTTTTAGCGATTACATATCGTCACCATAAAGCGGGATAATAAACAAAATGTATCATGACAAGTATTAAGACCTAAACGAACAAAACCATAACAAGAAACTTTTTAGCTACAAAATGTCTTCACTTCAATTAGGCCAAAAAGACTATTAGTGTTGCCATGTCAAAAAGAACAATTGATCGATGTCAAAGTACCAATCAAAAATAAGAGTTTTCACTCAAGTCCTACTACCCAATTTAGCTAGGGATGTCGGGTATTGATCCACAAGAAGTCAAGTGGAAACTACCTTTAAACACAATTTACTTAACTAATTGCCATTAAAAAAAAACTTTGAGTTATTGGATTTTGAGTTGCGAACTAAACAACTTTATAATACTTAAAACACTTTAATAAAAAGATTTGTAAACAATAAAGAAAAAAGGTGATCACCCCGGATTTCAAGTTAGTAAAATAACTAGCTATACTTTGAATTATTAATTGAAAACCACATAGACATAATTTTATGCTTAAATTGATCCACACCTATGATTTGGAAACCAATTAATGACCTTATTGACAACATGTAGCTAGACTAATGTTGTTGACTTGGTTAATTATTGATTTCACAAAAACAATGATTTATAGAGCTTTGAAAACTTAATTCCAGTAACTACCATTCCACTTAAACAATGAATAAACTTGAGATTGAAATTGCAAAGTAAACTAACAACCGTAATGGTTTCACAATCAAGCAATACTAGAAAAGTAAATTAATGAAAAACTAATCCAATACCAATGTTTAAAAATTCAAAATAACCCTAGCTAACAAACATAACTATCCACCCGGAGACGATCATGAAGTAACTAGCCGAACATTCCAATGGTTGAATCTTCAATGTTTCTTGATGTTTTGCATGATTAGATCTCGATTCCTAGGATTGGATTGATGATTGGAGGCTTAGGAATGCTCAAAATGCTCTAAGATGATCCAAAAGTTCGCCCCTAAGTGATGATTTCTGACTAGGGTTAACCGGGGGCTTAAATACCCCAAAAAATGCACTTTTTGGTATGTTGATCAGACCCCACCGTAAGCTACGGCCTGGGAACCCCAAAACTCCACTTACGCCCAAAGCCTTGGGTTTACTTTGCCATTTACGGTGTAACACCCCCAGACCATAAGCTATGCCCAGTATACCGTAAGCTACGACCTGGGTTTCCAAAACTTCATTTTCTTGCCTCCCAAAATGCTCGTTCTTGCTTCCAGTTGTCCGGTTTCCTTCTAAAATCATCATTTTGCTTCATATAACCTTCAAGCCAACATGAACACACAGTAGCTTGTATGCTAATTACTAATCATATCAAAACATTTAAGAACATTCAGTTAAACATTTAAATCACCCATTCGAACCCTTGTTATCACCCATGTCATTGCTATAAGTATCAGCAAATTGGTCGCCACAAATCATTACATGGTGGTTGTTTGACAAACAGTCTTTTAATAGATAAGTTGTCTGTATAATTCATTATGTGTTTTTAGATTTATCATTAGAAGACTTTTTATTTGATTCAGAGGTGGTTTTAAAAGCCTATCAAACCATCCTATGAGATATCCTATTAATGAAATAATCAAGAGGTTATTGTTGGATCGGGTTATGTAATTTACAGAACACTTACACAAGTTATCTTCTACAAAGTTGATAGTTGCGGAAATTCTACCAACTTAGTTTGTAAAACAGATTGAAACACAATACAGAAAACAATTATAAATTGAAGGTCAAGTATATTGCATTCAACTATTAAGCTTTACAACACTTAGCTCAAGCACACACACTCGTGGTTTGCGAACTAACAAGTGAACGTATTTATACTAAGACCTACATTTGTATCCTCGTAGGGATACAAGGCTGGAAAAAATACTAGAAACAAGCTAATGCTAAAACTAGTATATGTTATGGACTTGACAGTCCAAGCCATATTAATTATAATAAATTCAAAAGAATCCATTGACTTTTACAATAAATACCTAGACAACAAAATGAATTAATGTAAAGGTATCTCTGTAGTTCTGACAAATCTTCTGTGCTGCTGACTGTCATAAGATTGTCTTCTGTGTTGGTCTTCAGGGGAGAAACCAGCTCTGATTATTTCTACAAGTGTATGGAATCTTTGTCAGAAGAAAGTCTTTGAAAGTCTATGTACATGGAAGTTGCTGAGCAGGTTATCGGAAGCTTTTGTCTTCATAAGCTTTTGTCTTCGGAAGATCTTGTCATCGGAAGCTTTGATGTTGTACTACTTTAAGTGTTGAGCTCTGACTGAGGAGGTCATCAGAAGCTTTACTCTTTATTGTAGCCTTCGGTAGGATTGAGTTATCCTTAAGAAGTAATGCTTCTTCCGAAGGTTAACACCTTTCTTTCGAAGGCTGTTAGGCTTTAGAGAGTTCCAAGACTTAGTCAAGATGAGAGTTTGGTGAGCATCAACCTTTATTGGTCTTACATACTTCATCATGAAATACAAGCTCATAGCTTGCCCTCATAAGCTGCCCAATACTTAGTAGAATATTCTTGATTTTGCTTTCCTAAGTTTGTAACTTCATAGCATGCCCTCATAGCTTGCTTGCACATACTGTCAAAAATATTCTTGATTTTGCTTTCCTAAGTTTGTAACTTCATTTTACCTCTTCCTTCAACTGAAATTTTATTTCAATTCCCAATTTTTGCATGGACTTTCTTGCTTATGTCTAGTTTTTGAACAAGACTTTGTGGCCAGTTATATGACCTAAACATCCAAAGACAAAATACCAGACATCATCTCTTCCTCATCACATCCGCTAGCCATGCACAACCTCTCTTTATTATCGTCCTCTTCTCACACAACCACATGTGCATGTGGCTCATTCCAGCAATTTGCTCAGACATGAACAAATTTTTAACAATTGTAACATAGAATGAAGCTTTTACCTCTTACACCAAAACCAGAGCCGACTTCTATATTTTAAAAATTAGGCAAGGACCTAGGGCCTCATATTTTTTGGTGCCCCATATGGTTTGGTTTTGTAGCTGTTTTTTTCTTCAAACGTTTGATCAATAGGTTTCAAAAGTTTGAAACAGTAGTGATCAATAGTTTCGTTTACTGTAAACTGTGCATGTTTAAGCATGCATGTATGCATACATACATGTCATTTGTAACTTCGTATGTATTATGTATATTATGTATGCCTAGCTAGTCCTCATTCTATGTTTGGCCTGTCTTCTTAATTGCAAACAACCTGAAATGCGTTTTCTTCTAACCAGAGCCGGCCCCGAGAATCAAAAAAAGTTCTGGGGCTGGGGCGAGAAAAAAAATGGGCCCTTTTAGGGCCGGTTCTGAGAATTGAGGTGCCCAGAACCGAACCGTATTTATAACTGAAAAAACCCGAACAAAATTCGGTTTGGTTCCTAACTGTATTCGAACTCTGAATTCGGTTTTCGATTCGGTTCCTAACCGTATCTGAATTTCTGTTTTTTGGTTTAGTTGTTGTTACAATTTTTTTTTTGAATTCGGTTTGTTTGATTAACCGATTAAACCAAATTCCGATTTAAATTTATTATCTTATTAATAATATATAAGGTTGAATTCGGTTTATTTGTTTTTAACCAGTTTATTCGACTTAAATCAATTTATTCAGATGTTTATTCAATTTTTAACCGGCTTATTTGGTTTTTAACCGGCTTATTCGGTTTGCTCATTTTCAACTGAAACCAAACTTAACCACTTCTTAAATCCGGTTCGGTTATTGGATAGGGAAAGGAATTGAAAACCGAATAAACAATTAACTGAACTGATAAACACCTCTAGTTTAAAGAGAATGAAAGTAACTTCTTATACTATAAAAAATTACTTTTTGTACCATTTAAATCATATGCTTTTAAATGGTTATGTATATATTGTTTATACAAATTTTTTTATATAATATATAAAAAAAATTAAAATTTTGGGCCCCTAAAATGTCGGGCCCGGGGCGGTCGCCCACCTCGCCCCTCGTAAGGGCCGGCCTTGCTTCTAACATGCTATGACTGTTTTGATTGATTCGTTCATCATGTACTTGTAATGGACCCATGAGTTGCTCAAATTAAGGAAAACACAGTCAAGTCCTTGGATTCTTCTATAGAAGCATCAACATGAATCAACGCATAGGTAGACTACGTAACACTTTTTTAACAACTGTTTGATCCAAAAGTCTCTCACCATAAGCTCATGGATGGAGATCCTCTTCATTTTATGCTAATAGCAACTATACGAACCCAATGAAAACATCTTACAGTTGTACTTGTAACCCATGTGCTTCACGGCGGCTGTTTTTGGCCTGGAAGAAAGTGCTTTGTCGTTAATGGTGAAGCATTCCTTGGCAATTTCCCAGCTGCTGACAACAAATGCACGACGGGCCTTCCAAGCCTGATGTTAAAGGCCGGACCATATTTATCAGCCATGGCTCCTAGTGTCCGGTGAAAAAGTTGGTCGCTACCACCAAGTAATTATGTGCAGGTGTCCGATGATTGACCATGCACCATCGGGTTCTGGTGCTTCTCTTTCAGTCGATATTGCATTGGTTTTACCGATAAAAATGATATAGAAGAGTAACAGTGTAGAAAGAGATAAGAAAACCATTTCGAATGAATAACTCGTTATGTGGTTGTATGTTAATTTGGTGTGGTTGACAACATATAACTAGCATGGGGATCTCTTTATAGGAGATGAAGGAGCATTTGGAGCCTACACGTTAATTTATCATTAGGATACATCCGTTACCAAATTTTGTAAGGTATACAAGATATATATCAAATTGGTGTAGGTTTATGGTGACATGTGTGCTTATGTGATCAAATACAAAAACTTATCGAATAAAGATATAAATGAAAAAGCAAAACAATATATGCATCATTACAAGGGTAACACCTTAAGAGGTTGTTTGATAAGTTTTAATTATTTCAGTAATAGGCTATCTCAAAGGATGGTTGTTTGATAAGCTCCTAAAAACACCTTTGAATTAGTTAACAACAAGCCTCTTGATGATTAATTTAAAACACACAATGAATTATAGTGACATCTTATATATTAAAAGAATTAATGTCGTTTGTCAAACAGCCCCAAGTAATGATTTGTTGCAACCACTTTGCGGATACTTATAGCAACGAAATGGATCTTTTTGAAATGGCGACGCTAAGGTGCTGTTTATTTTCCCTTAAAACATCTGCGCAACCTCTTTTGTCTATGCCGAGCATACCACGCATAGACGTTGCTATTTACAGACTCTTCGTTTTTTTTCAAATACATTTCATTAAAAAACTTCTGCGCGTGCTCTTTTTGGTGCAGATATGGCCCAACCACTTCTAGGATTTTCTAATGTGTGTAGAGACTACCCACAACCACCACCACCTTCGTACATCACCGTCGTACACCACCATCAATTTATTTTAACAGTTTCCACATGTTAAAAATAAACACTCTTCATCTTGCAAACTGCATACATTTGGTCCATCTATTCTTTTACAGATGTTTACAGATGTGGTCTACAGACTGCAGACATTTTACCTCTTAAAAAACAAACAACACCTAATAGTCTTTTTGGCCTAAATGGAGTGTGATGTGTGTTTGGTTTTCATATGTTTTAACCGTTTAAGTTGCGTTTTTAAGTGCATTTCATATGGAACGACACTTTGAGATACAATCACTGTTGTAAAAGTCGGTCTCCAAGGCCGAGTACTCTCCGAGTACTCACTCCAAGGAGTTGTTCCGAAGCCGAGTACTTCCTGAGTATTACCCGAGTACTCCCGCCTAGGGCCGAGTACTCTCCGATTACTCGCTCCAAGGATCTGTTCCGTCCTAGGAGCGCCTAGCGACTTTTGCAACCATAGATACAATCGTGATTTGCATGTAAAAACAAGTTATATGGATGCCTGGGGATGTTAACGAGGCGAAAATACTCACAGACGGATCAGAATGGGTAGAGAAAAGTTCAGAACTTCGGAGACGCGTATCTTGAGCTAGAGGAAGAGTTACGGAATCCATAATATATGAAAACTAAGTTTCTCGACAAGACGAAGCTAAAGAATAAGTCAGCTCCGGCATAGGGTATGCCTAGGTCACTGTAGGCTACGCCCGAGCGCAGGCTACGCCAAAAAATTCAGCGTTGGCATACAAATCTTAGCCTTCTGATGGGAGCCAATGTCAGCTATGCCCAGGTTGGGCATAGGCTACGCCCAAACGCGGAAGATTGGGTTTTTAACCCTATCTTTGCCATTTTTCAGCACTTATCCTTGGAGGTCGAAAATTAAGGTTTTTGGGCGATTTGGGGACGAAAATTGAAGGTTTTTGGGTGGCTCTAACTCTCCAAATCACGATTAGATTCAAGAGTTCATCCATGGAATCAAGCATTAAAGATCAAATCTCGATGATGCAAGGTTAATCTCTTCGTAATCGCTTCCGGGCAATTAGGGTTGTAAGTGAAACATTGTTTGAATGTTGAATCTAGGTTTTTGATTGTAAAATTGATACGATTTCCGTTTGGTTGATTTAAACAATCGATTTATGTTTTTGTATTGCTACGTTACCATCAGTGATTCGGTTTTCTTGCATCATTTTGCGTATATTTATTGTAATTTAAACAATAGATTTATGTTCTTGCATTGATACGTTACCATCAATGATTCGGTTTTCTTGCATCTTTTACTCATTGGTAATCGTGTGATGCTTTGCGTATATCTATTGGTAAATGTGTGAATGAGCAAGTCTTAAACGTTCATTCCATTATTATCAATTTAATCGAATTGATTAATACAATCTTTTTTACATGATGCCAATCTAGGTTTAACTTAAATTCATTGTGGATCTTGCAACCTAAAAACCCGGAAGTGATTACCCTTTTTAATAATTTTTTTTAAAGTAAAAGTTAAGATAGTTTCTTTTAAACGGTTCTCTTAATACATTTCAATTCCAAGTTTCGCTTTTTCTTAGTTTAATCAGTTTGTTAGCACAATTAGAACTTTCCACTAATTCCCTGTGGAGACGACCTGACTTACCCTTGCTATAGTCAAAGGTAGCTAAGTCTTCATTTATAAATTGTTTTTGATTGACCTACGACACATCGATCAAAATGGCGCCGTTGCCAGATAATCAACGCTCAAAGTGCTAGTTTTAGTTTAGCGTTAGTTTAATTATAATTTCAGTTTTCATTTTCTTTTCAAAAAGATTAAAATACATAAAGATTTGATTTTTCTTTCATTTTTTTACTTTTTTTTGTTTATTGTTCAGAATTGCACCAGGTATTGTTTGTTTGTTGCATGTAGGTAATTTTTGCAAGCATTCTAGAATCTCTAGAATTTTAATATCATCATGAATGGGATGATGATCCATGTATGTGTTGCGAGAGTAAATTACATTGGATAGAAGTGTCACACCCCAATCTGCGGGCTGGATCGAATTTCCAGTCGAGTGGAAGGTTCACGGGGCGCGATATCATGTGATAATCAAAATGATCATATTGTTCACATGGCACATGATATATAATGAGAAATGCTAAAATCACATAGAAATAGAATTACAAAGTTAAATCACATAGTCATGTTCGTAATTTAACTAAGTAAATTTACCCAAAAGAATCATTGATTTTCTATCTTGTATCTGCACAAGATTTACAAAAGATGATTAACAAAATATGTCGTGAGTAGTGATGCACACACAAAAGTAGCTAGGTCTTCTATATAAGTCCACTACCTAAAGCATCCTGAATCCTCGTGACCTAACCCTGTTCGTCACCTGAGAAAACATGCGTTTAAAACAGGCAACACTAGGTTGGTGAGTTCATAAGTTTAATGAATGAAAACAATTGAATTTATCATCCAAAATTTGTAAAAGTTTATACACCTCACAAGATAAAATTTGTCCCCGGTTGGTTATTATACTTCCCAAAGAGTATTATAACTAATTCCCAGAGTTAGCCGTGTAACTCTAGATTAGTCAACAATATATAGATTTAGGAATTTGTCTAAAAGTGATTTATGTGACCTCATCTCACAGCAATTTCCTCTCCATAGTTACACCTACAAATAATATATCGTCCACCTAAGCATGCTTATATATTGGGCATACGTATCACGAATGAATCCGCCAGCCCACCACATGCTTAACTATTCTCCATACCACCTATATTGTAACTATGGATACCTATTTTAACTCACACATATTAATCCCTAATTTGATGTTCCCCAAAGATTTTGAAATAGAGACATAATTGTCTCTGATGGCTATTCCTTACGGAATAGCCCGGCCTGTAAGATATCCCCCAACGATACCTATAAGATAGAGACTTATTAGTCCCTCTTAGCCAATCATTACTCATTAGCCTGGAGTGTAAGATATCCTCTCCATGATATCTATAAGAAATGTAAGATACCCTCTTCATGATATCTAGAGTGAGACTTAATTGTCCTTGTGACATTCATTACTGACCAGCCCGAAATGTAAGATACCCTCTCCATGATATCTATAAGAAATGTAAGATACCCTCTCCATGATATCTATAAGGAATGTAAGATACCCTCTCCATGATTTCTAGAGTGAGACTTAATTGTCCCTGTGACTGTCATTATTGACCAGCCCGAAATGTAAGATACCCTCTCCATGATATATATAAAATATGCATATGAAAAACTATACAATTAGTTCAAGTAATGATTCTCACTCATTGCTATTTAATCATTGTCCCCCTGTCCTAATGCTATGATCAAAATGAAATGAACACAATGCTAGGATCTCTAGTCTTTAACATTGTTTTATAAGATCTCGTCTTATTAAACAATGTTAGCATATTCAAAGAATGAGATCACAAAGATATGTTATCATGATGTCATCCTTGATATCATAAGTAGCTGTCTCAAATGTTATCTCAATGTTATGTGTTCACAATGATTTTAACAACATGTTCTAAGAGCTTGTCTTATTACACAGTGTTAATAAATGTGGTGAATGATGTCATCATGAAATTATGTTATCATGAGTATCATTCTTGTTATCTCTAGAAATTGTCTCAGTGTTAGCTCAATGTCATCCCAATGCTATAAACCCATTGATATGAGATCTAGCATTAATTCATTGTGTCATATAATTTGATTTGATGGTATCAAGAAGTTATGTTATCATGATATCATACTTGTTCTGTCATACATGTCATTTCACACACAACACACCTAGTGATAATTATATGATAATAGAGATAAAACTCTTATATCTAGAAAGCATGATAATTGAAATAATGTACCAAAACTTTTAAATAATAAAAGATTTAGCATGTTTCTCAGCCTCGCATTTAAAATCAAATGATTATAAAAGGGGCATATGAACTCACCTTGGTATTGAAGTTGTTGACTTAGACTCGAGAAATGCACACGCTCAATATTGTTGCAAGGATATGTTATTTCCAAGATCATGTGATTGATTTGTTTGTGTTCAACATCGTTAACATTAGTATTTATTTAAGAGTTTTGATGAAAATTGTGAAATTCGACTAAGTGTCCTAAAAAATGAGTTACTAGGTTTGTAACTATTTAGTTTTATGATGTTATCTCTAATAACCCTTAACCCTTAACTTACTCGGTGTAAATAGAGCTTGTATTAAATAATACTTATTTTAAATTACTAGAAAACATCAGATTTTTCAAGCTTTCACGTTTCACATAAAGGTGTTACACACATATAATATATAAATGTTGCATTAATATACTTATGTTTAGCTTGTAATAGAACTTTATTTATATAATGTTGGTTAAAATATTTTAATAAAGGGTTATGTTTAATTAATAAAACTTAGTTTAACTTATAATATTTCTTTTTAAAATTTAACAATTTCTTAAGTGTTCCTAACATATGGACATCCCCTTGACCACCCCTTGTCATCCATAGTTGTTGTCTAATTCATGTTTTATTTATAAACATTTAGTTTATAAATTTTAAGTGGTTAAAAATGTGCTATGGGTAATGTGGATGAGTATGTATTGTTATTTGTAAACCACAAGCCATGTGATATTTTTGAAAATCCTAATAATCTTTTATAAAAATCCTTGTTTTCTAACCGACAGTCCAAATCCCATCCAATTATCTCATCCTAATCCATAGGTCCTATTCATGCACCCCCACCTTTGTACCTGTTTTGTTTATTTTATTCCTGATTAATACTACTGCATTTGAAAATCAGATTTCTTGGACATAACATGGGTGTTAACATCTAACAGATCCCGGGTAATATCGAGACCCAATACCAGTGGTGTTGAAAACTGCAAATGGTGCAGGTATTGATTCTATAATATCGACACGCACATGCTTGTTGATACTAGTTCACCGATTATGTCATCATCGATGGCTATTGGTTCCATAATCCTTCTTGGATTACATCAAGTTAGTAATATCGGAGGAGATCATGTAGTGTAGGCACCAACAAGGTCGGTCTAAGGCTGAGTTCAAGGGGCATGTGTTTCATTGATTCTTTTATATCGACCACCCTAGTGTCGACAATTTCTCAGCTCTTATCAGCTAATATCGATGAGTCTTAACCCAAGCCCCTGGACCACGTTAACATGGCTAATCTCGATGAGTATAAGCTGATAAAACCACCGAACTTAACAAGTTCGAAGAAGCTACGCTGCCTATTTCAGATCCCGTCGATACTAACTATTTTTGGTGTTCTTCCACCGAGACTAACATTTTCAGTAGATCCAACCATCTTCGATCCTTCCAAACATTAATCTAACATATTTCTGATGTTCCTAATCCATTTTTTGTGCATAACCTAAGGGTTTTGAAAGGATAAAACTGGTTATCAAGTTCACAACCGGAAATAGTGAAAACCCACCTTTTCAGCTGGAACTTCTCTCTAGATTCACGTCCAATTTAGCGATTCATTTTTTATTGAAAAGCTAGGACTTGGATACGGCCGTCATTCACTGGGGCTTCGGTCTCCTTAGGATCTAGATCCTTTGTACTTCTATATTCTACTCCTTGAGAGGATCGTTTGGACACCAAGAACGCGAGATTTGGTGAAGGTTTGCTATGGTGGAGTGTGGTTGAAGGTTAGAGAGGGAGCAAAGAGAGAGAGAGAGAGAGAGACCCAGCTGAAAATGAAGAAGGAAGTGGAAGAAGTGGGGTTTTATACCCGGGGTATTTACCCGCGTGTTCGTTTTCGATCGGGATCGTTAAATTGCTTTATTTCGTTGCGTAACGTTAATTATGTATAGTTTATATTCACTTGTGTTGTATGTTTATATTTCAATTCTCATCGAAATATATACAACTGTTAATTGTTATCACACATTGTTTATCACTTAGTATTTACACACAATTAAGAGTGAAAGTACACATACCGTACGGATTTGCCGGACGGTCAGGTACTAGTTGTCACAATAAGATTGTCCTATGTTCTTAAGAAGATATGAAGCATATCAAGATTGTGAAAGTAATAGCATTAGAAGAAAAGGATACATGATGGAAAATTATGAGGATGATGCTGAATCATTCTCAGCTAATTGTCTGAACTATGAACCACATTCACCTTCCCCTCAAGCATACTACCAGGTAAATGATGGTTACCAAGTATATTCTTATCAACATAAGTATCAATCCGAGGTGGAAACCAAGAGTTGCAACTTAAGGAAAGATTGGGAATACAACAATTATGAACTAGAGATTGAACCAAGCTTAAGTTATCAGGAGGAATATGACTACGACTACCCTAATTTGGCATACAAGGGTACTCAAGATTACAATCATGGTAGTTGTCACACCCCCACCTCTCGTCACCTGAGATGATGTCATACGTCTCATTCTTTTGGTTGCGGAAGCATAGTGGTGATATCTCAGAGATGAGGTGTGACTTACTTGAACCGATATCACAGCACACAGATTCACTTAAAATAAATACCATACAAAGGTTTCGTCAATACAATAATATAACAACATAGTTATTACACAATCTAAACTTCTTAATTACACAAGTGTGACGTGCATCCTCATCGTATTATCACCGCTGACCTGCAAAAATATTAAGTTTAAAACGTCAGCACAAAGCTGGTGAGTCCGACAGTTCAATTTAGAACAATATGATATAATAAGTATGTTCTCAAAATTTCAGTTCATGATAACCATGGGACCCGTATCTAGTTCCTTTCGGACAGTTGTTCGTTCACGAAGATACTACCCGTCGGTAAATATCTTAATGCCTCATAATCTTAATGTCTATCACTAACATTAAGAAAGCGTTTCGTAACCAGGTATCAAACATTCACACCAGGGGAGATGCAATCCTCCCAGCAAATGGGTTGTCAGCCAATAGTACTATCAATGATTCCTGTTCGGCCCCACATGGGTTCACTAGATACAGTTCAAGAGATGAGGACTTTTGATACTGTGATAGAGATACTAACGGCAAAATCCCATGAAATCACACAAAAATTCACATGAAATCACACAGATATCAGTGATGCATATCATATGTTCAGAAAACAGTTTGCAGAGTTACCCCGATGTTTATAAAACAATAAGGAGAAAAGGGGTTGTACGAAACTCGCTTGATGTCTCAAATTGTAGAAACACACGCAACTGATGCTAATGATGAGATTCTGCATTAGTTTATGTTTGATATGTTATTTATGTTCCAATTCACTGATTAAATCTCTCTGAACGTACAATGTCAAGGACATTGCCTTGAAAGTCATCAAACCGATATTAGATTATTAGTTATTTATTTTAGTGACATATCATACAATGTATGATAATGTAGGAACCCATACTGATTCAGGTTCCTAATACTAAGTTGATGACACACTTGATTAATCAGAATAATCTCAGATTAATCAAATAGTTAATGTTGTTGATTATAATGCTTAAGCAGTTACTAGACAGTTTAATGGCTTAGGAATGATTAATCCTTGTTATTGATTACCCGAATATCATGAAATATCACAATGTAGTATTAGAATAGGTTTAATAACCATGTTTAACATACTAATCTGACTGTTATCAGAAACACCAGATAATCGTTCCAACGAGTATGTTAATGACTGTGATTAGTTTGAAACACATGGTTTTCACGTTGCATGTCAAGGATTAGTCAAACTAATCACCTACACTGTCACAACCAAATGGTTTAAACCATTATAACCATTGTTATGATTTCATGCAAACCGGGCATTACAACGGCTCAAAACAAGGATTTACCCGTTAACAGTTCGAGTTTGTCATTTATATTCAATCCTAGCCATCATCTAGGCAATAATCAACAACCCTAACTATATCATTACGTTCAAAAACAAGATTTAATCATTAATTATCAAAATAGAAGGTTAGATTGAACCATTACCTAATCTGGAGGAGTTCTGCGGATAGAAAGATGATCCGGACTCGTAGAAACGTTCCTGAATGCAATCTAACCGTCCCAGAGGCTTCAAAACAGAGATTTTATGTGTTGGATGATGAAAATTTCGAATATGGTGGTGGTGGCTGACTTGATAATAATTGATCATGAGAATAGGTGTGGGTATTTTGCTTTCATGCGATCTTCTCGTTCCCATGTATACTCAGGCCCACGCTGTGATTTCCATCGAATTTTGACAATAGGTATGCGACTGCGTTTCAGTACCTTCACCTCTCGATCCATCACTTCAACTGGTTCTTCCCTGAATTGAAGTTTTTCATCAATTTGGATTTCTTTAAGAGGTACGATCAAAGATTCATCAGCTAAGCACTTCTTCAGATTTGATACATGGAAAACATCATGAATGTTACTGAGTTCAGGAGGTAATTCAAGTCTGTAGGCCACTAATCCGATTCGTTCAAGAATTTTGAATGGTCCTACAAATCTTGGTGAAAGTTTACCTCTCTTTCCAAATCTAAAGATGCCTTTCCATGGTGAAACTTTTAACATTACTAAATCACCAATTTGAAATTCCAAGGGTCTGCGACGATTATCAGCATAACTCTTTTGTCGATCGCGAGCAGCTTTAATTCGTTCTTGAATAAGTGCGATCTTATCAGTTGTTTCTTGAATGAGTTCTGGGCCTATGATTCGATTTTCACCCACCTCTGCCCAACAGACAGGTGATCTGCACTTGCGTCCATAAAGTGCTTCAAATGGAGCGCATTTAATACTGGTATGATAGCTGTTGTTTTATGAGAATTCAACAAGTGGAAGATGAATATCCCAGCTACCACCAAAATCAATTACACAGCTTCTCAGCATGTCTTCCAGTGTTTGATTAGTTCGTTCAGTTTGCCCGTCAGTTTGCGGATGATAGGCTGTGCTCATATTGATTCGTGTGCCCAGAGCATTCTGAAGAGTTTGCCAAAATCGTGATGTAAATCGACTATCTCTATCCGAAATTATAGAAATGGGTACTCCATGTCGAGACACAATCTCCTTTACATAGAGTTTAGCAAGTCGATCCATAGAGTAATCTTCTCGGATGGGAATGAAATGCGCAGATTTAGTAAGGCGATCAACGATAACCCATATAGAATCATGATTATGTGATGTTCTGGGTAGTTTAGTGATAAAATCCATAGAAATCTGATCCCATTTCCACATGGGAATCTCTGGTTGTTGTAGTAACCTAGAAGGATGTTGATGTTCAGCCTTAACCTTTAGACACGTTAAGCATCGACCCACGTATTCTGCGATGTGTTTCTTCATTCCAGGCCACCAGTAAAAATCTTTAAGATCATTATACATTTTGTCAGCACCTGGATGAATAGAATACCTGGACTTGTGCGCCTCATCCAAGATGATTGTTCTCGTGCTACCGAATAGAGGAACCCAAATTCGACTTTTGAAATATAGTACCCCATCATCTTTGGTCTCAAGTTGCTTGTCTAATCCTCTTAGTTCCTCAGCAGAGTAGTTTATTGCCTGTAAGGCTTGTTGCTGAGCTTCTTGATTTGAGGAATTAGACTGGTTTGAATATTCATACCTAACGCTTTCACTCGTAGAGGTTTGACTCGTTCTTTGCGACTCAAGGCATCGGCTACGACATTCGCTTTACCCGGATGATAACGAATTTCACAGTCATAGTCGTTCAACAGTTCAACCCACCGCCTTTGTCGCATATTAAGCATCTTCTGATCTAGAATATGTTGAAGACTTTTGTGATCAGTGTATATAATACACTTAGTTCCATACAAATAGTGTCTCCAAATCTTGTGTGCAAACACCACTGCACCAAGTTCTAGATCATGAGTAGTATAGTTTTTCTCGTGTACTTTCAACTGTCGAGAAGCATAAGCAATC
Source organism: Mikania micrantha (assembly GCA_009363875.1). Classification (NCBI taxonomy): domain Eukaryota; kingdom Viridiplantae; phylum Streptophyta; class Magnoliopsida; order Asterales; family Asteraceae; genus Mikania; species Mikania micrantha. The sequence goes on from CM018684.1 coordinate 51,295,289, forward strand.
ACTTTATCGTTCTGCATTAAAACACACCCCAGACCTTGGCGGGAAGCATCACAGTACACTGTGAAGTTATCGATACCTTCCGGTAATGCCAAAATAGGTGTGTTGCATAGTTTATGTTTCAACAGTTGAAATGCCTCCTCCTGTTGAGAACCCCATATAAACGGTTGATTTTTCTGCGTCAATGTAGTGAGTGGCAGGGCTATCTTTGAGAAGTTCTTAATGAATCAACGATAATAACCTACCAGCCCTAAAAATTGACGTATTTCAGTTGGGGTTCGCGGTGTTTCCCATTGTTCTACAGCCTTAATCTTACTGGGATCCACCTGAATGCCATCTTGATTCACTACATGCCCGAGGAATTGCACTTCTCGTAGCCAAAACTCACACTTGGAAAACTTGGCATATAATTTTTCACATGCCAATAGTTCTAGGATCAGTTTCAAGTGTTGAGCATGTTCATGTTGGCTTCGAGAATAAATAAGAATGTCATCAATAAATACAATCACAAACTTATCCAAATAAGGCCTACATACCCGATTCATAAGATCCATGAAAACTGCAGGAGCATTTGTTAATCCAAACGGCATTACTAGAAATTCATAATGCCCGTATCGTGTTCGGAATGCAGTTTTAGGAATATCATCTTCATGCACTCGTAATTGATGATATCCGGATCTTAAATCAATTTTTGAAAAGTAAGTAGCGCCTTGAAGTTGATCAAACAGATCATCTATACGTAGTAATGGATAACGGTTTTTGATTGTTAATTTATTGAGCTCTCTGTAGTCAATACACATCCTGAACGATCCATCCTTCTTCTTCACAAAAAGGACTGGTGCTCCCCAGGGTGAGAAACTAGGTCTAATAAAACCCTTGTCTAACAGCTCTTGTAGTTGACCTGAAAGCTCTTGCATCTCTGATGGTGCTAAACGATAAGGAGCTTTAGCCACAGGTGCTGCACCTGGAATCAAGTCAATACGAAATTCAACTTGCCTCACTGGGGGTAATCCTGATATATCGTTAGGAAAGACTTCAGGAAAATCCTTGACTACTGGAATATCTTCGATACGTTTTTGTGAAGAGCTATTATTGATCACATATGCTAGAAAGGCCGAACACCCTTTCCGTAAGCATTTCTGAGTTTGCATACAAGAAATGATACCCAGTTTTCTACCAGCTCGTTCCCCTTGAACTATCAGTGTATTACCCTCAGGTAATGGAATACGGATCACCTTAGTTTGACATATTACTTCGGCTTGGTTAATAGAAAGCCAATCCATGCCGACAACGACATCAAAACTCCCAAGCTCAATAGGAAGTAAATCAATATCGAAAAGATGATCATTCAGATTCAAGGAACATCCTTGAATGACACTGTGAGTTTTGATTAACTTGCCATTAGCAAGTTCAATAACATAAGGAGTTTCTAATTCTACTGCAGGCAATGAAAGTAATGATGCAAATTCAGGAGAGATAAAACTCTTATCTGCCCCCGTATCAAAAAGAACTGATACATATAGGTTATTGAGTAAAAACATACCAGTAACAATGTTAGCATCATGCCTCGCCTCAGTAGCACCAATCTGGAAAGCTCTCCCTCTAGCTTCATTTCCCGGATTGGTGTTGTTATTGTTTGGACAATTTCTTATCAAATGGTCAGGACTCCCGCACTTGTAACATGATCGGTTCATTTGAGTGGTTGGTCATGGTGCCTGATTTTGTTGGCGAGGAGGAAAATTACAGTATCTGGTATAGTGTCCAACCTTATTACAGTTGGCGCAAACAGGACACGGTCCTGTATGATGATATGAACACTTGTTACATTTGGGCGCCTGCCCCGTATAAGTTTTCTTCTCAAGATTGGTAACAGCACCGTAGTTTTTCACAATTTGTTTGCTCTGGTTGATCTCAACCGGAGCTCTCGCCTTAGGTTTACCAAACCACTTTCGTTTGGTACCTTTAGAAACACTAGAGGTACCGACATCACTACAGCCCCCGGCCTTCTGAGTTTTTGTTACTAACATACCACTCCTTACCGCCTCATCGGTAAGCTTAGTGGTCAACAGAATTGCACGTTTGAGGGTTGTGGGTTCAGCTGTAGTCACCATTCCCCGAATCTGGGGAACCAAACCCTTAATATACTTCTCGATCAATGCTGTCTCTGTAGGAAACATATCAGGAAGTAAGCAAGTGAGTTCATGAAAACGATGGGTATATGCTAAACAGTCAGCCCCGATCATCGAGTGACTCCAGAATTCCTCCTTAAGCTTTTGTATTTCAGTGAGTGGGCAATACTCTGATCTAATCAGAGTTTTAAATTCGTTCCAAACCATCGAGTCGACTGTAGCCGAGCCCAGTGTTTTTGCCTGGGTATTCCACCAGGTCAAAGCTGATTCTTTAAAAGAACAGGCAGCATAAGACACCTTATGCTCCTCCAAACACTGGCTGATTTTAAGTTTCGTTTCCATCTCCTCGATCCACCTTATTAATCCAGCCGCTCCTTCCTTGCCAGTAAAAGTAGGAGGGTTACAGGAAGCAAAATACTTGTAAGTACATCCCTGTCGTGGTGGATCAGGAATAGTTGTAGTTGTGCCAGTGGTATGATGAGTTTCTACGTTGCCACCAGTAGCATTGTGTTCTGTGTGATTGTGGTCCCCACCAGAACCCGCAGTGCCATGTGGTTGGTGTTGTATCAGGACACCACAAGCAGATAGCTGTTCACGCACAATCCGTGCTATCATGGCTTCGTTTGATTCGGATCCACCCGCACCAGCAGGTGGAGCAGTGTTCCCTCCAGGGTTCACTGGTGGAGTAGTATTTGTTTCCAGATTAACCTGTGGATCTGGATTCGATTCCGTATTTACTGGTGGAACATGATTCGGCTCAGGGTTAGTAATGTTCCTGATAGATCTCTTAGTCGGACGACCTCGTTTGGGAGCCATTATTCTGCTCACATGCAGAAAAACTCAGGTCAGTTCAAGAACATTAAAGATATAACCCATTTGATCACATAAATTCACTCATATTCAGTTACACTGAAATTTTATGAAGTTGAAAATGTGATTATAAGAGGATACAGTATAACTACATCGATATTACCCAAACATGTTCTCAGTACACCAAAATCACATCATTGTTTGTAGTTATACACAGTCCTGTTAGTTCAAAACATGTTATATGATCACACAACATACAATATTGTGGCACTAACATAGATGCATTATCGTTCACAGTAAATATCACATTACTGATTTTTCAATCTATTATAACATGAATTTTTGAGATATTAACATTCAGGACTTTCATACAAGTTATACAAACCGTATATGTAGTACCCCTCGAGGTAGTTTACATGAACATACCATACAAGGTATTTTACGAAAGTATACCACTCCAGGAATTTTACGAGAGTATACCACACAGGTATTCTACGAAAGTATACCACACAGGTATTTTACGAGGGTATACCACACAGGTATTTTACGAAAGTATACCACACAAGGTATTTTACCAGAGTATACCACACATGTATTGTACGAGAGTATACCACACAAGGTATTTTACGAGAGTATACCACACAGGTATTCTACGAAAGTATACCACACAAGGTATTTTACGAGAGTATACCACACAGGTATTCTACGAAAGTATACCACACAAGGTATTTTATGAGAGTATACCACACAGGTATTTTACGAGAGTATACCACACAAGGTATTTTACGAGAGTATACCACACAAGGTATTTTACGAGTTAGCACACAACTATTTTACGAGATAGCACACAGCTATTTTACGAGATAGCACACAAGCTATTTTACGAGAGAGAATACCTCACCAGGTATTTTACGATGACATACAATTATTACATAAGTTCTCACACTGATACGTTTCGATATTCACAGATAGATACACAATATCAACACCATGAATTTCAAACGGATATTACTAAACAACCCTTTGATTACCACTAGATCAACTTTGATACAATCAAAAAGTTCTGTAGAAAAGCTGCCAACATTTCAAACATCAAAACCTACTACAGGGGAATCATTTTCACAACCAAAAATTTCCCTATGCATCTCGTACTATCAACCTATCCGTCTATACAAATAACAACCAAAATGAACATCCATCATCGTACTTACCGTATAAAGAACGGTAAACAGGAAATCACTATAGCTATAGCAGCCATCACTATAGCTATCATCATCAGCCGAGCCTCCAAACTCATGGTGCTCACTAACTGCCTCAAATACACCCATCTCTCACTCCACAACGCTACCTCCTGCCAAAAGGTAACTACCAGCGCCTGTCTCCAGGTTCTCCGAAGTCGATCCTCCATCGTCGCTCTCCAAGCCTGAGTAGTAGCACCTAAGACATTCACCTGCTCCATAAGGGTCAGGTGAGAAGTAAGGATCTCCAGTACAGTATGGCTAGTGTCCTCATGAAGAGTATGGTGCTGATGTACATCCTGTCTCAGGGCCTGTAAATCCTGAGAGATCTGCTGCACCTGCGCCCGCAACTCGGCTTGGTGGGAGGATTCTCCCACTTCATGAACAGCCTGTGGCTCATCCCGTGGAGCCATCTGATGTCGCGGAGGCAATCCTGTGGTTTTGCGGGCTTGACCCCGCATACGCCGCAACCCGTCCCAAGCGGGTACTCTAGGAGGTGTAATACTCTGTCTCTGATCAGCAACTGGTTCAGCCGGAGGTGAGTGTGGAGGACTAGGTATAATAGGGAGTACTGGTGGTGGTGGCGGCAACGGTACTGGCTCAGGTAGTGGTGGTACGGGAGGCACTGTAGATGCGTGTGATGCTATTGATACAGCCTCCGAAGGATCTGAGTCAGATCCGGAACTGGAACTGGGAGTATCATCCACAATGACATATGGAAACCTCTGATATATATATCTCTCTCCTTGGTCTGCCATCGCTCTATAAACAGAATTCTCACATCAGTAGCATGAAATAAATATTGAATAAAATATTCAACATAAACATGATATCCGACGTTTCCCTATCCAAACACCACTATTCATTTCTTTAGTTATTAGTGTTCTGCTTGAATCAAATCAAACTAGAATGCACACGTGTTGCGAATTTCAGTTATGCTGGCCACTCATAACTGGAATTCGTAACACCTGATTATCCTGGCTTAATTCAAAACAAGTTTTGTTCGTTAGACCTGTTCGGTGCTCTCTGTGTCACTATACGAGCCTATGGTTATAGTCTAGGTCTCTAAGTCCACCTAAATTCTATAACCTGTGGCTCTGATACCACCCTGTCACACCCCCACCTCTCGTCACCTGAGATGATGTCATACGTCTCATTCTTTTGGTTGCGGAAGCATAGTGGTGATGTCTCAGAGATGAGGTGTGACTTACTTGAACCGATATCACAGCACACAGATTCACTTAAAATTAAAATACCATACAAAGGTTTCGTCAATACAGTAATATAACAACATAGTTATTACACAATCTAAACTTCTTAATTACACAAGTGTGACGTGCATCCTCACCGTATTATCACCGCTGACCTGCAAAAATATTAAGTTTAAAACGTCAGCACAAAGATGGCGAGTTCGACAGTTCAATTTAGAACAATATGATATAATAAGTATGTTCTCAAAATTTCAGTTCATGATAACCATGGGACCCGTATCTAGTTCCTTTCGGACAGTTGTTCGTTCACGAAGATACTACCCGTCGGTAAATATCTTAATGCCTCATAATCTTAATGTCTATCACTAACATTAAGAAAGCGTTTCGTAACCAGGTATCAAACATTCGCACCAGGTGTGATAACCAGGTATGAAGAATTACGTCAGCAACGTATCAAGCACATTTGATCGTGTTTAAAATTCGCGCTGAATTGGTCGCCGAAATTAATATGGGATGATAGTATGCGAAAAATGATGAACGTAGGCGAAAACGGTGCGCGAAACGGAGTTACGGATTGTCCGGAATCGCGAAAAGAAGATTTCGTCGAAAAACAGGTGAAATAGCCATGGGGCGGTACGCCCCAGGTTGGGTGAACAACCCCGGCGATGCGCGCGGATCCCACCGAAAATATCTGGTTGCGCGGTACGCCTGGAGTGGGTGCAGGTGACTAGGCGATACGCCTGGGTGTGATCAGTCGAGCAAGTTGATAAAAAATCAACTTTCTTGTTCTTATCCCATTTTCTTCCTTCCTCTCGACGACACAGCCACCACCTTCGAAGATTTCAGTCATCCAACCTTCAAATCATCAGTTTTCAAGCTTTTGATCACGTGGAATGCATAAAGGAGTGTTAAAACAAGTTCAGATCATCTTTCTATCCGCAGAACTCCTCCAGATTAGGTAATGGTTCATTCTAAACCTTCTGGTTTAATTTTAGTGATTAAATCTTGATTTTGAACGTTATGATATAGTTAGGGTTGTTGATTATTGCCTAGATGATGGCTAGGATTGATTCTGATTGACAAACTCGAACTGTTAACGGGTAAATCCTTGTTTTGAGCCGTTGTAATGCCCGGTTTGCATGGAATCATAACAATGGTTATAATGGTTTAAACCATTTGGTTGTGACTATGTATGTGATTAGTTTGATTAATCTTTAACATGCAACGTGAAAGTTGAGTGTTTTAAACTAATCACAATCATTAACATACTCATTGGAACGATTATCCAATGTTTCCGATAACAGTCAGATTAGTATGTTAAACATGGTTATTAAACCTACTCTAACATTACATTGTGATATTTCATGATATTTGGGTAATCAATAACAAGGATTAATCATTCTTAAGCCATTAAACTTTCTAGAGACTATTTCAGTATTATAATCAACAACATTAACTATTTGGTTAATCTGAGATCATACTGATTAATCAAGTGAGTCATCAACTTAGTATTAGGAACCTGAATCAGTATAGGTTCCTACATTATCATACATTGTATGATATTACATTAAATTATGTAATTAAATACTAAACACTGAGTGATGACTGTTAAGGCAATGTCTTGGACATTGGGACGTTCAAAACGATTTAATTAGCAAGTTAAAACATAAATAACATATCAAACATAAACTAATGCAGAATCTTATCAATAGCACCAGTTGCGTGTGTTTCTACTGCTTTGAGACATCAAGTGAGTTTCGTACAACCCCTTTTCTTTTTAACGTTTTATAAACATCGGGGTACTCTGTAACTCATTTTCTGAACATATGATATGCATCACTGATATCTGTGTGATTTCATGTGACTTTTTGTGTGATTTTATGGGATTTTGCCGTTAGTAACAACTATCACAGTATCAAAAGTCCTCATTCGTGAACTGTATCTAGTGAACCCATGTGCGGCCGAACAGGAACCATTGATAGTACTATTGGCTGACAACCCATTTGCTGGGAGGATTGCATCTCCCCTGGTGTGAATGTTTGGTACCTGTTTCCATAACAACTTCTTAATGTTAGTGATAGACATTAAGATAATGAGGCATTAAGATATCTACCGACGGGTAGTATCTTCGAGAACAAACAACTGTCCGAAAGGAACTAGATACGGGTCCCATGGTTATCATGAACTGAAACTTTTTGGAGAACCTACTTATCATATCATATGGTTTTAAATTGAACTGTCGAACTCACCAGCTTTGTGCTGACGTTTTAAACTCAACATTTTTGCAGGACAACGGTGACAACGCGGTGAGGATGCACTTAACATAGTTGAACCTTAATGTATCTTATTGTGTAATAAACTTAGTTGTAAAGTTGAACGTATTTACGAAACCCCTGTAATGTATTAATTTAAGTGAATCTGTGTGCTGTGATATCGGTTCAAGTAAGTCACACCTCATCTCTGAGACATCACCACTATGCTTCCGCAACCAATAGAATGAGACTTATGACATCATCTCAGGTGACGAGAGGTGGGGGTGTGACAGGGTGGTATCAGAGCCACAGGTTATAGAGAATTAGGTTGACTTAGAGACTTAGACTATAACCATAGGCTCGAGTAGTGACACAGAGAGCACCGACACACTAATAACGAACAAAACTTGTTTTGAATTAATTTAGGATAATCAGGTGGTGCGGATCTCCGTTATGAGTGGCCAGCATAACTGAAATTCGCAACACGCGTGCATTCTAATTTGATTTAATTCAAGCAGAACAGTAAGAACTAAAGGAACGAATGGTTGTGTTAAGAAGGGATGACGTCTCATATCATGATTATGTTGAATACTATTATTCAATATTCACTTCATGACATTGATCTGTAAATTTTGTCTGTATATCAATGAAAAACCACACGAACGCTACATATATTGGCAGATTCAATATGTGACTCTGGATGATACGCCGAGTCTCAGCTCAAGTTCTGACTCAGATCCGTCAGAAGCATCTTCTACAGTATCCTTGGTGGTACCTCAGATTTTACACACGCCACCACATCGACAGATATCTGATAAAGATACCTATGCGGGAAAACTGGCTAGAAGGCCATCACCTCAGAGAGTCCAGATTTATACAAGAATTATAGAGGATAGGATGAGGCAGGTTATGGAGTATATAGTGATCTCACTTATTATCTCTGAATACCTATTGAGGTATCATCTCTGAAAACCTATTGTGGTATCATCTTTGAATACCTCATGGGTGAACAATTCATTGTGAGAACATATCTATCGCTAAAATACAGTACTGGAGCAATACTGTATGCGAACAGATTTATCTATTGCCTATACGACAATGTATCGAAGTACAGAACGAGAGTCATACTGTACAAGAACATATCTATTGTTTGTGTGAGGTAACGTTTCAAAATCCTGTGTGGTACAATTTCAAAATCCTGTGTGGTACTATATCAAAATCCTGTGTGGTAACGTTTCAAAATCCTGTGTGGTACTATATCAAAATCCTGTGTGGTAACGTTTCAAAATCCTGTGTGGTACTATATCAAAATCCTGTGTGGTAACGTTTCAAAATCCTGTGCGGTACAATTTCAAAGCCCATGTGTGGCAACATTTCAAAGTCCTGTGTGGCATCATATCAAAGTCCCTTGTGGCAACATTTCAATTGTCTGTGTGACAAACATATCAAAGTCCTGTGTGGCAACATATCAAAGCCCTTGTGTGGCAATATTTCAAAGCCCATGTGTGGCAACATTTCAAAGTCCTGTGTGGCAACATATCAAAGTCCTGTATGGCATCATATCAAAGTCCCTTGTGGCAACATTTCAATTGTCTGTGTGACAACATTTCAAAGTACTATGTGGCAACATATCAAAGTCCTGTGTGGCAACGTTTCAATGTCTTACATGATCTGATATCCAAAAACATGTAAATAATAACATATCAGTATTAATATCACGAAGCAATGAGCTGAGTGATGATATGACATGTTTTTGAATGTAGTACTAAGTATAACTACCAACATTTGTATAATCACGGGTTATTGAGAACATATTGGGATTATGCCAAGTAGTTATACTGTATTTACTATAATCACATTTTCAATTTCATAAAGTTTCAGTATAACTGAATATGATTGAATTTATGTGATCAAAGGGGTTATATATTTAATGTTCTTGAACTGACCTGAGTTTGTCTGCATGTGAGCAGAATAATGGCTCCCAAACGAGGTCGACCGGCAAGGAAATCTATCAGGAACATTACTAACCCGGAGCTAAATCAAGGTCCACCAGTAAATACTGAATCCAATCCAGATCCACAGGTTAATCTGGAAACAAATACTGCTCCACCAGTGAATCTGGGAGCAAACCCTATTCCACCTGCAGGTGCAAGTGGATCCGAATCAAACGAAGCAATGATTGCACTAATTGTGCGTGAACAATTATCTGCATGTGGTGTTTTGATACAACACCAACCTCATGTAGCTACGGGTTCGGGTGGGGATCACAACCATACTGAACATAATGCTACTGGTGGCAACGTGGAAACTAATAGAACTGCCGGTACAACTACAACGGTTCCTGATCCACCACGACAGGGATGCACATATAAGTATTTCGCTTCCTGTAACCCTCCTACTTTCACTGGCAAGGAAGGAGCGGCTGGATTGTTAAGGTGGATAGAGGAAATGGAAACAAAATTGAAAATTAGCCAGTGTTTAGAGGAGCATAAAGTGTCTTATGCTGCCTGCTCTTTTAAAGAATCAGCTTTGACCTGGTGGAATACCCAGGCAAAAACGTTGGGCTCAGCTACAGTCGACTCAATGGGCTGGAATGAATTTAAAACTCTGATTAGATCAGAGTACTGCCCACTCACCGAAATACAAAAGCTCCAGGAGGAATTCTGGAATCACTCGATGATTGGAGCTGACTGTTTAGCGTATACTCATCGTTTTCATGAACTCACATGTTTACTTCCCGATATGTTTCCTACTGAAGCAGCATTGATCGAGAAGTATATTAAGGGTTTGGTTCCTCAGATTCGGGGAATGGTAACTGCAGCAGAACCCACAACCCTCAAACGTGCAATTCTGTTGACCACTAAGCTTACCGATGAGGCGGTAAGGAGTGGTATGTTGGTAACAAAAACTCAGACGGCCGGGGGCCGTAGCGATATCGGTACCTCTAGTGTTTCTAAAGGTACCAAACGAAAGTGGTTTGGTAAACCTAAGGCGAGAGCTCCGGCTGAGATCAACCAGGGCAAACAAACTGTGACAAACTATGGTGCGGTTATTCCTGAGAGGAAAAACTATGTTGGACAGGCACCTAAATGTACTCGGTGTTTATTTCATCATACTGGACAGTGTCCTACTTGTGCCAACTGTAATAGAATTGGGCACTACACCAAGTATTGCAACTTGCCTGCGCGCCAACCAAATCAAGCACCACAACCAACCACTCAAACAAACAGGTCGTGTTACAAGTGTGGGAGTCCTGATCACTTGATAAGAAATTGTCCAAACAATAACAACACCAATCCGGGGAATGAAGCTAGAGGGAGAGCTTTCCAGATTGGTGCTACCGAGGCGAGACATGATGCTAACATTGTAACTGGTACGTTCCTACTCAATAATCTGTATGCATCAGTTCTCTTTGATACGGGGGCAGATAAGAGTTTTATCTCTCCTGAATTTGCATTATTACTTTCATTGCCTGCGGTAGAACTAGAAACTCCTTACGTTATTGAACTTGCTAATGGCAAGTTAATCAAAACTAACAGTGTCATTCAAGGATGTTCCTTGAATCTGAATGATCATCTTTTCAATATTGATTTACTTCCTATTGAGCTTGGGAGTTTTGATGACGTTGTCGGTATGGAGTGGCTTTCCATTAACCAAGCTGAAATAATATGTCAAACTAAGGTGATTCGTGTTCCTTTACCTGACGGTAACAGACTGTTAGTTCAAGGTGAACAAGCTGGTAGAAAACTGGGTATCATTTCTTGTATGCAAACGCAGAAGTGTTTACGGAAAGGGTGTCCGGCCTTTTTAGCATATGTGATCAATAACAGCTCTTCACAAAAACGTATCGTAGATATTCCAGTAGTCAAGGACTTTCCTGAAGTCTTTCCTGACGATATATCAGGATTACCCCTAGTGAGGCAAGTGGAATTTCGAATTGATCTGATTCCAGGTGCAGCACCTGTGGCTAAAGCTCCTTATCGTTTAGCACCCTCAGAGATGCAAGAGCTTTCAGGTCAACTGCAGGAACTGTTAGACAAGGGTTTTATTAGACCTAGTTTCTCACCTTGGTGTGCACCAGTCCTCTTTGTGAAAAAGAAGGATGGATCATTCAGGATGTGTATTGACTACCGGGAGCTCAATAAATTAACAATCAAAAACCGTTATCCATTGCCACGTATAGATGATTTGTTCGATCAACTTCAAGGCGCTACCTACTTTTCAAAGATTGATTTGAGATCCGGATATCATCAGTTACGAGTGCATGAAGATGATGTTCCAAAAACTGCATTCCGAACTCGTTACGGGCATTATGAATTTCTAGTAATGCCGTTTGGATTAACAAATGCACCTGCAGTTTTTATGGATCTTATGAATCGGGTATGTAGGCCTTACTTGGATAAGTTTGTGATTGTATTTATTGATGATATTCTTATTTATTCTCGAAACCAACAAGAACATGCTCAACATTTGAAACTGATCTTAGAACTATTGGCACGTGAAAAACTATATGCCAAGTTCTCCAAGTGTGAGTTCTGGTTACGAGAAGTGCAATTTCTTGGGCACGTAGTGAATCAAAACGGTATTCAGGTAGATCCCAGCAAGATTAAGGCTGTGTAACAGTGGGAAACCCCGCGAACCCCAACAGAAATACGTCAATTTCTAGGGCTGGCAGGTTATTATCGTCGATTTATCAATAATTTTTCAAAGATAGCTCTGCCATTGACCACATTGACACAGAAAAATCAACCGTTTATATAGGGTTCTCAACAGGAGGAGGCTTTCCAACTGTTAAAACACAAACTCTGCCACGCACCTATCTTGGCATTACCGGAAGGTATCGATAACTTCATAGTGTATTGTGATGCTTCTCGCCAAGGTTTGGGGTGTGTTTTAATGCAGAACGAAAAAGTGATTGCTTACGCTTCTCGACAATTAAAGGTACACGAGAAGAATTATACCACTCATGATCTAGAACTTGGTGCAGTGGTGTTTGCACTCAAGATTTGGAGACACTATTTGTACGGAACCAAGTGTATTATATACACTGACCACAAAAGTCTTCAACACATTCTAGATCAGAAGATGTTAAACATGCGACAAAGGCGATGGGTAGAACTATTGAATGATTATGATTGTGAAATTCGTTATCACCCAGGCAAGGCGAATGTTGTAGCCGATGCTTTAAGTCGCAAAGAACGAGTCAAACCGTTACGTGTGAAAGCGTTAGGAATGACCATTAAAACTAGTCTAATTCCTCAGATTAAAGAAGCTCAGCAACAAGCTTTACAAGCAATGAACTATTCTGCTGAGGGACTAAAGGGATTAGATAAGAAACTGGGAGTCAAGACTGATGGGGTGTTGTATTTCAAAAACCGAATTTGGGTTCCTTTATTCGGTAAATCAAGAACAATCATCTTGGATGAGGCGCACAAATCCAGGTATTCTATTCATCCAGGTGCTGACAAAATGTATAAAGATCTTAAAGATTTTTATTGGTGGCCTGGAATGAAGAAACACATAGCAGAATACGTGGGTCGATGCTTAACATGTTTAAAAGTTAAGGCTGAACATCAACGTCCTTCTGGGTTATTACAGCAACCGGAGATACCCATGTGGAAATGGGAGCAGATCTCTATGGATTTTATCATTAAACTACCCAGAACATCGCATAATCATGACTCTATATGGGTTATCGTTGATCGCCTTACTAAATCTGCGCATTTCATTCCCATCCGAGAAGATTACTCTATGGATCGACTCGCTAAACTCTATATTAACGAGATTGTATCCCGTCATGGAGTACCAATCTCTATCATTTCTAACAGAGATAGTCGATTCACATCACGATTTTGGCTAACTCTTCAGAATGCTTTGGGCACTCAAATCAATATGAGCACAGCTTATCATCCACAAACAGATGGGCAAACGGAACGAACCAATCAAACTCTGGAAGATATGCTCAGAAGCTGTGTGATTGATTTTGGTGGTAGCTGGGATGTTCATCTTCCACTTGTTGAGTTCTCATATAACAACAACTATCATACCAGTATTCAATGCGCACCATTTGAAGCACTCTATGGACGCAAATGTAGATCACCTGTCTGTTGGTCGGAGGTAGGTGAAAATCGAATCATAGGCCCAGAGCTTATTCAAGAAACAACTGATAAGATCGCACTTATTCAAGAATGAATTAAAGCCGCACGCGATCGACAAAAGAGTTATGCTGACAATCGTCGTAGACCCTTGGAATTTCAAGTCGGTGATCTTGTAATGTTGAAAGTTTCACCATGGAGGGGTATCTTCAGATTTGGAAAGAGAGGTAAACTTTCACCAAGATTTGTAGGACCATTCAAAATTCTTGAGCGAATCGGATCAGTGGCCTACAGACTTGAATTACCTCCTGAACTCGGCAACATTCATGATGTTTTTCATGTATCAAATCTGAAGAAGTGCTTAACCGATGAATCTTTGATCGTACCTCTGAAAGAAATTCAAATTGATGAGAAACTTCAATTCAGAGAAGAACCAGTTGAAGTAATGGATCGAGAAGTGAAGGTACTTAAACGTAGTCGCATACCTATTGTCAAAATTCGATGGAATTCACAGCGTGGACCCGAATATACGTGGGAACGCGAAGATCAGATGAAACAGAAATACCCACACCTATTTTCATGATCAATGGTTATCAAGTAAGTTTTTCCTAAATTTCGGGACGAAATTTTTCTAACAGGAGGAGACTGTGATAACCAGGTATGAAGAATTACGTCAGCAACGTATCAAGCACATTTGATCGTGTTTAAAATTCGCGCTGAATTGGTCGCCGAAATTAATATGGGATGATAGTATGCGAAAAATGATGAACGTAGGCGAAAACGGTGCGCGAAACGGAGTTACGGATTGTCCGGAATCGCGAAAAGAAGATTTCGTCGAAAAACAGGTGAAATAGCCATGGGGCGGTACGCCCCAGGTCGGGTGAACAACCCCGGCGATGCGCGCGGATCCCACCGAAAATATCTGGTTGCGCGGTACGCCTGGAGTGGGTGCAGGTGACTAGGCGATACGCCTGGGTGTGATCAGTCGAGCAAGTTGATAAAAAATCAACTTTCTTGTTCTTATCCCATTTTCTTCCTTCCTCTCGACGACACAGCCACCACCTTCGAAGATTTCAGTCATCCAACCTTCAAATCATCAGTTTTCAAGCTTTTGATCACGTGGAATGCATAAAGGAGTGTTAAAACAAGTTCAGATCATCTTTCTATCCGCAGAACTCCTCCAGATTAGGTAATGGTTCATTCTAAACCTTCTGGTTTAATTTTAGTGATTAAATCTTGATTTTGAACGTTATGATATAGTTAGGGTTGTTGATTATTGCCTAGATGATGGCTAGGATTGATTCTGATTGACAAACTCGAACTGTTAACGGGTAAATCCTTGTTTTGAGCCGTTGTAATGCCCGGTTTGCATGGAATCATAACAATGGTTATAATGGTTTAAACCATTTGGTTGTGACTATGTATGTGATTAGTTTGATTAATCTTTAACATGCAACGTGAAAGTTGAGTGTTTTAAACTAATCACAATCATTAACATACTCATTGGAACGATTATCCAATGTTTCTGATAACAGTCAGATTAGTATGTTAAACATGGTTATTAAACCTACTCTAACATTACATTGTGATATTTCATGATATTTGGGTAATCAATAACAAGGATTAATCATTCTTAAGCCATTAAACTTTCTAGAGACTATTTCAGTATTATAATCAACAACATTAACTATTTGGTTAATCTGAGATCATACTGATTAATCAAGTGAGTCATCAACTTAGTATTAGGAACCTGAATCAGTATAGGTTCCTACATTATCATACATTGTATGATATTACATTAAATTATGTAATTAAATACTAAACACTGAGTGATGACTGTTAAGGCAATGTCTTGGACATTGGGACGTTCAAAACGATTTAATTAGCAAGTTAAAACATAAATAACATATCAAACATAAACTAATGCAGAATCTTATCAATAGCACCAGTTGCGTGTGTTTCTACTGCTTTGAGACATCAAGTGAGTTTCGTACAACCCCTTTTCTTTTTAACGTTTTATAAACATCGGGGTACTCTGTAACTCATTTTCTGAACATATGATATGCATCACTGATATCTGTGTGATTTCATGTGACTTTTTGTGTGATTTTATGGGATTTTGCCGTTAGTAACAACTATCACAGTATCAAAAGTCCTCATTCGTGAACTGTATCTAGTGAACCCATGTGCGGCCGAACAGGAACCATTGATAGTACTATTGGCTGACAACCCATTTGCTGGGAGGATTGCATCTCCCCTGGTGTGAATGTTTGGTACCTGTTTCCATAACAACTTCTTAATGTTAGTGATAGACATTAAGATAATGAGGCATTAAGATATCTACCGACGGGTAGTATCTTCGAGAACAAACAACTGTCCGAAAGGAACTAGATACGGGTCCCATGGTTATCATGAACTGAAACTTTTTGGAGAACCTACTTATCATATCATATGGTTTTAAATTGAACTGTCGAACTCACCAGCTTTGTGCTGACGTTTTAAACTCAACATTTTTGCAGGACAACGGTGACAACGCGGTGAGGATGCACTTAACATAGTTGAACCTTAATGTATCTTATTGTGTAATAAACTTAGTTGTAAAGTTGAACGTATTTACGAAACCCCTGTAATGTATTAATTTAAGTGAATCTGTGTGCTGTGATATCGGTTCAAGTAAGTCACACCTCATCTCTGAGACATCACCACTATGCTTCCGCAACCAATAGAATGAGACTTATGACATCATCTCAGGTGACGAGAGGTGGGGGTGTGACACCAGGGGAGATGCAATCCTCCCAGCAAATGGGTTGTCAGCCAATAGTACTATCAATGATTCCTGTTCGGCCCCACATGGGTTCACTAGATACAGTTCAAGAGACGAGGACTTTTGATACTGTGATAGAGATACTAACGGCAAAATCCCATGAAATCACACAAAAATTCACATGAAATCACACAGATATCAGTGATGCATATCATATGTTCAGAAAACAGTTTGCAGAGTTACCCCGATGTTTATAAAACAATAAAGAGAAAAGGGGTTGTACGAAACTCACTTGATGTCTCAAATTGTAGAAACACACGCAACTGATGCTAATGATGAGATTCTGCATTAGTTTATGTTTTATATGTTATTTATGTTCCAATTCACTGATTAAATCTCTCTGAACGTACAATGTCAAGGACATTGCCTTGAAAGTCATCAAACCGATATTAGATTATTAGTTATTTATTTTAGTGACATATCATACAATGTATGATAATGTAGTAACCCATACTGATTCAGGTTCCTAATACTAAGTTGATGACACACTTGATTAATCAGAATAATCTCAGATTAATCAAATAGTTAATGTTGTTGATTATAATGCTTAAGCAGTTACTAGACAGTTTAATGGCTTAGGAATGATTAATCCTTGTTATTGATTACCCGAATATCATGAAATATCACAATGTAGTATTAGAATAGGTTTAATAACCATGTTTAACATACTAATCTGATTGTTATCAGAAACATCAGATAATCGTTCCAACGAGTACGTTAATGACTGTGATTAGTTTGAAACACATGGTTTTCACGTTGCATGTCAAGGATTAATCAAACTAATCACCTACACTGTCACAACCAAATGGTTTAAACCATTATAACCATTGTTATGATTTCATGCAAACCGGGCATTACAACGGCTCAAAACAAGGATTTACCCGTTAACAGTTCGAGTTTGTCATTTATATTCAATCCTAGCCATCATCTAGGCAATAATCAACAACCCTAACTATATCATTACGTTCAAAAACAAGATTTAATCATTAATTATCAAAATAGAAGGTTAGATTGAACCATTACCTAATCTGGAGGAGTTCTGCGGATAGAAAGATGATCCGGACTCGTAGAAACGTTCCTGAATGCAATCTAACCGTCCCAGAGGCTTCAAAACAGAGATTTTATGTGTTGTATGATGAAAATTTCGAATATGGTGGTGGTGGCGTCGGCTGGAAGATAAGTATGAGATGATGATGATAATCTGATATTTTAAGCAAGTTGGCGACATCTCCATCCGTCGCGTACCGCGGAGAAACAAAAAGTACGCTTCGCGTACCGCGAAGAAATCCAGAGAAATCTCAGATATTTTCAAGCATCGCGTACCGTGAAGAACCCTCAACTTCGTCATCGCGTACCGCGAAGACCATTTTTTTCCATTTTTCGACAGAAACTTCGTTTTGCGATTCTGGACCATCCGTAACTCCGTTTTGTACGCGGTTTTCGCCCATGTTCATCATTTCTCACATACTATCATCCCATAATAACTTCGATTGTCAACTCCACGTGGATTCTAAGCACGATCAACTGTGCTCAATTCGTTGCTGACGTTATTCCTCGTACACAGTTATCACAGTAGTTATCATAGGGGTTATTACAATAAAGATGGTTACCTACAAAGACAACAACAAGGGTGTTCAAGGAATTACCAACAACAAAGTCAAAATCAACATCCTAGAAATAAAGAAAGTGGGTCCTCATGAGGCAAAGGGGGAAGTATCCAACGCAATTCTATCTTGGATGCATTAAAAGACATGAAAAAAGAGAAAGAGGTCAGAGATAAAACCATATGTGAGTTGTTCAAAAAGGTTGGTCATCTAGTTGAGGAATTGGCACGAATAAAAACATTAGAAGCAATTGTTGATAAAAATACCATCAACATTCCCCCAGTTGTAGGAGAAATGCCACTAACATTTCTTATGGTTGATGATGAAGTAAGAAAATGTTACTAGCATTTCGAAGAATGATAGGGGATGTGTATATCAATCAAAAAACATAACACCTCTTGAGAAACCATTGAATAAGACACTCCCAGTTTATTTAAACCACTCTCCCATAGTTATTCTTTCAATCAACACAGTTAGGGGGGATGGTTTAGGTTCAATGAAGAGAGAGGTAAGAAGGGATTACATGAGTCACGATGTTCAAAAGTATTACTGTATTTATTCAACAGCCGTGTCGATTAAGAGGAAAGAAATATGGACATGGCATGTCAATTACAAAGCATACAATGGAAACTCAGAAGGAAAATGTGCATTTATGCCATCTTGTGGTTATTTAACATACACATTAATCATTAGAGCAGAAGTATGCACACAAGGTATTGATCATCGAGCCTATGTTGGAAACTCTGGAGGAAAGTGTTCAATTCGACCACCATAAGTAATACATGAGGTATAATTTGGCTGAAGACCTAAAACTTAGCGCTATCAGGGAGGCAACCCGATGAACTTTGTGGGTGTGTTCACTAAAAACCCTCACGAGACTTCACTCGTCCACTCGGGTTACCGAGGGGTTTAAAAGGCTTGTTGCATATGCTGAATGCAACCGTGGTTCCTACGAAAGTGAGTTAGGTTTTGTTTTGTTTGTGTTGTATTTTTTTCTTGTTTTATTTATTTTGTGTTGCATAGGTTTAATTATCATGTTCCAACACTTAAGTGTGGGGAAGAGAAATGGCCTTTTAGGTTGACATATTCATTATGTGCCTCGGGGTGAAGCACTAAAATCCAAGGGTTGTCAATCATGTTTCCATAACTTATCAGGTTCATGTGTTTTTCCTTCCTCGCTTTTATTATAATTTGGTTGATGAGTTAATGACGGTTTGCAATATGGATTCAGGTGGATCATCCCATTACTCTCATTTCACACTCGTATTTAGTAAAAAATTTACATTGGGGACAATGTAAGGTTTAAGTGTGGAGATGAGGGAAAACTTTGAAAAATTTTCAAAATTGTTTCAAAAGATGTCTTTTTGTGCATGAAAGAAAATTTTTTTCTCAAAGAAAATCGTGAAAGCGTCTTTAACCAATGTATATGTTTAAGATATGAATTATGCCTAATTCTTTAAGTTGCGGAATAAAGTTTTCTTAGCAAGTTTTTATGAAAATTCAGCAAATAAATCCCAATTAAGGATACAAGGCTTGATAGTGGATAAACATGTAAAACCTGTTACCACCGTTTTTGTGAGAAATTGAGCCTATATTGATCATGAAATAGATGTATAGAAATGAGTGCTCATTTTCTTTTGATGTGTGATTACCATAATGTTGCTTTCATTTCAGAACTTGCATAGCTAATACAGATTAAGGCCATGAACCAAAGTGTGCACAAAAGTGATAGAGGCATTAGGATAACTCCTTGTTTTAGCCTTTTTTGTTTGTTTCACCAACCCTTGACAAAATCCCCAAGTCGCCCTTTTGAGCTAATCACCTATTCTTCTGCTAAACCCATTCCATTAGCCAAAATTAGCCTTTATAGCCATTTTAGTTTAAACCTATGTGGTTAATCTAAGTTGAGTAGTGTTAATGTCTTCATTTGAAAAAAAAGAAAAGAAAAGAAAAGAAAAAAAAAGTATATTGTTCATAGTGATGTTAGTGGTGTTCAGAAATAAAAAGTAATCCAATAAAGGTACATACTTATCCTAGTGATTATGTGTAGTAGTTGTTTGTGTGAACTTAACTTGGCTTTCACCTATTTTAGCCACTTACATTCCTTTTCCATACCTTAGCCTTAGCCAACACTACAACCTTGAAAGACCTCTTGATTTGTGTATACTTTGTGCATAATGGTGGAGATTTGATTGCTTTGCAAGCTTAAGATAATGATGCATCATTAGTGGATTGAGACTTCAAGAATACTAATGCATCATTGCTAGTCCAGATACAAAACCGAGTGGAGTGTTCATTGTGAGAGGTGTGAATGCGTGCATGTGAACCATTTGAAGCTAAGTGTCCTTGGTTAAGGATTTCCTTGTCGAATATGTAATATTGCTTGTTGCGATGTAAATCTATTGCACGTTGTAAGTCTTGGGAATTAGGTGTGGTTTTGGACTTTTGCTATTAACCGGTAAAGCGGTGTTTAAGTGTTTTTCTGTTGAATTATTTGTTATCGTGTGTAAAGGATTTTGCTTGGGACAAACAAAACATAAGTGTGGGGATGTGATGTATGTTTGGTTTCATATGTTTTAATCATTTAAAGTTGCGTTTCTATGTGCATTTCATATGGAACAATGATACTTGGAGATACAATTGTGATTTGCAGGTAAAAACAAGTTAGATGGATGCCTAGGGATGTTAAAGAGGCGAAAATACTTACAGACGGATCAGAATGGGTCAAGAAAAGTTCAGAACTTCAGAGGCGCATATCTTGATCTAGAGGAAGAGTTACGGAATCCATAATATAGGAAAACTGAGTTTCTCGACGAGAAGCAGCTAAATAAAAGTCAGCTCAGGCGTACGCTATGCCCAAAAATTTAGCTTTGGCAGAAAAATCTCCGCGTTCTGATGGGGGTCAGCGTAGGCTACTGATTGATGTCGAAGTACCAACCAAAAATAAGAGTTTAACACTCCAATCCTACTACCCAAATTAGATAGGGAAGTCGGGTATCGATCCACGAAGAGTCAAGTGGAAACTACATTCGCAAACAAATTAATTAACTAATTGCAATTAAAAGTAAACTTGAAAGGTTTGAATTTAGGTTTCAAGTAAAAGTAACTTTATGCTAATTAAAAACACTTAAATTAACTTAGTTGTAATCATTTAATAGAAAAGGTGATCCCTCCATGTTTCATGTTAGTCAAATAACTAGGTTGCAATGGCTTTTTGATTGGAAATCACATAGACATGATTTATGATTGGATTGATTAACAATAGGGTTTTGTAAATGAATTAATGACTTCGTTGACAACCGATAACTAGACCGATGTTGTTGACGCGGATAATTACTCATTTCACAAAATATAAGATTTCTAAGATACCTTGAAAACCAATAACATCAATTCTCAATTCATTGAACAATGAACAAAAACGAATCAAAGAAATTGAATTCAAAGTTTCAAAAGAAACCAAAACCATTCAATGTCTCAAAATCAAACAATGCTAAAATCATAACTATGAGAAAGAACAAGTTCAATATCAATATTTCACAAACCATAAACAAACCTAGCTATTACGACTAACACTTCACCCGGAGAGAATCATGAAAGGAATAGCCAGACATCACAATGATCGAATCCGCACGGCTGTTGAGTGGTCGCATGATTGGATCGTCACTTCTATGAATTGGAATGATCTTGGATTGATTTGGAAGAGTTGTAAGGCTCAAAATCGTCACTTTTTCTCCCAGAATTCGTCCCAAAACGGCCTAGAAACGAAACCCTAAGATTGAGGCTTAAATAGGGTCAAGATAAGGCAAAAATCCCATTTTTTCGGCCGTCGGCGTATGATACGCCGGGCCTGGTCGTATCATGCGCCAAAAACAGTACCCTACTCCCAGAACTTTCTACCAACGCTGGAATCTAGACGTATCATACGTCAGGGCGTATGATACGCCCAGTATGAATTCACCAATAGCTTCGTCTCCTTGAGAAACTCAATTTTCATATATTATAGGCCCTGTAACTCATCTCCTAGCCCGGAATATGCCTCCTCGAGGTTTTGACTTGCCGAGCTTCATTTAATTGCAATTTCAGCCCCTCGACTTCTCTTCTATTTACCCAATCGGCTCTTGCACACATTGTTAGTCTCTTAAGACCTGAAAATTATAAACACACTGAAAGTAAATGTGTTTCGGATCAAGAACCTATAAAATCATGCAATTAACACCTAAACAGCACCAACTTTCACCACGTGATCGCATCCCCACACTTATTATTTGCTTGCCCTCAAGCAAAACTCATCAAACTATCCAATAATCATAATCAATTACATTTCCCAATTTCCCCATCAATTTTTGGATCAAGTTCCAAATCATAACCAATTCACAACACTTACAACATTACATAGTTTTACATCGTGACAAGTAACAAATGATTTTTCGAGCAAAACTTGGAATAACCTCTAACTAGACCTGACATGCTTCAATTATTCATATGAATGTATTGCACCACTCACAATGTTCCCTCCACTCGGTTTATTTCTGCACTAGTCATGATGCACTAGTATATAAGTGAACTCTCAAACAAAAGTGAAGGACCATCATCATAAGCTTGTATTGTAATCAAATTTTCACCGAATTGCTAAAAACCATACTCCAATCAATAGGACTTTACGGGTTGTAATGAAATGCTAAGGTTAAGGGTAGGTATGAGGAATTTGATAATGACAAAAAAATAATGGAAATCCAAGCATATTGAACCACTAACAAGCTCCATTTAACATTATACTTCAACGACTCTTTTTCTTGCTTCATATTGAGGTCGTTTGACCTAATATTCTGCTTTTTTTTTCTTTTCTTTTTTTTTTTGACAAACTTGAACTTGATTACTTGGATTCCATACAAACACATAGTTTGCCTCCTATGAAGCGCTAAGTTTTGTTTACAGTCTTAAGCCAGACCATACCCACTGCCACTCAAGGTGGCCTGAAAAGGCTATCACCTGTTGCATAGCCCACAGAATCAAGCTTTCATGACTCAGGTAAATCTTCCCAGGTTTTCCAGTTGGGTCCAAACATCTTTACCCTGACTTGTTCTTGATCAAACTCCAGGGATTTGGCTTTTTTCTCATTCTTCACCCTTCTCCATTTCGGTATCCACCCATCATATTTTGATACCCCTTTCTTCTCAACATCTTTATCTTCCTTTGCTACTTCAGACCTATGCAACACAAAACACTCCTCTTTGGTGTTGTCTTCCATAGAAAGGAAGTCACACATGTCAACAATGTTTGCTTTTAAGCATTCATCTTTGAGAAGAAGATTAGTAGCAATCTCAAACAAGTCAATCTGATTTTCCTGGCCACCAAACCTTAATCTCACAGTCCCATTGCCACAATTAATCATAGCATGTGCCGTGGCCAAAAAAGGTCTACCCATAATAACTGTAGGATGTGTGTCTTTGGTACTTTCAGCACAGTCTAAAACCAAAAAATCAACTGGGTAGTAAAAATTGTCAACCTTAACAATTACATCAGTTAACATTCCCCTAGGAAGTGTAGAAGTCTGATTAGCTAACACCACATTAGTGTCAACTTTCCGTAAAGGATCAAAATTATATTGATCATACACACTTCACGGGAGAATACTAACACACGCTCCCAAATCCAACAATGCCTGATCAATTTGAAAACTTCCAATTTGTATAGAAATCAGAGGCATTCCCGGATCTGGAAGTTTAGGTAGCAAGTCACTGGACAAAACGGCATCCATATTCATTGTTAACTGAACTTGATTTGGTATCTTATGATGTCCTTTTTTAGTGCACAACCGATTCAAAAACTTAACATGGGCAGGAACTTGCTTTATATCATCAAGAAATGGTAAATTAATTTTAACTTTTTCAAAAATTTTCCACCTCTCATCTCGATATGGGTCCTGCTTTTTTAAATTAAGCCCATTCACACCATCAGTTAAAAGAGTACTTACAGCATTGACATACAGGTTCTTTGAGCCTAAGCCTTGATGTGCTGGATTCACCTGTGTGTCACTTGGAAGTGTTCCATGATTTCTTCTTGCCAGTTCCTCTACCATCTATCTGACTTGCTTGTTCAAAGCATTGAACGCCTTGCCTTGCCTCGCATCTCATTTTCTTTCTTCATCTCTTTCTTCATCTCAAATATGTCATCTAGCTTTGAAGCTTCAGAATTAGATGTTGGTCCACCTTGCTGTGGAGGTTGGTGACTATAGTTATTTTGAAACCTTTGTTGTTCATTCCCTAGATATGGCTTTTGGTAACCTCCTTGATTATTGGGACCTTGGAAGTTTGGATTCATTTGATTTGCAATGTTACCATACCTGAAGTTAGGATGGTTGCGCAGCCCTAGATGGTAAGTGTTGGAATTCATGTCTCCATCCACTTGATTCACTTCCTCAGTTGGACCAAACCGAACTGAGCATTGCTTGCCTTGTATCCAATCTCTCCACATCCACCACACACACTAAAAACATTTTCTAATGTAGTGTTTCCATTACCCAATCTAGCTATTTTGGCCACCTTTTGTGCCATGACCTCCAATTGCTCCTCACTTAATTTTGAAGATGCACCATTTACCGTCTCATGCTTTGAGCTTTTGTTAGATTGCTCTAAGCTCTTTGAAGTGGTGCTCATACGTTCAAGCCTGCCAAACCCCCACCTCTCGTCACCTGAGATGATGTCATACGTCACCGTGAGATGCTTGCGGAAGAATAGTGGTGATGTCTCTGAGATGAGGGGATTAACTTAAAATAAATACATTACAAGGTTTTCGTGATCACAACCAACATTACAGTATATAAACTAAGTTTATTACATGACAACTTATTTAATTTCAAACTTATTAAGTGCATCCTCACCCGGTGGTCACTGTCTTCCTGCAAAATATTTAGATTTAAAATGTCAGCACAAAGCTGGTGAGATCATACAGTTCAAGTTCAACAATATGATATGATATGTAATACAAGTTCTCAAAATATTCAGTTCAAGATAACCATGGGACCCGTATCTAGTTCCTTTCGGACTGATATTGATCTATAAGATACTACCCGTCGGTAACATCTTAATGCCTCATTATCTTAATGTCTATCATTACATTAAGAAAGTCTGGAAACAGATAACAAACATTTACACCAAGGGGAGTTGCAAGCTCCTGGCAAATGGGTTGTCAGCCGATAGTACTATCATTTTTTCTGTTCGACCCCACATGGGTTCACTAGATACAGTTCAGTAATGAGGACTTTCAAGTTTTGTGATAGTGTTCTGTTCTACAGGCAAAATCCCATGAAATCCACAAGTTCTCAACATATCATATAGTTCAGAAAAGTTTCACAGCGCTACCCCGATGTTTATAAAAGATTAAAAAGAAAAGGGGTTGTACGAAACTCACATGATAACTCAGAAATAGCAGAATATCACAAGACTGATAGTAATAGAGAAATTCTGCATATATTTATGTTTAATGAGTTATTTATGGTTTAACTAACTGATTAGGTCTTTCTGAACGTCCAATGTCAAAGCCATTGCTTTGAAAGTTATCAAATCGATATTAGGTTTTTAATTAATTATTTTAATGTTATATCATACAATGTATGATAATGTAGGAACCTACACTGAATTAGGTTCCTAATACATGGTTGATAACATACTTGATTAATAAGAATAATCTTGGATTAACCAAATAGTTAATGTTGTTGATTATAATGACGTAACAGTTTCTAGATAGTTTAATGGCTTAGGAATTATCAATCCTTGTTATTGATTACCCAAATATCATGAAATATCACAATGTAGCACTAGAATAGGTTTAATAACTATGTTTAACATACTAATCTGACTGTTATCAAAAACATCAGATAATCGTTCCAATAAGTATGTTAATGATTGTGATTAGTTTGAAACACTTGGATTTAACCTTGCATTTCAAAGATTAACCAAACTAATCACCTACATTGTCATAATCAAATGGTTTAAACCATTATAATCATGGGTAGGATTTCATGCAAACCGGGCATTACAACGGATCAAAACAAGGATTTACCCGTTAAAACATCGTGTTCTTCGTTTATAATCAATCCTAGCCATCATCTAGGCAATAATCAACAACCCTAACTAGCTCATTACATTCAAAAACAAGATCTAATCAATCAAAATAAAGCTAGAAGGTTAAAACGAACCGTTACCTGATCAGACGAAGTTCTGCGTGTAGAACAACGATCAAGGCTTGCAGAAACGTTCCTGGGTGCGATCCGGATGTTTAAAACCCTTTGAAATGGAGTTTAGATGCTAATTTTATGTGTGGGTACGTTTGGAAATGAAGAACAGTCGAAAAGAAGAAAAGAAATGCGTTCTGGATGCAATCTGATCCATTTTACCCATTTTTGCCGACATAGGCCGCCGGGCGTACCGTCCCAACTCGGGGTTTGGCCCGGGGCGTATCGCCCCACATCACTTTTGTCAAATTTTTGATTTTTATCTCCGTTTCGCGATTCCGGACAATCCGTAACTCCGTTTTGCGCCCGGTTTTCGCCCACGTTCATTATTACTCACATACTATCAACCTCTAATAATTACAATAGCTAAATCAACGTGGATTTCTAGAACGATCACATGTGCTCATGCCATTAATGACGTAATTCTCAACTGCAATTGTCACAGTCTCCTCCTGTTAGAGAAATCTCGTCCCGAAATTTAGTGAAGACTTACTTGATGACAATCGTTTATGAGAATATATGTGGGTACTTTGCTTTCATTCGATCTTCAAGTTCCCACGTATACTCAGGTCCACGTTGCGAGTTTCATTGCACTTTGATAATTGGTATGCGACTACGTTTCAACACTTTCACTTCTCGATCCATCACCTCTGCTGGTTCTTCACTGAACTGAAGTTTTTCATCAATTTGAATCTCTTCAAGATGTAAGATCAACGATTCATCAGCTAGGCACTTTTTCAGATTTGATACATGAAAGACATCATGTATATTACTTAGTTCAGGAAGTAATTCAAGTATGTAGGCTACTAATCCAATTTGTTCAAGAATTTTGAATGGTCCTACAAATCTTGGTGAAAGCTTACCCCTCTTCCCAAATCTGAAAACGCCCTTCCGAGGTGAAACTTTCAACATTACACGATCACCTATTTGAAATTCTAAAGGTCTGCGACGATTATCAGCATAACTCTTTTGACGATCGCGAGCAGCTTTAATTCGTTCTTGAATGAGTGCGATCTTATCAGTTGTTTCTTGAATGAATTTTGGGCCTATGATCTGACTTTAACCTACCTCTAACCAACAGATAGGCGATCTACACTTACGTCCATACAGTGCTTCGAATGGAGCACATTGAATTCTGGTATGGTAGCTGTTATTGTATGAAAATTCAACAAGTGGAAGATGGATATCCCAGCTACCTCCAAAGTCAATCACACAACTTCTGAGCATATCTTCAAGAGTTTGATTCGTCCGTTCAGTCTTCCCGTCCGTTTGTGGATGATAAGCTGTGCTCATATTGATTTGTGTGCCCAGAGCATTCTGAAGAGTTTGCCAAAATCGTGACATAAATCGACTATCTCTGTCAGAGATGATAGAGATAAGTACTCCGTGTCGAGATACAATCTCATTAACAAAGAGTTTAGCGAGTCGATCCATAGAATAATCTTCTCGGATGGGTAAGAAATGCGCAGATTTAGTAAGGCGATCAACGATAACCCATATCGAGTCATGATTACGTGATGTTCTGGGTAATTTAGTGATGAAATCTATAGAGATCTTATCCCATTTCCACATGGGCATCTCAGGTTGTTGCAATAACCTAGAAGGTCGTTGATGTTCAGCCTTACCTTTGAGACATGTTAAACATCGATCCACGTATTCTGCTATGTGTTTCTTCATTCCAGGCCACCAGTAAAAATCTTTAAGATCTTTATACATTTTATCAGCACCTGGATGAATAGAATACCTGGATTTGTGCGCCTCATCCAAGATGATTGTTCTAGAGTTACCGAATAAAGGAACCAAAATTTGGCTTTTGAAATACAATACCCCATCATTCTTGATTTCAAGTTGCTTGTCTAATCCCTTTAGTTCCTTAGCAGGATAGTTCGTTGCTTGTAAAGCTTGTTGCTGAGCTTCTTTGATTTGAGGAATTAGACTGGTTTAAATAGTCATCCATAATACTTTTACACGTAGAGGTTTAACTCGTTCCTTGCGACTCAAGGCATCAGCTACAACACTCGCGTTGCCTGGGTGATAACGAATTTCACAGTCATAGTCGTTTAGAAGTTCAACCCACCGCCTTTGTCGCATGTTCAACATTTTCTGATCTAGAATGTGTTGAAGACTTTTATGATGAGTGTATATAATACACTTGGTTCCGTATAGATAATGTCTCCAAATCTTGAGTGCAAACACCACTGCACCAAGTTCTAGATCATGAGTGGTATAGTTCTTCTCATGTACTTTCAGTTGTCGAGAAGCATAAGCAATTACCTTGTCATTCTGCATTAAAACACACCCAAAACCTTGACGAGAAGCATCACAGTACACTATGAAATTATCAGTACCTTCCGGTAAAGCCAAGATAGGTGCGTTGCAGAGTTTGTGTTTCAACAGTTGGAATGCCTCCTCCTGTTGGGAACCCCATATAAACGGTTGATTTTTCTGTGTCAATGTGGTAAGTGGCAAGGCTATCTTTGAAAATTTCTTGATGAATCGGAGATAATAACCTGCCAGCCCTAAGAATTGACGTATTTCAGTTGGGGTTCGTGGTGTTTCCCATTGTTTCACAGCTTCGATCTTACTAGGATCCACTTGAATACCGTTCTCATTCACTACGTGCCCGAGAAATTGAACTTCCCGTAACCAAAACTCACACTTGGAGAATTTGGCATATAGTTTCTCATGTGCCAAAAGTTCTAAAATTAATTTCAAGTGTTGAGCATGTTCTTGTTGATTCCGAGAATAAATAAGAATATCGTCAATAAACAAAATCACAAACTTATCAAGATAAGGTCTACATACTCGATTCATCAAATCCATGAAAACTGCAGGTGCATTTGTTAATCCAAACGGCATTACTAAAATTCGTAATGTCCGTATCGAGTTCTGAAAGCAGTTTTAGGAACATCATCATCATGAATTCTTAATTGATGATATCCAGATCTTAAATCGATTTTCGAAAAATAAGTAGCACCTTGGAGTTGATCAAACAGATCAGATATTCGTGGCAATGGATAACGATTTTTGATTGTCAGTTTATTGAGTTCCCTGTAGTCAATGCACATCCTTAATGAACCATCCTTCTTTTCCACAAAAAGAATTGGTGCTCCCCAGGGTGAGAAACTAGGTCTGATAAAACCTTTGTCTAACAGTTCTTGCAGTTGACCTGAAAGCTCTTGCATCTCTGAGGGTGCTAAACGATAAGGAGCTTTTGCTACAGGTGCTGCACCTGGAATCAAGTCAATACGAAATTCGACTTGTCTCACTGGGGGTAATCCTGATATATCCTCAGGAAAGACTTCAGGAAATTCCTTGACTACTGGAATATCTTCTATACATTTTTGTAAAGAACAGTTCTCGATCACATGTGCTAGAAAAGCCTGACAACCTTTCCGTAAGAATTTTTGATTTTGCATACAAGAAATGATACCAAGTTTCCTATCGGCTCGTTCTCCCTGAACTATCAGTGTATTACCGTCAGGTAATGGAATACGGATCACCTTATTTTGACACACAACTTTCGCTTTGTTATCAGAAAGCCAATCCATACTAACAACAACATCAAAGCTCCCAAGCTCAATAGGAAGTAAATTGATATTGAAAAGATGATCATTCAAATTCAAGGAACACCCTTGAATAACACTGTTAGTTTTGATTAACTTGCCATTAGCAAGTTCAATGACATAAGGAGTTTCTAGATCTACCGTAGGCAATGAAAGTAATAATGCAAATTCAGGAGATATAAAACTCTTATCTGCTCTTGTGTCAAACAGAACTGATGCGTATAGATTATTAAGAAGAAACATACCAGTGACAATGTTAGCATCATGCCTTGCCTCGGTTGCACCAATTTGAAAACTCTTCCCCTAGCTTCATTTCCTTGATTGGTGTTGTTGTTGTTCGGACAGTTTTTCCTGAAATGGTCGGGACTTCCACACTTGAAGCACGACCGGTTTGTTTGAGTGGTTTGTCGTGGTGCTTGATCTGAATGAACAGGCATGTTACAATATCTGGTGTAGTGTCCGAATCTATTATAGTTTTTACAAACAGGACATGGTCCTTTGTGATGAAATGGACACTTATTACATTTGGGCTCCGGTCCGGTATAAGTTTTTCTCTCAGGAACAACTGCACCACCATAATTTTTCACATTTGGTTTGCTCTGGCTAGTCTCAGCCGGAGCTTTGGTTTTGCTCTTACCAAACCACTTTCGTTTGGTACCTCTTACAGCACTAGAGGTACTGACATCGCTACGTCCCACCATCGTCTGAGTTTTTGTGGAAAAAGTACCACTCCTTACCGCCTCATTGGTAAGCTTAGTGGTCAACAGAATTGTACGTTTCAGAGTTGTAGGTTCAACTGCAGTCACCATTCGCCGAATATGGGGAACCAGCCCTTTAATATACTTCTCAATCAACGCTGCTTCCATAGGGAACATATTGGGAAGTAGACAAGTAAGTTCGTGAAACCGATCGGTATAAGCTAAGCAATCAGCACCGATCATCGAGTGATTCCAGAATTCCTCCTGGAGCTTTTGAATTTCAGTGATTGGGCAGTACTCTAACATAATCAGAGTTTTAAATTCATTCCAGCCCATCGAGTCAACTGTGGCTGAGCCCAAAGTTTTAGCCTGGGTATTCCACCAGGTTAAAGCTGAATCTTTTAGGGAACAAGCAGCATAAGACACCTTATGCTCTGCCAGACACTGGCTGATCTTGAGTTTGGTTTCCATTTCATCGATCCACCTCAAAAGTCCAGTCGCTCCTTCTTTACCTGTGAAAGTAGGAGGGTTGCAAGAAGCAAAGTACTTATAAGTACATCCTTGCTGTGGTGGATCAGGAACAGTTGCTTTCGTTGTTGCACCGGTGGTATTATGAGTTTCCATGTGACCACTATTAGCGTTATGTTCAGTGTGATCATGATCCCCACTAGAACCCGTAGTGACATGTGGATGGTGTTGTGTTAAAACACCACAAGCTGATAGTTGTTCTCGTACAATTCGTGCTATCATTGCTTCATTTGATTCAAATCCACTTGCACCTACAGGTGGAACATTATTTGTTTCCATATTTTCAGGTGGAACCATGTTCACTTCCGGATTAACACGTGGATCCGGATTTGATTCGATGTTCACAGGTGGGACTTGATTCAGTTCAGGGTTAGTAACGTTCTTGGTAGCTTTCTTAGCTGGTCGACCTCTTTTAGGAGCCATTGTTCTGCTCACATGCAGACAAACTCAGGTCAGTTCAAGAACATCAAAGACATAACCCGTTCGATCACATAAATTCAATAATATTCAGTTACACAGAAATATTATGTTGAAATGTGACTATAAGAAAATATAGTATAACTACATTGATATAGTTCAAACATGTTCTCAGTACACAGAAATCACTCAAATGTTCGTAGTTATACTCAGTCCTGTTAATTCAAAAACATGTCAAAATATTACACAGCTCACAACATTGTAATATAGATATGTTATTATACATGTTTTTGATATATTAACATACATAACTTTACTGTATTACCACACAGGATTTTGAAATATACCACACAGGATTTTGAAATGTACCACACATGTTTTTGAAATGTACCACACAGGCTTTTGAAATGTACCACACAGGCTTTTGATATGTACCACACAGGCTTTTGAAATGTACCTCACATGCTTTTGAAATGTACCACACAAGCTTTTGATATGTACCACACATGCTTTTGAAATGTACCACACAGGCTTTTGACATGTTAACATACAGTCCTTTAGTACGTTGCCACATCGGTAATAGACATGTTCTCGTACAGAAATGTTCTCATGTTCTCGTACATAAATGTTCTCATGTAGTAATGTTCTCACATAGTTCTCTTTTATTATCTAGTTATAGTTCATACAAGTTCGATATAAATAT
This sequence comes from Mikania micrantha, assembly GCA_009363875.1. NCBI lineage: Eukaryota > Viridiplantae > Streptophyta > Magnoliopsida > Asterales > Asteraceae > Mikania > Mikania micrantha. The sequence goes on from CM018684.1 coordinate 51,327,594, forward strand.
ATAGTTCATACATTCACACACAAGGTATTCAAAGATGATACAGTATCTAGAGCATTCCCCTGTTTCATAAAGGTTAGGTAAGACGTAAGTATCTCTAATACGGTAATACAGGTGTCCTCTAGAGTAATACGGGACTACTATAGCTCATGGTGCGTACCCTGTAGATCCTGGGTAGCCTGCTGAAGTTGTGATCGTAGCTCCGCCTGGTAGGAGGATTCTCTCAACTCATGAATAGTGTTAAGCACATCCCTCGGTGTCAGCTGTCATCGTGGGGGAAGACCCGTAGTCTTGTGAGCTTGACCTCACATGTGTCGAAGTCCATCATATACCGGAATCCTCTGAAGTGATGAACTCTGCCTCTTCCCTACATAAGCATTCTTACCTGGTGCTTGAGAATGTCTGTGTGAAACAATTAGTGCATGTGGTGATAACGTAGCTATACCTATGCTATAGACTGTGAAGCATCCGATGATGTTTCCCACAGATTGGAATGCTAACTTGAACTAGAGCTAGGCGTATCATCAAGTATCACGTATGGAGATCTCTGATAATTGTAGCGCTCGAGAGGTTTTGACATAGATATACAAACAACGTTTACTGATCAGTATCATGTAATGAATATTGAATAATAATATTCAACATAAACATGATATGACATCTATTCCTATCTCAAAGCAACTACTCGTCCTTATAGTTATTAATGCTCTGCTTGAATTAAATTAAACTAGAATGCACACGTTTTGCGAATTTCAGTTATGCTGGCCACTCATAACTGGAATTCGTACCACCTGATTATTCTGGCTTCCTTCAAATCAAGTTTTGTTCATTAGTTATATTCGGTGCTCTCTGTGTCACTATTCGAGCCTATGATAATAGTCTACGTCTCTAAGTCAACCTAATTCTCTATAACCTGTGGCTCTGATACCACCCTGTCACACCCCCACATCTCATCCCCTGAGATGATGTCATACGTCACCGTGAGATGGTTGCGGAAGCATAGTGGTGATGTCTCTGAGATGAGGGGTGACTTACTTGATCCAATATCATAGCACACAGATTAACTTAACATAAATACATTACAAGGTTTTCGTGATCACAACCAACATTACAATATATAAAGTAAGTTTACTACATGACAACTTATTTAATTACAAACTTATTAAGTGCATCCTCACCCGGTGGTCACTGTCTTCTTGCAAAATATTTAGATTGAAAACGTCAGCACAAAGCTGGTGAGATCATACAGTTCAAGTTCAACAATATGATATGATATGTAATACAAGTTCTCAAAATATTCAGTTCAAGATAACCATGGGACCCGTATCTAGTTCTTTTCGGACTGATCTTGATCTATAAAATACTACGCGTCGGTAACATCTTAATGCCTCATTATCTTAATGTATATCATTACATTAAGAAAGTCTGGAAACATATAACAAACATTTACACCAAGGGGAGTTGAAAGCTCCCGGCAAAAGGGTTGTCAGCCGATAGTACTATCATTGTTTTCTGTTCGGCCCCACATGGGTTCACTAGATACAGTTCAGTAATTAGGACTTTCAAGTTTTGTGATAGTGTTATGTTCTAAAGGCAAAATCCCATGAAATCCACAAGTTCTCAACAATCACATGAAATCACGCAGATAACAATGATACATATCATATAGTTCTGAAAAGTTTCACAGCGCTACCCCGATGTTTATAAAAGATTAAAAAGAAAAGGGGTTGTACGAAACTCACATGATAACTCAGAAATAGCAGAATATCACAAGACTGATAGTAATAGAGAAATTCTGCATTTATTTATGTTTAATGAGTTATTTATGGTTTAACTTACTGATTAGGTCTTTCTGAACGTCCAATGTCAAAGACATTGCTTTGAAAGTTATCAAATCGATATTAGGTTTTTAATTAATTATTTTAATGTTATATCATACAATGTATGATAATGTAGGAACCTACACTGAATTAGGTTCCTAATACATGGTTGATAACAAACTTGATTAATAAGAATAATCTTGGATTAACCAAATAGTTAATGTTCTTGATTATAATGCCGTAACAGTTTCTAAATAGTTTAATGGCTTAGGAATTATCAATCCTTGTTATTGATTACCCAAATATCATGAAATATCACAATGTAGCATTAGAATTGGTTTAATAACTATGTTTAACATACTAATCTGACTGTTATCATAAACATCAGATAATCGTTCCAATGAGTATGTTAATGATTGTGATTAGTTTGAAACACTTGGATTTAACCTTGCATTTCAAAGATTAACCAAACTAATCACCTACATTGTCATAATCAAATGGTTTAAACCATTATAATCATGGGTAGGATTTCATGCAAACCGGGCATTACAACGGATCAAAACAAGGATTTACCCGTTAAAACATCGTGTTCTTCGTTTATAATCAATCGTAGCCATCATCTAGGCAATAATCAACAACCCTCTCATTACATTCAAAAACAAGATCTAATCAATCAAAATCAAGCTAGAAGGTTAAAACGAACCGTTACCTGATCAGACGAAGTTCTGCGTGTAGAACAACGATCAGGGCTTGCAGAAACGATCCTGGGTGCGATCCGGATGTTTAAAACCCTTTGAAATGGATTTTAGATGCTAATTTTATGTGTGGGTATGTTTGGAAATGAAGAACAGTCGAAAGAAGAAAAGAAATGCGTTCTGGATGCAATCTGATCCATTTAACCCATTTTTGCCGACATAGGTCGCCAGGTGTACCGCCCCAACTCGGGGTTTGGTCCGGGGCGATTCGCCCCACATCACTTTTGTCAATTTTTTTATTTTTATCTTCATTTCGCGATTCCGGACAATTCGTAACTCCGTTTTGCGCACGGTTTTCGCCCACGTTCATCATTTCTCACATACTATCAACCTCTAATAATTACAATAGCTAAATCAATGTGGATTTCTAGAACAATCACATGTGCTCATGCCATTAATGACGTAATTCTCAACTGTAATTGTCACAGTATCCCAATCCACTTGAACATGGTTGTATAAGAATGTACCATTACTTTGGGAATTGATATCCCGAATGTCCTCAGATGACATCTCATCATAAAAAGCAACTAAGAGTTCCCACATGTTGATTCCATGATGTGAGCATTTCCTCAACATATCTTTGAACCATGTAAAGGCCTCATGGAATAACTCTCCTCCTTTTTGTTTGAAATTCCTAATACCAGCCCGAGCTTCAGTTTTCTTCTTTATTGTATTGAACTCACTCAAAAACTGTTGTCGCATTTCAGCCCAAGTGTAAATGCTAGTTGTTGGTAGTGTAGAGAACCACTCCTTAATTAGCTCTATCTTTCAGACTAAAAGGAAATATGATTAGCTTAACTTCATCTGCTGAAAATCCTTGGCCACCCGTGACTTGACAGAATTGTTCAAACTCTTGCAGATGCTGATATGGTTCTTCAGTGGCTCTTCCATGGAATGTGGGTAACGATGACAACACTGTTGGTCTCACTTCAAAAGATCTACCATGCCTAACAGGTGTCACTACCATTGAGGAATTGGTAGTCAATGCAGGTCTGAAATGAGTTGTTGCACCTTGTGCATGTACCATGCCTTGATTTTAGTTCATTGGTACTCCCATATTTGGAGGAGGAATAGGGATTCCAGGCCGATAATTCTGATTTTGCGGTCTTGGTGGCCTATTAAACCCTTGCTATGGCGGATAACCATATTTTGGTTGTTGTTGATGGAAGCCATAACCTCCTTGATTCAGTGATTGTGGATTGGGTGGGTAAGGGTTATGCATTTGTGGTTGTGGTGGTGGATACCCGTAAGGATCGTAATAAACAGCATTGACATTTTGTAAATTGAAGTACCCACCATTCAAACCATCATCCCAATTCTGGATGTTATTCCCATCACTTCCAATTGTTCCATGATGAGTCCCTCCTCCAAACGTATGTTTCTCCTCAGTAGTGTTGATATGATGGTCATCATTAGGAGGATGTTTAGGGGGAGGTATCTGATGAAATTGGTTTTGGGGTTGAGAAGGTGGTGGTGGTGGATTTGAGTTACCTTGTGGATTCTCAAAATCCTCAAATCTTGGTAGATCAGGCAAAGGATTATTAGGTGGATACTCTATTGTCAAATGTTGCTGAATATTTGGAGATGCAAGCTCTGTTATATGGGCCACTCGATTCCTACGAGCGGTGCGTTCAGTTTCTGGATCGAAGTTCAGTGGTGAAGATCTCCTAGAATACCTAGTATGCATGCAAACCTGAAATTACTTGCACACTAACACAACCCGTGTAAATCTGAAAAACAAAACAAAAGAAAACGAAATTGAAAGTAATTTATGCACGACTCCGCGGCGACGGCGCCAAAATTTGATCGGAGTCGAAGTACCAACCAAAAATAAGAGCTTAACACTCCAATCCTACTAGCCAAATTAGATAGGGAAGTCGGGTATCGATCCACGAAGAGTCAAGTGGAAACTACTTTCGCAAACAAATTAATTAACTAATTGCAATTAAAAGTAAACTTGAAAGGTTTGAATTTAGGTTTCAAGTAAAAGTAACTTTATGCTAATTAAAAACACTTAAATTAACTTAGTTGTAATCATTTAATAGAAAAGGTGATCCCTCCATGTTTCATGTTAGTCAAATAACTAGGTTGCAATGGCTTTTTGATTGGAAATCACATAGACATGATTTAAGATTGGATTGATTAACAATAGGGTTTTGTAGATAAATTAATGACTTTGTTGACAACCGATAACTAGACCGATGTTGTTGATGCGGATAATTACTCATTTCACAAAATAAAATATTTCTAAGATACCTTGAAAACCAATAACATCAATTCTCAATTCATTGAACAATGATCAAAAACGAACAAAGAAACTGAATTCAAAGTTTCAAAAGAAACCAAAACCATTCAATGTCTAACAATCAAACAATGCTGAAATCATAACTATGAGAAAGAACAAGTTCAATACCAATGTTTCACAAACCATAAACAAACCTAGCTATTACGACTAAAACTTCACCCGGAGAGTCATGAAAGGATTAGTCAGACATCACAATGATTGAATCCACACGGTTGTTGAGTGGTTGCATGATTGGATCGTCACTTCTATGAATTGGAATGATATTAGATTGATTTAGAGGAGTTGTAAGGCTCAAAATTGTCACTTTTTCTACCAGAATTCGTCCCAAAACGGCCTAGAAACGAAACCCTAAGATTGGGGCTTAAATAGGGTCAAGATAAGGAAAAATATCTCATTTTTCCGGCTGTCGGCGTATGATACGCGTATCATACGCTAGGCCTGTGCGTATCATACGCCCAAAACAATACCCTAGGCCCGTAACTTTCTGCCAACGTTGGAATCTAGGCGGGGCGTATGATACGCTGAGTTGGGCGTATGACATGCTCAGTATGACTTCACCAACAGCTTCGTCTCGTTGAGAAACTCAATTTTCATATATTATGGGCCCTGTAACTCATCTCCTAACCTGAAATATGTCTCCTCGAAGTTTTGACTTGCCGAGTTTCATTTAATTGCAAATTCAGCCCCTCGACTTCTCTTATACTCATTCAACCGGCTCTTGCACACATCCTTAGTCTCTTAACACCTGAAAATCATAATCACACTCAAAGTAAATGTGTTTTAGATCAAGAACCTATAAAATCATGCAATTAATACCTAAACAGCACCAAGTATCACCACATGATTAGCTACACCCAGGTTGGGCATAGGCTACGCCCAAACGCGGGAAATTGGGTTTTTAACCCTATCATTGCCATTTTTCAGCACTTATCCTTGGAGGTCGAAAATTAAGGTTTTTGGGGCGATTTGGGGACGAAAATTGAAGGTTTTTGGGTAGCTCTAACTCTCCAAATCACGATTCGATTCAAGATTTAATCCGTGGAATTAAGCATTGAAGATCAAATTCCGATGATGCAAGGCTAATATCTTCATAATCACTTCCGGGCAATTAGGGTTGTAAGTGAAACAATGTTTGAATTTGAATCTAGGATTTTGATTGTAAAATTGATACGATTTCTGTTTGGTTGATTTAAACAATAGATTTATGTTTTTGTTTTGATACGTTACCATCAGTGATTCGTTTTTCTTGCATCGTTTACTCATTGGTAATCGTGTTATACTTTGCGTATATCTATTGGTAATTTAAACAATAGATTTATGTTTTTGTATTGATACGTTACCATCAGTGATTCGGTTTTCTTGCATAGTTTACTCATTGGTAATCGTGTGATCTTTGCATATATCTATTGGTAATTTAAAAAATAGATTAATGTTTTTGTATTGATACGTTACCATCAGTGATTCGGTTTTCTTGCATCGTTTACTCATTGGTAATCGTGTGATGCTTCACGTATATCTATTGGTAATTGTGTGAATGAGCAAGTCTTTGTTCCATTATTATCACTTTAATCGAATTGATTAATACAATCATTTTTACATGATTTCAATCTAGGTTTAACTTAAACACATTGTGGATCTTGCAACATAAAAAATGGAAGTGATTACCCTTTTTATTAATTGTTTTTAAAGTAAAAGTTAAGATTGTTTCTTTTAAACAGTTCTCTTAATACATTTCAATCCCAAGTTTCATTTTTTCTTAGTTTAATCAGTTTGATAGAACAATTATCACTTTCCATTGATTCTCTGTGGAGACGACCTTACTTACCTTTGTTATAGTCAAAGGTAGCTAAGTCTTCATTTATAAATTGTTTTTGATTGACCTATGACACATCAATCAAAGTGAAGAAATTTTGTAGCTAAAAAGATTCTTGTTATGGTTCCGTTTGTTTAGGTCTTAATAGTTATCATGATACATTTTGTTTTTTATTCAGCTTTACAGTGACGAAATGTAATTGCTAAAAAGAATTACTAAAAACTAACTAATAAAATATAATCTTTTTAATAGACAAAAAAAATATGAGTAAATTAATTATTGCATATAATGCTGAGATATCACGTTGTATTTTATCAAAAAATTATAAATAAAATATATATTCGTAGTAACTTAATAAAAAAAATATAATAATTATATGACTTATACATTTAGCAATGACATGTGACTAACTTGTTCAAGGTTTGATTTTTCTAACGATTTGTGGCGATGATATATCATCGCTATAGATTTCAAATTAATTTTTCTAGGTAAGGGTGAGTACCTTATCTATCATATGCTTTTGATAAAGAGACAAAGATGAAAGCATTGGAAGATAATATGTGGTGTGCAACTTCCTTGCCGACAACTTGTCCGGGCTGCCACATGATGGATAGATAAAAATTTCAAAATGTTATTTTGTCATGGGCTCAAATTGTTGCCAAAGTATTGTGCCATTTACTTCAAAGAGAATTAAAATAATTAGTGATCCAACTACAAGAAATCCTATATAAGGTATATATCAGTGTTTCTTCTTGAGGCGTTTCAGTGTTATTCGTAAAGGAAAAATGAAAACATGAGAATGTGCATCGATTATAAGGAACTTAACAAGTTAATTGTGGAAAGCAACTATTACAAAGGATTGACCATGTGTTTGATCAATTACAATGGACACATTGATTTTCTAGTTACGACCTCAAGTTTGGATATCATCAGTTAAAAGTGAAAAGGAAAAGATATTGCTTTAAACATTTAAAGGGCACTATGAGTTTTTTTTGATGTTTTATAATTGAAAAATGCTCACTACTCCATTACTCCATCTTTCAAGGGACATGCATGCAACAATGGTTTAATTTAAGCAACCTGACCAACAAATAAAAAATGTCAATCATTTAATTTATCATAAATAGAAAATTTCTCACTTATTGCATGGATATTTTTCTAGGGTCTCAAAAGAGTGAAAGATGAGATGTAGACGGACCATACATCTATCACTAGGGAAAGACTTGTTGCTTTCAAAAACAACATATGTTCAAATAGAAACATATAAACATATATAAAATATGTAATCATGTAAATCACAATAATATGAATATATTGTTTCAAAAAAAATACAATAAATGTAGTAACATATTATCATAATAGTATAATAGCATATTGTTACAATATCATTTTGACATTATATCAAAAAGCACATTAATTTACATGCGATAAGGTTGGTGTATAAACATGAAAATTTCTCCTAAAAAATTTCATCAGAATTGTCATCTTTACAACACTACTATGATCACTGTTGTAAAAATTGGCCTAGGCGGCCGCTTAGGTGCTAGGCGGCCCTAAATTGTCTCGATTTTGGCCTAGGCACTAGGCAGCCTAGGCAGCCTAGTCAGATTTTTATTTTTATTTGATTTTTTTTGACTTTTTTCTAGTAAAAAGGGACTAATTTCATGATTATTTAGACATTTCTCAACCAAAAGTCCTTAATATATTTATAAAACATCGAATTCAGCCACTTAACATCGAAATACATCTCTAAACGTTGAACTCAGTGTTTAACTTTGAACTTTGAAGTACTTGATTTAGTATATTTAAGTTCATTTTTTAAATTATTTGAAATATTATACATTAAATTATTGATATCTACTACTACCATGACTATAATACAACTACAAATTGTCCAAAAAATCATTAACCTTAATCATGTGTCTCCATAAACTTCTATCCCAGATCATCTTCTCAAGGATGTGTAATTTTAAAAATCCTATCTAATCTGCTCATCTCATGTCAATTGGAACCTTACCCTCCCCTCCATTATGAAGGATTCCCACTTAACTAGGGTTATATTTTGCCTCTTTTCACATGCTTAAACCATCTCAATCTCCCTCATTTCTTTTGTCTGCTATATCGACCATTCCTAACTAGTCTCTAAAATTTAGTTTCTTATTTATCTAACTTTGTATGTCCACACATCTATTTTAGCATCCTCATCTCTGCTGATGAAATACTCTACACATGCGTCTTTTTGATGGCCAACGGTCTATTCCATATAGCAGAGCTGGTTGACTACAATAGTATGAAATTTTCCCTTTAACGTAGTTGGGAAGTTCTTGTCATATAGTGCCCCTTAAGCTTCAATCCACCTAACGTTGTTTGTACTTGTTTTGTAATGTTACCACCTGTGTCTTTATCACTTTTTAAAAACGATCCTAGGTATATGATCCGAAGAATAATTATTTGATCCGAAGTCAGTTAAACTGATATCAAGTTCACTGAAATTTGAAAGTAAATTTAATTAGAGGCCATTTTGGATGATATCAAATTAATCAAAGTTGAAATTGATTTGATCCTAAACCCATGGAGTTGATATCAATTTGATCCAAAACCATCATCAAGTTAAAAGAAAGAAAACTAATTGTCAAATTATAGCAATATTCAACGTAATGGGTTGAGCACTCATGAATGAATCAACATTGATGAACCATAAACATTGGGTGATTTGTTAGTTGAATATTGACCCAGTATGAAGTCACAACGTCTACTTTGTGAACGTTGAAATGCCATGAATAAAGGAGCAGATTTGACCGAGTTATCTGCTAAGTTTGTTGAATTTATTTACTATTTAAATAGACTTGTTTAGCCTTGTAATTCAATTAGTCGAAAAATCCTATTTCTTGTAATCTGTGATGTTTCAAGCATTTCAAGAAGTTGAATAAAGATTACAAATATTCGGCTGTTGTTTATCCTGTTCTTGATCATTTTCGTTTTGTTTACTTTCGCTTGATCCAAATCTAACATTTGGTATCAGAGCAATAGGTTCTGATCCATTTTCATGCCCAAATTCCTTCGTTTCAACACCATGTCAGTTATTACAAACCCTATGGCAAAAGAAAACTCAGTACCCTTTCAATGTCTGATCCTTACTTCTACAAATTATAATACCTGGGCAATAAAAATGGAAGCTATTATGGATGTTCACGGGTTGTGGGATGCCATTGAGCCGCCAACCGGCATGGTTGTAGATGTGAAAAAGTGTAAACAGGCTCGTGCTTTCATATTTCAATCGATCCCAGAGGAGATCTTGTCGCAAGCTGCGAAGAAGAAAACAGCCAGGGAAGTCTGGGATTCGTTTAAATCCCGATATGTAGGAGCTAAACGAGTTCAGAAAGCAAGGTTGCGGATCTTGAAAAGTGAGTTTGAAGCCATGCAGATGAAAGACGGGGAAGCTGTTGATGACTATGCCGGAAAGTTGACGGGTATGGTTTCAAATTCAACAGTGTGGGGTCGACTCTGGATGATGAGGAATTGGTTCGAAAGTTATTTGATACGGTTCCGGAAAGATTCATCAATCTAGGAATTTTTTTTTAAAATAGGCGGTATTACATGGGATGTTGTGAAACTAGGTGGTTTTGAGAGTCGTTTTTGAAAATGGGTATTCCGCTACCTCAAGTAGCGGAATCAGCTTATGTGTCTTCCACGCTGTCAATTAAATCGAACGTTTGTGCCACATGGACCTCAATTCCGCTACCTCAAGTAGCGGAATCAGTTAATAAGTTTAATTCGTGTGTATTAAGGCTTAATCTATTCCTATAGTTTTGAATTTTTTTTTTTAACTTATTCCTATACCTAAAATAGCGGAATACACACACACATTATTATTTTTTTTTTTTACATATTACCTATTCCTACACTTAGAATAGCGGAATACACACACACACTTTTCTTTTTTTTTTTTTGAACAGCAACCTGATTATGGTGGGTACACACCCATTTTGTTTTTTTTGAACAGCAAATACAGTACACTCAGCTTTAATTCGACACTGTATGCATGTGATGGATACAATTACTATATTTTGGCATCATATTGCATGTTTATTGCATGCATGACACATAAATAATTATGTCAGAATTTGATAATATGGGTAGGTGGTGGAATTTACTTCATGAAAGTCTCAATGTGTATTTAAGAAACAACAGCATCGGCATTTGTTTTTTCAAACATACCATCTAAAATATTTCCATATACTTCATATTTTTAATTTCCATCTACTTCATATTTTGATTTGAATTTCTATAACTAAAAATGAGTTACGATTTGCATCCGGGTCCAATGGTGGATGATGTTTTGTTCCTTAAAGATTCACATCGGGCTCGCGATATATTTAATAACAGGGAGGTTCCTAAGTTGGTTTTTAGGCGTTCTGATCAAAAGTTTTTTTCTTTTCTTAGCAGCAACCCTATTACAGACAATGTTAAACGTTACATTGACATTGCTGGTTTTGGTGGGGTGATTGATTCTGGATACCGTAACCTCGATCATGGCTTACTGGAAGCACTGATTGAAAGATGGCGTCCAGAAACACACACATTTCATTTGCCATTCGGTGAAGTGACGGTAACCCTAGAAGACATTAATGTTCTCTGGGGTTTGCCTATAGAAGGAGAAGTTGTTTCTGGCTGTGAACAACTGTCTTCCCTTGCTGATCGTATTGTTAGATGTCACACCTTGCTAGGTTTGACGCCTAATGAAAATGATTTAAAAGGAAATGCTATAAAATTAACAGCCATTTTTAAACATTTAAATAATACTTTTTCTGAAAATGCTTCAAATTTTGAGTGCATGCAACGTGCACGATGTATAATACTTTACTTGTGCGGTGGCACATTTTTTTTCTGATTCTTCTAATAATATAGTATCACTTTCTATTTTAAATAATTTAGAAGACTTAACTGCGTGTGGTCACCTAAGTTGGGGGAGTGCCGTTTTAGCGATGTTGTATAGGAACCTTTGTAAAGCAGCATCGAACAATTCCACCAACATTGGCGGACCACTGTACATATTGCAGTTGTGGGCATGGAGTAGAATTACTACTCTTGCACCGACGATTCTACATGAATTTGATAACCGAAGACCATTTGGTGCAATGTATGATTTTAATAGTTTTTGTACATTTTTAAAAAATATTTGTTAAGTTATTTAATATAACTTGTTTTAAATCATTTTGAAGGTGGCGTGAAAAATTGACATATAAAGATGTCGTTTCACATTCACTTAGAGCATGCCGGTCACAGTTGCAAACAATACGGGAAGGGGAGGTAAATTAATTCAAATTTTTTGTTGTTTTTATTATTTTTCGTTAAATTTAATATTATTTTTTAATACAGTTCAAGTGGAGGCCTTACGAGCAGGTCATTGGATTTCTACCAGCAATTTGTAGGAGTGGTATTCGTAGTTGGCAGAGCGAGTGTTTTTTAATATATTGGGATGTGGTAGAATTTCATACACCACAAAGGGTCATGAGACAATTTGGAATGGTTCAACGCATTCCTGACCCTATCCCTATATCATTTAATGAGCACAGGAAGTTGCATACTTTAATTCGCACTGGCAAGCCAGATAATAACTGGCCGAATATTCACTCAAAATTTTTGTCTGTTTGGAACCAAAGGTGGGAGAATGTGGTACAAGGGGTTCGTTGTGCAGCACCTACTGTGGAACCAAGTTATATGCAATGGTACTGGTCACGTACAGTGTTGTATATCACGAACCCAAAATCAGCAGGGGCCATGCAGCCCGGATTCCAAGATCAAGGGTTTAGATCGCAATTCTTGGTTCGTAGTCATTTAAGTTATATTTTTGTAGTCATAGATTTGTATCATTATATTACCGTTTTAGTTGACATATTTTTTTTATAGATGGATGGGATAAGTCAGACTTATCAACAAGCAGGTCAGTTCATGCACACTGATTCAACACTGAATTTCCAGAACTTTGAAACGTTGCAAAACACTGCGAATCAAGTAATGGGAATGCTTAATGAAGAGAGTCGCCTGCACTATCCATCACATCTTCATACAGGCCCTGTTAATTTAGGGGTGGATGACACAGTACCACGTAATTTAAGAAGGAGAGAAAGAAGACGTGGTAATGTCAGAAGTGGGGCTGGTACATCTAGTGCTCAACATCAAAACTATGAGGCTGGAACATCAAATGTTGAACATGAGAATTTTGAAGCTGGTACATCTCATGTTCAATTTTCAAATGCTCCTTCCCCGTCTTTTTTTTCGGGTATAAATCAGAATATGATGTTTGAACACAACAATGAACAAGAGGTGTACACCCCACAAACTTCTATGTTGCCGTTGTTCACCCAACCCGAGTCTGAAAACTTTAATTATTATGCTCCTCAATTTAGTCCAAATTATGCACATGGATTTAGTGGTATATCACCACTGCCTGCATTGGATTTAAATTTACATATGAGTGTTGGAGATTTGGATGACGAGACATTTCTGGCTAACACCCTGAATGCAGAAGATGTGGATGTTGATCAAAATACAATTGCATCTAGACGTAGGAATCCTCACCGCCACAGAAGACGACCCGGTTGTGGAACCTAATTGTTTTTTTTTTGTTTATTTTGTTATTTGTAATGTATGCTTTAATTTTAATGTATTGTTCTTATTATTTTTTTAAAAACAACATTGTTAAAAATAAGGGTTTAAAACAAAAAATTGACATTAAAATTAAAATGACATTAAAATTAAAATGACAATACAAAAAATGACATTAGCACGTAAAATGACATTATAATACAATATTACAAGACATTCGTACGTGGTAAAAGTTAAGCACGTGCTGCATAAAATTCATCTGCCATAAAACGTCGGTATTTCATGCACGTATCATGTAGATTTCCTTCGATTTGATTAGGGAGGTCTAGAACAAGGTTTCTCATTAACATGCAGACAAGAACTCCTGAGTTGCATCCAACCGGACCATTGTATTGTGGCCAGACTTCTGTTCCTGATATTTTAAGTCTTGGCGGGATGACATTTATACGAGAATTTTGCCAGAATAAAATGTTGTCCAAAAAAGATTTGAACAACGTCTCAAATCGTGTTATTATCGGGTAAAACAACCGATGAACACAAGTTGTTTGACAAATGGCAGGGTCACAATTCTCAGTAAAGTACACATACATTTCAAGTGTTCGCAAATCAACCCTTAAAAGTAACCAATGTATGTCTTCGATTCCGATGGGAATATAAACCTAAAAGGTATTTATGTCAACACCAAAATGGTGAAGTTCTTTAAAAAATAAGACTTACATTATTTAAGCACAAAAGATTGTTACCGTATCAACATCCCATAATGCAGGGTATTCTTCTTTCATTCCAATTGAAAATGGCAAAGCTCCATGGTTTGGTGTTTCACATAACAACTTATAGAATTGTGGTGGCATGATAGTCCAAGGAAACAACTGCTCTGGACGACGCTTCCTAGTTATTTCCTTCCACCGGAAACGCATCAATCTTGTAACCCAACCTTTAACATGCTTTAAAGTAAGACATATAAGTTAGTATATATTATTATTATTATTTGTATAGTAATATGAAAAAAATAATAAGTATAATTACTTACTAGTGTTGATAAATAACCATAATTTTGGTATCCTAATAAGGAACCCCAAAACTCTTGACCTAACTTCATGTTTCCCACAAAAAAACTAATACAAGACGATGAATCACCATTGTGGTAAAATTCCATCACATTAGTTGACCAATTTTTAGTCTCTTCAACTGGACGATACCAACGTGTGTTTGTTGTAAACTGTTCTGGGGGTGTTTCTGGAACATAATTCTGGCTTTCTGGAGGGGTATCACATACCTCTTCATCATCATAATTTTCTGGACTTTCCATAGGTTTGGAGTTGTGTATTAAGAGTGATGGTATGATTCGTGGTAAAATGGGTACATATTTATAACAAATTATTATGTCTTGAAGTTGGTAGGTAAAGTGGTAAACTTTGAGTGGGTAGGTAGTAATGTTTTAATATCTAAAATTATTCAGAACACATGTGAGTGTACTATGTTACACAACTTTATTCAAAGCCTGTGAAAGTGGGTAGGTAGTAATGTTTTAATATCTAAAATTATTCAGAACACATGTGAGTGTACTATGTTACACAGCTTTATTCAAAGCCTGTGAAAGTGGGTAGGTAGTAATGTTTTAATATCTAAAATTATTCAGAACACATGTGAGTGTACTATGTTACACAGCTTTATTCAAAGCCTGTGAAAGTGGGTAAGTAGTAATGTTTTAATATCTAAAATTATTCAGAACACATGTGAGTGTACTATGTTACACAGCTTTATTCAAAGCCTGTGAAAGTGGGTAGGTAGTAATGTTTTAATATCTAAAATTATTCAGAACACATGTGAGTGTACTATGTTACACAGCTTTATTCAAAGCCTGTGAAAGTGGGTAGGTAGTAATGTTTTAATATCTAAAATTATTCAGAACACATGTGAGTGTACTATGTTACACAGCTTTATTCAAAGCCTGTGAAAGTGGGTAGGTAGTAATGTTTTAATATCTAAAATTATTCAGAACACATGTGAGTGTACTATGTTACACAGCTTTATTCAAAGCCTGTGAAAGTGGGTAGGTAGTAATGTTTTAATATCTAAAATTATTCAGAACACATGTGAGTGTACTATGTTACACAGCTTTATTCAAAGCCTGTGAAAGTGGGTAGGTAGTAATGTTTTAATATCTAAAATTATTCAGAACACATGTGAGTGTACTATGTTACACAGCTTTATTCAAAGCCTGTGAAAGTGGGTAGGTAGTAATGTTTTAATATCTAAAATTATTCAGAACACATGTGAGTGTACTATGTTACACAGCTTTATTCAAAGCCTGTGAAAGTGGGTAGGTAGTAATGTTTTAATATCTAAAATTATTCAGAACACATGTGAGTGTACTATGTTACACAGCTTTATTCAAAGCCTGTGAAAGTGGGTAGGTAGTAATGTTTTAATATCTAAAATTATTCAGAACACATGTGAGTGTACTATGTTACACAGCTTTATTCAAAGCCTGTGAAAGTGGGTAGGTAGTAATGTTTTAATATCTAAAATTATTCAGAACACATGTGAGTGTACTATGTTACACAGCTTTATTCAAAGCCTGTGAAAGTGGGTAGGTAGTAATGTTTTAATATCTAAAATTATTCAGAACACATGTGAGTGTACTATGTTACACAGCTTTATTCAAAGCCTGTGAAAGTGGGTAGGTAGTAATGTTTTAATATCTAAAATTATTCAGAACACATGTGAGTGTACTATGTTACACAGCTTTATTCAAAGCCTGTGAAAGTGGGTAGGTAGTTATGTTTTAAGTGGTAGGTATTTGTTTTTTAAAGCCTATTAAAGTGGGTACAATCCTCATCTTCGTTCTCAGATTTTGAATAACTTAAGAATCTGAAAATGGCTAATGTAAGGAAACCATTTTCAATACCCAAAAGTCCTCCATTATCTACAACTGATGAAAACCCTATTGAACCAGTGTATCCACCGGTTGTCCAACCAGAAAACCCTCCTGAACAGGTGCATCCACCAATTGTCCAACCAGAAAACCCTCCTGAACAGGTACATCCACCAATTGTCCAACCAGAAAACCCTCCTGAACAGGTACAGCCTCTAATGATTCAACAGGAATACCCTTGGGTAATCGAATCTGAAGACGAACACTTGAATGATATGTATGATTCAGAGGTTTTGGAACACGCTTGGGATTATGGGAAGCATGAAGATGACCCTTTTAATGGTCAGTTTCACAACCCATATGAAGACGAGCAAGACTCTGATTGGTCAAATGATGACTATCAATGGAAATGAATAGTTCTTATCTATATGTAATAATATATTTACTGGCTTTTTTATTAACCATGTTATTTTTAGTTTAGCTTTTAAGTGGTGTGTTTAATGGTTTCGAGATATTGAACAAGTTATTCTTATAACGAAAGCACGTCTACGATTACAACCAAGAAATTACCGTGCATACAAAACCTTCTTATACTTCCACTAATACATAAACATTAACGCTACAAGTACAATCAAAAAGAAGATGATAAAGTTCTTCTTTCCAATGCTTGCTTTCAGCTCTTTTACTTCATCTTCCAGCTTGTTCTTTGATCTTAAAAGGCCTGGTATAATGACAGTAGCTCGTGGACACATTGGTGGGTCAAGCCAACCTAAAAATCCCTGGCACCTAGAACCCTACATATGAAATATGTGGTTAATGAAGAAATATTTGAGAAAGAAGATAGATAGCTTACCTTCTTACCTCATTAGGACATGAGTAGAAACGACGCCCGGGGTTTTGATCTGTCCAAGAAGTTCGGACAATAGCCAAACGACCACAATAACACATTGCCATTCTTACACCCTAAGCTCAGACAACATAATAAGAAAGGTGAGGGTCACTTAAATAGACAATGAGCCTTAAGCCTCGATGTGACAATTAATTTTAAATATAATATAAAAAAACAAAAATATTACAATAAAATGGTTAATAAAATATTACAACCACACAAAAGCGTCTTCTTATAATAATATATTAAATTAAAGCAATCACAATTGATAAAGTTTATTCATCAGGGAAGAAACGCGTCTTATAAAACTGATCTGCCATTACGTGACGAAATTTCATACAGTGTTCTTCAATGCCTCCTTCCATCGTAAAGGCCTTCTTATGCACCAGCTTGTACATTAGCATACATAGAAAAACACCCGAGTCCTTACCTAGAGCACCTGCAATCTTTGGCAGATAGTCGTCATTAATGAGACCGGTCTTTAGGTATCCTTTCTCTTGAGGTTTGTAGGGTCCATGAATAACACGTCTCCAATAGCTAACTGCATCTAACAACTTATCAAAAAACATGTCAAACTTTTGCAATACACCATTATGAATCAAACGCCCATAATGTTTCGAGTATTTTTGGTTACACCAGTATTGAGTCAACTCCATTGTACATAAGTTGATTTGTACAAGTAACCAGTCCTCAATAGCCTGAACATAGATTGGAATATAAATGTATTGAACCTCCCAAAATGGAGGATACAATTCATTCATTCCGTTGGCATATTCAGAACCATACTTTGTTCTATAATCATACATTTCTGAATGAAACTGTGGTGGTAGAATTGTCCAGTCAAATTCGATAGAAGGATTTGTCCTTTTTTTTGCACCTCTTAAAAACATCATCCGTCGAACCCAACCTTCAATATGCTGAGAAATACATTAAAAATAGTTACAAAAACACCTTAATTTTATATAAATAAATAAATAAATAAATAGATTTATTTCTTACTATTGCATTAAGGCGACCGTCATTCAAATATCCCAACAGAACTCCCCAAAAGTCGGTATGAAGCTTGTTTAGTCCTAAGATCCGAGAATAGCAATATGGGGCATCCCCATTATTATAAAACTCCATAGCATCCCGTGACAACGTATGAGACTCATTCTTATCTTGTCCATCTTCCACAGGAACTTTTGCAGCTTCATCCATAACGTCTTTTGTAACATCATTCACGGTTGTTTTTGGGACACTAGATGATGATGCAGGGTTCTTCAAACTCAATCGCCTCCATTTATTTGGAACCCAACTTAGTGAATTTTTGGTTGGCTGGGAATGATATTGTTCATTATCAGCTACGTTTTTTTCACGTGGGTTTGACATTGTTTAAGAAAGGAAACCAAAGCAAATGAATGAGAAGTATTTTTTAAGTAGGGATGTTGTGTATTAGAAACATGCATCTTTATATAGCAAGGTGAGTGGGTAGGTAGTTTATTAGTTGAAGTTATTAAATAAATGCAAAACTTGTAAAATAACATATCTAAATCAACAATTTAAAATTCGGAAATCTAATTAAAATAGCAAACATAAACAATACATCATCGTAAAAAAACATAATAAAACAACAAATCATTGTTGTCTGTTGGGGCATGTGTTGATGGTATGACCTGGTTCTCTGCATAACCCACACAACCGAGGCCTACGTTCTTCAGCATAATGAGTATCCATCTCGTTGTGTATTCTTCTAGCGCGTCTCCGGCCTCGTGACACCGTTATTCTTGACGTATCACCTCGTATTTTCCAACCTGGTTCTCTCCAATGATCGCAGTGGGTGAGTGGATAAAAGTGACCACTATATTGTGCTCGATACGTACTAGTATGGAATCTATTATTGACAATTTCATGTGGTTCCTCACCCCTCCAATGACAAACCGCGATTGCATGCGAACATGGAAATCTGTAAATTTGCCACTTACCACATGTGCACGTCTTCTTACGATATTCAACCGTATAATCATTGCCCCCATCTTCGTTTGTTTGAAGCCTAGAAATAACCCTGTACCTTGCCTCAATTAGATCAAAAAGAAATACTTGGTGTTCTCTTGAACGACTATCCCGATGATTAAACAATCGCCACATACGAGGAGGTAAAGCTGTATTACAACTCATTGCAATCTCTGTGTGCTTTACATATTGAGCTACATCTCTTTGAAAGGTAAAGTCAATACACGCCTTTATAGGCAGCAATCTAGCTCCACGTAA
This sequence comes from Mikania micrantha, assembly GCA_009363875.1. Lineage (NCBI taxonomy): Eukaryota > Viridiplantae > Streptophyta > Magnoliopsida > Asterales > Asteraceae > Mikania > Mikania micrantha. Next base: position 51,346,910 of record CM018684.1, read on the forward strand.
CACATTGTTTAAGCTTTCAGATATATTAGTCGTTAAGTTACCCCATCGACGTCTTCTTTCATCAAACACCACAGTCCACTTTGATTTTTCAATATTGTTCAAATACTGCCATGCCTCTTCACTTAGACCTCTCATTTCACTCTTCGCCAACCGGTACTTTCTTCGTTGTGTTGTGCTACCAATAGCCCAACATAACTTTTTCAAGCTAACACTCTTAAAATTCTTCATAAAGTTGCTTCGAATATGACGAAGACAATAGCGGTGATAAGCTTTGGGCTCCCTCCAATCTTCAAAATTCTCCATTACATTTACTATTCCTTTATGTCGATCAGAGATGACACACAACTTTCCCATGCTGCTACTTCTAACATGTTCATGAAATTGTTGGAAGAACCAACCCCAGCTTTCATTAGTTTCTTCATCAACGATTGCATATGCCACAGGCAATATGTAATTGTTAGCGTTTTTTGAAACAGCAATCAAAAGCTTACCTCTGTATGATCCTTTAAGATGAGTACCATCAACAGATATTACAGGTTGGCAGAGATGAAATGCTTTAATGCATGGGCCGAATGCCCAAAAAACATATTTAAACACAGCACATTCCGGTGTACTATGTGGATGATGGAACCATGTTACTATAGTACCATCATTTGAGGCCTTCAGTGCTTCTACATACTTTGGCAACTCATTGAAGTTGCTCTCCCAATTACCGTGAATTCTCTCGATAGCAATTCTTCGTGCGGTCCACGCCTTGGAATATGTAATATCAACCTTAAGTTTCTCTTTTATGTAAGCGCGAATCTGTTTTACCGGAAATGATATATCTTCACGAATTTGGGGGAAGATATGTGCAGCAACATCTTTGGATCTTAAAGCTCGATTATTGTTTCGAATAACAGTTGAGTAGCAGCTATGAGCACCAGTCCATGTGGTGATTCTCCACATGTGATGCTTTCTTCTTTTTGAAGCAGTTACACGCCAACGACACAAAGGCGTCTGTTGAACAGGGACTGTATCCTTTTGTGGTTGTGTAGTTTTGCATTTAGCTTTCCATAAAGATGGTTTGCTATCGGCCACGTAGATCTCCCTATTACAACCAACATTCCATCTTCTGACCGCATACATGACATCATTTTTTGAATTAAAATACATGCCAAGACGGATTTCGTTGGAATCTTCATTCCATACGTCCATATGATCTTCATCATCAAAATCGGGAAGAACGTAATCGTCTGACTCCTCTATAGGCTCATTGAGATCAAATGATTGACTGAATCCTTGATAAACACCTGAATTATACTGCTCTGAGGAAAATGGGATTTGGTCTTCACCTTCACCTTCTGAATCGTCATTGGAGGGAGGGAATTCACTTTCTTCACTCTCATTGGTCATATGACCTTCAGAGTGCTCAAAACCATCACTTTCGTAATGTTCGTTAACCTGCTGATCTAATAATGCAACACCAACCTCCGTATTATACTCTTGTAAAGCTGTTGTATTATCGACACCACCAGCATAAGAACTGGAAAAACCTCGCAGGAGGTCCATACAACTACTATGTTGAGATAGAATAAATGATTGCCAGTTAACTTTTATATGAGCCATAAAGTTAACTACATTTTCTGATAGAAAATAAAGCATGTTCATGCTTTCTTCCCCAACTAAGAAAGAACTTTCACTAAATCCTTGAAAAGAGTAATAGAGTAGCAAATTCACTTGTGAATTTTGTCTAACAATTTGAACATGGTTACAGACTTCATCAACTAATTGTTGATAGGTAATTCTGTATCTAATTATAAACGAGGTTGTGAGAGTTGCTTCATCATAATCAACAACTCCGTTTACATATGAGGTTTCACCATTCCAGTATAATTTAACAAGAAATGGTTGAAAAGAAGACATCGTTTTATCGTTGAAAATGATAGAACACAAATGATATTTAGAGTAATATTGCTTTGGTGAAAGTGTTTATGATGTGTAATAAGAGCATCAAAAAACACATATATATAGGCAATAAGAGCATCAAAAAACACATAAAATATAAAGTGTTTAGAATTTTTATTTCAATTTAAAAAGTAAAATATATAAATATACACCCTGCACTTCATACATTATTAGTTTGATGTCAATTAAAAAATATAAAAATATGTGATATATTATTTTAATTGTGTAAAATAATGTTGGTAGGTGGGAGTATTCTCTAGTTGTGCAAAAAACGTGGGAACATTTTCTTTTTCAGGGTTTTATTGAAAAAGTGAAATTTTGGTAGGTAAGAGTAATTTTCCGCTACATGTACAACCGGAATACGTAAATACCACGTTTAGAAGATGAGTGTGTATTCCGCTACTCACATAACCGGAATAGAGTTATGCATGAATGCTGTTCAAAAAAAATGGTAACGTGTATTCGCTGTTCAAAAAAAAAAATTAATAACTCTACCCATCACATGCATACAGTGGCATTGAATTAAAGCTGGTTGAGTGTGTACCAGTGTACACACATATTCGCTGTTCAAAAAAAACAAAATGGGTGTGTACCCACCATAATCAGGTTGCTGTTCAAAAAAAAAAAAGAAAAGTGTGTGTGTGTATTCCGCTATTCTAAGTGTAGGAATAGGTAATATGTAAAAAAAAAAAATAATAATGTGTGTGTGTATTCCGCTATTTTAGGTATAGGAATAAGTTAAAAAAAAAATTCAAAACTATAGGAATAGATTAAGCCTTAATACACACGAATTAAACTTATTAACTGATTCCGCTACTTGAGGTAGCGGAATTGAGGTCCATGTGGCACAAACGTTCGATTTAATTGACAGCGTGGAAGACACATAAGCTGATTCCGCTACTTGAGGTAGCGGAATACCCATTTTCAAAAACGACTCTCAAAACCACCTAGTTTCACAACATCCCATGTAATACCGCCTATTTTAAAAAAAAATTCTCAATCTAGTTGCCTCAATTGAACAAAGTGCTGATGTTGAATCGATGCCGTTTGAAGAAGAAATAGCGCACCTAAAGGCCTATGAAGATAGACTCAGGTTGCGCCAAACCAAACAATCTAGTGAAAACAATTTGCTTTTCACCAAGGTTGATCATTCTTTAAGTTCAAACAAGCAAGGCAAAGGCCCGCAACATGCGAGTCAAAGTTCAGGCGGAAGAGGAAAAGCTGACCGGGGTGGTCGGGGTGGTTTTTGGGGACGTGGTCGAGGTAGGGGTAACCGTGGTGGACACGCCGGAAACCAAGATCAAAGGAACGGGACAAGAACTAGAGACAAACGACACGTTGAGTGTTTTAATTGCCATGAACTTGGCCATTATGCTTCAGAATGCAAGGAGTCCAAAGAAAAGAAGGAGGAAGCCAATTTGTCTCAAGCTAAAGAAGAAGAACCAGCTCTCTATTTGACCATACATGGTGAAAACAAGTCTCCTATGATACTGTTAAATGAAGATAGAGTATTCCCACGGACCGGTGATACCAAAGATACTTGGCATGTAGATAACGGCGCAAGCAACCACATGACTGGTATGAAGGAAGCATTTAATGAACTGGATTGCAATGTCACAGGTCAAGTGCGGTTCGGAGATGGGTCGACGGTCCAGATTGAAGGGAAAGGGTTGCTGGTATTTGAGAGCAAGACAGGTGAGCACATTCTTATTCCTGATGTGTATTATATTCCAGCCCTTACTAGTAACATACTAAGTTTAGGGCAGCTCACAGAAGTGGGTTATAATGTTCATGTGCATGGTAATATGCTAAAGTTGTATGATGAACATGAACGCCTTGTTTTAAAGATTCAAAGGTCTGTGAATAGACTTTACAAAGTTGCTTTGAAGGTAACAAAACCCATCTGTCTTAGTGCTCATATGGATAAAGATGCTTGGCTGTGGCACACTCGAATGAGCCATGTTAATTTTAATGTGCTGGAGCACATGGCTAAAAAAAGATATGGTTATTGGTATGCCATGTATAAATCATCATAGACAAATGTGTGAAGGATGTATGGTAGCCAAGCAGAAAAGGAAACCTGTACCGAAAGAAGCCCAGTGGCGAGCATCAAAACCTCTAGAACTAGTCCATGCGGACTTGTGCGGGCCCATAACACCACAGACATACGGGGGCAATCGGTTCTTTCTTCTTATTATTGATGATTTCTCACGTTACATGTGGGTTTATTTGTTGAAATCCAAAGATGAGGCCTTTGGTATGTTCAAGAAATCCAAGGCTCAAGTAGAGCAGAACACCCCCTACCAACTCAAGGCGCTAAGAACAGATCGTGGTGGTGAGTTCAACTCACTTCAGTTTAATGATTTATGCCAGAAGATGAAGATCAAAAGACAACTAACTGCACCCTATACTCCTCATCAAAACGGAGTAGTAGAGCGCAGAAATAGAACTGTTGTTGAGATGACGCGTTCACTGTTAAAGTCTATGTCTGTACCAGATCAGATGTGGGGGGAGGCTGTTCATCAATCGGTGTATTTGCTTAACCGAGTTCTGACAAAACCGGTAATAGGAGCAACACCGTATGAAGTATTGAAGAATAAAAAGCCCAGACTTACTGATGTGAAAGTTTTTGGTTGTGTTGCTTTTGTAAAGGATACAACAAGTAAGATCACTAAGTTAAGTGATCATGGAACACCAATGGTGCATCTGGGTATGGCTGAAGAAACAAAAGGCTACAGGCTGTTAAACCCTATTACTATGAAAGTAATAGTAGCATCACCAAGCAACATAGAATTTGATGAGTGTCGTAAATGGGTTTGGAGGAAAAGTCCAAATTATAAAGAGGTCACTAACTCCTAGTGGGCCAGCATTTTTGATGATGGGCCGAGTCCTACTCAGGAACAACATACTCAAACCCAATCACAAACTAGGAACAATTTTGTTGACCAGAATACCCCATTAGAAAACCCTAGTTCTGGTTCAAATCAATGTCACACTCCAATCAGCCATGAATACGAAGCTGAAAGTTCTTTAGTGGATCTGCAATCATCTGGTAGGAATGAATTTAATTCTCCTGTTCCTTACGATGATAGCCCTGTTCACGAGTTTCGTTCAATTGATGAAGTATATCAAAAAACGGATGCTATGACAGAAGCTCAGGTACAAGAGCTCTATGATAAAGAAGCTGGATTGTTGTTGATTGAAGGTGAACCAGCCTCGTTTGATGAAGCTGCGTCAAAAAAGTCATGGGTAAACGCCATGAATGATGAGCTGGCCTCAATAAAGAAGAACAAAACCTGGACCTTAACAAGATTACCAGCTGGTCATAAGGCAATTGGATTGCGTTGTGTGACAATTCAAAATTTTCAGGTTAGAATCATAACTCGGAAATAAAGAAAATGAGTGTAAGCGAAATCACGAAACGAGGCTCCGATTTCAAGATACACTAAGTCGAAGATAGTGTTAAATAAGAGATCATATATTTTGAACTCTTTAAGTCTTGAAATTATAACCATTGGAAAGAGCTCGAAAAATCGTGAACATATGCGAAAACCGTGCGCAAAACGGAGTTCGTATGCTCTCGGAATCGCGAAAACAAAATCGGGTCTGACTAAGGCGGTGGAGGTACGCGAAGCACCCCTTTGCCACTCTTGGCGGTACGCGACGGACCAATCAGACTTAAAAATCTGATTTTCTCAATCAGAACTCATTCCCAGTCAAATAAACTCGATTTTCAGTCGAACCAGATCAAAATTTAACCTCTAAATCTCAGTTTTGAAGCTATCAAATCATCAGGATCGAGCTAGGGATCGATTCTACAAGTCCTGATCATGGTTTTCATCTGAGAAATCCGTCCGATCGGGTCATGATTCAACCTATCTTACTAGTTTGATAATTGTTAGATTAAATCTTGTTTTGAATATAATACAATAGTTATTGTTGTGGATTATCGCCTAGTTGATGGGTAGGAATGGTTAGAAACGAAGAATACTGTATGTTAACGGTTAAATCTTTGTTTTGATCCGTTGTAATGCCCGGTTTTCATAAAACCACAATAATGGTTATAATGGTTTAAACCATTTGATTGTAACAATGATTGTGATTGTCTTGATCATTTCTTGAAATGCTAGATTAGATCCAAGTGTTTCAAACTAATGACAAGCATAGATAATCACCGGAATAACAATCTGATGTTTATGATAACAGTCAGATTAGTACATTGAGCATGGTTATTAAACCTATTTTAATATCACATTCTCATGTTTCATGATACCTAAATGATCAATAACAAGGATTGACTATTCCTAAGCCAGAAATTCATCTAGGAATTGTTTTAAGAGAATAATCAACAACAATATCTATTTGATTAATCCGAAAATGTCGTGATTAATCCAGTTAGTCATTAACTCCTTAATAGGAGCCTAAATCATTATAGGTTCCTTGTTTATCGCACTTAGGTTCCTTGTTTATCGCACTTTGTGCAATATTAACTTAAGGAGGCTGATTAAGGATTAAGATCAGGTGGATGACTTGAACTGCGATTCCTTGTCATCAAAAGTCAAGGAATATTCCTATAATCCCATTTCAAATACAAAGAACTCATAAAACATTAATGAATTGCAGAATTCTCTTCAGATTTTTCGTGATACTTCAATATCAAAACACTTCAATAACACAGGTGAGACTCATAACCCATTTTCTTTAAATGTTTACCAAAACTTGGGGTGGAACATGTAGATACATTTTCAAAACATATTTTATCAACTATTGTGAAATCACATATCAGTATCATCAGGAAAATGATGATAAACATTTATCAACTACTGTGAAATCATATATCAGTTTCATCAGGAAAATCATGACAAACTATTATCGAGTAAATCTTTTATCAAATCATTAAATCAAGTGTATCACTTGGGAACTTTGGTTATGTGGAGGCTATTTGAGGACATTCTTATGTAAATATCATTAACTTGTTATCAAGCCCTTGGTAGTACTGGTATGATCATATGCGGGAAAACAAGTATCATTATCACAAATCGCTCCAACCGTGGGTTGGACATCATCATGTGAGCTAACATTCGTTACTAACGATCATTTATCATTAGGTTTGATGTTTCCATGCTCAATTAGATTCAATTTCAATGTACCTGTTTGATCACTTGTGATTACTACATCATGAAAATTATTGTTTGAACAATCATTTTGAATCAACAAAACTTATGTTTCTCACTCAACTATTCGTAGTTGACTTTTATCTACATGTTTCAGGTAATCGGGAGCATCAGTAAAGAAATCTAGGTCAGGATCGACAGCAGAAATAGTTGCGACCTAGAAAGTGGGCATAAAACATTGTATTGTATAATAATTATCTTACGATAAACTTGTTGTATAATATGTATGTTATGTTTGTTAAATGAACCTAATTTTATGAAACATAGTAAATCATGGGTTATTCTCCAACATTGGCACATGAACACATAGTCACGCGCCGTGGATTCCGCACGCGGCGTGGGTTGTGACACGTTGGGTGTTTAAATTGAAAAAAGATGCAGAGGGAAATGTGACAAGGTACAAAGCTCGCTTGGTAGCTAAGGGGTATGTTCAACAGAAGGGTATTGATTTTGAAGACGCTTTCGCTCCAGTTGCAAGGTTGGAGACTATCAGACTCCTCCTAGCAATTGCGGTCGAAGGAGGCTGGATTGTACATCATTTAGATGTCAAGTACGCCTTTTTAAATGGTGAACTCAAGGAAGAAGTTTATGTGAAGCAGCCAACTAGGTTTAAGATAAAAGGCAAAGAAGATATGGTTTACAAATTGCACAAGGCTCTTTATGGGCTGAGACAAGCACCCTGGGCTTGGAATGCTAGATTGGATAGATCCCTCAGAGAAAGCGGTTTCACTAAGTGTGCACATGACCAAGCTTTTTATAAGGTACATAAACCAGATTATGTTATTATTATTGGTGTTTATGTAGATGACCTGATTGTAACAGGGTCAAGTGAAATTAAAATTAGAGAATTTAAAAGAAAAATGAAGTTGATTTTTGATATGAGTGATCTGGGTAAATTGACATATTACCTTGGGATTGAGGTAGAACAAAACAGAGATGGGATAATTTTGAAACAGGAAGGTTATGCTAGAAAGATTCTAAAGATGGCAGGCATGGATAAGTGTAATGCAACAAAGTATCCTATGCAGCCCAAATTACAACTAATGAAAGAGGAAGCAGGCAAGGAGGTTGATCCAACTGAGTACCGAAGGATTATAGGGTGTCTGCGGTATCTGTTGCACACTCGGCCAGATCTTAGTTATTCAGTTGGAGTCGTAAACAAGTATATGCAGCTTCCAAAAGAGGACCATTTTTCAGCTGTCAAACAGATACTTAGATACATCAGAGGAACAATTGGTTATGGTTTGGAATACAGAAGAGGTGGCAACAGAAAGCTGATAGGGTACAGTGATAGCAGCTATGGGATGGATTTAGAAGATAGACGAGGGACCACGGGAATTGTTTTTTACTATTCAGGTAATTTAATTACGTGGTCATCACAGAAGCAAAATACAGTAGCTCTTAGCTCCTGTGAAGCCGAATTTATGGCTGCAACTACAGCAGCTTGTCAAGGTCTGTGGTTGAGAAATTTGGTCAGTGACTTGGTGGGAACAATAGCTCAGAAAATGAAGTTGTTTGTAGACAATGAATCGGCAATTGCACTCATGAAGAATCCTGTTTTTCATGGAAGAAGCAAGCATATAGATACAAAATATCATTTCATCCGTGAGTGCGTTGAGCGGTAGCAAGTTGAGGTTGAGCACATCAGTGGAAACTTGTAGAAGGCAGATATTATGACCAAAGCATTGCCACGTGTTAAGTTTGAAGAACTGAGGAGTCTTGTGGGTGTTGAAGACCAGAAGAAAGAGGTCAACATTCAGGGGGAGAATGTTAGTTGAATATTGACCCAGTATGAAGTCACAACGTCTACTTTGTGAACGTTGAAATGTCATGAATAAAGGAGCAGATTTGACAGAGTTATCTGCTAAGTTTGTTGAATTTATTTACTATTTAAATAGACTTGTTTAGCCTTGTAATTCAATTAGTCGAAAAATCCTATTTCTTGTAATCTGTGATGTTTCAAGAATTTCAAGAAGTTGAATAAAGATTACAAATATTCGGCTATTGTTTATCCTGTTCTTGATCATTTTCGTTTTGTTTCCTTTCGCTTGATCCAAATCTAACATGATTAACGCCTAAGAGTTTTGCATTTATAATACAACATTATTTCGCATCATTTGTCTTCTTATTCATTAAATATGACCCAAGCATTGTAAGATATATATTTCATTCTCAACAAGTATAGAGGCCCCATGGTAGCTGTGGGGTTATGAGGACTTCTAAAGGCTTCTTCTTTGAAACAGTCAATCCATGTCTTTCAGTCATGTCGAATGGAAGACCACCAGGTTGAACCAAATCAAAAGAATGAACAACACGAGCCACTGTCAGATGGATCATATGGAGTGCAAGCGTGGTCGCAGGGCAAGAACGACGACCTGACCCAAATGGAACAAGGAGAAAATGTTGGCCTGTTACATCAACGTGTTTGTTGTCTAAACTCATAAACCTCTCAGGATGATATTCATAAGGATCATTCCAAATACTTGCATCTCTTTGAAGCTTCCAAGCATTAACGATTAACTGAGTACCCGCTTTGACTTGGTACCCGGCAACCTTACAGTCTTCGATTGCCTCCCTTGGTACTAGAAGTGGGCCGGGTGGACAAATACGAAAAGTTTCTTTGATCACTGCTTGAAGAAACATGAGGTTTTTGATGTCGGATTCATCAACTTTCCTGTCTTTACCTACTTGCTTGTCTAGCTCGTCTTGCAATTTCTTTATAACATCAAGATGGTTTACCAATAGTGCGAACGCCCAAGTTAGCGTAACGCCTGTGACATCAGTGCCTCCATGAAGCATGTTCTGTAGCATAACATTTAAGAGATTGTAATTAGGTTAACGAAATTATATTATTTAATAAATTAAATAAAATTATTATTCAATAGAATAGAGAACATAAAATTTAAAAAACGATGTCATGCAAATATTTAATAAAAGAAAGACAAATAACTTACCAAACATGAAGACTTGATGATAGTATCTGAATCCAAACATGCAAATACAGTATATGTTGTAAATAATAACACTCACAAATGATAAGAAAATAAGATTATGATAAACTCTCTCTGTTACTTCATTACGTACGAACATAAACAGACTATATAGTCATTACATAGCTGGACCCACGAACTCCACACATAACTGACTCTTACCACTAGTTAATAACCAACCACTAACATACTAGACACACATGGCATAACTGCCTTCTTTTACACGTAGACTACATACATGCATACGTACAATACAAACAAAAAGACCATACTAAATATAGATGAGTAACATATTTGAATTACATTCAACAGCCCCTCGTAATTCAAATAGTGGTAACTCCCAACCTCTCCCGAAGATAACAAAATTGTTCCATTCCAAGAGCCTTTGTAAAGATATCTGTCACTTGTTCTTGTGTCTCAACTGGTTGCAACTCCACCTCATTGTCTTCAGCTAGAGTTCTTAGAAAATGATACTTGATACTGATGTGCTTCGTACGACTGTGAAATCCTTGATTCCTACTTAAGAAAATGGCAGACTTGTTATCACACAGGATGGTAGTGGCTTCCTGTTGATCATGCATCAGGTCGGTCATCATTTTTCTGAGCCACACTGCTTGACACACCCCTGCTGCTGCAGCCACATATTGAGCCTCAGTTGTTGAGAGTGCTACAACGCCTTGTTTCTTTGAACTCCATGATACAACTCCTGAACCAATTGAGAATACATAAGCCGATATACTCTTCATGTCTGATGAAGATCCTGCCCAATCACTATCAGAAAATCCCATCAACTTGATCTTCTCATTCCTTTTGAACAATAATCCATGCTCCAGAGTACTTGCAACATATCTTAATATTCGTTTGGCTGCACCAAAATGATAGACTGATGGCTGATGCATAAACTGTGATACAATACTCACAGCAAAGTTAATATCTGGACGAGAATGAGTGAGGTATATGAGACCTCCTACTAGGCTTCGGTACATGAATCCAACTACAGCTTCACCTCCATCATCTAAGTAGAACTTCTCGTTTGCATTCATTGGAGTTGATACTCCTTTGCACTTGGTCATCCCAAATCTGTTCAACAAATATTTAGCATATTTCTTTTGTTACAAGAAAATGCCTTCTTTATTCTGCATAACTTCCAACCCTAAGAAGTAATTAAGATCACCAATATCAGTCATGTCAAATTCAGTCATCATCTGCTTCTTGAATTCTTCAATTAGAGCATGAGAAGAACCTGTATATATAAAATCATCCACGTACAAGCAAATAATAATTAGCTCCTTAATACTCACTTGCTGAACATACACTGTAGGTTCATTAGCACTCCGTTTGTATCCATTTGCTGCAAAGAAGCTGTCAATCCTGCTATACCAGGCTCGTGGAGCCTGTTTCAAGCCATACAGGGCTTTGTGCAACCGGTATACTTTATCTTCTTCGCCTTTTCTTTCCCATCCAGTGGCTGTATAACATAAATTTCTTCTTGAAGATAGCCATTCAAAAAAGCTGTTTGTACATCAAATTGATACACACGCCAACTTTTCTGAGCAGCTAACGATAAGACCAACCGAATGGTTTCGAACCTAGCCACGGGAGAAAAAGTCTCTTCGTAGTCCACTCCATACTCTTGAACATAGCCTTTAGCTCCTAGGCGTGCTTTGTATCTTTTGACTTGACCATTTGCATCAAGCTTAACCTTGAAGACCCATTTCAAACCTATGGCATACTTATGTGAAGGCAGGTCCGTTAAAGACCAAGTCTTATGATACTCCAGAGACTTTAACTCATCCTCCATGTCTTGTATCCAGTGTTTGCTTTTTGTAGCCTCTTGGAATGACACCGGTTCAATTAATGAAAGAGCAAACTAACATGATTGATCGAGATTAGCCATAGGTTCTATTGGTACTGTATGCTCATATATATCACCAACATTACGTGTTCTCAGTAGAGGTGTCATAGAAGACTCTCTACTACTAGAATGAGCAACAATATTAGGTGAGGGTACTTCCAAGTCCACATGGCTACTTCCAACTTGACTATTACTTCTTGTACCCCTACTACTACTTTGGGTACTTTCACTATTTTGTGCACTGTTTGATCCATCAGATAAAGAACCATTATGTTGACTACTTTCACCCACCACAAAATTACTATGAGTAGTCACATCATCATCACTTTTTTCATCAAAAGTGAGTTGCATTACTGAGATTGGAAGTCCCTCAACACTACTTTCATCATTTTTCCACTTTGCATGCTCATCAAAAATCACATCTCGACAAATGACAATACTTTTCTTTTCTAAATCAAACAATCTATAAGCTTTAGAGGTAGTACTATACCCCACAAACACACATTTGTTTGATTTTGAATCGAGTTTGTTACGTAATTGTTGAGGTTTTAAATTAAAAGCAAGGCAACCAAATACCTTAAGGTGATGAACAGCTGGCTTTCTTCCTGTCCACGCCTCAAAGGGTGTTACTTCATTCAGAGCCTTTGTTGGGGCTCTATTCATCAAATACACGGCAGTGGATACAACTTCTCCCCAAAACACCTTGCTCAAGTTCTTTTCAAGTAGCATGCATCGGACCATATCCATGATAGTTCTGTTTTTTCTTTCGTCCACCCCATTTTGTTCAGGAGTATAAGGTGTTGTAAGATCTCTACGTATCCCATGCTCCTGAAAAAAGGTATTGAATTCGTTGGAACAGAACTCTCCTCCTCTATCTGTTCGTAGTGTGCATATTTTCTGCCCAGATTCATTCTCAACCCTGGCTTTGAAATGCTTGAACTTTCTAAAGGTTTCGGACTTATTTGCTAGATGATAAACCCAGCTCATCCTACTGAAATCATCCACAATAAGAAAGTAGTATACACTACCTCCTAGTGATTTCACAGACATAGGACCACATAGATCAGCGTGTATCAGTTCCAATACTCGAGTAGCCCTCAAACTACCTTTCGGAAAGGGTTTTTTGACCTGTTTCCCAAGTGCACAACTTTCACAAGAATGCCAAGAGGTAATGGTTCTGGGAACACCATATACCATATTCTTTTCACTCAAAAGCTTTAACCCTTGCTCATACATATGACCGTACCTTTGATGCCAAATTTATGACTCACTGCATTCTACTGCTGCCAAACTCCTTTGGCCTGACTTTGTAATATCCGGTGGAAACATGTTGTTTTCAGTCACCTTTATTACCCATGCAACTTTTTCAGTTACTTTATGAGTGATAGTACAAGTTTCTTTATCAAATACTACTTTATATCCACCCTTCATAAGTTGGCCCTCGCTTAATAGGTTGAAGTCTAAGTTGGGAGCAAATTGAACATTATTAATAGTTCTGTAATGTCCATCTTGCCCTTCAATCTTCACTTTGCCTCTTCCTTCAACCTGTATATTTTTTCCATCTCCTATTTTTACTTTTGAGCTTTCTGATTCATCTAAGCTCATGAACCATTCCTTTCTCCCGGTCATATGGTTCGAACATCCACTGTCTAGGAACCAAATACTGGTCTTCGGGTTGTTTTCACACCCAACTACCATGAACAGTCGGTATTCATCCTCTTCTTCTTCATTTTGCACTGCTGCATGAACTTGCGGTTCATTCCAACACTCTGAACGTACATGACCTAACCTGTTTCAATTATAACATTACACGCTTCCTCTTCCTCTACCAAACCCACGTCCACGCCCTGACCACGTCCTCGAGGACCACCTCGTCCGAAGCCTCTTCCACGATTATTGAACCGTTCATCATCTCTACCAACTACTTGAAATGCTTGTTCTTCACTCGCATTTTCAACATTACGATTGACCCTTACTTCATGCGCCTATAATGATCCCATCAACTGGTCAAAGGTCATCACTATAAGATCCTTTGATTCTTCTATGGCTGCAACTACATGGTCCCAACGTGGTAAGAGACTCCGCAATACTTTCTCAATCACCTTTTGGTCGGTAACAGTTTCACCATATGCCCTTTGTTGATTCACATTCTTCATGACTCGTGATAAATAGGCTGCAACGCTTCTCCTTCTTTCATCTGCAATGTCTCAAACTCCCTCCTGAGTCCTTGGAGTTTAACCGTTCTTACTTTGGAATCTCCTTGGAACTCCGTTTGAAGTAGATTCCATGCCTGTCGAGATGTTGAAGCAGCAGCAATACGAGAGAAAACTTCATCAAGTGTGGCCTGTTGAATTAATGACAAAGCTCTTGCATCCTTCTTACAATGATCAAGCAGTCGGGTACGATCATTATCTTCTTCATTATAACCAGTGGCAATGAACTCCCACAAATCTTGAGACATCAGGATAGTCTTCATCCGAATACTCCAAAACTCATATCCCTCGCCTTTGAAAATTGGAAGTGGTGGACGAGATTGATTTGAAGAACTGGCCGCTATTTATTATTTACACTATCTGATCGGTGACAGAGCTGGCTCTGATACCAGATGTTGTAAATAATAACTCTCACAAATGATAAGAAAAACAGATTCTGATAAACTCTCTATCTTACTTCATTACGTACGAACATAAACAGACTATATAGTCATTACATAGCTTGACCCACGAACTCCACACATAACTGACTCTTACCACTAGTTAATAACCAACCACTAACATACTAGACACACATGGCATAACTGCCTTCTTCTACACGTAGACTACATACATGCATACGTACAACACAAACATAAAGACCATACTAAATATAGATAATAGATGAGTAACATATTTGAATTACATTCAACAGTATATGCATTGAAATATATTATTGACCTTAGCTGTCAATAGACACTTGTTGTATATATAACTTACCAAACATGCAGACTTGATGATAGTATCTGAATCCATCTCAAAGTCAGAGAGTTTCCCTTCATCTTCAAGTGACAACATCGCATCTATAAAATCCTTTACATCGTCTATCTTTTGTTGTTTCCTTTTCTTTCGATGCTCATCTAGCCACCCCTCAAGCACAATATCAAGATCTGTTGCCATGTGTTTCATCTGTTTTTCGTATCCGTGTAAATCCAACCACCAAAGAAAAGGGATCAAGTCCGACACGACGAAATTACCACTAAACCGAAAGAAATCAGCAATGGCTTTTTGGCACCTTTGCCCCTCATCTTCAACACCTAAATACCATTTTCCAGCGACCATCATCACAATCATGTTCAACATCATGTGATCCACCCATTTACTCAATTCAACAACCACAGGCTGGTGTGATTTTTTTGTCCATCGTCCATAGAGCTCACTGATTCCGGAACTTATCTCCAATGAACGAACATCTTTCATCATCTCGACCCTACGGTTGGACAGGAGCTCATGGATGGAGATCCTCCTCATTTCACGCCAATAGCGACCATACGGACCCAACGAAAACATCTTATAGTTGTAACCCATGTGCTTTCACGGCGGCTGTTTTTGGCCTGGAAGAAAGTGCTTTGTCGTTAACGGTGAAGCATTGCTTGGCAACTTCCCAGCTGCTGACAACGAATGCACGACGGGTTCCAAGCCTGATGTTAAAGGCCGGATCATATTTATCAGCCATGGCTCCTAGTTTCCGGTGAAAAAGTTGGTCGCTACCACCAAATAAGTGCAGGTGTCCGATGATTGGCCATGCACCATCGGGTTCTATTGCTTCTCTTTCGGTCGATTTTGTATTGGTTTTACGGATATATATGATATAGACGAGTAACAGTGTAGAAAGAGATAAGAAAACCATTTCGAATGAATAACTCATTATGTGGTTGTGTTTTAATTTGGTGTGGTTGACAACATATAACTAGCATGAGGATCTATTTATAGGAGATGGAGGAGCATTTGGAGCCGCACGTTTATCATTAGGATATATTACTTACCAAATTTTGTAAGGTATATAAGATATATACCAAAGTGGTATAGGTTAAGATCATGCTTAGTGATCAAGCCCTCATCACTTCACGTAAGAGTTACGTAGGTGTCGCATAATCAACAAACATCATCACCCTTATTACTTCATATTATCATTACATGTGTTATTTTCACTCCTCATCACTTTCTTATCACTCCACGTCATCACCACCTTTATTCTAAATTTTATTATTTGATTTTTATTTTTTTAATTGGTAAATTAAAATAAAAAGACATAATATTATTAAAAAAATTAAAATTACAAAAAAAAATTAAAAAAAAATTATACAATAAAAAAATACATAAAAAAATTAATTCATATTATATTTTTAGAAATGGGTTAAAAAAGGTTGTAATGGGTACCAATTGAAAACATTAGAATTGGGTTCGGGTTGTTTGTATCGCCTTGAGGATCATAACAATTCATAAACAAGTTTAAAAACGGGTTGTTTGGATCCATAGTGTGTATAAAAACAACACCCAGACAAGAGAGTGGTGAGAGAGTGCCTCAAATGTAATCTTGAGAGAGCTCTCCCCGATGAACTCCATGGATTCTTTATCCATGGAGTTTGAGAGCATGTGAGAGGTAGGTAATGTAATCTAGTTAACTAGTGAATCTTATTTGCTTTACATTGTCAGTCATTACATTACATCTCAGATTCGTTCTTGACGTGTTCTTCACCATCTTCACACATCTTCAAGACTTTCTCTGCTATTCAACTGTTTAATCTTCACAAATCGGGTTGGTCATATTTCGCAACCGTTTTTACAATTGGTATCAGAGCCAAGTTCTTGAGACTATCAGTTTAACCATTGATTGTCTCAAACTTGTGCTTAATACCTTAATTTTGTGAATTTTTATGAAAGTTCTTTGAAGATGTTCTTGTTACGTACTGAGTTCGTCAATTTATTTGGGTTTTGTGGTTTGATTTGCCAAAACACAAGTGGGTTTTGTTCTCCCTAATTTTTGCCAAAACTCCAACCAAATTTTATCATCATCATAATATTAATCAAATTTTTGTTCAGTTGATAACAATGGCAGCAACTCATAAATTTTTAGGATAACTGGGTTTGTTTTAGATAACATGTTGGTGGCGGCGATGTATCAATTAGGGTATACGGAAGGTTTAGTTAAATATGTGTCATTGGAAGCATGGAGTAACTTTCAAAGGATTCTTCCGATTGACTAGTACAATTTTTAGTTGATTGTGTCTTCCGAGGCATCTATTTTAGTAGCTTCTTCCGAAAATTTTTCCCGAACATGTTGGTACTGAAAAACAAAGTTTTCTGAGACAGCACCATATTCCAAGTGAAAGTATCTTCCGAAGACTATATTCAGAATGATTGTCTTCCGAAGAAGTGTTACAACCAGCTGCTTCCGACCTACGAGTATCTTCCGAAATAATATAGTGGCTTCAAGAAGGTGCGTCCGTTTAAATTCATTATTGCTTGATATAAACTGAAAGAAGCTTTGATTACTTAGATTGGAAATTTCGAATATTAAATGCCGATTAATGGAAGCAATTGTGGCTGAGGTTGAGAACTATTTTAGTTCGTATTTTCTTGGAATATGGGCAAGTCAATGATTTCATTTGGTTATCAAAATCAATGGTTACATGTACTCCACGTGTTAGAATAAGTGGCAAGATGGAAATTGATGTTTATTGAAAATAGAACCAAATTTGGTTTCTATTTGAAGTATAGTGGTCAGAGAAGGCACTACCAACTTCTTAATTATAATGCTTCCATCTTATCAAAAGGGCTTAAGGGTATAAAGGTGATTTCAGTTAAATCATGTTGAAAATGAGTTGGAATATGGCCCATGCTAAAAATATAATGATATCGTGATATTTAGTTGGCATAAATTCAAGATTTATTAATATCATGATGCACTTTCAAAGAACCTAAGTTTTTGGTATGACAAGTTGTTAACTTTCTAAGTGTTGGTTTGTGATGTCCAAGTTCTAATGCATTTACAAATTAATACTTTTGAAGTTAACTAAATGTTTTTATAGTGAAGTCATCTCTTGATATGTATTGTCTTCTTCTTAATTGTTAATTTGTGTGATGTCCAAGTTCTAATGCATCATCAAAATAATATTTACGAAGTTGACAACATATGATTTCACTTAAGAAACACATTTGACTTTGGTTCACTCGTTTGGTTTCATCATTGGAAGCACTTTACTCTTTGGCATAATATATCTAAAACTCATATATGGTGAGAAAATTAAAATGAGTTTATGATGTCTATTTTGTAAGTCCAATTGTTTGCAGCATGGAACATAATGCCACTTAGCAATGATTGCTTCCGAAGAACACTACTTGCTTATGAAGACATGATGGGTCTTCACATGTTAGTTATCTATAGCATCAGTTTAAGGGGAGATTGATGGATTGAAACTTATGGCAAGTGTGTTATTAGTGGTTTATGAGTGAAGATTTATGTTTCATTGATGTGAAGATTTCTAGTTTCTACTTTGAAGACTCTCAAGAATTAAATTGTTGGGATATGGTTTACATTTATCTTTGAACCTTTATTTGTCACATGTTTATTACAAGGAAGATTGGGGTTTCCTATACTTGGACTGATACCC
Organism: Mikania micrantha; assembly: GCA_009363875.1. Lineage (NCBI taxonomy): Eukaryota > Viridiplantae > Streptophyta > Magnoliopsida > Asterales > Asteraceae > Mikania > Mikania micrantha. Next base: position 51,365,522 of record CM018684.1, read on the forward strand.
TATATTCAGATATCTTTTGGGTTGGGATTGAAGATTAAGATTGTTTAATCGTAAGGGGGCTTTATTAGAGGGGGAGAAGATAAATGGAAGACATGGAACTTCAAGAAGTTTCTTTTGGGTTTGAGAAATCGAATAAATAAAGGTTCACAATTGTTGCGGTGAAAGAAACATGAATTGCATCTACACAAGTTTAATCTTAATATTCATGTTTGTTTCACCATACTTCTGCATTGGCTTACATTCATCTAACCAAATAGGGGAAAACTGTTGGGTCTAGAAAATTCAAGACCAACGGTTAATTTGGATAGATGGAATGTAAACAATAAATATTATGTATTTGTTGATTAGGGAGAAACGAGTCACCGCACGAGCCACTAAAGACTCAAGGTTACGAAGACACTTGATGACCAAAAGACCCGAAGACAACAAAAAATGATAGAGCTTAATTTAATATTTATTATTTATTATCATTTTTGTTGTATTTGTTGTTTTTAGGTTTTAGGTCATGTGACACTATAAATAGAGATTATTCTCATTTGTAGAAAAACAACACCTAAATAAGAGAGTGGTGAGGGAGTGCTTCAAATGTAATCTTGAGAGTGCTCTCCCCCATGAACTCCAAGGATTCTTTATCCATGGAGTTTGAAAGCATGTGAAGGGTAGGTAATGTAATCTTGTTGACTAATGAATCTTATTTTCTTTACATTTTTAGTCATTACATTACATCTCAGATTCGTTCCTAGTTGTGTTCTTCAACATCTTCACCCATCTTCAAGACTTTCTCTATTCTTGTAATGCTTCATCCTCACAAATCGGGTAGGTCCTATTCCGCAACCGTTTTTACAATTGGTATAAGAGCCAAGTTCCTGAGACTATCAGTTTAACCATTGATTGTCTCAAACTTGTGCTCAATACCCTGATTTTGTGAATATTTTATGAAAGTTCTTAGAATGTGTTCTTGTTCTGGGTTCTATGTTCTTCAATTTATTTGGGTTATATTTTTTGTGTTTTTATATGGTAAACACAAGTGGGTTTGACTCTCCCTAATATATGTTAAAACCACACCCAAATCTGATAGTCATCAGATGAATAATCAAATTTTTGTTCGTTTGATAAAAATGGAGGCGGCTGAAAAATTTTAGGGCAGTTGGGTTTGTTTCAGAAAAGAACATAATGATGACGGCGGTGTTCTTGAATTTAGGGTTTTCAGAAGGTTTTAGTGGATTTGTTTTCGGAAGCTTATCATTGATATTCTTTAAAATTACAAGCTTTCGATGGCTCTTGCTTCTTATGGCTACTACTTCTGATTGGAAATTGCTTCATGAGAACAAGTTGCTCCCTATTGGAAAAAAGTTGCTTCCTAAGAATAAATTGCTTCCCAAGCATAAGTTGCTTCCGAAGCATAAGTTGCTTCCGATTAAAAACAATTGCTTCCTAAGCATAAGTTTCTTCCGAAGCATCTTCTGAAAACATCTCCTTCCGATTAGTGAAGCTTTTTCCAAAATTGAATTACTATTGCTTCCGAGAGTTACTTCCAAAGAGCAGAGGTATTATTGGTATTTAAAGAAGTTAATTTCTTAAGTGTTAATTTGTGATGTCCAAGTTCTAATGCATCTGCAAATTAATACTTCTGAAGTTAACTAAATTGTTTAAAGAACCAAAGTTTTTGGTATAAAAGGAGGTTAGCTTCTTAAGTGCTATTTTAAGATGTCCAAGTGCTAATGCGTCTATAAATCAGTACTTATGAAGTTAGCCAAATATTTCTTAAGTAAAATCATCTCTTGATATGTAATGTCTTCTTTCTAAGTGTTAATTTGGATGATGTCCAAGTGCTAATGCATCTTCAAATCATCACTTTAAAATTTGAAAACATATAATTTTACTTCTGAAACACATTTGACTTTGGTTCCCTCATTTGGCATGACAAGATGTTAACTTTCTAATTGTTCATTTATGATGTCCAAGTTCTAATGCATCTACAAATTAGCACTTTGAAATTAACAAAATGTTTCATAAGTGATGTCTTTTCTTGATATGCAATGTCCACTTCTTAAGTGTTTATTTATGTGATGTCTAAGTGATAATGCATCCTCAAATCAACACTTTAGAAATTGATAACATATGACATCACTTTTGAAACACATTAGCCTTTGGTTCGCTCGTTCGGTTTCATCATTGGAAGTACTTTACTCCTTGGCATGATAGAACTGAAACTCATATATGGTCAGAAAATTAAACCGAGTTAATGATGTCTATCCTGTAAGTCCAATTGGTGTTCAATATCTGCAACATGGAACATACTACCGGTTAGCAATGACTGCTTCTGAAGAACACTACTTGTTTTTGAAGACTTGGTGGGTTTTCAAACATCAGTTATTTATAGCATCAGTTTAGGGGGAGATTGATGGATTAAAACTGAAGGCAAGTGTGTTGTCAGTGGTTTATCAGTGAAGACTTAGGTTTCATTGATGTGAAGATTTCTTGTTTCTACTTTGAAGACTTTTAAGAATTAGACTGTTTGGACATGCATTACATTTATCTTTGAACCTTTATCTATCACATGTTCATTACAAGGTTGGGATTCCTATACTTGAACTGACACCCTATATTCTGATATCCTTTGGTGGTGGGAATGAAGATTAAGATTGCTAATCGTAGGGGGAGCTTGATTAGAGGGGGAGAAGATAAATGAAAGACATGAAACTTCAAGAAGATTTTTTTGGTTTGATAAGTGGAATAAAGATAGTTTCACAATTTGTTGCGGTGAAAGAAATATGAATTGCATCTACACAAGTTCATTCTTGTTATTCATATTTGTTTCATCGTACTTCTGCATTGGCTTACATTCATCTAACAAAATAGGGGGAGACTGTTGGGCCTAGAAAAGTCAAGACCAACGGTTAATTTGGATAGATGGAATGTAAACACGAAGTATTATGTATTTGTTGATTAGGGAGCAACGAGTCACCTCACGAGCCACTAAAGAATCAAGATTACGAAGACACTTGATGACCAAAAGACCCGAAGACCACAACAAATGATAGAACTTAATTTAATATTTATTATTTATTATCATTTTGTTGTATTTGTTGCTTTTAGGGTTTTAGGTTATGTGACACTATAAATAGAGATTATTCTCATTTGTAGGAACATAGAACAGACAAGAGAGTGTGTGAGGGTGTGCTTCAATTTAGTCTTGAGAGCTCTCCCCCATGAATCCATGGATTCTTTATCCATGGAGTTTGAGAGCATGTGAGGGGTAGGTAATGTAATCTTGTTTACTAACGAATCGTATTTTCTCTACATTGTTAGTCATTACATTACATCTTAGATTCGTTCTTGGCTGTGTTCTTCAACATCTTCACCCATCTTCAAGACTTTCTCTATTCTTGTAATGCTTCATCATCACAAATCGGGTAGGTCCTATTCCGCAACCATTTTTACAAAGTATGTGCAAGCAAAGTCAAGACAACTGGCGACATAAAATATGCACAGGATAAGGGTATTATATACTAAGTGTTAGGGTTTGCCTGGTAGCATCTAAACAAGTCTGAATCTGAATGGTTTAGATTCAGACCGTTTGGTGCAAAAAAACACATCTGAATAGGTAGAAGGTCTGAATGGAAGGTAAACCAGCTGAAACCCTTGGCCCCTTTTCCCTCTTGATTGGCCGGACCCATCTCCGCCGCACCCATCTCCATCGTTTGTGTGTTACCCATCTCCGCCTCTCTCCTCTGCACCCAACTCGATGAATCGAAGGTCGACGGGACGAATCGAAGGTTGATGGGGACGGGTTCTCGATGACGACGGGGTGCCAACGGTTCTCGACAGCTGAATCAAGGTCGACGGCTGACGGGAACCATCAATGTTTGATGGCGACGACTGAATCAACGGGGTGAAAATGTTTCAATGGTGAAGCGACGACTAAATGGTGGAGATGGAGGCGTCGACGGGGGAGTTTGGAGGCGATGAAGGAGCATCAATGGTGGCTTTTGGAGCCGACGATGGAGGCATCGACGGTGGGGCAACAAGGGCCACGGGTTGGGGCCGGGTAGCTTTAGGGTTTTGAATAAAAAAAGATTTTTTTTATTTTTTATTTTCATTCAGATGTGCAACTAAACAGTTAATAGTTCAGGCCTCTTAATCATTCAGACATCTTAACCATTCACCACTTAATGGTTCAAACCCAACCAAACGGCCCCTTAGGCGACTAATGACAACACGCTCTATATAATACCCGTAAAAACATAGAAATTAAATAAATAAATAAAATACTAAATATTAATTAAATTAAAACTAAATAAAAAAATCAAATGATAACTATGAATTAATAAGGTTCCAACAAATTTAATTACAGGTTCCAACAATTTTACAACAAGTTAATTGCCTAACATTTGGGTGATTGGGATAACCGAACTATTTAATTTAATAAATTTTGACTCGGTTAGGATTAACAAACTAAAACGAATGAAATGGATTAACCATATATAAGAATTAAATGATCTGAATAGTAAACGAAATCACAATTAAACCAAGTTCCGTTCAACTGCTCACACAAATTTTTTTACCGAATCATACAAGTGTTCGTTGACGAATCGTACGCAAACCACTCCGTTTGGTTTTGAACTATTATATACTCACATGCGTACAATGTATCATTTTAAAACTCCTTTTGTACTAATAAATGATCTAGGTAAATATAGAGACATGTGATTGACTCGTAAATCATTGTTATTGAGAGTTGCAAAACTATTATTTGAAACCAGTTTATATCCCCCATTCAATTATCCCTACTCCAAATAAAATATGAAATTACGTCACAATCCCTTCTCATACAAGCAAATCAATCAAATGCAATGGCAAATTTCATGGTTATCTCGTTTTTCGGTCAATAACTTCCTTTGATCTACTTTCTGCTGATCACATTCATAGCTCACGACTACAATTCTCCTCTACCATTTAAAACCCATTAATTTGATCAAACTCTAGCATCATGTTAAACCATGGAGGAAACTAAATACTCTGGTAACTTATAACCTGGAGGTTTGACATCATGATCAGTACATAACCATCACCATAGTAGCAAGCTAGCTACAACCAAAAATTAACAAGCCTGGTGAGTGAGCTTGACAACCCGCGACTTTTGGAGTAATCAACTATCGTTTGAGTATTTTAAAAGTTTCAATCTCCTCCGATTCATTTCCATATTACGGTTAATTAAACCTTCAAATTTGTGGTCTTTTGGTTTAGATAATCTTTGGTTTCAACCCAAGCACGTCATACGATCGTGCGAGTGGGTTTCAAAACATAAAAATTTATTGAAATAGGTGGGAAACAAATTTACAATCAAAATAAATTGTTATTCAACATGCATATAGGAGTATGTTAAAAATGATGAATACGAATAAAGAAAAATAATTACAAAAATAGTGTTCTTTGATATATAATTACCAAAATACTTTTTCTAGCCACTAAAGATGGTCTTGTAAGAAAGGCATGGACCATTCAGAAGATGAAAATCTACGGCCAGGAGAATACAAGAAGAGCTGCCCTTCAATGTGTACATTCCTATCATTAAATGGAGTTTTATTTCTCTTGAACACAAGTTCCAGCTCAAATTAAGTAATTGGAATATTGTTATACTCAGAGAAATTGACATTTGTGCTCTTCTTGCTCCATGCCTCTTTGATTTGGAAAACATGCCTCTCCTAAACCCTGATAATTATGTAGCAGGGAGACTCACTACAAGACTTGTCAAGAGAAGGGCTAAAGCTCTAAGAAATCAAGGTTAAAGATTTTGGTAGCATCAACTTAGTGGGAGATTGTAAAATTTAATAAGGCAGATGCTTACCAAAAGTCTCTTTTGAACAAGTCTTGTAATTCTAAAAGACAGACAAACATTAATACTTCCAAACGTTAAAAATTTCCTTATGAAGGCTATCCAAAAGACAAAAGCTTCCGAAGCTTCTTTAGAAATAAGAGCTTCCGATAAATACCAAGTAGCTTCCGATACAAGAACTTATGTAGATATTCTTTTGCCAGTTTCTGCCTCACTTCAAGAAAGATTCAAAGATGCTTTCTACCATCAAGACCAACTTAGAAAATATTCTCATGACAGTCAGCATCAGAGTACACTTTTCACACAGGCAGAGGTCTCATTATATTAATGCCTTTTGTAGTATAGGTAATTAATGTAAACGTCAAAGAAGTTATTTTTATTAATTGTAATTAATATGGTTTGGCCTATCAAGTCATAACATTATACTAGTTTTAGCAATAGTTTGTTTCTTTTATCATGTCCAGCTTTGTATTTCTACGAGGATACAACTATAGGTTTTAGTATAAATGTGCTTGAGCTAAGAGTCTTGTATGCCTTACACTTGAATGAAATATACTTTAAACTTGAATTAATTCTTAGTGTGAATTTCAATCTTATCTGTAAGTGTGCATATGTGTATAGAATTGATAGAGGTTTCGTATCTATCAACTAAGTAGAAGATAACTTGTGTAGTGTTGTGCAAGGTGCATAACCCGATCCAACACCGCTCAACTGCTCAAACATATGTTTTTACCGGATCATACACGTGTTTGTTGACGAGTACGAGGTATCATTTTAAAATTTCTTGTTGTACTAGTAACAGATATAGGTAAATATAGAGGCATGTGATCAACTCGTAAAATCATTGTCATTGAGAGTCATCTGAAACCAATTGATATCGTCCATTTGTTTATACCTACTCAAAATAAAACAAGAAATTATGTCACAATCCCTTCTCATACAAGCAAATCAATCAAATTCAATTGCAAGTTTTATGGTTATCCCATTTTCAGTCAACAACTTCCTTGTTTCTGCTGATCACATTCATAACCCACAACTACAAGTTCTCCTCTGTGACACTCCGTAAAATCCAGGTCAGTATTTATTTGAATTAAATGTTTTTTTATTGATAATTGTATACGTGGCACTAGAATTAGTTAATTTAGTGTGACACGTGGCATGACGGTACGAACACTGACACAAACACGATAATTCGGTGAAACACACACATGTCTAAGAAAATACGAACGTTGGTGAACGCTTAGCTCATTGTGTAACCAAGCACTAAAAACCTTCCGAAACGCTCAAACATTGAACTTGAAAGTTCAAACGATGCCGAACAATAGTCCGTAAGCGTGAAAACGGCGAAAAACGGGCTAAACCATTGAAATTGGGCCTATTGCGCTCTTTCTGGATCCGTCGCGGTACGCTAAGGACCCTGGAGAGGCCCATGGTGGTACGTGACGAGTTAGCGGGGAGTTTGAATTCCCGAAATCCATCGCGGTATGCTGAGCATCTTTTTGGCCTTCTCAACGGTACGCGACGACACCCAGACGCCAAATCTTTATAAAACCAAGACAATTATGGCTACTCTACCCCTTACCATCATTTTGTTCGACCTTGCACGCCATCTTTTAGCCATATCCACTCCATCTAGCAACCATTGAAGGTCTAGGTTGGAGCTTGAAGCTTGGAGGAGTCCAAAGGAACTTGAAGGAGAAGAGAAGGAGCTTGAACATCACCACCATCACCTTACCAATATCAAACAATGTTTTCCAGAGGTTCAAGGGGCTGTTCAAACACCATCCTTGCAATCTTGGAGCTTTAGAAGGTAAAACTGTGGCTAGAATGCTCTCTACACACTCACAAACACACATGCAAGCACTAAAACACCCATGCAAGCACATATGCTATGCATGCACGGATTTATTGATGTTTGAATATGGGTTTGATGATGTTTATATGATTATTGATGATCTATATTGATTTAATGATGTACCTTGGTGTTTCATGACGATCTATGATGATGGGTGTGTGTATAATGCATGATTTTGTCATGAATGGATGAAATACCTACTTGCATGCATGATCTAAGGTTTTTATATGAATGTTTCATGATTATTGATGGTATTGGTAGTGTGTTGTATGATGAGATCTTGTTGAAATGATTAAAATATGGATATATGACGAACTTTCCATTTTTAGAAACTTTTAGGTTACAACATGGTGATATTGGTAAGATTATGAACATGCATGTGTATAGATTGGTTATTTAGATGGTAATATGATGTTATAATGCTAAGGGATTAGATTTGGGATTGATTTGTGGTCATTTTAGACCAAGTTACTATTTTTAGTAACTTTTGTCACCCGATTAGTGCTATTTGATAAATTTGTGTAAATAGACATGTTTAGAGGATGTTAAATGATATTATATGATGTTATTTGGTATAAAAAAATGGAATAGGAATGCTTAGAATAATCATTTGAATGGTACATGCCAAAGTTACTATTTTTAGTAACTTTATTTCTTGAAATTTCGATCTAGGGATGCTAGGTGTGTTTTGAGCATGATAAATGGTTTAACATGACTTGATATGATCATTGTATGCTAAGTTAGATGAATCTTGATGGTAATCATGCTAAACGTAGGAACTTTCCTTATTAGGAAACCTTGGTGATTTAAAAACGGACTAAAGTGTTTATTGGATCGTATTTGGCAACGTGCTATGTGTTAATATGATCACGTAGGACTAACGAGCATGCTAGAACCTTGAAAATGATATGTGTTATAGGACTTGCTATAAATGGAAACTTACTATAAATAGTAAGTTGTCTATGAACGCGATTTGCACATTTTGCACACAACGAGCACAAACACGAAAGTTACATGAATCACAACCGACACAATGTTCACCAACGGGTCGTTGACTTGACACGGTCAAACACGATCAAACACGAACAAATAAGGGCAATGTGGACCAACACGGACAAACATAACAACCGAGGGTTGTTTGGCACAAACACGAGCACGAACACAAACACGGTCACTTACACGAACTCACGTATGGTATACATTATAGGTAGCCGGTAACCAACATCTCTACGATGCAGGAGCTTACGCTAGCTAGCTGATTTTCACTAAGGTGAGTTTACGGCCCCTCTTTACACTTTTACAAGCTTTTCAAATAAAGGGAGAATACTAGTTGAATCGAGTCAAACACTATTACTGTACAAACATTATTGTGTATGCTGGTTTATTAGACAAACATAAGTGTTGTATCATACAAGCCCTTAGAAAGTTTTACCGTTAATGACTGGAGGTCGGGACACGTGAAATCTCAACCTATCTTTCTATGTTATTAGGAGACATAGTGGAGGCAAGGACTAACAAATCTAGTTCGGTAGTGACGCATTGACACTTGGAGCCTAGGGCTCAGGACTAACATTTTAATAAATAACATGACACATGTTTTCTTATTATTATGTATATCAGAACCTGTGAACTCACCAACATTTGTGTTGACACTTTCTTTTTAAACATGTATTCTCAGGTAACTGACTGGCATATGGACTCAGGGAACACACCTAAGGGCACGAGCATAGGAACTGCATACATTTATGTCGTGTCGTTTTGATTAAACAATTATAATTTATGTTATGTATTTTAAACAATGTAGTGTCAAACAATTATTTCCTTTTCATATCTGAACTACTATTTTTCCGCTGCATTATCAAACATAACTTATTTTCCACTGCTTTATTAAACTATTTGGTTGTATGTATGTCAAACAATGTATTTTGAAACGCATATAGAGTGTTCTATATGATCATGAGCTATGATTCTGGCCACTTGGTTATAGAGAACTAGGTTTGCATGTAGTAAACTTAGACAATAGCCATTGCTCAACATTAGACACAACACTTAGACATTGCACAATAACATGTTATTATTGTTATCTATTACTCACTAATTTAAGATTACAGGATGGCCAAGAACAATGATGATGGGAGGAACCCGGGGAAACGCCCCGCGGGATATGAGCTGACAGAGGAGAACCGTCAGAGGATCCCAGATATTGTATCCCGAGTAGACGCAGAAGAGACTGAGAGAGCACGTCTAGCGAAACGAGCTAGATCATGGGGATGGTACCCTACTAACGTATGGGACTGGATTGTGGAGGAGAGAGTACCTCTTCCTCAACTATAGAGTGATGTGCCGAGCGAACATTGACTTCCGGCACTCGGTGTGCCACTAGATCAGGCTTTCGCAACCCATGTCGCCCGATCAGCCTGGGAGGCACGCGGGATGCACGAGCTGGTCGAGGAGGTTAGAGTTCTCCATGAGGAGAACCACCACCTCCGAGGACAGGTGAACTACCTGCAGGAGTAGGTAGTGGATGAGATCGCAGGCCTTCGGAATAGGGCGGCACAACCGGAGGAACAACAAGGGGATATCACTGCGGTGGTTCAGGAACAAGGTGGAACACTAGCTGCGATAGAGGTCGCAAACGAGGAGAACCAGGCGATAATCCAGGATGCCTAGGCAGGACAACTCATTGTAGAGCTCGGGCAGGAGGATGAGCCTCAGTTCGAGGCCGAGGACCTCGAGGAGGGGGACTTCGATGAGGCTCCCGACGAGGATCCTGAGGAGGACCAAGATGACGATCCCGCGGACAGTGGACACTCACACTCCACGATTGCTTCAGATTAGTTAGATTGTTTTATGTGAGTTTACTTTACTTTACTTTTTGTACGCCTATATAAGTGGGATGTGCTCATACGAAATCATCTCAGTTATATTATGTTTTGAAAATCATTGTACTTCAAGCTAATAATAATGAAATGATTCTTTATTTTCATTTATTATGTATCCTGATCATGACTGCCACTAACATGACATCTAATATAACACTTGACTAACACTCTAACCAATGATGATTGACACTTTATCCCTTCCATATAGAAACATATTATGGCTGGAAGAGGAACGCATACCTGACAACACAAACGCCTGATTGGATCGGCAACCATCAAGATGATGGTTGACCGAAGGGTTAGCAAGGCAATTGCTGACTATGAAGCGAGCAGACTTCACAGTGAAACGAGTGGAACAAACAACGGTACCAACAGTTTGCTTAACCCCACTAACATAGTATAGATAACACCATCACTAACACACAACATTGGTTACTGACAAACAGGATCTCACTCAAGCACCAACAAGGGATATTCATTTAAGGCATTCCTAAGCTGTCACCCTCATAACTTTAAGGGAACCGAAGGAGCAGTGGGACTGCTCCGGTGGATAGAGAAAGTGGAGTCGGTATTCTGCATGTCTGACTGTTCAGAAGAAAACCGGGTAAAGTTTGCCACCGGGACGCTGGAGGGACCTGCCCTCACCTGATGGAACTCACATGTCCAGACTTTGGGACTAGAAGCTGCAAACTCCATAAGCTGGGAGGAGTTTACCAAAATGCTTCATGAGGAATACCGTCCCAGGAACGAAATCAAGAAGCTTGAAGAGGAGTTCTGAGTACATAAAATGGTGGGATCGGAAATCGAACAATATTGCACACAGTTCCATGAACTGTGCAAGCTGTGCCCGGGAATGGTGACCTCGGAGTACAAGAATATTGAACAATTTATCAGTGGACTGCCTGAGCAGATCCAAAGCATGGTCACAGCTTCTGACCCAACCCAAATCCAACCCACCATCCGGCTGGCACACAAACTTACCGATCAAGCGGTGGCACAAGGAAAGCTACCCAAGAGGGGTGAACATCTAAAACCCCAAGACAGCCCACAAGAGTAAGTCAGAACCCAGCCACCACCAGTCTCACACATCACACGAACAACAACAAAGATCTACACCAGTTAGAGCTTTCACTGCTACCCAACCAGAGAGCAAGGGGAAGGATGTGTACCAGGGGAAATACCCTCTGTGTAACCGGTGTTCATATCACCACTTTGGGCAATGCGAGAGATACCGTTGCCTAAAGTGCGGACAACATGGCCATATGGCCAAAGATTGCAGAACCAAGCTACCAAACAAAAAAAACCCCAACCACAACCTGAACAACAACAACCAGAACGCTCTAAAGGGGTGTTATGAATGTGGGAAGCCGGAGCACATTCGGAGGGATTGCCTGCAACTGAAAAAGGCTGAAGGAGGTGCAGCCAAGGGTCGTGTCTTCGTGATAGGCTCAGGGGAAGCTAAGGATGACCCAAACATTGTAACCGGTACGTTCCTTTTAAATAATGTCTATGCAAGTATATTATTTGATACCGGTGCCGATAGGAGCTTTATATCTAGCGAATTTAGCAAACTGCTTGATATTACCCCTACACCACTAGATTATAAGTATACCGTGGAGTTAGCCGATGGACAACTGATTGAATATGCGTCATGGTTTTGGCGGATCACAAGCTCGAAATCGATCTGATGCCGGTAACTCTCGGAAGCTTCGATGTGGTCGTTGGAATAGAATGGCTATCTGCAAACCAAGCTGAGATCGTGTGCAACAAGAACATCGTACGAGTGACGTTGCCAAGCAGAGAACGGATCTCGATTCAGGGAGAACGACGGGGGATACCTTTGAACACCATATCTTGCATGAAGGCGAGCAAGTATTTGCAGAAGGGGTACGCTGCTATACTAGCCCTTATTATCGAACAACCAAAGTAGGAGAAGAAGATCGAGGACATTGTTGTAGTCTGCGATTTTCCTGAAGTATTTCCCGAGGATCTACCTGGACTACCACCGAAGCGACAAATTGAGTTCCAGAAAGACCTCACACCCTAGCAGCACCAATTGCTAAAGCTCCATACAGACTAGCGCTGACAGAAATGCAAGAGCTGTCTAACCAGCAGCTAGACAAAGGATTCATCAGACCGAGCTTCTCGCCTTGGGGAGCACCAGTCTTGTTCGTGAAGAAGAAAGATTGATCATTCCGTATGTGTATTGACTACAGGGAGTTGAACAAGGTGACGATCAAGAATCGATACCCGTTACTGCGAATAGACGATTTGTTTGACCAGTTACAAGGGTCAAGCTACTATTCGAAGATCGATTTGAGATCAGGTTACCATCAACTGAGGATACAGGAAGACGATATTCCTCAGACTGCCTTTATAACCCGATACGGACACTACGAATTTTTGGTCATGCCTTTAGGGTTAACCAATGCACCAGCTGTATTCATGGATCTCATGAATAGAGTGTGCAAGCCCTATCTTGATAAATTCGTAATAGTGTTCATTGACGAAATCCTGATATACTCTAAGAATCAGGAGGAACATGCTGAACATTTAAGGCTTGTCTTAGAATTGTTGAAGAACGAACAACTGTATGAAAAATTTTCCAAATGCGACTTTTGGATTTGCGAAGTCCAATTTCTTGGAAATGTGGTTAATGAAAAAGGAATACACGTAGACCCAGCCAAGATTGAAGCCATTAAGAACTGGGAAGCACCAAAGACTCCGACCGAGGTGCGACAACTCCTAGGATTGGCAGGGTACTACAGATGATTTATTGAGAAATTCTCGAAAATCGCTCAATCACTGACTTCCCTAACACACAAAGACAAGAAGTTCAATTAGGGAGAGAAACAAAAATATGCTTTCAACTTGTAGAAGCAGAATTTATGCACTGCACCAATCCTATCCTTGCTGAAGGTTGTGATGACTTCGTAGTGTATTACGACGCCTCTAAACAAGAACTCGGTTGCGTGCTGATGCAATGAGAGAAGGTTATAGCATACGCATCATGAAAACTAAAGGTGCATGAGAAGAATTATACTACTCATGACCTAGAGTTGGGAGCTGTGGTGTTTGCCCTGAAGATTTGGCGACATTACTTATACGGCACGAAGTGTACAATCTTTACCGATCATAAGAGCCTGCAGCACATCTTCGATCAGAAAGAGTTAAACATGAGACAGCGAAGATGGGTTGAACTTATTGGTGACTATGATTGTGCTATCAAGTATCACCCTTGCAAGGCAAACGTAGTGTCCAACGCGTAGAGCCGAAAATAAACAACAAAACGCGTGCGTGCACTACAACTTACGATTCATTCCGAATTGCCACAACAGATCCCAAACGCTCAACAGCTCTGAAATTTGAGAACCTCACTCAGGAATCCTTGCTTGGCATGGACAAACAACTGGAGGTAAGGATCGACGGAGCACACTATTTCATGGATCGGATCTGGATTCCACACCACGGAGGATTGAGAAACGTGGTTATGGATGAAGCACACAAGAGCCGGTATTCGGTACATTCGGGCTCTGATAAAATGTACCATGATCTGAAGAAGACCTATTGGTGGCCAAACATGAAGGCAGAATAGCCACTTACATAGGTAAGTGATTAACATGCTTAAAAGTCAAGGTTGAGTACCAGAAGCCATCAGGTCTATTTCAGCAACATGAGATACCAATGTGGAAATGGGATCAAATTTCAATGGACTTCATAACCAAACTGCCTAAGACGACAAGTGGTTGCGATGCCATCTGGGTTATCGTAGACCGACTAACGAAGTCTGCACACTTTCTACCCATCAAGGAGATAGACAAACTGGATAGATTGACTTGGATTTATCTGAAGGAAGTGGTTACTCGACATGGAGTGCCACGAGATTGGACATGAGTACCGCTTACCACCCGCAGACTGATGGACAGAGCGAGCGAACACTACAAACATTAGAAGACATGCTCCACGCATGTGTCATTGATTCTGGCAGTAGCTGGGAGACTCATCTGTCGTTAGTTGAGTTCTCGTATAACAATAGCTACCATACAAGCATACAAGCTGCACCATTCGAGGCTTTCTACGGACGTAAGTGCCGATCACCCATTTGTTGGGCGGAAGTTAGGGAAATCCAACTGACCGGCCCTGAGTATGTGCACGAGACAACCGAGAAAATCATGCAAATACGCAAACGAATGGTAGCAGCTCGGGACAGACAGAAAAGCTATGCTGACAGACGACGCAAACCATTGGAATTCCAGGTGGGAGACAGAGTGTTGCTCAAGGTCTCTCCCTGGAAGGGAGGTATTCGGTTTGTCAAACGAGGGAAGTTGAATCCTTGATACATTGGACATTTTGAGATCATCAAGCGAATAGGCCCTGTGGCCTGTGAACTGAATATGCCTAATGAGCTGAGCAGTGTACACAACGTGTTTCACGTATCGAACCTCAAGAAGTGTCTATCCTACGAAACACTTGCAATTCCTCTTAAGGAAATACAGATCGACGAACAATTAAACTTCGTTGAGGAACCGGTGGAGATTATGGACCAGGAAATCAAAAAGCTTAAGCTTAGCAAGATACCGATAGTAAAAGTACGATGGAATTCGCGACGTGGACCGGAATTCACATGGGAGCATGAAGATCAGATGAAGAAGATATACCCACACATGTTCGTGGAACAGACAAACACTGGCAACACAAGCTGAATTTCGGGACGAAATTCTTTCTAACAAGGGATGATGTGACACCCCGTAAAATCCAGGTCAACATTTATTTGAATAAAATGTTTATTTAATTGATAATCGTATACGTGACACTAGAATTAGTTAATTTAGTGTGACACATGGCATGACGGTACGAACACTGACACACACATGTCTAAGAAAATACGAACGTTGGTGAACGCTTAGCTCATTGTGTAACCAAGCACTAAAAACTTTACGAAACGCTCAAACATTGAACTTGAAAGTTCAAACGATGCCGAACAATAGTCCGTAGGCGTGAAAACGGCGAAAAACGGGCTAAACCATTGAAATTGGGCCTATTGCGCTCTTTCGGGATCCGTCGCGGTACCCTAAGGACCCCGGAGAGGCCCATGGCGGTACGTGACGAGTGAGGGGGGAGTTTGAATTCCTGAAATCCATCGCGGTACGCTGAGCATCTTTTTGGCCTTCTCAACGGTACGCGACGCCACCCAGACGCCAAATCTTTATAAAACCAAGACAATTATGGCTACTCTACCCCTTACCATCATTTTGTTCGACCTTGCACGCCATCTTTTAGCCATATCCACACCATCTAGCAGCCATTGAAGGTCTAGGTTGGAGCTTGAAGCTTGGAGGAGTCCCAAGGAACTTGAAGGAGAAGAGAAGGAGCTTGAACATCACCACCATCACCTTACCAATATCAAACAATGTTTTCCAGAGGTTCAAGGGGCTGCTCAAACACCATCCTTGCAATCTTGGAGCTTTAGAAGGTAAAACTATGGCTAGAATGCTCTCTACACACTCACAAACACACATGCAAGCACTAAAACACCCATGCAAGCACATATGCTATGCATGCACGGATCTATTGATGTTTGAATCTGGGTTTGATGATGTTTATATGATTATTGATGATCTATATTGATTTAATGATGTACCTTGGTGTTTCATGACGATCTATGATGATGGGTGTGTGTATAATGCATGATTTTGTCATGAATGGATGAAATACCTACTTGCATGCATGATCTAAGGTTTTTCTATGAATTTTTGATGATTATTGATGGTATTGGTAGTGTGTTGTGTGATGAGATCTTGTTGAAATGATTAAAATATGGATATATGACGAACTTTCCATTTTTAGAAACTTTTAGGTTACAACATGGTGATATTGGTGAGATTATGAACATGCATGTGTATAGATTGGTTATTTGGATGGTAATATGATGTTATAATGCTAAGGGATTAGATTTGGGATTGATTTGTGGTCATTTTAGACCAAGTTACTATTTTTAGTAACTTTTGTCACCCGATTAGTGCTATTTGATAATTTTGTGTAAATAGACATGTTTAGAGGATGTTAAATTATATTATATGATGTTATTTGGTATGAAAAAATAGAATAGGAATTCTTAGAATAATCATTTGAATGGTACATGTCAAAGTTACTATTTTTAGTAACTTTATTTCGTGAAATTTCGATCTAGGGATGCTAGGTGTGATTTAAGCATGATAAATGGTTTAACATGACTTGATATGATCATTGTATGCTAAGTTAGATGAATCTTGATGGTAATCATGCTAAACGTAGGAACTTTCCTTATTAGGAAACCTTGGTGATTTAAAAACGGACTAAAGTGTTTATTCGATCGTATTTGGTAGCGTGCTATGTGTTAATATGATCTCGTAGGACTAACGAGCATGCTAGAACCTTGAAAGTGATATGTGTTATAGGACTTGCTATAAATGGAAACTTACTATAAATAGTAAGTTGTTGTCCATGAAAGCGATTTGTGCGTTTTGCACACGACGAGCACAAACACGAAAGTTACATGAATCACAACCGACACACAGTTCACCAATAGGTCGTTGACTTGACACGGTCAAACACGAGCAAACATATATGGTAAATGTGGACCAACACGGAAAAACATAACAACTGAGGGTTGTTGAGCACAAACACAAGCACGAACACAAACACAGTCACTTACACGAAGACATGTATGGTATACGATATAGGTAGTCAGTGACCGACATCTCTACGATGCAGGATCTTACGCTAGCTAGCCGATTTTCACTAAGGTGAGTTTACGGCCCCTCTTTACTCTTTTACAAGCTTATCAAATAGGGGGAGAATACTTGTTGAATCGAGTCAAACACTATTACTGTACAAACATTATTGTGTATGCTAGTTTACTAGACAAACATAAGTGTTGTATCATAACAAGCCCTCACAAAGTCTTACGGTTAATGTACAAACAACAAGGTGAGTTTGAATAGATCTGTTTCGGTGTGACGAACCCACGTGGCACAATACTGACGGGAGGTCGAGAAACGTGAAATCTCGACTTATATTACTATGTTATTACGAGACATAGCGAAGGCATGGACTAACAAGTCTAGTTCGGTAGTGACGCACTGACACTTGGAGCCTAGGGCTCGAGACTAACATTTTAATAAACAGCATGACACATGTTTTCTTATTATTATATATATCAAAACCTGTGAACTCACCAACCTTTGTGTTGACACTTTCTTTTTAAACATGTATTCTCAGATAACTGACAGGCATATGGACTCAGGGAACACACCTAAGGGCACGAGCATAGGAACTGCATACATTTATGCCGTGTCGTTTTGATCAAACAATTATAATTTATGTTATGTATTTTAAACAATGTAGTGTTAGACAATTATTTCCGCTGCATATATGAACTACTATTTTTCCGCTGCATTATCAAACGTAACTTATTTTCCACTGCTTTATTATATAAACTGTTTGGTTGTATGTATTTCAAACAATGTATTTTAAAACGCATATAAAGTGTTCTATATGACCATGAGCTGTGATTCTGGCCACGTCACACCCAAGTGGACTGACACCACATATGGAAATTTGGGGGTGTGACATCCTCCACCACTTGAAACCCATTAATTTGATCACACTCTAGCATCATGTTAAACCATGGAGGAAACTAATTACTCTGGTAACTTTTAGGTAACTTGAAGCTTTGATATCATGAACTATACATAAGCATCATCGTAGCTGCTAGCTAGCTACAACCAGAAATTAACAAGACCGGTGAGTGAGCTAGACAACCCGCAGCTTTTGGAGTAATCAACTATCGTTTGAGTATTTTAACAGTTTCAATATCCTCTGATTCATTTCCATATTACAGTCAGTTAAACCTTTAAATTTGTGGTCTTTTGGTTTAGATAATCTTTGGTTTACTCTTAAGCACGTCATACGATCGGGTGGGTTTCAAAGCATAAAAATTTATTGAAACTGATGGGAAACAAATTTACAATCAAAATAAATTGTTATTATACATACATATAGGAGTATGTTAAAAATGATGAATACGAATAAAGAAAAATAAATAAATAACGAATGGGACGCGCTTTGGAAGAAGCGATTTGTTACCAGGTCGTCTTATTGGGAATAACAAGAGCATCCATGATAAAATTTAAACCCGGTATGCTTTTAAGGGTAGAGGAAGAGGATGACACAGAAAAAAAAAATTGACGGGTGCTTTCGACGGAAGCAGCTAATTATACCATATTTTGAGGAACAATGTCTTACGACACGGTCCCTAGATAGTAAACCATACCGATTAGTCTTTTTTGTGCAATTCCAAATGCGAAGTAGCCGACTCTTAGTTTTGCAGGCATGGGTTGGTGTTCACAAGTTTTTTTGTTTTACCAATTACTATTATTCCAGATACGTCATGGTATGAGATTATTATTTTTGGTTTATTTGATTTTCTTAGGGTTAAGGTTAAATATTATTTACTGGCCACACTAATAATTATGGTTCTCGGCTATCTGGTAAAGCTTCGGGTTACAGAGCAGATCGAGGTCATGAGCTCGACTCCCTTTGAGAGCATATTTCCATGGTATATAATTATGGTGGATCCTTTGTAAACAAAAGAAAAAAAATCAAGGGACAATTACCAAAATAAAAGTTTTACGAGTTTTTTTTACTAAGATGGTGTTCTTAGAAAAATAATTACCAAAACAGTTTTTTCTAGCCACCAAATATTACATTTTGATTTTAACTTTGATTAATTACATTTTCTTTCTAATTAATTTTTATTCATATAATTGTTTTTAAAATATTAAAAAAAACTAATCAAGATTTAGTATTCACTTTAATATATTTTTAATATATATAAAAAATAAAAAAATAAACTTTTACTATTACGTATGTAGTTTAGAATTAATGTTGACTAAACTTTAGAAGGATAAAAGTTAAAATTCTTTTCAGAAATTTTTTTTAATTTAAAATTTAATTTTTCTGAATACGTTTTATTTTTAATGAATTTTTAGAAAATATATTATTTATAATTTATAAAAAGAGTTATTTTAATATTTATATAAAGTAAAACGTTTAAAAATATATAGGACTGTCTAAAATGTTGGTCACTCAGAAAAAGCTCGAATAAAGTTCGTTCGAATTTCGCTCGGTTTTGAACGAGTCGAGGACTCTCGGTTCAGTTTCTAAACAAGCCAAGTTAAGCTCGCTTGTCGCTAACTCGAAGTATCGCTTATAGAAAATATGACCCATTAAGATAGAGTCTCTTACTAATTATTAAATGACTATAAATCAGAATTATATGCCCATATTAATTATCAAATTAAGGTCAAACCAACGTTTAAATGCCATTTGAATAAAGATTTAGATGGGCTATTTGATTTTTCTTGCATCTATGATGGTGACTCTAATTGGACCAACAGTACTTACTAAATTCAGCAATTACCTATTTTGATTTAATCATTCAATAATCTTTTTTCATTATATGTTAACTATCATTAATTATTACTATCCTTACAGGAACTTAATCATTTGTTATTTATTACATATCTAATTTATTGTTTTAACGGCATTTGATCTCAACGTGTAAAGCACTTATTTTCAGGCAATGTCACCAAAGTCTAGTTACCATGACCTTCGTTAAGACCAGTTCGCGCAGTCAATCCCCCCGGGCCCAAATAACTCAATTTTCTCCCATGAACTATTTGTGTCAATGGATAGACCCCACCACCATCCCAGGAGGAAACCGCACCGGAAAACCCCTGATCTCTTAAGGATCTCTATTTCGCCTTGAAAGGGATTTGAACCCGTGACGTTCCATTTGGAAAGCCAATGGGTACCGATAGGGCAAAGCCCCTTTAGTTATCTAATTTATTATTTAAGCTTTAATTTATATATTACTAAGTTGTCAACTAATATTAAACATTAAAAAGTTTGTAATGAAAATTGCTTTGGAGTCTAAAAACTCCAAAAGGACGTCAGAATGAGAGTCTAAATTGCTCTTTCAACAAAGACAATCATTTACACCCTGACAAAACTGCTAACATTTGAGACCGTGTGTTTCTTCTTATGACACAAAAGTACATAAAATAGGTGTCTAAATCAGCTTCTAAAGAGACGTATAAAGTTGAAACATGGACTAAATTTCAGTGATTATTTTGATAAAAGAAAAATAGTTAAACTTAGATTATATTTGTCACTAGCCCAAAATCAGGTATGTAACATTAAGAAGATGTTATGTCATCCGGCTTGAATTAGAAGGACCGGTTAGATCCCCACGTCATTATTATATATCTTGTATACTTTACTAAATTTGGTAATTGTGCTATATCCAAATGATAAAGGTGCAGGCTCCAAATGCTCCTCCATCTTCTATAAATAGATCCGCATGCTAGTTATATGTAGTCAACCACACCAAATTAACATACAACCACATTATGAGTTATTCATTCGAAATGGTTCTCTTATCTCTTTCTACAGTGTTTCTCGTCTATTTCATATTTATTCGCAAAACCAATACACTATCGACCGAAAGAGAAGCACCAGAACCCGATGGTGCATGGCCAATCATCGGACACCTGCACTTACTCGGTGGTAGCGACCAACTTCTTCACCGGACACTAGGAGCCATGGCTGATAAATATGGTCCGGCCTTCAACATCAGGCTTGGAACCCGCCGTGCATTCGTTGTCAGCAGCTGGGAAGTAGCCAAAGAATGTTTCACCGTTAACGACAAAGCACTTGTTTCCCGGCCAAAAACAGCCGCTGCGAAGCACATGGGTTACAACTACAAGATGTTTTCGTTGGGTCCATACAGTCGCTTTTGGCGTGAAATGAGGAGGATCTCCATCCATGAGCTCCTGTCCAACCGTAGGGTCGAGATGATGAAAGATGTTCGTTCATTGGAGACAAATTCCGGAATCAGTGAGCTCTATGGGCGATGGACAAAAAACTCAAACCGGCCCGTGGCTGTTGAATTGAATAAATGGGTGGATCACATGATGTTAAACATGATTGTGATGATGGTCGCTGGAAAACGGTATTTAGGTGTTGAAGATGAGGGGCAAAGGTGCCATAAAGCCATTGCTGATTTCTTTCGGTTGAGTGGTCGTTTCGTCGTGTCGGACATGATACCGTTTCTTTGGTGGTTGGATTTACACGGCTACAAAAAGCAGATGAAACAGACCGCAACAGATCTTGATATTCTGCTTGGGGGGTGGCTAGATGAGCATCGGAAGAAAAGGAAGCATCAAGATAAAGACCAAGTAATGGATTTTATAGATGTGATGTTGTCACTTGAAGATGAAGGGAAACTCTCCAACTATGAAAATGATTCGGATACTATCATCAAGTCTACATGTTTGGTAAGTTACACATACAAGTGTCGATTGATAGCTAATGTCAATAATGTATACATGTTTGGTATGCACGATAATTGTCGGTCTAACGGTCTTTGATTACTAAGTTATAGACATATAGATATTGATAAACTTATAGTTTTTTAAATGCTTATGCAACAGGCCATGCTTGTAGGAGGCACTGAAGCCGCAGCTGTCACGCTAACTTGGGCGTTCGCGCTATTGGTAAACAATCTACATGTTCTAAGGAAATTGCAACACGAGCTAGATGAGCAAGTAGGTAAAGACAGGCAAGTTGACGAATCCGACATCAAAAACCTCCCGTTTCTTCAAGCGGTGATCAAAGAAACTTTTCGTATTTGTCCACCTGGACCACTTCTAGTACCGAGGGAGGCAATAGAAGACTGTAAGGTAGCGGGGTACAACGTCAAAGCAGGTACTCAGCTAATTGTTAATGCTTGGAAGCTTCAAAGAGATGCAAGTATTTGGAATGAACCTTTAAAATATCATCCAGAAAGGTTCATGAGTTTAGACTATAAACACGTTGATGTAACAGGCCAACATTTTTTCCTTGTTCCATTTGGTTCAGGTCGCCGTTCTTGTCCTGCGACCACGTTTGCACTCCATGTGATTCATCTGATAGTGGCTCGTCTTGTTCATTCTTTTGATATGGTTCAACCTGAAGGTCTCCCTGTAGACATGACTGAAGGACATGGACTGAGTGCTCCAAAGAAGAAGCCTTTAGTGGTCCTCATAACCCCACGGCTACCATCCAGGCTTTATGCTTGATGAGAATGGAATATATATCATACAATGCTTGATGTCATATGTAATGAATAAAATGATCAATAATGTGAAATAATAATGTATTATATATGTAGAACTCTAAGGCCTTACCCAATGTTTATGGTTTAGTATATGTAGCCATATAAGGTTATGTTTTCATTTCAAGTAATCAGCACAAGCGCTTAATGCTTAACACATTAATGCTTCATGTTTTCCTAGACTTCTCTAATGAAAGATTATGAATTTGAGTCTTGCTTGGAACAAAAATGGTTTAAATTGAGCCAAAGGGTTATCCCAAGTTGTGGGTTTCTTCCTCGATGGTGAGCCAAGTGGTTGAGTCTTAGTTGGTTAAAACAATAGGCTTGGAGATTGTTTGGTAAACTCTTAATTGTCATTAATAGATTGTTTCTTAATGAATATAAACTTTTTTTTTGAACGGCAACTTTCAATAATAAAAAAAAAAGCCAGAAAAGCAAGCACGAAGGTAAAACCCAACTTGACAAAACATACAAACCCACCAAACAATATAAACTGCAGCCACCAAATAAGAAAAACTATGACCGCCAAAAACAATTTTCCCATTCCTCCCAATTTTCTCACCGAAAATAAATTTTTAATGGTTAAAAGGTAACCTTAAGTTTGAAAAGTTGAGAAAATAAGTTTTATGCTAACTATTAACTATTATAACTTAAGTTATTTCTTAACCATTAATAAAATATGAGTCACTAAGGGGCTGTTTGTTTTTTACAAAAACGTCTGCGAAGGTCTGCGAGATCTCTTTTGTCTGCGCCCTGCAGACCAAGGAAAGATGTATGGTGTTTGTTTCTCGCAAACATTTCATTAAAAAACGACTGCGAGACCTTTTTTTGAAAAAGACATGGACCATCCATTTCAAAGCTCTTCAAACCCTTTCTCTTCTTCCACCGCCGCCGCCCTCCTCCACCGCCCTAGTCGCGGTCTCCTCCTCCACCGTCGCTGTCTCCTCCTCCACCGCCCTAGTCGTGAACCCTGGTTCGATCGCGGTCTCCTCCTCCTCGTTCGATCTCCATCGTCGCTGTCTCCTCCTCCACCGCCCTAGTTCATTCAATCTCCACCGCCATGCTCCACCGCCGTCGCAGAAACCACTGAGGGTTCCTTCGTTCGAGATTGTTAGGGTTTTTAGAACGATCGCCTCTGGTTCGATCGCCTCTGGTTCGAGATTGATGGTGACAGTGGTGGATGGTGGTGGCTCAACGGTAGGTGGAGGGGGACGATCGGAGGTGCAGCGGTAGGTGGGTTCTTCGATGGTCGACGGTGGGGTTGAAGACAGTGGGGTTGGGGACGGTGGGTTGGGAAGAAATTTTCTTGTTTGAAGAGGTTTTTGAAAAACAAACACCTTCAAAAACTCTTCTTGCAGATGTTTGGTCCACCTCTTCTGCAAAAGAGGTTTACAGATATGGTCCGCAGACCGCAGAGGTTTTGCCTCTGAAAAAACAAACACCAGCTAAGAGATAGTGTCTTTCTAACTATTAAGGAGTTTTTTTCTAAAAGGGTATTGGTGGGAAATTATTTACCAAAATATGTGAATTCAAAAATACTTACCAAAATGAGTGTTTTTCACTTATTTCTTTATTTTTAACCAATTTATTATATCATAATACAATTTTCCTATTTTTTTAATCAATTCATTTTAGTCTCTTTAGTTTTTCTGTTTTAATTGAATCAAAAAATTTATAATATACTAATTAAAAATAAAAAAATAAGCGAAAAACACCATTTTGGTAAATATTTTTCAAAACATTCATTTTGTTAAATAACTTTTCCACCAACACATTTTTAGGAAAAAACTCAACTATTAAGAGGTTATTAATCAGCCTTTTAAAGTTAGTTATTAGGCTTGAGGTTAACCAACAAAGCCGTGCCTCAGCTGTACCTCGAGATTCTTTCAAATGAAAAGTCTCTGGTTCAAAACCTCCCGCAACAAAAAAGGGGTCTGAGTGAGGTTAGGGGGTTTTCCAGTGGGTTTCCTCCTGGGGTGATTGTAAGGGCTAATGAGAGGTTCAGATAACTAGACATTGATAACATGATCTGAATATAATGTGCTCACACGATTGATACCTTCCCGCAACAAAAAAGGGGTCTGAGTAAGGTTAGGGGGTTTTCCAGTGGGTTTCCTCCTGGGGTGATTGTAAGGGCTAATGAGAGGTTCAGATAACTAGACCTTGATAACATGATCTGAATATAATGTGCTCACACGATTGATACCTTCTCCGATAAAAATAAGTAGTTTAAATTAGGGGTGTTCACGAGCCGAACCGAACCGAGCGAGGGTATGCTCGTGCTCGGCTCGTTTTCAAACCGAGCGGCTCGGCCTGGTTCGGATTTGCGGAATCGAGCCAAATATTGTGCTCGTTGCTCGGCTCGTTTTAAAACCGAGCGGCTCGGCTTGGTTCGGTTTTGCTCGGTTTAAAAAATAAAATTGTATGCAACTAATGACTACCAAGGAATCCAAACCTATAAAAAGACATCCAAACATAACGCAAAGAGTCTAAAACTATAAAAATGCATCCAAACATCCATACTAGTGTAAGTAAAAAAGATTAAATGTGCAAATTATTCAAACAGAGAGACGGTGATGGTCGAGCTCACTTCGTTTCGATCGGCGGCACCGGTGCGTACGTGGTCGGCCGGAAGAAAGTAGACGGACGGTGGGAGGCGGTGGCTCATGACTGGGAGGAAACAGCTAAAAGAGTAAAAGTGGGATTACATCTAGGTTTACGTGAATCTGGGAAATAAGAATTCAATTCAAAATTTTGGGTATTATCCTTGGCTTCTTTCAATTGACTATTTAACTCTTTTCGTGAATATTTGGTTTTTCAAAATAGAAATTAGTTTAAATATTAAAAAGAATTATATTACTTATACATTAATAAAATTATATATATATATATATATATATATATATATATATATATATATATATAAGTTAGTTATATATAGGAGTTCGAGCCAACCGAGCGAGCGAATCGAGCGAGCCAACCGAGTGACTATCCGAGCGAGCCAATCGAGCGACTATTCGAGCGAGCAACGAGCGAGCTTACCTCGGCTCGTGCTCGGCTCGTTTATAAACCGAACCGAGCGTGCTCGGCTCGTTTAAATCCGAGCGAAATTCGAACGAGCTTTTTCCGAGCTTTTTCCGAACGAGCGACGAGCGAGCAACGAGCGACGAGCGGTTTGAACAGCCCTAGTTTAAATGTCATCTACCCATATTAATTATCAAATCAAGGTCAAACCCACGTTTAAATGTTGTTTGAATAAAGAATTGAGTTTAAATCCCATCTTCCCATATGCATTGTCAAATCAAAGTCAAATCAACGTTCAAATGTCATTTGAATAAAGATTTAAATGTCAGTTTGATTTTTCTTGGATCTTTTACATATGCCTTAAAAACAAACCTTTAGTCTAATTTAACCAACTCTACTTATTAAATTTACCAACATACTTTATTAATTACATATTTTGATTCAATTATCCAATAATCTTTGTTCATTAATTTTAGCTATCATTAATTATTACTATCATTAAACTAACTTAATCATTTGTTATTTATTGTGTATTTAATTATTATTTAGGCATTAATTTTTATATTATTAGATTTTTTTTTTTTTGAACGGCAATTTGGATCACTGACGGGTCATAGACCCACCCGATCATATCCACACCTAATAGGAGGAAACCCACCATTGGTGAGAGAAAACCCCCTAGCCTAGCATGGAACCCCTATTTTGTCCATGCCAGGACTTGAACCCGTGAACTTCCCAATATTGAAGTCACAGGGTACCTCCTCTTAACCACTTGAGCTAAGGATCATTGGTTTTTATATTATTAGATATACATAAATAAATTGACAACCTTTAATTTAAATTAAATAAATAAATATTGATATATCTAAAAAATATTAATTTAGCAAGTCTTGTAATACCTAAAATTTAATAATTAATAAAAAATAATAATCTATAATTTCATGTTCATCAGGTTTTGTTCAATCTTTATAAAACTTTTTGACGTGATTTAAATGCCAAATTTATAATATTTAGCTTTTTATATCATTTTCATTACCTAACACACTTTCCATCACCCAAAACGTTTCATTTCAATTCATTAGATATTCATGAGATCTAAACACCTAAAGTTAATAAATAGTTTATGATAGTTAAATTAAACAATTAACTCATTTTATTTTATAAAAACCTAACTAAATATTACACATCATCAGTTCTATAGATATTATATAACAAAACTTGTTAGAATATTGAGTTATAAGTTAATTTTTATATTAATTATTAAATTTTATTTGTTGCAAATATGCTAAATCAGTAATATTTTAGATATATCAATGTTTTTTATTTAATTAATTTAATAAATTATTGTTATTTATTTATTGATATGTAATAATATATAAATTAATGATTAAATAATAACTTAGATATGTAATAAATAATATATGATTAGGTTAGTTTTAATGATACATAATAATTAATGATAAGTAGTAATTAATGTGAGTAAAAGTGTATATGTGGGTGCAAATGTGGGTACAAGTAGCACAACAATTATCACAAAGAAACTTATATGGCCGCATGATTATTGATATGTGACGTAATCCCTTATTAAAAGCGAGCAATAAAATAGCTTTCAACACCCATATCGAATAGAACAAGATGAGACAAATCTTCTTGTAGGATTAGGTTATGCAATATACACGACACTAAGACAAGATTTCTTCTATTGAATTGATATATGTGGAATGATCTATCAATTCTCTCTCAAACACAATAGCAATAAAGAACAGTTGAACACACAAATACTTCAAGCTTACTGTATATTTCATTCAAATGCAAAGTGTCCTCTTAATCGGAAACTTTCCATTGCTAAGTTACAAATGAAATGTTATATATTACAAGCTACAGTTGTATCCTTGTAGTGATACAAAGCTAGCAAAAAAACTAGAAACAACTAAAGCTAAATCTAGTATTCTGTTATGGCTTGACAGACCAAGCCATATTAATTACAATTAATACAAATGATTCCATTGACTTTTACATTAATTACCTAGACTATAAAAGATATTAATAAGAAACATCTCGTGCTCATATGATGGATGTACCATGTTGCTAACTAACATAGGAATGTATTTCGATTTGGTTCTGATGATAAAAAGCAGCTTTGAATCTTCCTATAATAGGAATGCAACATCAACAGATTAATATCTTTGGAAGGTCATATCAGAAGTTGTTGAGTATTCTCCAAGTTTTTTCATAATTGGAAGGCCTTTGTAAGAAACCGGTCTTCCAAATCATTGAGGCTTGCTACATGGTCTAATCTTAGGAAGACCAAATCATTGATGCCTGTAACATTACCTGATCTTCGAAATACCAGAAAATTGAGGCCTGCGTTAAGGCCATCTTCCGAAAGTATTCACTTTTCCAAAAGATATATATACCTTTCGAAGGTTGATGACTTCCGAAGGATAATTCTATCCTTATGATGTCTTCTTTTGGACTTATGGGATATTTGTAAGGCCAAGGGAGTTAGTGTATTTGGGAAGCACCAACCTTTTTGATCCTACACTTCTTCATCTAAAACCAGCTTGACTTAGATCGGGAAACATTATGGTTTTATGAAACCATGTGGCATGTGTTGTCTCCAATAGGGACTGTTGACAACTTAATCTGATTTTACCCATTTTTTTCATATCCACAATAGTGAGAAAAGAAGGCCCAGCCCCAAGTTGTTCAAGAATAATGTCATTGAGTTTCTCACCTTTTGTCTTAGGATTAGTTAGTTCTATTTCACGATGGGGAAGGGAAAGGATATAACACAACGATAGAGTGTCACCTTGACATGGTGAAAGTCATCTTTTCAAGCCTGGTTATCCCTAAGCCGAATGTCAGTTTTTCATTTTAATTGCCATCATGTCGTGATTGAATGAGAATGGATAAAAGGCTAGTGGGATTTGACGTAAATGGGCATGGATGATTTGGGAGGCAACCTCATGTCTTTCCAATGTGAAGATCATGACTTCGAGTCTCAATTGGAACATCCAGGACGGCCAGAAGTTTTCCCACAGTGGGTCTTCGGATGGTGGGTTTCCTTTGGAATGATAGGAGAGCCATGTCACCAGTGGTGTCTGCATCTTGCGGGCATGGGTGGCCTTTCGCCATTGGGTTTATTGGGTGAGGACTTAAAATGAATTCGTTGAATGTTAAAAAACAGTGATTTCGTTATTTTGACGATTCCAGTAACACTCTAGTGATACAAATACACACACACAAACACATACACACACAAACATATACACACACATACACACACACATACACATACATATACATAAGCATACGCATACGCATACGCATACGCATAGAGGAGTGTGTAAAGCCCAATCCGAAGACGAAGAGTGACAAAATCAAGTCAAGACAAGATGAAGACCAAGTTTTGACTTTTTCGTGTACTTTGTATTTCGAGTACTTGTACATTTCGTGTACTTTTCCATTTCTTGTACATAGGTTCGAGTACCCCCTAGAGTAGTATAAATAGACACATTTACTGCTGTTCAAGGGTTGTGAATCCCGAGGCACACTCCTAGACATATTGGAGCTGCTCTTGTAAAGTTCACGTTTTTATAATAGAAATTCACTTTTCTTTTACATTTCTATCTTCTAACGTGGATTCCGCACATATTAGAAGCATTTTGTGTTGATTGAGCTCATAAAGTTCTGATCTTTAGAGTTTAAGGGACCTACAAGTGGTATCAGAGCTTGGAGGCTCCTTTTAATACAAAGGTATCTGCTTTTTCAATCAAGTTTGCTACTTTCTGGTTCATCTCCAGTACATCTAGCTGCTGTATCAATTTGGAGTTCTAGATCTTGAAGAAATTTCATCTGGAATATTTCAAGTGTTTTTCGAGAAGTCAATTTCGAGATCAGAGTTTCGAGTACTGATGTTCGGGACATCACTTCGGTAACTTGGCTTAGTGATCTTCATTTCGAGTACAAGATTTCGTGTACCGGTCTTCGAAAACTTGGATTCGTTTACTAGGCTTCAGGTACTTGACTTCATGCACCTGTATTCGTGTACTAACCTCCGGAAACTTGGTTTCGAGATCTTGGCTTCGAGTACTTATCTTCATGATCTTGGAATCGTATACCTGTATTCGAGTACTAGGAATTCGTGTACATGGTTTCGAATACTGTCATCGTGTACTAGATTTGAGAACTCCTTGGACTTCGCATAATTCTTGGATTTTGAAAAGCTTGACTTCAGCTGCTCCCGATTATGCTGAACATGGCCGTCACGAACCTCAGTAATATATCCATCCTGTTCAGCCTAGACAATGATATTGGCTCAGGTACCAAGCCTCCTAGACTTGTTTCTGGAGATAACTTTCAGGACTAGAAATTCATATTTCAGTCATTCATCAAGTATACATATCCTAAGTTATGGAGATCAATTGAAGATGGCCCTTATATTCCTTTGCTTGAAGATGAGAATGGAAGATTAATTTCCAAGAATCCTGAACTTTTACTGAGAATGACATTCTCCTAAGGGAGAAAGATGACAAAGCATATGTCTCATTTACCATGGCTCTATCTACCGAAGTTGTTCATGGTTTCAAAGAGCATAAAACAGCCAAAGATTTATGGGATGCGTTGGTAGAACGTTTTGAGGGAAATGAGGATATGCGGGAAAGCCGGAAGGACATGTTAAGAAAACGGTTCAACATGTTTAATCATGTCAGAGGAGAAACCTTGGAGAGAAAGCTAAATCGATTCACCCATCTAATGACTGAAATAACAAGTGCTAGCATTGTGATGACCAAGGGTGAGGTCAAAAAGAAGCAATTAAATTCACTGCCCTATAACTGGAACTCAAATTGCATAATCATCAAAAGGACAAAGGATATGTACAAGACATCCTTAAGTGAATTGATCACCATTATTAATTCAAATGATATGGATGATAAACAAAGAGCTTTGAATCATGCTAGCACAATGAGAGTTAATCCAACTTCAGAGAATGCAGCCTTACTCTCAACAATGAATCTTCAGGCTTGTGCTTCTTAGTCATCTTCACATGAAACTGCTTTCCTCTCTTCAGGGAAAGCTCCTTCCATGCCCAGAGTTACTGCTGAAGAAGAAGAGAACCTGCTACTGTTCAAAGGATTCATGAACAGTTACAATGCCTTTATTGCAGGTGAGCTAGCCCTAGCCAATCTGACACAAGATAATCAGGAGCAGATTAATCCGGATGACGTGGAGGAGATGGATATTGCACGGCAGTCTTCAGGGCAAATAAATTTATCAAGAAGTTTGGGAGAAACAACTTTGGAAATAATCCTAGAAAGAAGCTGGGTTTTGACAAGACAAAGCTTTGTTGCTATAACTATGACCAACCAAGACACTTTGCGAGGGAGTGCAAGTTGCCAAAGATTGTGAAAGAAGGAGAAAAGATTGAAGAGAAGGCGGGAACCGGAGCGGGGACTTCCAAAGCAATGGTCACTCAAGAAACTGATGCATATGATTGGAGTGATCAGATAAAAGAGTTGGAGATGACTCTCAAACCCGCACTGAGGTAATTGAACATCTTTGCTCATCTACTTGCATTCATAAAGTCTCTAAGTACAGATCACATAATGAGACTTTAATCAAAGAAGTGACCAAAATTAAATACTTTAACTCTGAATTTATTAAAAAATGAAGATATTTTTAGAAGAAAACTTGAGGCTGAGAGGCATGATATCTCAAAGTTAAAAGAACTTTTAAGTGATAAAGAGTCAAACTATCAAGATGCCAGGTGCAGAATCGATGAGCTTACCATAGAGTTGAATCAGGTCAAAACTAAACTTTCTAAAACCTCAGTCAGAGCTGAAAAAATATGATTATTCAAGTAAGGTGTTAAAAAATATGGTCAGTATTCAATATCGTGAGAAGAAGGGTAAGGGTCTTGGTTATAGTGAGTGTGAGCCTCCCTTTAACCATAACTACTCGAGCATGCCAAGAATCAACACGTTTGTTGATGACTTGGTTTCACAGTCTGATCATGCTTATGAGTTTCCAACTGAACCAGTTTCTCTCCCAGTTGACCCTATTTTATCTGATTTAAATCATTCTGATGATTCTGAGGTTCATGGAGAAAGTATAAGTGTTTCAGGTCAGAGTAAGGAGAAGGAAGAAAGAAATGCAGGGAG
The DNA here is from genome assembly GCA_009363875.1 of Mikania micrantha. Lineage (NCBI taxonomy): Eukaryota > Viridiplantae > Streptophyta > Magnoliopsida > Asterales > Asteraceae > Mikania > Mikania micrantha. Next base: position 51,397,485 of record CM018684.1, read on the forward strand.
GAGCACAGATTGTTCTGTTTCATCTCACAAGTCACAATTTTCAGTTTCAAAAGTTGATTTTGTTGGAAAATTTGAAACAATTAACATTAATCCCAATGATATGATTCAAAGTTTTAAATCATAATTTGCTAAAACTGGTGTTGATGTCAAGAATATTGTTTTGAAAACAAATGTTTCATCTTTGAAAGAAAAGGCAAACCAACCTAAGTCCACAGTCACTAAAGAGAAGGGTTCAAAGTTTAATCCTAACTGTTAACCTTATGTTCCAAATTGGTCATTGGAACAAGTTTCTACAAGTACATCTCCTAGTTTTAGTGGCTGTGATGTAAAGTCTTTTGACCCAAATGAGTTCTACCAAAAGGTTTGTTTTTATGCATGTGGGAAACCAGGCCACATTGCAAGACATTGTCTGCACAGACCTACTGAGTTCTTCTATGGGAAGAATCAGAAGGTCACACCTAAGGCTAAACCAATCGTTAATCCAAAGAGGATTGAGAAATCCTCCAAGCCTAAGGTGAAACAACAAAAGAAAACAATATTTTCAAAATCTGAAAGCAAAACAACTTGGAAAGGAAAATCACAGGTAAAACCAACTGATTCTGGCAAAGTGAACAAACCCAACAGAACTGATCAAAGAAACTTTCAAAAGAAACACATAGTCTTTCAAAAGAAAAGGATAACAAAATATTCAAAAGTAAGATCTAAAGGTGTTTGGAAAGTAAAATCATCAATTAACAAATCAGATTCTGAGAAAGTAAAAAACATGGAGCTAAAAGAAGCTTATATCATTGATACATCAGGAGTACCTAAGTCTGTTATGGCTTGGGTACCCATGTTAAATTAGTTTCCATTATTGTCCAGGAACATTCAAGTAGAGGAGACAATAAGCGTGTATTATTTATGACTGTTCCTGGAACGTGACTGCTTGCGGGGAAGAATTGAGATACTGCGGATGTTTCATCCGTCATATTTGTTTTCTAACTCCTTTTGTTCCCTTTAATTTATAAATTTTGGTTTTTGGGGTTGGGACACAGACGATATAGACGAATTTATTAAGCTCTAAACTGGATGCCAATTTCTATAATTTGTTTTAAGGGAGAAACCTATAGAAGATTACATGAACAAAACTGATTCTTTGGCTCAAGGATGTGACTCAATCATAGAACTAGTCTTACATGCAAATGCAAGATATGATAGTTCTAATTTTGAAATGCATAAACATGAATGTGATCTATTTGGAAAGTTAATCTACTGAATTATATGTCAATAGGCTCAACGATTCATAAATAGGCAATGATTCTTCAAATAAGTAAAGAATGCATGACTAGTGATAATTTTTATCTTTAAGTAACTTGCATTGTCTTTATTTCTTCACAAAATTGGTTTTGATAAAATTTTGTTTGCACACAGTACCCAACTATACTCATAAGATCTATGCATAATACTCTCTCTGTTATACTTACATATAGACCTGAACGTATTAACGCATTCATTAAAATTCATAAAAACTATGCGTGACATCTTCTTTGTTATACTTACGTATAGACCTAAAGATTTTAGCACATCCGAAAATTCATAGGACTATGCATAATCACTTCTCTGTTATGCTTACGCATAGACCTAAGGTACTTAGCGCATTCTCCAACCATATGCATGAATTTCCATCGTTATACTATGTATAATCTTGGAATACTCAACACATTACGTATTGCTTATGTGTGACAAATACTTTTCAATACCTTTTAAAGTTTGAATCATAGACAAACTACTTGAGATGATTTAATCACTTGTTTATGTTTAAAATTACCAAAACATGATAAATTTTGAAGATAAGTTGTTGAAACTTGAGTTTGATTTGAGTTTAAATGGACAAACATATTGACAATCATTTTTAGATTATCAGTACTTTGAGCTGATAGATAAAGAAAAGTTTATGTGGTCCTCATTAAGTTACTTTTCTGAATCAAGGTTTCAGAAAATGGGTAAAATTATATGTTTTTGGATTCATCATCTAAAATAATAATTTCAGTGACTCTTGCTTTATTTGATTTCAATAGAGCTTGCTTTATATTGATTCTGTTAAATGCATCATCCTAGGGGGAGATTGCAACGTCATAGACGAATTCGATCCCAGATAAAAGCTTGATTTCATTAGTCTAGGGTGAGTTTGTAGAGCCCAATCCGAAGACGAAGACTGACAAAATCAAGTCAAGACAAGATGAAGACCAAGTTTTGACTTTTTCGTGTACTTGTATATTTCGTGTTCTTTTCCATTTCGTGTACATAGGTTCGAGTACCCCCCCTAGAGTAGTATAAATAGACACATTTACTGCTGTTCAAGGGTTGTGAATCCCGAGGCACACACTCCTAGACATATTGGAGCTGCTCTTGTAAAGTTCACGTTTTTATAATAGAAATTCACTTTTCTATTACATTTCTATCTTCTAACATTGATTCCACACATATTAGAATCATTTTGTATTGATTGAGCTAATAAAGTTCGGGTCTTTAGAGTTCAAGGGACCTATGTAGAGCCCAATCCGAAGACGAAGACCGACAAAATCAAGTCAAGACAAGGTGAAGACCAAGTTTTGACTTTTTCTTGTACTTTGTATTTCAAGTATTTGTATATTTCGTGTACTTTTCCATTTCGTGTACATAGCTTCGAGTACCTCCTAGAGTAGTATAAATAGACGCATTTACTGTTGTTCTAGGGTCGCGAATCCCGAGGCAGACACTCCTAGACATATTGGAGCTGCTCTTGTAAAGTTCAGGTTTCTTTAATAGAAATTCACTTTTCTATTACATTTCTGTCTTCTAACATGGATTCCGCACATATTAGAAGCATTTTATGTTGATTGAGCTCATAAAGTTCGGATCTTTAGAGTTCAAGGGACCTACAGAGTGTTCATAAGAAAACTTATCATTTTGGAGAAAAATAAGAAAACTCATAATAACCAATAAACTTTTTAAAAAAATTCATAAGTTTTTTATTATGAGGTTAGAAATGTTATAACACAAAAAAATTAATAAAGATATGTAGATCACGAAGTTACCTACAAGTAACTCAAAAAGTTTCGCATCCAACTCATAAAGTTATATATGTAACTAGTATGTGTAGCATACCAGATCTATATATGTAATAACATGAACTATATTTTTTTTATGTTTTTTTTTACATTTTTTACCTTATTCTTAAAAAGAAATAAAAATGAAAAAAAAAAGTTGGTAAGGATTGTGATTAGTTTCTTAGTTACCTTCAAAATGATGATTTTCTTAGGAACCCTCCCTGATATAGATGTAGATGCCTATATATAGGTATATGAATATGTATATGTAAAATGTATACGAATGTTGGCTATATTGTTTATTACTGTATCAAAAAAGCATGATTCCATAGAACTTGGGATTGTTTGAATTCATTGACTTAGTCAAACTGAAATCACAAACAATTAGTATTTCAAAAAGAAAACAAACTAAATTAATATTAATATAGGTTTACCCAGAATATCAACTTGTGTTCCTACCGTCCAAAAATTGTCACTTGCATCCCCAAACTTTTGTTTTATTGCCAACTACATCTATGTCGTGAGTTAATAGTTTAAGAAACTAGTAAATGAAAATACTACCCCTTCCTTGTTTTGAGTTTCAATCCTAAGGTTATTAGCCTTTTCAATTTGCGTCCCTGAGCGGAACTGTCACCGGATCCACCGTGGCTTCCGTGCACACCACTGGAAACACTGTCTCTCCTTCGTTGGTTCTTCTGCCAAAGGCGAATCCACCACTGGGTAACCTTCATATAGTTCATCCAACAGTCGATGATTCGTCTCCATTTGTTTTAGTTCGTTGTAGAATACATGACCTCGATTCCATAGAATCTGTTGGAAGTTCATGGCGGAAAATCGAACAAGACTTTCACATCGCGAGCCACGACAGGATGCAATCGGAGTGGTTTATGTGCTTGCACGACATTTCACGAGCTTCACCACTGAGAGGAAATTGTTCGATGCAACTCGTGCAGTGTGATTCCTTGTTGAGGTAAATGACTATAGTACCACTCTGACTATTAGTCTTGGTAAAGTGATTAATATAGTATTAAAGTTCGGCTCATGGCAGAGATGTACTTGGAAATGAAACGAACGTTCAGGGACGCAAGGGGCATTTTTTGGGTGGTAGGGACACAAGTTGATAATTTGGGTAAATGTAAGGGACGCAAATTGCAGTTTACTTTTAATATAAATTACTATATTTTGGTTTATAATCAATGTTGTAGCTTGTTTCTAGTAGCTCTTTAAACTGACTCAATGAGCTACAATGTTCTTTGATTTCAAAACCTACCTATTAAAAAAATTATTAGCCTAAATCTTATAATTAGAAAAATAAACTAATAAATTATTTATGTGGCACCCGGAAATTTCAGGTAAATTGCAACACTTACAACTTCTTACTTCACATTCATGTTCCTTGCATTTCATTTAATTAGAATTAATTAAATGAGTCAAACAGAAACAATTGTGAAACGATAGTTCAGGGAATTATCAAATCGTACATTACACATTGATTTTGGAAATCAAGTGTAGCAAACACAAGCACAGTTGCAAAATAATAATTTGGGGAATTATTAAATTATGCATTAAACATTGATTGTGAATAATCAAGTGTGCAACCATTTCGTAAAGACGAACACAAACAATAATGAATCGGTAATTCGAGGAATTACCAAAACACACACTAGTCTCATTACACGAATGTTGGTGAACAAACGAAACGATAATCAAAAGAACATGTGTGTCATTATGTGCTTATGTGATTAACATGAACTAAATGTTTATAATAGACGTTATGAATCGAACACAAATGAAATCGAATAAATAAATTGAAAAATCAGAAATTTGAACATGCCCTTCGCAGTAGCGAAGCCCCTCGGCGAAACTCTTCGCGGTACGCAAAGGTTAGGCGGGATTTTTGAATTCAGCCGAAACTCATGGCAGTACGACACGACCGATAATTTTCCACCTAACGCGGCGTGTCTCGGTGGACTACCCGGCTATTTTGTCCTATGCAGTACGCCAAGAGCCTGTAAGGGCCTTCTAGGTGATACGCGATGAGTCCCAGAACTCAAAAAGTTTATACAAGCAACCCCTTCACCCCACACTCCATTTCTTTGCTTTGAACCCAAACTCTCTACAACTACCTCAACCAAAAGCTCCGACCAATCCCTCCCAAGCTTCTGTTGATTCATCCTAAGCCACTCCACATGCATTCCTTGGTGATTTGGGACCATATAAGCATCAAATGAGGTCTTAGAAGACACCAAGGCATAGGAAATTCATCATCAGCCACATGTGGAGTATGTAGCTGCTGTTCCAGCTCAAATCTCATCGTCAAAGGTAGTTTTATGTTTTATCTATGCTTAGATTGCACATGCAAGCTCTAAAAACCCACATGCATGTGTGTTTGATCACATGCAACTCCATATGCCCATTTCACGAAATTTATGGATGGTATTGATATTATTTGATGTATTTTAACTGAGATTAAGTTTAGAAATCATCTAGAATAGAGTGTTGATTGATTTGGTAGAGATTTGTGTCACTTACCAAAATAGGAAGCTTTTTGGATGCATGTTGTTGATAACGGATCATCTAGAATGCTAGATGTTGTTGAATGATCCTACATGATTATTAAAGTGTTTAGAAACACATTTGGGTAGTTGGATTTGTGAAAAACATGGTTTTGATAGTAACTTACTATTTTTAGAAACTTTTGAAAATCAAAAGAGGGATTTCAATGAATTGTCAGGAATTGATGATTTTAGATTGTTGTAATATGTTTAATAACATCATAGAAATATGTTAGGAACTTTGAATTGTAGAAAACAGATTTTAAAACAAACACTTTCCAAATAAGGAAACTTTAAATTGGGGAAATTGGTAAACTTGATGATTTGGACACAAAAGGCAACTTGCAATATTTGTATACGTGTTTAATGTGTTCTAGAAACATATTAGAAGTATTAATTTGATGAAATGCGATTTCATAATTAAACTTTCCAAAAATAGAAATTTCTATAAATAGAAAGTTTCCAAAAATAGAAACATTCCTAAAACAATAACTTTCCATAAATGGAAACCTATGTGACTGTCATACGTGGCTTACGTGAACGATTTCTTGAATAGAGTCGTAGGATGCATAATACTGTCCTTCTTGCGTGTTATGATCACTATGGCACATAAACGAACTAAACACGACAAACGTGTCACCAACGATTCGTTAAGTCAACACAAGTCAAAACACAAACACTCGGTTGAGCACGCCAACACTTGGAGTTGTATGGGATACAACACACCACAAAACATATACTCACGACCTATATGATTATAGGTAATCACTAGCAGGTGCTAGCATTCGCGGTTTGCGAACACACAAACAGGAAGTGCACTATCAGGTGAGTTCACGGCCCCTTTTGTTACTATTTTCTACCTTGGGAAAGAAAACATTGCACATAAACTGTTTTGAACAACAAACCACTTTTTGGATACATATGGACATGCTTTATTACGTATATGCATTTGTGTGGCACACATCACAACTGAGTCCTCATAAACACATCTCGGACAATTAATAGCGCGGGGCGCATAACGTGGTAATCTTGGATAGTATTATTTGGGTCTAACAAAACCCTCTGTTGCGCACCTAGGAGGCCACCCCGACTGAGAGTCGGAACATAGCAAAATTGACCAAATACTATTTGTCATTGTCTTGTGTGATGGACTTGGCGGAAGGCATGCAGTCAGCTTCGGTTTCAAACCCACATATGATGTAAAACATATTGACTATCTATCAATGGATATTTCATTGTAATGATAAGTAGTCCTGCAACATTTACTTTAAACATTTGTTGTTTACTACTGATACAGAACCTGTGCTCTCACCAACCATTGTGTTGACATTTTACTCGCATGTTTTCTCATGTAACTAAGGCACGCACTCAGGAATAGGATGATAGGACAGGGTCGCATGCATCTACTAAGTGTCTTAGGCTATTGAAATCATTTGTCTATTTATTTATTTTTTAATGTAATGATAAGACAACTTAAACCGCTTCTGCAAATTCTAGTTCAAAATGTTTTGAAAAATTTTTACTTAGCTTCCGCAACTCTGATCTACTAAACTATTTTATCCAATAAATTGGATGTACGTATACATCCAGACATGTAGGTCTCGTAAGTGTGACCGGAGACTGCGATCCTGTATCGGTCTTGCTCGCGCCTGCGGCGGACGAAACTCCGGGGTGCGAAAATTTACATATTAAATAACTATAACTTTACTATATTTCATGGCAGTGAACAAAATAACCCAAGGTATAAGCAATAGCACAGAGTTCCTTGATCCATATCGACAAGGAACACGTTGTCATACTTTTCATCTATGATATCTCCTTGAACTTTTGCATGACCCTCATGCATTGGACACACGTAATATCTTAATTGCAATAGGTGACAATCCCTGTAGGAACTTTTGGTTCCTTACTAGGATCATAAGAAAATAATAAATCATAATTATAAATAACTAAAAACACACAACATATTTAATAAACCAAGCGAACATTTATCTTGGTAGCTTGAACGTCGGTATAATCTCGACCAAATGCACGAGTAGACGCATGAAAACTAAGTCTTTAACTATAATATTTACAAAAATGATGTTCTTATTTCTATTTTGCAATAGTTAGTTTTTGACAAACGAACAATTTTATTTTATACTCAATATTTAACTTTCTTAGCTTGATAATGTGAGACTGAGATACGATTCTCTTTTGAGAATGCATCTTTTAAAAACTCTAAAAGTTGGTCAAATGAACTATCTGTCATTTGTTAATGATTTTAAATGCTTTAATTTTTCTATAATGTTCAAAGAAGACATCCAAGTACAACCTGTTTATAACTCGGCATTCAGCTCCTTAAAAAATGCATCAAATTTGGGGTCAAAACAACTTTCATGTTCATTTAATTTTATTCATTTGTATTATGTTCAAACATAACATCATTAATTACATCAAACATTTCATGACTTGTTGTAGCATATGTTCTTGGAGCAAAATGGGCTTCTATTTTTGTCATATTAGGATATCTTTCACCATTACAATTTCATGTTTGATAAGATTGTAGAAACTATGACTCTATGCATATGGGCATAAACCATATTCAAATCATGCCGAATCGAGTTAGATTTGAGATGACCTTCTTTGTAAGGAGTAGAATTTAGGCGTGTATTCATTCTAAAAGGTTATCTTAAATTGTTGGATCTAGAAAAATCAAGACCAATTAATTTGAATAGATGGAATCTAAACAATAAGTATTATGTATTTTTTGATTAGGAAGCAACGAGTCACCCAACGAGCCACTAAATACTCAAGATTACGAAGACACTTGATGACCAAAAGACCCGAAGACTATAACAAATGTTAGAGCTTAAGTTAATATTTATTATTTTTTATTATTTTGTTGTATTTGTTATTTTTATGGTTTTAGGTCAGGTGACACTATAATTAGAGATTATTCTCATTTATAGAAAAACAACCAGACAAGAGAGTGAGAGTTCTTCTCCATGAATTCCATGGATTCTTTATCCATGGAGTTTGAGCATGAGAGGGGAAAGTAATGTAATCTTGTTAAATGATTGAACTATTGTTCTTATATAGAATTTATTTGTTTTTCATTTTACATTATATCTCATATTCTTGTCTGTGTTCTTCATCATCTTCAAGACTTTCCCTGCTCTTAAAATGCTTCATCTTCAGAAATCGAGTAGATCCTATTCCGCAACCGTTTTTACAATTGGTATGCCAAGTTCCCGAGATTATCATTTTAACCATTGATTCTCTCAAACTTGTGCTCAATCCCCTAATTTTGTGAAGTTTTATGAAAGTTCTTTGAAGATGCTTTTCTTAATTACTAGGTTCGTCAATTTATTTGGGTTTTTTTTGGTTTGATTTGTTAAAACCCAAGTGGGTTTTGGCTCTTCCTAATCTATGCCAAAAGCCCACCCAAATCTGATCGTCATCGGATGTTTTATCAAATTTTTGTTCAATTGATAACAATGGCGAATGCTAATAAAACTTTAGAGTAGTTGGGCTAGTTCAGAAAAGAACATGTTGGAGTCTGTAGTGTATCAATTAGGGTATGGGAAGGTTTCCATTAATTTCTTTCGAAATTGGATTATGTAAGTTTTAGTTTTTGGTAGCTTATGAAAGTGAATTATTATTACTTCCTAAAAGATACTTCCGAAGAGCACTTCAGATTTGTTTGTTTCCTTTCGAAAGGTTCTTCCAATTGAAGTTATTAATTTTTATAATGCTTCCGATCCTATTTACATCTTCCGGTGGTGATTTTGTTTGGAAACTATAAAAGATTTATCTCAAGGACTTTGTGACTCACTGTATCAACAGTTGTTGGATGGAAACTTGGTTATCATATCAAACTTTATGTTCATATAAGATGAACATGAATTATTGGACGGCAATACGGTAACTTGACTTGGATGATTCATATCAATTTTGAATTGTTGACCCATGGTGATATCTCGTAAATTATCTTCTTGGGGTATTGTGGTAATTTTAGTTTGGTGGTGTTAGGAATTAATTTGGCAGCATGACAAGAATTTACTTGGAGATTCAAGAAGCCCATATCTAATGTATATGTATATATTTATATGTATATATATATGTATATGTGGGCAAGATGGAATGGTTATCACACGCATGTTATCTTCCAAATAGAGTGCTTCCAATCTACAGGTTTATTCAAAACATGTTCTCAGTTTCGAGGATTCAAAGTTTTTTTTTTTTTTTATGAAAATAGGTTAGCTACTTAAGTACTAATTTATGATGTCCAAGGTCTAATGCATCTATATCATTACCTTTGAAGTTAACCAAATTCTTTAAAAGTAATTTCTTCTCTTGATGTGTAATGTGTCCTTTCTAAGTGATAATTTGTGTGATATCCAAGTTCTAATGCATCTTCAAATCAACGCTTTAAAATTTAAAAGCATATGATTTTACTTCTGAAACACATTTGACTTTGGTTCCGTCATTTGGTATGACTACAAATTAGCACTTTGAAATTAACAAAATGTTTCATAAGTAATTTATTTTCTTGATATGCAATGTCACCCTTCCTAAGTGTTTATTTTTGTGATGTCCAATTTCTAATGCATCCTCAAATCGACACTTTAGAAGTTGATAACATATGACATAACTTTCAAAATACATTAGCCTTTGGTTCGCTCGTTCGGTCGCATTGTTGGAAGTACTAAACGCGTTGGCATGATAGATCTGAAACTCTTATATGGTCACACAATTAAAATGGATTAATGATGTCTATTCTGTAAGTCCAAATTTGTGTTCTGAATCTACAGCATTGAACATATTACCAGTCAGCAATGATTTCTTCCGAAGAACACTGCTTGTTTTTAAAGACTTGAAGGGTCTTCACACGTTAGTTATTATAGCATCAGTTTAGGGGGATATTGATGGATTGAAACAGGGATATTGATGGATTGAAACTGAGGCCAAGTGTTTTTTCAGTGGTTTATGAGTGAAGACTTAGGTTTCATTGATGTGAAAATTTCTTGTTTCTACTTTGAAGACTCTCAAGAATCAAATTGTTGGGATATGGTTTACATTCATCATTGAACCTTTATTTGCCACATGTTCATTACAAGAAAGGTTGGGATTCCTAGACTAGTATTGACACCCTATATTTTGATATCCTTTGGAGATAAGATTGAAGATTAAGATTGCTAATCGTAGGGAGGAGCTTTATTAGAGGGGGAGAAGATAAATGGAAGACATGAAACTTCAAGAAGATTATTTGGGGTCTGAAAAGTGGAATAAAGAAACCTTTACAATATTGTTGCAGTGAAAGAAACATTAATTGATTCTACACAAGTTCAATCTTATTATTTATGCTTGTTTCATCATACTTTCGTATTTGTTTACATTAATCTAACCAAATAGTGGGAGACTTTTGGGTCTAGAAAAATCAAGACCAACGATTAATTTGGGTAGATGTAATGTAAACAAAAAGTATTATGTATTTGTTGATTAGGGAGCAACGAGTCACCGCACGAGCCACTAAAGACTCTAGATTACGAAGACACTTGATGACCAAAAGACCCAAAGAACACAAAAAATGTTAGAGCTTAATTTAATATTTATTCTTTTTTATCATTTTGTTGTATTTGTTGTTTTATGGTTTTAGGTCACATGACACTATAAATAGAGATTATTCTCATTTATAGAAAAACAACCAGACAAGAGTGTCGTGCGGGTGTGCTTTAATATAATCCTGAGATTTTTTCCCCATGAACTCGATGGATTCTTTATCCATGGAGTTTGAGCATGAGAGGGGTATGTAATGTAATCTTTTTGAGTGATTGAACTATTATTGTCATACATAATGTATTTGTTTGTCATTTTACATTACTTCTCATATTATTGTCTGGGTTCTTCATCATCTTCAGGACTTTCCCTGTTCTTAAAATGCTTCATCTTCACGAATCGAGTAGATCCTATTCCGCAACCATTTTTACATAAATGAATATTCATATACAATTTAAGTGTGTATATTCTTAAATGATTATCTTAAACTCATGCATAAAATGTTTACTACTCATGACCATTCATATACAATATAAGTATACATAAACGAACACATTCAAATTGTTGATGCATATTTTGGGTGTCCGTTGCTGGTCGAATACTATAGGATTAGTATATGAAAAATTATGGTCACTTGTATGTATTTGTATGCTTTTACACTAGGAACTGAGCCATTCACAAGGGCATATGCGAATGGACTGAAGGTGTATGGGTCCATTCATACGAATAGACATATGAATGGGTCCATTCATACGAATGAAAATCCCGTATATAATTCAGTTCTCAGCTTTTGAATGTTAAGGTTTTAGAGATTTTTAGGGTTTTGAGCAAGAGAGGGGGAGAGATCATGCTCTATTTCTGTCACACCCCAAGCTGGCGGGCTGGATCGAATTTCCCGTCGGGCGGAATGGTCCCGGGGTGTGATATCGTATGATAATCGGGATGATCAGATTGTATATATAGCACAACATTTGAGAATAACTAAAGCACATATACATTTAAACTAGGATTACAAAGTTAAATTACAATTGTCGTGTTTGAGTATTTAACTATGTAAACCTAACCAAAAGAATCATAAGTCTACTATCTTGTAAGTGTACAAGATATCAAAAATGATTCACAAGTAACAAACAAAATATGTTCTTTCAAAAGCTACTAGGTCCTCTATCTGGGCATCCTAGTATGCATCTTGAAATCTTAACTTAATCATGTAGGTCACTTGAGAAAACATGTAAGAAAACAAAGTCAACACATGGTTGGTGAGTTCACAAGGTTTTGTAAATGGAAATGAGTTTCAACCAAACCGTTTAGAGTAACAAGCTTAACCTCACCAACAAAACCTATCCTATCCGGTCAAATATGCTTATATATAGGGCATACGTAGGGTCAAGCCTAGCCGCCAGCCCAACACATACCGGACTGCATATAATATTGTTGTTACCGATAATTAAGTGTTTCACTCCCTATCACCACTGTAAAGTTTTGTGAGTTAATATCTCCAAAATCCCTCAGAGTCTCCACCTTAGACCACATTATTGACATCATCCCATCATGCCAAGTCTGCTTATATATAGTGCATACGTAGGGTCAAGCTTACAGCCAACCCACCACATGCTTGACATGACACGAATTTTCCTTTAATGGAAACTAAGGTCTCACCCTGTCCATTCAGCATATTCCACATTGTTTAAAGCATGTGGTTCTCTTATTCTATTTTATTAGAGTTCGAAAACCAAGTTTGAGTTCGCATCTATGGACAACTAAATACTAGAAGGGAGTGACTTCAAGAGACACACACGATGGCATTCAGTATCAATCCACAGAAGCAACTCGGGTATAACGGTCTGCATTAGTGCGTAGTTAGAGGATATCGATCAGTAGACACACCGGTCTACTAAATGGTATTACAATCATCTTAGCCACAGGTTAAAAAACAAAAGGATTGACAACAAGAACACTGAATGACTAGTAGGGGTTGACAACATGTCAACGCGCGGTGGCCAATGAGTCTGTCTTACGATATCCTTATGACTATTCAAGATTAAGACTTTCTGTACCATGTGCACATGTACCTATTTACCAACCAGATCCCATCCACGTATGCCCCAACCTGGGCATACCAACCTCTTACATATGTTTGAGTTTAAGTTTGAGTTTGAGTGTGAGTTTGAATAAGTATGAGAAATGTATAAGTTTGTATGAGAAAGTATGAGTTTGTATGAGAAAGTATATGTTTGTGAAAGTATTTGTACGAGAAAGTATTTGTATGAAAAGTATATGTTTGAGAAAGCATTTGTTTGAGAAAGTATGGGTTCATAATAATTTATAGATGAAACCATAAGGTTTCCAAGTATAAACATAACAACATTGTAGACAAGCATTGTCAAAAAGTATATATTTCAATAGTAAACAAGTCAGAATACATGACAAACATTTATATAAAAAATTTATATAAAACATTTAACATGTTTCTCAGTCCCGCAATAAAACAAAATAGTTTGAAAAGGGACAAGTGAACTCACTTAGGTTGTAGACTATTTGTAACAACTAGGAATGCGCTCGATCGTTTATTGTATCGACAGTAACTTCAAGACCTGATTTCATTAGTTATGGTTTTGTATCGTAAGTGATTATAATTATTAATGTTGTGTTTTGATCCATGTGTGTGACTAAGTCTCCTATTCGTTACTATAATGAGTTACTAGTATGTAATTCTATATTGTCTCATTTGACTTAGCATTCTAAACCCTTACCCAACATAAATAATATCTAGCTTATTTAAACAAGGTTTATGTTTTACAGATATATTTTAAAGTATAAAAGAAAGTTGGTTGTAAAGGTGTACTTAATTATAAAAGAACGTTAATTTATTTATAAAACCGTATTCTCTTTTGCAAAATAAGTTAATATTATCTTATAACTTTTAATTACATACAATTAAATAATTCCTTTTTAACTAAAAATGTAGGTTTAATCACGAAAACATAAAGTTTGAAATGTTGGGTCTTAGGTTAACTTAATCAAGTTTAACCTAAACCCTTATGAGTTTCTTTGATGTTTACCACATGGACTTAACCATTATGAATGATTGATATGTTCTTTTGACACTAATCTATTTGAACTTGATAATCCAATATTAGTATCGATATCGGTTATGATAATGTCGAAGGCTAGAGATTCATGCATGACATGATTCCATGCAATAATTCTTAGCCAATATTATCAACCTTAGTTCTCTTGTTTTTGTTCTTGAATTCTATTGTTCTTGACCTTAAGTTATTCATAAACCATTTGTTTATAAGTTAAAAGGGTTGTGAATGTTTTAGTTAAGTCAAAAACTTAGTATCGATGAGGTTCACATCGATTAACACCTTGTTAAAAACCGTAATGATCCTTATCCAGCCCTTCTATGTGTAACCCACTCCCACGACTTCAATTTTATTCCATATCATCTAAATTTGAACTTAAACTACTTGGACTACACCTGGTTACTAGTATCGACAGAGGGGTGTTAGTATCGACAACCTTATTCAGCTAGTATCGATGAAGCACAACAGCTCACCATCGATATCATAGTATGGATGGTTTCCAGTGTCAGCCGCCCATAGGCCATCGATACTATCAGTATCGATGAGCCATTTGGTCCCCAGTTCTGGATACTGTAGACCTTAGTATGTTCCACCAATATCCATCGAATCTAACCCCATCGATAATGCTAATATCGGTGACAAAGTTGTTGGCTATTCAGATGCGTCGATACTAGGGTATTTGGTTTGTTCATCCATCGACACTATGGATTTCCAGAATTTCAGCCGATGTCGATTCTTCCCATGCTTAAACTAACATATTCCAAGAGTTTCTACTTCATTTTCGTGCATAACCTAAAGTTCTTGAAGCGTCCAAACCAGTTTAAAGCTCACCTAGCTGAAAATGGTGAGAAACCGTAACAAACCTCTCTAGAAATGCTAGCAATCCATCTTGTTTCACCTCCGATCCTTTGTACTTCCTCGTTTTCCTCGTTCCTACAATCGTTTTGACTACTAGAACGTGATTTTGGTGAAGAATTGAGTGAGTTATGGTTGTTTAAAGGTAGAGAGATAGCAGAGAGAGAGGGTTGGCCAAAAATGGTGAAGAATTGAGGGCTTTTATAATCCGCGGTGTTCGGGTGTGTTTCAATTTCATTCGGTTTCGGTTTAACATGTCGTTTCTGTAATTTCACGTCACGTAACGTAACATTATAAAATTTGACATTTTTAAATCTTTTTAGGTGGTAATTCCTAATAATTTAACTAAATATCTTTTTATTATTTTTGAATTTTCAAAAAGTTTTATTTATATTTTTCACCGATCGTATCGTTTTTGCGCGTATTCGCACGAATCGTCACCCGTACGAAGCCGATGATAACTTTACTTTCCGATTTGATTTTCTAATTATAAGATATCATTCATAACGTTAAACTTACAAATACATTCATGTAAATCATCATCCACCCAAATACACTGTTATTTTAATATTCCAGTAACGAGATCTAATACGATTTTAGTTCGGTTATCCTCACATACGTTTATACATAATAATATCTTATCTAGCAATCACATATAGTATTATATCACAGTTTAGCATTTTGAATCATGTCAGTATTGTTTCTGTGCGTGTTGTTTGTCCGTATTGAGTTTCTACACTGTTTGCAAATTGTTTCACATAAAATTTACACAAAATAGTATACAGATAGTGTCCGTACATAATTCTATAGTACATTCCTACTGTTCCGATCTACTGTTCAGGCACTGATGTTACAATTTCTCCCCGGCAACACTTATGTTCTTTTGTGTGTATGGATTTAATCATGTAATCATTTGTATATTCAATGTTTAATTGATTTGGTTCCTATTGTTTATGTGTTCTTGCCCTAAACATTCCGTCCAACACCGAAATATCGATCCTAAATGTTTTTTCACAAATTATATACACACGTCAACATACAACATATTTTGATTACATACGAACATAAACATATAAAAATATACATACAAACATAAGCATATAAATCACATACAAACATATTTAATCTCTTTTCTATCTGGTTGTAGCAAAATATTCTAACTACATGTGTAAGATCTTAATTCTCAAAGATTTATCTTTTCTCCTAACTAATTAGCTCATTCTTGATTTTCTCAAAGCTCTAATTTTATTGATTTCAACATATTTTCAGTTGTTTCTACTTATGAATTTATAGAAATTCAACGTTATCAAACTCATAATTTGATGTGCAAGACTAATCTCAGACAAAATAAACTACATAACAAGAACACATTTTCTTTATAAAAGTATATGAATATACCCATACATACAACTATAAAAATACATGAACAAACCTATAAAAAATATTCAAAGAAAACACAAAATCTTGAAACCTAAATTGATTTGGACTAAACGAAGTTAACAACGTGGAATACCTTTAACTAATGATAATATACATCATATAATCATATAATTAGTAAAAACACTCACAATTATGAAGAAAATGTTGAAAATCGTTGTACCTTCAAGAGAGAACTGAGAGGTAGGTGAAATGGCTAAGATATGTGAAAAAGAATAAATATGCGATCTAAATTAAGACAAGACGCTTGTGGTAGCGACATGTCATCACAATAGGGGCGAAAAAAACGACGCCGTTTATAAAATTATTGAAGTCATAAATTAATAAATAAATATGCTTGTGGTGAAGACATATCGTTTCTCGTAGGTTTCCAAGTGGCTCCAAATTTTCGCTTAATCCAACCAGCATGAACAAAAAATATATATTCACCTTAAGCGACAACATGTAGAAAAAAAATATAAGTGTATTCGTATTTTTTTTATAACTAACTTAACACAAAACAATAATAAAATTAAAAAATAAATTAAATAAATTTATCGCTACAAATATAGATATATATTCTTAACCATACAAATGTATGTTAACTATTTCATAATTATTACACACATATACACATAGATACGCACATACATACACACTCACACACGCACACATACATACACACATACAGGGTGACGTTAATGTACAAAATGTTAGTTTTGTAAAAAGTGTAAAAAGCTAAGTGCTATTATAACAAAGTGTTATTATAATATTAACAAAGTGCTATTATAATATTTAACAATTTTTGGTAAATAATAGCACTTTGTTATTTATAATAGTACTTTGTTTTTTACAGTTTTCATAAAACTATCAATTTGTATTTGATCCTAACACAAATTGCGACAACTACGTTTAAACACCACGTAATCATGTTTGAAATCCTCGTTAAAAGAACGTTAGTGATTATGACGATTTGATAGTACGTGAGAAATCGTGAACGTGGGTGAAAACCGTACGAAAAACGGAGTTCCCGATTCTCCAGAATCGTAAAAACAAGAAAAATTCGAAGATATTTCCTCCCGGAACTCTTCACGGTACGCCATGGTCATTTTGAGGTCCCTTGGCGGTACGCGATGAGTCCAAAATATCTAATGGACGCTGGATTTCTTCGCGGTACGCAAGCATCCTTTTAGTCATCTTTGCGGTACGCGAAGACTAAGTCAGTTCAGCAAATCAGATTGAAGAATCAGATTGCATGCAAAAGTTAACATTTTATTTTCTCTCGACTTCCACACATACAGCCTCGATCAGATAGTTCAAACCATCAATTTTTATCATCTGGAGCTGTAGAACATCAAGATTAAGCTGAGGATTGTCTCTACAACACTTGATCATCATTTTTAATCCGAAAATCCGCTCAAACGGGTAACGATTCGTTTCATCCTACTAGTTTGATATTCTATAGATTAGATCTAGTTTTTGAACGTAATGCAACAGTTATGGTTGTTGATTATTGCCTAGATGATGCCGTAGGGGTGTTCAGTTTTCGAATATGACTCGAAAAAATCGAAATTCGATTCGATTTCAATTCGAAAAACACCCGGTCGAAATTCGATTCGATTTCTATTCGATTCGATTCGTAGTATAATATCGAATTTCGAATCGGATTTCGAATTTCATATTTTTAATTCGATTCGATTCGAAATTCGAATTTAAGTTATTTAATTATATATTTTTATTTTATATGCACAAATAGTTACTATATTTAAAAATTAGGTTTTTTAGTTAGATGATTTAGTTTATAAAAACTGAAAGACTACTACACAAATGTCAATTTCTTTATAAAATACCCATAATTTTAACACTTTTAAATACGCTAAACGTAAACATTCACAAAAAAAGGTCAATATCACTGACATTATGTCACACCCCCAATTTCCAACTAACGGAATCATACCCTTTGGGAGCATGACAAACCAGGATCTCAGATCATTAGACATAGCGAAGACCTCTATATGGATTTCAAAACATACGTTGGTCTTTAAAAACATAATATTCAGAGTTTACAAAAAGTTGCGGAAGCGTTTCAAATCAAAACCAATAAACTGTTGATAAGTAAAACATTACAAATCAAAATACTGAAATATTCAAAATTCAAATGTTCAAAGTTTATAATGCATGAGACTCTATCTTCCTAGTCCATGCCAGCTGTTACTCGCGTCTTAGCGTCCTGAGAAAACATGCAAATCAAGTCAACACAATGGTTGGTGCATAACACAGGTTTTAAGTAATCATAGAGTTCAAAACAGCAGTTTGAATAACAAGTTTGTAAATAACATAATCACAATTGCACAGTCATGATAGCTAGTCATATAAACTATTTACATACGTGTTCGACACCGAAGCTGACTAGTTGCCATGCTATAGCATGTTTTCGCCTTGCCACTATTGTCTATCACAACAATAGTAAAAATGTGTTTGGTCAGTCAAACACCTGCGTAGATCCCATCTACCAGGTGAGGTTTGTCAAACCTAATAGATCTATTTCCAACTACCACGCTTTGCATTCCAGCAAACTAAACGGTTCGAGGTGTGTAAGGACTTTCAAGTTGATATGTTGTCACATAATGTAAACAGCTAACTCATGCAAGTGATATGTATCTAAAATAGTTTATTGCACATGTTTTCTCCCCCAAAACAGTTTAAAATAAGAAAGGGGCCGTGTACGCACCTTTGTTTTTAGCAGAATGATCAAGTATGTGTGAACTCGCGTAGAAATCCTCTACGAAGAATCTGTGATTTAAACAATAACCTATTGTTATTCGAATAATCGTTTTGTGCTTGAAATCACATACGTGTCAACACACGTATGTTAAAGTGTGAGAATTAGGCATACGGAAGTACGCGTGTCACTGAAATCGATTAAATAAAATCACATTTGATTTTATTTAATTAAACGTAATTATACGCGATTTCGTGTTCGGACTAAAATATGAATTTTATCATTTCAACACGTTCGTATTCTCGTTACGGTTCCAACGCAACTTGAACGGATGAAAACGGAGTTGAAATGAATAAAATATGTTCAAAATACTAAAAATACATTACAACCCCAAAAATGGTTGGGCCGGGACTCGAACCCGCGACCCTCAACTCCACACACACCCATCCTACCATCTGCTCTAGTCAGTTTTTATTGATGGATCATGGCCCTTACTTCTTTTAAGCCCAACCGGCCCTATTTCCTTTTGTTTAATCATAGCCGAACAACATGGATCCAATTGAGCCCCAATTCGGTTTTAATCAAGCTTGTAATCATGGGGTTATGTTTCTAATTACTTAAACGACTTTATACCAAGATTCAATTTGAAAATTAACCAGTATAACTCGGTTAATCGAATGTATAAACATCCGAACATAAATTTATCCATTTCTAATCAAATCGATTAAATTCATGATCAACCGTTCTTAAATTCTTAGGGTTTTCCTCTAACATAGTATTTCTAATCTTTCTGTGCTATAAATTTTGATTATCCCAGTCATCTAGTTCGAATTCCCCAACTTCATTTTTAACCGAAGAACCCTAATCCAAAATCATTCAATTCGATATCTTCTGATGAAATTTCTATAACACTACCCTTAATCGGAACTCTCTGAACCTACCCATGCTATTGAATTCGATTCTTAAACCCATTTGTATAGAAATCCCCAAATTCGTTATACATAAGGAACCCTAGAATTGAAATCCATCGAATCGTTGTAATTTAATGAAATTGATACATGGTTTAGCTTATGCGAAGCCTTCTGAAGCTAGAGGTGATAATTAATTCGATTCTAAGGCTCATATGATTAAAAATCCCCAAAACCGATTCTTAGATGAACCCTAATAATCGAATCCGTAAAATTTGATATTAGAACCTGAAAGTATCATAGGGATTTGTTTAGTCGAATTATTCTGATCATGTAGAAGTGAATATTTACCTGGATTAATGTAGAATCGTGCTAATTCGACTAAAGGCTTCGATTTCGATTACTCCAAACCAAAATCTTCAATCTCGAACTGTCAGGACCGAATTGTGATATGCGAAATACTCTGAGAGGGCCGATTAGACTTTCTGTAAGTTCAATTGCAAGAAATGAAGTCGAATCGTGCGAATTTTATTCCCATTGATAACGGTTACGGCTCTTGAGTGTGATATGAGTTTTAATTCGATATTAATCATGAAATTAAACGGTTCATTGATGATAATTATCATCCTAGTAATGATTTATACCGTTTAACTTGACTATTAACTCGAATTTACATTGGGTTCTTGAGTTACCCATTGAATGTGACGAATTTTGACTTCACAAAGTCAAAATTACAAATTTTAATTAGAATACACTCCTAATTCTTGAATTTAAACCCTTAGAATCTGATTTTTAATACTTCTAAATCCTTATAGACTATTCTGGATCAATAATATAACAATTTTGATTAACAAAGTTAAATCAGAAACCCCGAATTGCCACTAATCGGTTCCTTTAACTTAGTATTGGGCTAAATTAACCCAATTGAACCTAATTTAAACTCATTGGACCTATTTTAACCTTACTGGACTTTCTAGATCTCACTGGGCCTCACTGGGCCTTCCTGGGCCTACTTTGTTCACATTGGGCCTTAATGGGCCTCTCTTTGCTTATTGGGCCTACATTGGCTCTGTTGGGCCTACATAGACTTCGTTGGGCCTAATTGATCTTATTGAGTCTTCCTTGACCTTACTGAATCCTCTTTGGCTTTACTGGGCCTTCATTGGTCTTGTTGGGCCTTCATTGGCCTTGTTGGGCCTTGATTGGCCTTGTTGGGCCTGTGATAGCACCAACTCCCGTTAACAAGGTTAGTGTGAAAAGTCGGATTGTCACATCATCCCCTTGTTGAAGGAATTTTCGTCCCGAAAATTAGCAAGTGTTAAGAGTAGTTAGGAAACTACTTACGAGTTTAAATCGTACGTGTTAGTGTGATTTGATCATTCTGTGTGCTTGTGTGTACTCACACACAAAGTCTAATGCTTGCAACATCACAACTCAATTGTGATCTTTCAATGTAACTGTTTTGCGTGTACACTAGTTAGTTCACCTAACTGTGACTGTTTGTGTTTTATCATACTGTGTTGTGTAACCTCACACATAGTGAGTGTCTGAAACTGTTTGTACTATGCAACCCCGCACATAGCAAAATGTATGTACTATGCAACCCCACACATAGTAGAATGAGTGTAACCAATCATGTATGTACTACCATAACATGTAACATATGAAATGTAGCACATAAAACATATAGAATGTAATGTAGCACAAATATTTGTAACAAAATCAATTGAATAAATAAAACGTTTGTGCTTACAGTTTAAAATTTGCAGTGTTGATGTGTGAAGCATCACGTCATCCCCTTGTTGAAGGAAATTTCGTCCCGAAATTTAACGTGCGCTCTCAGTGTTAGCAGTAGCTGTCTTGAATAGATGAGGATATTTCTTCATCATCTGGTCTTCCCGTTCCCATGTGAATTCAGGACCCCGTCTTGAATTCCATCGGACTTTGACTATCGGAATCTTGCTTTGCTTCAGTTGTTTGACCTCTCGGTCCATGATTTCTGCTGGTTCTTCAATGAATCGCAGCTGTTCATCTACTTGTATTTCTTCCAACGGTACAATCAATGTCTCGTCAGAAAGACATTTCTTTAAGTTTGATACATGAAAAACATCATGAACTCCACTGAGTTCTTCCGGTAGTTTGAGTTGGTACGCAACCGGACCAATCCTTTTCAGAATCTCAAAAGGTCCTACGTAACGTGAACTAAGCTTCCCGCGCTTGCCGAATCGTATCACACCTTTCCAAGGTGATACTTTTAGAAGAACTCGGTCTCCTACTTGAAATTCCAACGGCTTGCGACGTTTGTCTGCATAACTCTTCTGTCGATCCTGATCACGTGGTAAATAACTGTTTTAATCAATGTGTAAATGCGTGATATTAGTGAATTTTGGCCCGAAACATGTTTACTTTGAGTATGTTTATGAATTTCAGGTGTGAAGAGTTTAAAGACATGTTCGGGAGCAAATTGGAAGGTTAGAAGAGGCGTTGAGTGCGAAAGAGTGCAAGGACTTGGTTTTCGGGAAGCCAAAACTTCGGGAACGCATAACTGGAGCTAGGAGAAGAGTTACGGGGCCCATAATATATGAAAACTGAGTTTCTCGACGAGACGAAGCCATAGGTGAACACATTTTGGGCGTATGATACGCCCAACCCTGCGTTTCATACGGCCAGCGTATCATACGCCCAGTTTTGAGCGTAGACAGAAACTGTTGGGCGTAGGCAAGGCTGGTGGGCGTACCATACGCCCAGGCCCGGCGTATGATACGCCCAAAGTCGGAAAATTGATTTTTTCAGCAGATTTTTCCCATATTTAAGGAGATATTCTAGGGTTTCGAAGAGAACTTTTTTCTGGACGAATTGGGGGCGAAAAAGTGACGTTTTTGGGCATCTAAACTCTTCTAAATCCATCCGTAATCGTGGAATCATCACCCGAATGAAGAATCAACAAGTGCTAATGAAGATGCGTGGCTAGTTTCCCTTCGTAATCGCTTTCGGGTAACTAGGGTTGTGAATGAACTTTGATTGAATGTTTAAACTTAGGTTTTTGGATTGTTTTCGGTTTGATAAATTGAATTCAATTGTGGTTTGATTGATGTAAACGATTTATTTGTGTTTAAGCATTTACGTTTTGCCATCAGTGATTCGGTTTCCTTGCATCGTTTACTCATTGGTATTTGTGTGTTGCTTTGCATATCTAAATTGATAATTGTGTGAATAAGCAACTCTTAAACGTTTGTTCCATTGTTGT
Source organism: Mikania micrantha (assembly GCA_009363875.1). Taxonomy (NCBI): domain Eukaryota; kingdom Viridiplantae; phylum Streptophyta; class Magnoliopsida; order Asterales; family Asteraceae; genus Mikania; species Mikania micrantha. The sequence continues at coordinate 51,420,886 of CM018684.1, forward strand.
CACTTTGATCAAACCAATTAACAAAATCATGTCTATGTGATTTCCAACTAAGTTTAACCTAAAATCATTGTGATTTCATTAACCTAAACCCGGAAGTGATTACCTTTTTCTCAATTGTTTTCAAACTCATTAATCATAATTGTTGCTTTGAACATTTTGTTAATTCAATTTCAATTCAAGTTTACATTTTTCTTGGTTTAATCAAGTAATAATTTAAAGCTTAGCACTTTCCACTGATTCCCTGTGGAGACGACCTTACTTACCCGTGCTATAGTCATAGGTAGCTAAGTCCCTATTTTTACATTGTTTTTGATTGACCTACGACACATCGATCAAAATGGCGCCGTTGCCGGGGAATCAACGCGCAAAGTGCTAGTTTTTAGTTTAGTTTTAGTTTAAGTTTAATTTTAGTTGCATTTGCTTTTCAAAAACATAAAAACACAAAAAGATTTGATTTTTTTATTTTTGTTTTGTTTTGTTTATTGTTCGGAATTACGTGTGTGTTTTCTTTGTTTGTGTTGTGCAGGTAATCTTACAATTGCATGCATACCCGTTATTCAAGGAAGACATAACCGTTGATCTTTGATCCTGAAATTGAGAGAACCGCAAGGCATAACCGGGTGTTGCATAGATCCAGTTTGATTGTACCTCCAATTCAACAACAAATTGATCAAGAAGCAGCAACCATGAGTCATCACAGTGATCATGGAGTACCACCAAACTATCCAATTCCACCACCATCACCGCCACATCCTAGACCACCACCTAATTACCAAGAGGATGATGATTTTCAACCTTATCCTGAACCACCTCAAGTACCACCTCAAGGCTTATATAGAGGGGGCACTTTCCAACCTTTTGGACCTCAACCAAATCCTATATTTGGGCCACCACCAAATCCACCACCTCTACATAACCCACCAAGGACTCCACAAAGATCTAATCAAGGGTCGTCCGACACACAATCAACTCATTTGAATCGTCATGATGCACCCTCTCATCGAGCAAATAGTTTGTATCAAGAGGACAACATAAGAGGAAGAGTTGATGATTGGGATGATGGAGTGGTTAATGAAGAAGATCAACGTTATCAAGGAGGTTGGGATAATGACAACCATGATGAGGGATATAGATATCAAGGCCATCAACATTATGTTCATCCTAATCCAGGATATCAAGGTCAACCAAGAATTCCTAGAAGGCCTAATGTAAATCAACATCCTGATGGAGGATATGACCATTATCATGATGGTGTGCCAAGGGCACCTAACCGAGGTCTCGTTCAAGGTGTGGAAAGTCATTTTAGACCACACATAGCTGTGAATGCCTCACCTATTGTCCGTCCTGAGGTGAGAGGAAGATCATTTGAAGTAAGGCCACAGTTCTTGAACGTGTTGCCCAACTTTTATGGAAAAGCAAGTGAGGAACCGTATCTACATTTATCTGAATTTGAAGCGGTTTGTGGTACAATAGGAGGGCAAGGCTTCACACCTGATCAAGTGAAGTTAGTTTTGTTTCAATTCACTTTGAAAGATGCGGCCAAGTTGTGGTTTTTAGCATTGCCTTCGGCTAGCATTTTCACTTGGGAGGATTTGCAACAACAATTTCTCGATGAGTACTTTACTCCACAAAGAACAAGTGATGCTAGGCATGCTATAAGGACATTTCAGCAACAATCGGGAGAGTTATTCTATGAAGCCTTCAAAAGATTCAAACAATTGTTAAGGACTTGTCCACACCACGGGATTTCTAAATGGGAGTTGATCACTGCTTTTCATGATGGTTTGTCCACTGATGACATAAGGGATGTCAATTCCACTACAGGTGGAACATTTTTGTCCAATCCAGTGGATGTAGATTGGGATTATTTGGAGAAGATGGCAGTAAATTCAAAGAGGCAAGCACAATCAAGTAGAAGAAAGAAGTTTGCTACAGTGAAAGCCTCGGGAAGCTCTAATGATAAAGTGGAGAAATTAGAGAGAGCAAATCAAGCATTGGAGCGAGAGTTGGCAAATTTAAAGATGGGTGGAGGAAAAGGTGCCACAAGGGAAAACCAAGTGTTTCATGTGTGCGATGGATGTGGAGAGTTAGGCCATGCTACTTTGGATTGTCCCGGTCAAGGTGGAAGGGAAGAAGAGGTTAATCAAGTTTATGGAGACCGAAAGCCATATGATATGAATTCCAATACATATCATCCAGGTTTAAGGAATCACCCAAATTTTCGTTATGGTAATTCCTCTAACCAATCTAATCCTAATTTTCAGGGATCAAGTCAAGGAAGCCAACCATACCAGAATAGGCAGTCCAACTACAACAACCAAGGTTACAATCAAGGTGGAAATAGAGGTTATCAAAGGAACTATCAAGCCAATCAAGATCAAGGAGCCTCATCCGGTAATTCTGACACTTCTAACAAGGAGATTATGGATTTTCTGAAGGAGATGAGAAAGGATAATGAAGTGAGGGACAAAACTGTTGAAGCTTTGACAAAGCAAGTGGGTCAACTGGCCGAGGAGGTAGCAATTTTGAGGAAGGATCCAGGCAAGCTACCAAGTGACACAAAGGTAAATCCACAACATCAATCAAGCAGTTCTAAGCCTCAGAAATCAGCTCAACTTCATCAGGTAAGTATTCTTAGAAGTGGGAAGGTTTATGACAACAAGGTTGTCCCTCCATCACCATTTGTTGAGGGTGTGGTGGAGGATGTGAATGAGAGTGATGAGAGTGAATGTGAAACTGAAGTTGCACCAAACAAATCAAATAAGAAAGTCACTTTCAAAATTCCATCACAAAATAATTTTGAAAAAGAAACCACTAAGGTTATGGAAAAGGAGATGGAGGGTAATACCATTCCTTTTCCAAAAGCCTTAGTAGATCCATCTAAAGTTTCAAATGTGAACAAGAGAGGCCCACAACAAGAGGAAATGTGGGAGGTTTTTAAACAAGTAAAAATTAATCTTCCTCTCATTGATGCAATCAAACAAATCCCATCATATGCTAAGTACTTAAAAGATATGTGCACTCAGAAAAGAAACCACAAGGTCCCTAAAAAGGTTGATTTAACTGAAAATGTTAGTGCGGTTGTGACGGGTATCCTTCCACCCAAACTTCAAGATCCAGGAACGCCCTTGATGCCAATTCAAGTGGGTGACTTTAAAATTCAAAGGGCATTATTGGATCTTGGAGCAAGTGTAAGTATTCTCCCGGGTAGCTTATACGACCAATATGATTTTGGTCCATTACAACGAGCTGACACCACCGTGGTGTTGGCCGATTTGACTTCCAAGCTCCCTAGGGGAATTGTTTCTGATGTAATTGTGATGGTGGAAGGTTTTTATTATCCGGTTGACTTTTTGGTTTTGGATTATGCAATTACCGATCCACTAAGGCAACCTACCGTGATTTTGGGTCGTCCATTTTTGGCTACTTCTAATGCTTTGATTAATTGTAGGACGGGAACAGTGGACATGACTTTTGGCAATCGGAAGCTTCAATTGAATGTTTTTTCTAATATTGCTAACTCTAGAGTCAACGATGAATGCTTTATGGCGGACATTGTTGACGGGTGTCTATCCCACGAAAGTGGAGGAAACACCATAGAGATGTGTTTTGCTTGTGACAGGGAGGAGTTAAGCATGGTAAAGGATATGGAGGAAGAAGATCGGAAGATGGAAGTGCTAGTGGCGAGTGATGGTCGTCCACCATGGACAATTCAAGTGGAAAGTCTTCCGGATAGCATAGACTCCAAACTCAAGCCCTCGTTGGAAGAACCACCAAAATCTGAACTTAAGGAGTTACCTAAACATCTTAAGTATGCTTTCTTGGGTGAAAATAACACTTTACCTGTTATTATTGCAGCAAATTTGGATGAAGCTCAAGAGGAAGCTTTGATGGAAGTGTTGATGACACACAAAGCGGCAATTGGATGGACTATAGCTGATTTGAGGGGAATTAGCCCCTCCATTGTGATGCACAAGATCATTACGGATGAAAATATCAAGCCTTCACGAGACACTCAAAGAAGATTGAACCCAAACATGCGTGAAGTCGTGAAGAAGGAGGTTCTAAAGTGGTTAGATGCTGGAATCATTTACCCAATTTCAGACAGTACATGGGTAAGTCCAACACAAACGGTTCCAAAGAAAGCAGGGATTCAGGTAGTCAAAGATGACAAAGGTGAGGAAATTGCAACCCGGCCGGTAACCGGGTGGCGGATTTGCATTGATTATCGTAAGTTAAATGCAGCCACTTCAAAGGATCATTTTCCTTTGCCTTTCATTGATCAAATTGTGGAAAAGCTTGCAGGTCAGAAATTTTATTGCTTTCTTGATGGGTATTCGGGATATAATCAAATTGCTATTCATCCGGACGATCAACAAAAGACTACATTCACATGTCCATATGGTACTTTCGCATTTCGGCGGATGCCATTTGGTTTATGTAATGCCCCGCCACCTTTCAAAGGTGCATGATGAGTATCTTTTCAGATATGGTTGGGGAGTCTTTGGAGATCTTTATGGATGATTTTTCCATTTTTGGTCCTTCATTTGAATCGTGTCTAGAACAATTAACAAAAGTTTTAAAAAGATGTGTTGAAACCAATTTAGTCTTAAGTTGGGAGAAAAGTCATTTCATGGTTCAAGAAGGCATTGTGTTGGGTCATGTGATTTCAAGTCGTGGGATTGAGGTTGATCATGCTAAAGTGCAAGTCATTTCAACTTTACCTCCTCCCACGAATGTTAAGGGCATTAGGTCGTTTTTGGGACATGCGGGGTTTTATAGACGATTCATCAAAAATTTCAGTGTTATTACAAAACCCTTGTGTAATTTGCTATTGAAAGATGTTCCATTTGTTTTTGATAATGATTGTGTCACTGCTTTTAATGCTCTTAAAGAAAAGTTGGTTGAAGCCCCAATTTTGCAATCACCGGATTGGTCGAAACCTTTTGAAATTATGTGTGATGCAAGTGATTATGCAGTTGGGGCTGTTTTGGGTCAAAGGGTGGACAAGAAACCCGTTGCCATTTACTATGCAAGCAAAACCTTGTCAGATGCTCAATTAAATTACACCACAACAGAAAAGGAATTACTTGCAATAGTGTTTGCTTTAGACAAGTTTCGGTCATATTTATGGGGTAGCAAGGTTATTATCTATTCTGATCATACTGCTGTCAGGTACCTCATGGACAAGAAGGATGCAAAACCGAGGCTAATTAGATGGATTCTTTTGCTTCAAGAATTCGATTTGGAGATCCGAGACAAGAAAGGGAGTGAGAACGTGGTGGCAGATCATTTGTCACGTGTCATTCACAATGAGAACGAACAGGGAGTTGATATTAAAGAAACCTTCCCTGATGAACAATTGTTACATGTTTCTACTGAGCCATGGTATGCTAATTTTGCAAATTATTTGGCTGCAGGTACACTCCCGGAACATTGGACTAAGCGAAGGAAGCAACAATTCTTGGCTCAAGCAAAGCACTACATATGGGATGAACCGGATTTGTTCAAAGTTGGAGCGGATCAATTGATTAGAAGATGCATTCCAGATTCAGAGATTCCTTCGGTGTTACAACACTTGCATGCATCTGCATGTGGTGGTCATTTCAGTGGCCAGAAAACAGGACATAAAGTGTTGTCTTGTGGGCTTTATTGGCCTACAATTTTTAAAGATGCTTTTGAGTTTGCTAAAAATTGTTTAAACTGTCAAAAGATGGGGAGTATTTCAAAGCGAAATGAGATGCCCATGCACCCCATCCTTGTTGTTGACATTTTTGACGTGTGGGGCATCGACTTCATGGGGCCATTTCCTAATTCTTTTGGGAATTTGTACATCTTAGTAGCGGTGGATTACGTTTCAAAGTGGGTTGAAGCAATCGCTACTAAGACGAATGACCATACCGTTGTGTGTAAGTTTGTCCAATCAAACATATTTTCAAGATTTGGGCTCCCTCGGGTGATCATAAGCGATGGGGGATCCCATTTTAAAAATTTTCACTTTGGCAAACTTCTCAAACGATATGGCATAGACCATCGGATTGCCACTCCGTATCATCCTCAAACAAGTGGGCAAGTGGAAGTGTCCAATAGGCAAATCAAAGAAATTTTACAAAAAACCGTGCGAGCCGATCGTAAGGATTGGTCAACTAAGTTGAACGATGCTTTATGGGCGTATCGTACGGCTTACAAAACTCTTATTGGCACTACACCATACCGATTGGTCTATGGAAAAGGATGTCACTTACCGGTCGAACTGGCACATCGAGCATTGTGGGCAATTAAAAATGTTAACTTGGATTATGACAATGCAGGAAAAGAGAGGAAGCTTAACTTGTGCGAGTTAGAAGAATTGAGGGATGAGGCATACGAATGCGCAGCAGCTTACAAAGCCAAAACAAAAGCCGTTCATGATGCAAAGATTCGTTTGAGTAAGTTTGAAGTGGGACAAAAGGTATGGCTTTACAATTCTCGGTTAAAGTTGTTTCCAGGAAAGCTCAAAAGCAAGTGGACTGGACCGTATTCAATTATACGAGTTGGGAACTTTGGCGATGTCGAGATTGAGGATTTTGAGGATCATTTAAGGCAAGTGGTGAATGGACATCGATTGAAGCCGTACATGGAAGCAAGTGATGTAAACGGGTTTGCAAAGCTATCGGAAAGTGTTTGTTGCACTTTTCTGATTACCATAGCCGAGTAACAAGGGCCAGGTATTGTCGAGCTAGCGACATTAAATTCAGCGCTAAACGGGAGGCAACCCGTTATAGTTAGTTTGTTTTGTTTTGTTTTTGTTTTTAGGTAATTTTGTTTCGAATTTTTCCGTGTTTTGCTTTCATACTTAAGTTTCAAGCCACCATTGTTGTTCATAAGTGTGGGGAAGGCGTTGTTGATCGTAAATGTTCAATTGGTGCAATTGGGGGCAATGCACGAATGTTTGGGGGTAGGGAAGGTCCGAGGCCGAATAAACTAACAAAAACAATTTTTCAATTTTCATAATTTTTCATAAATTTTCATTTTTAGCTAAAGTTAATTTATTATTATTAGTTTTTAAGTAAAAGTAGGTGTTTGCAAGTTGTTAAAAAAAAAAAAAAAAAAAAAAAAAAAAAAAAATTGGCCTCGGCGTATGGTACGCCCGACCCCGGCGTATCATACGGCGAAATCCTGCACTACGCTGAAATGTTTCTGTCTACGCTGGACCAAACGCCGGCTACCCTACGCTGGGCGTATGATACGCCCGACCCCGGCGTATCATACGCCGAACACCAGACAGCACCAGTTTTTTCGATTTTTCACATAAAAAAACCCAAATTTGACCATTTTTAATCCGTTTGACCACGAATTCAACCCACCAAACCCATATTCGGCCTATACCCACTCACTAACATCATCCATTTCATCAAAACACCTTCTTCCCCAAAAATTTCTCTCAAAAACCCTAGAATTTCACCCATCTCCAACTCCATCAATCCTTGGCCAAATCGGGCAAACTTTATATCAATCTTGGGTAGATTTCGAAGGGGAACACAGATCCACTCTCTATTTTGTGGGATTTCAACTGGTGTGGCCGTATTTGAAGGTCTAAGCTCCGAAAATTTTGACTTTTGGTGGGTTTTTAGTGCAAGCTTTATATTTCTCTCTTCTCTACCGTTCAATCAACAACAAGGTATGTTCCCTCGTATACATTGCGTGTTTTACATGGTACCTTGCTGATAAAAGGTGATTTTGGGTGATAGCTTGTGACATGGATAGCTTCTTGTGTACCTAGAATTGTGGGGAAGTGTTTATGGGTTAATGCTATATGGGTATCATGTGGGATTACAAAGGGAATGATGGTTGTTTGGTTTATGTGTGTTTGACTACACATACAGTGATCCTTGTGGGGGTAATGAATGGGTAACTACTTCATAATTTTACATAATAATCATCCAATGTGAAGTGTTGCTCACATAACTTGTTGTGGTTGGTACTTGAATTGAAGGGTTATGTTGCATGATCACAATGGGACAAAATGCAATATCTTTATTGCTTACATGTGATGATTATGTTGCTGAAACGGTATTATTGTGCAGGGAACATGTGGAACAGGTTAAGAAAAGGCAAAGGAAAGCAACCGGAACAAGGGTCAAGCTCGAGGCAGAAAGCAATTGCCAAAAAGAGGAAAACCTCATTGGTTGATGAGAGTGATAGTGATGAGGAACAAACTCCTCAAATGAGTGCCAGTGAACGAAGACAGATGGAAGCTGAAGTTGAACATATCCCAAAGCCCACATGGCAAAGGGATGACCATTTGTCCACATTACCCGAAGTCTGGCAAGAAGACCTTTATTATGAAAAGATGGCCAAATTGAAACGAAAGGAGGATGCAATGGTCACCGAAAGAGCTGTACTAATGCCAGAATGCACTGCTTTGGGTATAGTTGAATGCTTCCAAAGGTTAGGTTGGGAAGCGGCTCTAACATTCAGAGATGAAGAAGGTAATGACAGGATCCCCATGAAAGCCATTATTAGTTGGATGGCTACACTGAGAAAAGAATTGGGTTCAAATCCTCCCTCAACAATGAAGCTTATAGGAACGGTTGGAGGAGTGGAAGTGGTGATGTCATTTGCAACTATTCGTCGGGTTGTGCCATTTGATTCCTTACCTGCTGGGAGTTATGTTTATCCTCCCGATAAACAAATGTTTGAGAAGAAACCGAGTGGTCCCGAACATATTGCTATTCTTCAACAGTTGTTTAGACACGGGTCCACAAGTGACATGCAGCGAAGAGATTTGAATATCTTGCCTAAAGTTCTAGCTATCATTGCGGGTTCAAGTGTTATCCCCAGAATGGGAGACAAGGTGCGTCAAGGTGCGTCATTATGAGCTTCGGGTGCTGAGGGCATTATTCACGGGACAAGAAATACTTTCTTTGAGACATCTTGTGATGTTAAATGTCTGGGCCAGCAGAGAAAGTCGGGAAAGGAAGATGGTACCACATTGCAGATTAATCACTGCACTAATGCGACAACAGGGGGCACTCCACGAGGACACACCTTGTTTTCGAAGAATGCACAAGCCATTTACTCTGAGCAGGTTAGATAAGAACGATTGGGAATACACCACCACCGACCGATATTACATTTTGAGAGACAAAGCCACCAACCAAACATTGAAAGGGCTGAGAACAGGAGCGGTGGCTGGATCGGATGATGAAGACCAAGGTGAAGAGTCGGATCATGAAGAAGAGGGAGAAGAGGATGATGAAGAAGATGATGATATGGGAACACAAGGAGGTGGACATGGTAGTCATAGTGGGCAGATGGATGATGATCTGTTGGAGGCTATTGTGCGCTCTATGCAACCAAAGGAATTCCATCAATGGCCTCCGATCGCACAATTGAATTGGGACAGAAATTCTCGGGAGTATGAGCTTAACCGGAGACATCGAGAGAGGCAGGAATCGATTGCCCGCAGCAATGCTTACTTTGCCCAACAAGAGATCAACGCCAGGTATATGGATAATGAACAGATTCGTCATTATGAGGATTATTATGCAGGTCGTCCTTATCGAGCACATCCTCAACCTGTTGATTGGAGCACCGCTAGGGAAGTCGATCGATCCGTGGCACATTACCCATATCCGCAAACACATTCATCTTCATGGGTACCGGTGCCACCACCAGCAGGACAGAGTGGATCATCTGACCCTTTCAACCTTGGGTCGTTACAGAGTGAAGCTGAAGCATTGTATCAGCAATGGTTTGGAGATCCGGTCCCGAGACCTAACTATGACCCGGATGACTATCGCACTCACTGATCCTGCATAAGATCAGGTCATGTGCTCTTTTAATGTATTTGTACTGTTGCACTCTTCGTGTCTTTGTTGTGTTGTTTGGGTTGGTCTTGAACTTATCGTGTTTGGACATGTTTAATTGGTAATGCTAAGTTCATGTGTGTTTGAATGACTCGTAACATTGAGGGCAATGTTAAATTAAGTGTGGGGATGATGGGTGGTAAAACTGGTAAAACTTGAAAAATTTTGAAAAATTTTGAATTTTTGTAAAACCTTCAACTGAGCTCAAATGGCTTGAAAATCAGAATTTTCAATGTAAATCATCAACTTTGGACCCGTTAATGCATTGGATTTTGGTTCCTTGTCATAACTTGTTCTTTAAGTTGCATGATAGTGGTTGTGGCAAGTTTTTCTTAGAAATCATCAAGGGAACAATGACGAGTTAGGGGTGACATGCTATATTGTGAGTAACATGAATGTTGTGTGTCGTTAACCTTCTATCCACCATTTTTGTGAGAGTTGAGCCCTAATTGTAACACATTTGTGTAATTCATTGTTTGGAGTGATATCAAAGTGATTATCAAAGTTAGAACTTGTGTTGCAATACATGTTGAGATCGTATGCGAATACTTGCACAAAATGAGAGAGGCATTAGGATAAGCTCTTGTTTTAGCCTTATTTCCTTGTTTGTTTGTGTCACCAAACCTTGAAAACCACCCTAGTTCCCCCGTTGAGCCAATCGCCTAGTCATTTGTTAACCCCATTGTATTAACCAAATGTCTTGCAAATCATGTTAGTGTAAACCATATAGGGAATCCAAGTTGAATATAAAAAAAAAAAAAAAAAAAAAAAAAGAAAAAAAAAATGAAAAAGGTGCTGAATATTAAGTCAAAATGACCTTAGTATAAAGCAAGAAAGAAAAAAAAAAAAAAAAAAAAAAAAAAAAAAAAAAAAAGTCTTTATAGTATGATGTCAAATTGTGTTTGTTGTTTGGGCTAATAAGTTTGGATTTCCCTTAGTCTTTCGTCACTGTCAAATCCCTTAACCTACCTGTAACCCTTGCCTGTCATTACAACCCGTCAAGCCCTTTTGATTGTGCATAGTTTTCAGCAAGTCGATGGAAATTTGATTACAACACAAGCCTATGATGATGATTCATCACTTTCGGTTTGAGAGTACATATACACACTAGTACATCATTACTAGTCCATAAATAAACCGAGTGGAGAGAACCTAGTGAGTGGTACATGGCATTTATGTGAAAAACTTGAGGCATGTTAGGTCTAATTAGAAGTTGTTCCTTGTTTTACTTGAAAAATCAACTTTACTTGTCACAATGTAAAACTATGTATTGTTGTAAGTCTTGTGAATGGGTTATGACTTGGAACCGGATTTGAGGAGTGGCGGGGAAATTGGGAAATGTATTTGATCATGATGATTGGATAGTTTTGATGAGCTTTGCTTGAGGGCAAGCAAAGAACAAGTGTGGGGATGTGATCACGTGGTAAATAACTGTTTTAATCAATGTGTAAATGCGTGATATTAGTGAATTTTGGCCCGAAACATGTTTACTTTGAGTATGTTTATGAATTTCAGGTGTGAAGAGTTTAAAGACATGTTCGGGAGCAAATTGGAAGGTTAGAAGAGGCGTTGAGTGCGAAAGAGTGCAAGGACTTGGTTTTCGGGAAGCCAAAACTTCGGGAACGCATAACTGGAGCTAGGAGAAGAGTTACGGGGCCCATAATATATGAAAACTGAGTTTCTCGACGAGACGAAGCCATAGGTGAACACATTTTGGGCGTATGATACGCCCAACCCGGCGTTTCATACGGCCAGCGTATCATACGCCCAGTTTTGAGCGTAGACAGAAACTGTTGGGCGTAGGCAAGGCTGGTGGGCGTACCATACGCCCAGGCCCGGCGTATGATACGCCCAAAGTCGGAAAATTGATTTTTTCAGCAGATTTTTCCCATATTTAAGGAGATATTCTAGGGTTTCGAAGAGAACTTTTTTCTGGACGAATTGGGGGCGAAAAAGTGACGTTTTTGGGCATCTAAACTCTTCTAAATCCATCCGTAATCGTGGAATCATCACCCGAATGAAGAATCAACAAGTGCTAATGAAGATGCGTGGCTAGTTTCCCTTCGTAATCGCTTTCGGGTAACTAGGGTTGTGAATGAACTTTGATTGAATGTTTAAACTTAGGTTTTTGGATTGTTTTCGGTTTGATAAATTGAATTCAATTGTGGTTTGATTGATGTAAACGATTTATTTGTGTTTAAGCATTTACGTTTTGCCATCAGTGATTCGGTTTCCTTGCATCGTTTACTCATTGGTATTTGTGTGTTGCTTTGCATATCTAAATTGATAATTGTGTGAATAAGCAACTCTTAAACGTTTGTTCCATTGTTGTCACTTTGATCAAACCAATTAACAAAATCATGTCTATGTGATTTCCAACTAAGTTTAACCTAAAATCATTGTGATTTCATTAACCTAAACCCGGAAGTGATTACCTTTTTCTCAATTGTTTTCAAACTCATTAATCATAATTGTTGCTTTGAACATTTTGTTAATTCAATTTCAATTCAAGTTTACATTTTTCTTTGTTTAATCAAGTAATAATTTAAAGCTTAGCACTTTCCACTGATTCCCTGTGGAGACGACCTTACTTACCCGTGCTATAGTCATAGGTAGCTAAGTCCCTATTTTTACATTGTTTTTGATTGACCTACGACACATCGATCAGATCCCGAGCCGCTGCCATACGGTTCCGGATTTGAACTATCTTCTCTGTTGTCTCGTGCACCAGTTCAGGACCTGTAATCTGACTGTCTCCAATCTCAGCCCAGCACACTGGTGAACGACATTTGCGACCATACAACGCTTCAAACGGTGCTGCTTGAATGCTTGTATGATAACTATTATTGTAAGAGAATTCCACCAACGGTAAATGATTCTCCCAACTATCACCAAAATCAATTACACAAGCTCGTAACATATCCTCGAGCGTTTGAATCGTTCGTTCACTTTGACCGTCGGTCTGTGGGTGATAAGCGGTACTCATATCCAAGCGAGTCCCCAATGACTTATGAAGAGATTTCCAAAAATTAGAAGTAAACCGGGCATCCCGATCTGATATGATAGATTTTGGCACACCATGCCGTGCTACTACCTCCTTGATGTAAATGCGAGTCAGTTTCTCCATCTTATCAGTTTCCTTTATTGCTAAGAAGTGTGCAGATTTCGTTAATCGATCGACAATTACCCATATCGTATCACAACCACTCGGTGTACGAGGTAACTTAGTAATAAAATCCATCGAAATCTGTTCCCATTTCCACATCGGTATCTCTGGTTGTTGTAGTAAACCAGATGGCTTCTGATATTCAACTTTGACTTTCGAACAAGTCAAACATTTGCTAACGTACTTAGCAATATCAGCTTTCATGTGAGGCCACCAATACAGTGCCTTCAAGTCATGGTACATCTTGTCTGATCCCGGATGGACTGAATATCTAGACTTGTGTGCTTCGTCCATCACGAGTTCCCTTAAACCTCCATACAAAGGTATCCACATTCGATCAATGAAATAACGAATTCCATCAGGTTTAACATTCAATTGTTCTTCCATTCCTCGTAAAGATTCCGGTACTAAGTTTTCCGTTTTCAAAGCCTCAATCTGAGCACTATGTACCTTGTCAGGTAAGTCAGTATGTATTGTCATCATAAGTGCACGAACCCGTCTTGTTCCCGTTGTATCTTTTCTGCTCAAAGCATCGGCTACGACATTAGCCTTTCCCGGGTGATACTTAATCGCACACTCATAATCATTCAACAACTCAACCCATCGTCGTTGTCTCATATTGAGTTCCTTCTGATCAAAGATATGTTGTAAACTCTTATGATCAGTATAAATAGTACACTTAGTTCCATACAGATAATGCCTCCAAATTTTCAAAGCAAAAACCACTGCTCCTAACTCCAAGTCATGAGTAGTGTAATTCTTTTCGTGTGTTCTTAGTTGTCTGGAAGCATAAGCGATCACTTTATCCCGTTGCATCAACACACATCCCAAACCCTGTCCAGATGCGTCACAATACACCGCAAAGTCTTCCGTTCCTTCCGGTAAAGACAGAATCGGTGCACTACAGAGTTTCTGTTTCAATAACTGGAATGCAGCTTCCTGTTTATCCGTCCAGTTATACTTTGTTCCCTTGTGCGTCAGAGCTGTAAGTGGTTGAGCGATCTTTGAGAAACCCTCAATGAATCGTCGATAATAACCCGCCAAACCAAGGAATTGTCGTACCTCGGTAGGGGTCTTTGGCGCTTCCCAATTCTTAATCGCTTCAATCTTCGCTGGATCAACATGTATACCCTTTTCATTAACTATATGCCCCAAGAACTGTACTTCTCGCATCCAGAAATCACATTTCGAGAACTTAACATACAGTTGTTCTTGTTTCAATAGCTCTAGTAGTAATCGAAGATGTTCAGCATGTTCCTCCTCAGACTTTGAATAGATGAGAATGTCATCGATGAAAACTATGACAAACTTATCAAGATAAGGTTTACAAACACGATTCATGAGATCCATGAATACAGCTGGAGCGTTTGTCAACCCAAATGGCATGACCAAGAACTCATAATGGCCATAGCGTGTTCTGAATGCCGTCTTCGGAATATCCTCCTCCTGAACTCTTAGTTGATGATAACCCGACCTGAGATCAATCTTCGAGTAATAACTCAAACCTTGCAACTGATCGAACAGATCGTCAATCCTGGGTAACGGATACCGGTTCTTGATAGTAACCTTATTCAATTCCCGGTAATCGATACACATACGAAAAGTTCCGTCCTTCTTCTTTACAAACAATACTGGAGCTCCCCATGGTGAAAAACTAGGTCGTATGAAACCCTTATCCAACAACTCTTGCAATTGTGTAGATAACTCTTGCATCTCTGACGGTGCAAGTCGATAAGGCGCCCTAGCTATCGGTGCTGCATCTGGTGTAAGATCGATTCGGAATTCCACCTGTCTCACAGGCGGTAATCCCGGCAAGTCTTCTGGAAATACCTCCGGAAACTCACAAACTATAGGTATATCTTCAAGTTTCTTCTCAGCTACCGGCTTTTCAGTTATAAGAGCTATAACTGCCGTATGACCTTTCCGCAGACATTTGTGTGCTTTCATACAAGATATGAGACGTAGTGGCGTACTGCTCTTCTCTCCTTGTACATATAATGTCTCTCCCTGCGGAAGAGGTATACGAACAATCTTTTCATGGCATACAATTTCAGCCTGGTTCTTAGACAACCAGTCCATGCCAATGACTACATCAAAACTGCCTAAAGCAATAGGCATCAAATCAATCTCTAATGTCTGACCCATCAAATCAAGGATACATCCCTTATAAATGTTTTCCACTACAATTAACTTACCATCAGCTAATTCCACAGTGTAGGGACTATCTAAGGCAGTGGGACTAACATCTAGTGACTTAGCAAGTGAACTAGATACGAAACTCCGGTCGGCACCAGTGTCAAATAACATAGAAGCATAGTGGCTATTTAAGAGGAACGTACCCGTAACAATGTTGGGATCCTCCCGCGCTTGACGTCCTCCAATCACGAACGCCCTGCCTCTAGCACCGTTATTGTTGTTATTATTATTGTTGTTGTTGTTGGTGCCATTGCCATTACCGTTGCCACCTCCATTACCATTACCATTGTTGTCCCCGCCTTTCTTTAGTTGTGGGCAATCTTTCTTGAAATGGCCCATCTTGCCGCACTCAAAACAACCTTTCTGAACGTTGTTCTGGTTGTTATTATGGTTGTTATTGTTGTTCTGCAGCTCTCCGCGACAATCCTTAGCCGCGTGCCCAATCTTGCCACACCTCTGGCACTTAGCTCTGTCACACTGGTTACCCGCATGATGGTAACCACACTTGTTGCACTTGGGGTGCTTACCAATATAGCCCCCCGATGACGATGATTGCTGACCACTGTTGGAATTATGATAGGACTTGTTTGAGTCCTGTTTCCTGTTCTGCTGTTGGTTATTACCCTTGAAGTTGTTACTATCCCACTTTCTCTTGTGATCTCCTACCTTGGTAGCAGATGTTCGCTTAGGCAGGGTCCCTTGCAACACTGCCTGGTCAGTAAGCTGATGTGCTAGACGAACAGCTTGTTGGATAGTGGTGGGATTTGCTGAAGTCACCAACCCTTGAATCTGAGGCACTAGTCCTCCAATGTACCTTTCGATCCACTTACTGGCTGGAGTAGCCATGTGTGGAAGCAGTCTGGCCAGTTCATGCGATCTGGTCGTGTATTCTTCAATGTTTGACCCCTCCATCTTGAGGTGCCAATACTCTTCCTCCAACTTCTGCATTTCACTACGAGGACAATACTCATCTTGTAGCAAAGTTTTGAAGTTGTTCCAGGTCAACGCATTTGCTTCTCCCAACCCCAGAGTCTGAACATTGGAGTTCCACCAAGTCAGTGCTGGACCCTCCAACGTTCCAGTAGCAAATTTCACCTTGCTGTCATCAGGGCAGTTGCACATTTCGAACACAGACTCCGCCTTTTCAATCCATCGGAGAAGTCCTATGGCCCCCTCCGACCCTTTGAAGTTGTGAGGTTTGCAGTCCAAGAACATCTTGAATGTGCAAACTTGTGGATTAACCAATCCCCCAGCTGGACCCTGTGGCCCTGTGTTGTGTGTCTGAGCATACTGTGCAATAGCCTCTGCGACTCTGTTGTTAATTAGCTCGTTGAGCTCAGCAACAGTCATATGTACGTTTCCCTCAGCCATTAGTTTCCTATTTATAAGAAATGTTAGCACGAAGTCAAAATCCAATGTAACATGAGTAAGTAAAACAACAACCACAACATGTAATATAATCAACACAGTTTTTGGAAACAAACAATAATTCTTCCATAAATAGAAACTTTCTTTGAGTACAATACTTTTTGAAATGAAATACAAAATTTCAAATTACCAATGTAGGAACACAACCCGTTCCTAATAAGTTTAAACAAAACAGAAATAAAAGAAAGAGAATCAATCGTCCTCAACAGTGGATTCAGGATCGGACTCAGCAACTGGTGCTGGTTCCTCCTCCTCATCCTCATCCTCATCCTCATTCTCAACTACCACTAAGTCCTCCAAAGCTTCAATCCTGCCCTCCAAGATCTCGGCTCGGTTCTCTGACTCCTCTAAACGACCAATCATGTTCACCATCTCATCCCGCATGTCATGAACAAGATGGGCAAGTTCATCTTGCCTCTCAATGGCATCCCATAACTCCTGAGATCTCTGTATGAGCTTGTCTTCTGCTGTATCCAGATCCTCGCGCAATTTGGCGATCTCCTCGGCGTCTGTCCTTCGCCTCTTAGGCTCAGGAGCATCTAATACGGGTGGTGGATGTGTAGATGGTCCTGCAGCATAGAGTCCCTGGGTATTCACCCATGGTGCCTCCTCCGGATCTTCATCCGGGTCCTCAACTGGATCCTCGTCGGGATCCTCGTCTGGATCCTCATCAGGATCCTCGTCTGGATCCTCCTCCGGGTCTTCCTCCGGATCCTCCTCTGGATCGGAGTCCTCCATCTCATATGGTGGAGGTGATGGAATGGGTGGTGGTGGTGATGATGGTGGTGCCGGAACTATCGGCTCCTCGTCCTCGGAATCATCAATGATAACATAAGGAACTGATGATGAAGCCATGCCTGTTACATAATATCATATGTAAGTGCAGTGCCATGGAATACGTAAGCAAGTCAATTACATAATGTCATATGTAATTTCTAAGCAGTATGTGTAAACATGTGTGTCTAATGTCTAACAGTCATAGTCTAGGCCTACAAATGCAAACCTAGTTCGCTATAACCAAGGTCTCTGATACCAATCTATCACACCCCCAATTTCCAACTAACGGAATCATACCGTTTGGGAGCATGACAAACCAGGATCTCAGATCATTAGACATAGCGAAGACCTCTATATGGATTTCAAAACATACGTTGGTCTTTAAAAACATAATATTCAGAGTTTACAAAAAGTTGCGGAAGCGTTTCAAATCAAAACCAATAAACTGTTGATAAGTAAAACATTACAAATCAAAATACTGAAATATTCAAAATTCAAATGTTCAAAGTTTATAATGCATGAGACTCTATCTTCCTAGTCCATGCCAGCTGTTACTCGCGTCTTAGCGTCCTGAGAAAACATGCAAATCAAGTCAACACAATGGTTGGTGCATAACACAGGTTTTAAGTAATCATAGAGTTCAAAACAGCAGTTTGAATAACAAGTTTGTAGATAACATAATCACAATTGCACAGTCATGATAGCTAGTCATATAAACTATTTACATACGTGTTCGACACCGAAGCTGACTAGTTGCCATGCTATAGCATGTTTTCGCCTTGCCACTATTGTCTATCACAACAATAGTAAAAATGTGTTTGGTCAGTCAAACACCTGCGTAGATCCCATCTACCAGGTGAGGTTTGTCAAACCTAATAGATCTATTTCCAACTACCACGCTTTGCATTCCAGCAAACTAAACGGTTCGAGGTGTGTAAGGACTTTCAAGTTGATATGTTGTCACATAATGTAAACAGCTAACTCATGCAAGTGATATGTATCTAAAATAGTTTATTGCACATGTTTTCTCCCCCAAAACAGTTTAAAATAAGAAAGGGGCCGTGTACGCACCTTTGTTTTTAGCAGAATGATCAAGTATGTGTGAACTCGCGTAGAAATCCTCTACGAAGAATCTGTGATTTAAACAATAACCTATTGTTATTCGAATAATCGTTTTGTGCTTGAAATCACATACGTGTCAACACACGTATGTTAAAGTGTGAGAATTAGGCATACGGAAGTACGCGTGTCACTGAAATCGATTAAATAAAATCACATTTGATTTTATTTAATTAAACGTAATTATACGCGATTTCGTGTTCGGACTAAAATATGAATTTTATCATTTCAACACGTTCGTATTCTCGTTACGGTTCCAACGCAACTTGAACGGATGAAAACGGAGTTGAAATGAATAAAATATGTTCAAAATACTAAAAATACATTACAACCCCAAAAATGGTTGGGCCGGGACTCGAACCCGCGACCCTCAACTCCACACACACCCATCCTACCATCTGCTCTAGTCAGTTTTTATTGATGGATCATGGCCCTTACTTCTTTTAAGCCCAACCGGCCCTATTTCCTTTTGTTTAATCATAGCCGAACAACATGGATCCAATTGAGCCCCAATTCGGTTTTAATCAAGCTTGTAATCATGGGGTTATGTTTCTAATTACTTAAACGACTTTATACCAAGATTCAATTTGAAAATTAACCAGTATAACTCGGTTAATCGAATGTATAAACATCCGAACATAAATTTATCCATTTCTAATCAAATCGATTAAATTCATGATCAACCGTTCTTAAATTCTTAGGGTTTTCCTCTAACATAGTATTTCTAATCTTTCTGTGCTATAAATTTTGATTATCCCAGTCATCTAGTTCGAATTCCCCAACTTCATTTTTAACCGAAGAACCCTAATCCAAAATCATTCAATTCGATATCTTCTGATGAAATTTCTATAACACTACCCTTAATCGGAACTCTCTGAACCTACCCATGCTATTGAATTCGATTCTTAAACCCATTTGTATAGAAATCCCCAAATTCGTTATACATAAGGAACCCTAGAATTGAAATCCATCGAATCGTTGTAATTTAATGAAATTGATACATGGTTTAGCTTATGCGAAGCCTTCTGAAGCTAGAGGTGATAATTAATTCGATTCTAAGGCTCATATGATTAAAAATCCCCAAAACCGATTCTTAGATGAACCCTAATAATCGAATCCGTAAAATTTGATATTAGAACCTGAAAGTATCATAGGGATTTGTTTAGTCGAATTATTCTGATCATGTAGAAGTGAATATTTACCTGGATTAATGTAGAATCGTGCTAATTCGACTAAAGGCTTCGATTTCGATTACTCCAAACCAAAATCTTCAATCTCGAACTGTCAGGACCGAATTGTGATATGCGAAATACTCTGAGAGGGCCGATTAGACTTTCTGTAAGTTCAATTGCAAGAAATGAAGTCGAATCGTGCGAATTTTATTCCCATTGATAACGGTTACGGCTCTTGAGTGTGATATGAGTTTTAATTCGATATTAATCATGAAATTAAACGGTTCATTGATGATAATTATCATCCTAGTAATGATTTATACCGTTTAACTTGACTATTAACTCGAATTTACATTGGGTTCTTGAGTTACCCATTGAATGTGACGAATTTTGACTTCACAAAGTCAAAATTACAAATTTTAATTAGAATACACTCCTAATTCTTGAATTTAAACCCTTAGAATCTGATTTTTAATACTTCTAAATCCTTATAGACTACTCTGGATCAATAATATTACAATTTTGATTAACAAAGTTAAATCAGAAACCCCGAATTGCCACTAATCGGTTCCTTTAACTTAGTATTGGGCTAAATTAACCCAATTGAACCTAATTTAAACTCATTGGACCTATTTTAACCTTACTGGACTTTCTAGATCTCACTGGGCCTCACTGGGCCTTCCTGGGCCTACCTTGGCCTTCCCTGGGCCTACTTTGTTCACATTGGGCCTTAATGGGCCTCTCTTTGCTTATTGGGCCTACATTGGCTCTGTTGGGCCTACATAGACTTCGTTGGGCCTAATTGATCTTATTGAGTCTTCCTTGACCTTACTGAATCCTCTTTGGCTTTACTGGGCCTTCATTGGTCTTGTTGGGCCTTCATTGGCCTTGTTGGGCCTTGATTGGCCTTGTTGGGCCTGTGATAGCACCAACTCCCGTTAACAAGGTTAGTGTGAAAAGTCGGATTGTCACACATTATATATTGAACTTTTAACATTTTATTAGTTTAATTGATATCTCTATATTACAACTTAGATTAAATGTTGATTATTTGATATTTGGATGTTTAAGGTATTGATTATATGATGATATTTTGAATATATAAAGATAGCAAGAATAAACAATTTTTTAATTAAATTCAAATCAAGCCAATTCGAATTCTAATCGAATTCGAATTCCGAATTCGAATAAAATCGAATTTTGAATTGGAGAACGAATTCGAATTTCGAATTCGAATTGGATTTTTCGAATTGATTTCGAATTCGAATCGAATTCGAATGCCGCTAAAAAATTCAAAATTCGAAATCATTCGATTCGAAATATTCGAGTTATTCGAAATTCAATTCGATGAACACCCCTAGATAATGGCTAGAAATAGTTAGAAACGAAGAACTCGGTATGTTAACGGTTAAATTCTTGTTTTGATCTGTTATAATGCCCGGTTATCATGAAACTATATCATACATTATAATGGTTTAAGTCATTTGATTGTAACAATGATTGTGATTGTCTTGATCGGTAACATCAGTGCCTGAATCGCAGTTGGAACAGTAATTGTACAGTAGATCAGGTTCGAAACTACGTGTATTACATGTGTATTAATTATTGTTTGATGTTCAAATACGAAACTATTATGGATCTATTTCAGAAACATATTGTGAATCCATGGTTTAACAGTCAGAATCATATCTGACAACACGAAACTACTGTGTGCATGTCAGTCAGGATTTTACTATGCATAAACGTATGTGAGAATGTACAGAACAAAATAATGACGGACGTCGTTAAGTGAATATTCAACTGACGGAGTATTCATGTGGGTGACGATTCGCAAGAATAAATCTGTGGGTTTAACGTTCTGAATGATGTCTAATAATTAGATAACCAAATCGGAAAGTACGGTTGTCATCGTGTTCGTACGGGTGACGATGTGAACGAATGAATACGCGCTAGAACCGTACGATCCGATGAAACATATAAATTAAACGTTTTCAAAATTTTATAAACAAACAAAAGATATTTATTTAATTAACTAGGAATAACCACCTAATTTAATTTAGAAAATTCTATTATCATCTCTTTACGAGAACACCGAAAAACCGAAGTTTAACTGAGTGGAACCGAGTGAACCTGAACACGTCAGAACGATAAAAAGTGTTAAATGGCATTAAATGCCATTCCCTTCCACTCACCTACCTCTCTCACTCTTCATTTACGTTTCCAACTCTCTCTCTCTCTATACATCATCTCTCTAAAAACCCTCTTCCAATATCCTTCAAAACTCAACAAAATTTGAAGATCTTGCAACCAAAGTGATTCTCTTGGTGATTAGAAGCTGAAAAACGTGAAGAAACAAGTTAAAGATCACAAGTTGAGGTAAATATACAAATCTCATTTAGGGTTTCTTTAGTTTAAAACTTAAACCGTAGTATTTCTTCACCTTTAGATAAGTTTTCTACATCATTTAAGCTTAAAAATAACTTGAAATAGGGGATTTTAAGCAACTTGCAATTTATGTGAATCTGGGAAACAGGAGGTTGAAGATAAGGGAATTAGAAAACCACTTTATTACAAGCCGAGAAACCCTCTAACTCGAGAACATATTTTATGTCTAACTAGAGAACACCTTTTGTCCAATTCGAGAATCACGATGTGTTTGACTTCGAGAACCTCTATTAATCTTTTGGAAAGTCGTGAACTCAAAATTTTCTCCTCCAACTCGAGAACACCACAGGTGGGGGGCTAATTTGGTCGAGAACTAAATACTCTTGGACAAGGTGATCGAGAACCATATAATGGTGGTGTGCACTCATTAGAGAAACTCACCAGTGGCTGAGAACACCACCATACTTGGTGGTTTAAACTGAAAATGATCAACCAAGTGATTAGTCGAGACTCCATTTGGATATTGGGTGTAATCGATTGAGACATTATTACATGAACCTTGATTAAAAACATAGATAAACCTTAAAACGAGTGTTAAATCATAAGACGTAGTTTTAAAACATGTCAAAGGGTTATAACAAATTCATGTTTGGTCAAGAGAACACAAGGTTTACTTATAAAATGAATTAGCCAAATCTTACTACAAAGTCGGTGGTTTACTTTAACTAAGCATATTTCATATAGATCACAAGAACGTAAGATTTTTTAAGTGGTTAGGAGTTCAAAGAACTAAAGAACTATGATGGTGACAAGAGGGTTAAAGAAATAACTAAGTATGGGTGTGTTGATCTTAGATATCAACTCTCAACACTTAGTAAATTCATGCTTTGGGTAATCAACCTAGGTTGTTCCAATAGAATAAGCTAAGATAATGATTAACTCAAGAATGAACACGAACAAGATGGTAACAAAGAACTATTAAGGAACTTGTTGTTAATCTAGTAAGATTAACTTAAGTTCTAACATGTTTAACTTACATTTTTCATAACGATAACTTATTTTTTACTAAAATGTAATGACTTTAATATGAAACTTTAAGTTTGTAAGATTCATCATAAACTATATTATTAAAATGTTTTCAAAGTAAATTAAAGGATTTCTATACTTAACTTTTATAACTTAATTAAGATTTTTGTAAATGATGAATTGTTTAAAAGTTGTATTCTTATTTCCATTTGCCTTATGTAAATAAGGTTAAATAATTATTAGTTAAGGGTAAGGGTACAATAACTTAGAATAACTTAGAGAAAATTCTAGCAACACATTAGTAAGTATATAGGACACAGAGGTGCACACCGAGACCGAAACCCTATATACGTCAAACTATAAATACTTATAGAATTCGAATCGTAATAAATCAACTCAGGTTCTGAAGATACATAGTCTACAATCAACGAGCACGCATATCTTTCATAGTTCATTTGCATAGCAACACATGTGAGTTCATTGCCCCTAATCTAAACATTTTTGTTTTATAAACGTGGGGTTGAGAAGCATGTGTGAATTATTTTCTTTGGATTATATTTTACTTAAATGCTTTTAAATTATATATGTTTTGTATGTATACTGTTATCCTAGATTATGTCTAGGTAAATTTTATGCAGGTTTTACAAAAGGTCATCTACTTATATAATAAGTTGGTGATAAAATTTATATTCGAATAAACATTTTCAACGAAACTATTTTCAACGTGTCTAATGTTCAATGAAACTATTTCAACGCAACAAGTGCGTGAGTTCAACGAAACAAACAGAACAATTTTCAACCAAACAATTATTCGATGTTCAACGAACCAAGTGTTCAACGATCAAAGAATCAAGTGTACAATTTGATCAACGAATCTAGTATTCAATGTTCAAAGAAACAAGTACATTTGCAATGAAACTAGATGAAACAATAAATCATTTTCAGGGGAAAATCTGGGAAATATCAAAGATAGCATGTGCCAACGAAACTATACAAAACAAGGGACGAAACTAGACGAAACAAGTACGAAACAATAAAATCCTATATTTCAAAAGATGTCCTAGCTAGACTGATTGATTATAGGTCGCATGTTTGATGAAATTTACAGAATCCCCTAACTTCTAAGAACCTTCGATTGATATACTAGTCTACTCGAGTTGACCAAGGCCCAATCATTAGGACTTAGCTTTTAATTTAAATGTTTACTTACTCATTTATTTAAGCATTTTAATTAACAACAGCCACATTTTCCGCATTGCTATGGTGTTGTTGTGTGTGTTGACGGAACTAACGAAACTAATGTTTTGATGAAACTAACAAATCAAGTGTTTTGATGAATCTAACGGAACAAGCGTGGTGACGAAACTAACGAAACAAGTGTGATGAATGGTTGAGGGTGAAACGCTTAATTATCATTGACAACAATATGTTGTGTGGTTCGGTATGTAGTGGGCTGGAGACTGGGCTGGCCGTAAGCTTGACCCTATGCCCTATATATAAGCATACTGGATTGGATAACACAGGTGGTTGTTGGTGAGATTAAGGTTGTCATCTGGTTAGGTTTGTTCAAATTCATTTTCAATAACAAAACTATATGAACTCACCAACCATGTGTTGACTTTGTGTTATTACATGTTTTTCTCATGTGACGTACATGACTAGGTTAAGTTTGCATGATTGCATACTAGGATGCCCACATAGTGGACCTGGTAAATTTTGGAAGCACATATTTTGCGTGTAGGCGGTGAATCAGTTTGATATCTTGTACGGTCACAAGATAGTAGACTTATGATTCCATTGGATATGTTTGCTTAGTTAAGTTATCAAACGTGACATTTGTAATTTAACTTTGAATCTCCTAGGTTAATTATTATTGTGCTTTAGTTATTCTCAATTGTTGTGCTATGTATACAATCTGATCACTCCGATCATAATCATTCGAATAACGATATGATGTTTATGATAACATTCAGATTAGTACATTGAATATGGTTATTAAACCTATTCTTATATCACGTTCTTATGTTTCATGATACCTAAATTATTAATACAAGGATTGACTGTTCCTAAGCCAGAAATTCATCTAGAAACTGTGTCAATAGTATAATTAGTAACAATACATATTTGATTAGTCTGAGGATATTATGATTAATCCATTGAGTCATAAAATTTGTATGAGGAAACTAAATCATTATAGGTTCCCACATTATCATACATTGTATGATAATCAATTAAATCAACTGATTAAGAATTTAATATCAGTTTCATGACTCAAAGTGCAATGTCCTTGACATCGAACGTTCAGAAAGATCTAATCGGTAAGTTAAAACATAGATAACTTATTAAACATTAATTAATGCAAAATTAAAACATAACTACCAGTCTGTGCGTTATCTGCTAACTTTGATATCTAAAGAGAGTTTCGTACAGCCCCTTTTCTTTTTAATGTTTTACAAACATCGAGGTATTACTGTAGAACTTTTCTTGAACATATGATATGTATCACTGTTATCTGTGTGATTTCATGTGAACTTGTGGTTTTCATGGGATTTTGCCCGTAACACTCTATCACGAAATCAAAAAGTCCTCATCTTTCGAACCGTATCTAGTGAACCCATGTGGGGCCAAACAGGAAACAATGATAGTACTATTGGCCGACAACCCATTTGCCGGGAGCTTGCAACTCCCCTTGGTGTAAATGTTTGTTACCTGTTTCCAATATCAGCTTAATGTTTGTGATAGACATTAACAATGAGGCATTAACATATTTACCAACGGGTAGTATCTTCTCAGAACAGAACCTTTTAGTCCGAAAGGAACTAGATATGGGTCCAATGGTTATCTTTGGAACTGTGTATCAATATCTTTCATATCATATCATATGGGGTAAATCAATCATTACAAACTCACCAGCTTTGTGCTGACCTTTCAAATTTAAACATTTTTGCAGGTAGACAGTGACGACAGGTGAGATTGCACTTTCAGGTACTTGTAATTAAACAACTTACTTTGTGTAGTGTGTTTAGATTATAAGTCTAATATACTGTTGATTTGTAATAACGTTGTCTTTGTAATATAATATCTTTAAGTTAATCTACGTGTTTGTGATACCGGATCAAGTAAGTTACACCCCATCTCTGAGACATCACCACTATGCTTCCGCAACCTTCTTAGTGTGATTAGTGGCATCATTAACAGGTGATGAGAGGTGGGGGTGTGATAGGGTGGTAATAGAGCCATATGTTATAGAAATTTAGGTTGACCTAGAAACCTAGACTTTAACCATAGGCTCATATAGTGACACTGAGTGCACCGAACATAACTAAAGAACAAAACTTGTTTTGATTTGAGCTAGGATAATCAGGTGGAACAAATTCTAGTTAAGAGTGGCCAGCATAACTGAAATTTGCAACACGTGTGCATTCTTGTAAATTTCAAGATAAGCATTACAATAATAACATCAATTGTGAATAATTGCTTTAGGGTAGGAATAGATATCATATCATGGTTGCGTTGAATATTATTATTGAATATTCATTTCATGGTACTGATATGCAAACTATGTTTGTACAGCAATGGCAAATCCCGGGGAACAATATATCTATCAGAGGATTCCATATGTGATTTTGGATGACACACCCTGTTCTAGTGAGGGCTCAGATTCAGAGTCGTCTTCGGAAGCGTCTAGAATGGTACCTCAGATGCCACACACACCACCACTAGTACCACAAACACCACCACTTGTACCACACACACCACCACCATATCCACAGCTTTCCAATGAGGATACCTTTGTTGTCAGATGGTCTAGAAGCCCATAACCCCAGAGAGTCCCAGTTTTTACTAGGATTAGACGGATGCGGGCACCAGCTTGCTCCTAGAGATTTCCTGGGCTCCACCCATGAGGTGGGTGACTCCTCACGACAGGCAGAGTTACGAGACACATGTTTCTCACCTGATTTTGGTAGATCATGTTGTGGCGTTGGACACAGGCACGAGGGCATGGATGATGGTTATAGAGGAGAGGATGAGGCGTATAGTGGTACAGATAGTGATTGTTGTATTTTGGCAGCAGGTTGAGAGGATGAGAGTGACTGTTGAGTGGATGAGGGAGAGTATTGAGAGGTTGAGGAGGATGAGTGTGGATGTTAGATTGTTGGGGGTGGTTATAGTGATGGCAGCTATAGCCATTGTGATAGCTTGCTTACCGTATTTTCTATGGTAAGTATGATGATGTGTTGTAAAACACATCTATTCTTCTATTTGTTTTTGTTTAGTTTCTGTACAGTTCTATGCGTTTTTGGAGTTGATTTTAGCTGGTGCTTCACAATTCTGTAATTTCATGCTTGCAGGTAATAAACATGTCATTTTGGTGCAAAAGATCAAGAAATCGAGCTCCCGGTTGGATGAAGACGGACCCAAAGATAAAGAGAAGCAAAAGCTGGATTTTTGTGCCCTTCGCGTATCGCGAGGCCCTCAAGAAACCCTGTCGCGGTACGCGACAGGTGGAAATTACCAAAATACCCTTTTTAATGATTGCGGGTTTGACCCGACTATTTTTTCGGGTAGTGGGTTTCGTCGCGTAGCGCGAAGGGTTTAGAAAAGCTGTCGCGGTACGCGACAGGGTTAAAATTACAGAAATTCGAGTTTATGTTTTTTGAAACGGCTGGAGGCTAGGGGATTGGATTCTGGACGATTAGAAACGAGCAGGGAGGCGACTAGAGGCTAGAGGACAAGATTGAAGTCGATCTGAATCATCGGGAAGCCTAGACGAGTGATCCGAAGGGTGTAACGTGATCGGTTTACTTTGTTTCTCTTGTTTCTCATGTTTTCTTACATTAAACAGATTGTGGTTTGTTTTCATATGATGTTTAGTGGCTAAACTCTTAGAACTATCTAGGTTATATGATTATACATGATTGACTTGGTTTATTTTGGTGTTGGAACATTATGATGTGATGGATTTATGATTTAAAGATTTGGTTTGGAATATTGGATGTGTATGTGTGTCTTTGATTGTTTAATGATTGATGTTGTGTTCCTCATGTGTCTTGGCGATTGTCTGTCGCAAAATAGGTGCATGCTAGAATCAATTACTGTGTGTTTTTGATTAGTGGATGAGTCGCTTTGGCCGAGTGATTCATAGGAATGTTTTATTATGATTTAGACGATTAAGATGTGCAACTAACTTTAATAGCCGTGAGGTGAGAAGTTGTCGATAAGTCTTGTTTGTTAGCTTGTTAGGTTAGAGACTTCGTGAGAAGATCAGTCTAATTTGTCTATCAAACCTTGTTTATTGAGTTCAATAGGAAAATCCAAGTTATCCCTAGCATTTGAGTGAACTGTGACTTTCGCGCTGTGAGGTAGATTGTTTAACAGTTATTTCTTAGGTGTTTTGAGATTATCGTGCTGTGAGGTAGATAATCTAGTGGATATTTCATAAGTAATTGGATGACCTGTGAAGGCAATCCATTTAACCGGTGGTTTAACGACTTTTAGGACTCTTAGTTGACTATCCTTGAGAAGGGTCGAGGGTGCTCTAGGTTTCCTTTGAGTTTAGTATCATAAGATCTCGGTATCACATTAGTTCCATCCCCGATAGAACCTTGTCAAGCATGTATATGATTCAAGCCTAGGTAGTGTTCTCTTTCTCTTGATTTAGTCTTTGTTTCGTTGCTTGTTCGTCTTTAGTCTTGTTTTATTTACGTTATTTTTAGTTTTGTTAGAAAACCCCCTCCTTTAATAATATTTTATTTAAGTACAAATTTTGTATAGATAAGTCATAGAGTCTAGTTAGTACAGTCTGTAGAAGTCTGTGGGTTCGATATCCGGACTTACTTTTGTCTTGCTGCATACGATAGGTACACTTGCCTGTTGGTAGCTTAGGTTTTAGAGAGTCTAGATTTATTACTTTGT
The DNA here is from genome assembly GCA_009363875.1 of Mikania micrantha. Taxonomy (NCBI): domain Eukaryota; kingdom Viridiplantae; phylum Streptophyta; class Magnoliopsida; order Asterales; family Asteraceae; genus Mikania; species Mikania micrantha. The sequence continues at coordinate 51,449,922 of CM018684.1, forward strand.
GTCTAGTTTTAAAGTCGGTTTTTAGTTAGTTTATTAGCTAAGCTCCGTCGACATCATATGATCAGAGTGTGGATGTTTTGGGATACTTCATTGTGGACAACACTAGATAGTAGCGAATAGGTTGGGTTTGCGAGATCACGGGATAATTTTGACTTGTAAAATAGATCTCATGCGGTTAGGTTGTTACTAGTGTGGTTCGTATTATGACACTCTCTTGTACCAAACTCTACATAAAAAATCAACTGTAATTTATAGTACACGACTTTTATCAAAAACAACTAACTTTAACAATATATGGGTTATGAAAACCAACTGATAGTTCACCAAGTCAGTACACGGTTTATAAAAAAACAACTAACTTAAACCGTACACAAGTTTATACAAAAACCAACTATTTCAATATCGAGAATAGTACACGGGTTTTCTAAAGGCAAATCAAAACCAACAGAACCAACAACAGTACACGGGTTTTTCAATAAAGAAGCAAACCAACTATTTCTAATTCAAGAGTACTCAGGTTAACGAATTGATCCTAAGAGTGTAAGGGTTGAAGGTGGTTTTGTAGCTTTATGTTCACCATCTGAAGCTTTACTCACCATTACCAAAAGCCGAAACTGCAACAATGCTTACATGATTACACACAAATTTGAAAAAAATAAGTTATAAAAGTTGATCAAAGTTACTAATGTCCATTGTTGTAAAACTCGGCTTAGGCGGTCGAGTACTTGGTACTCGGCCAACCGATTTTCTCCAACTCGGCCAGACAAACTCGGAATCGATCAAACTGGGTCCAACTCGAACCAACTCGAACGTGCTCGGACCAACTCGGCCAAAACACTCAGTCCAACTCGAACCAGCTCGGTTATTTTTCACTTTCTTTTACTGATTTTCTCTGTTTTTTTACTGGTTTTCATTATTTTTACCAATTATTGTTTTATTTTCCATATATATATATATATATATATTTCATTTCTATTGATATTCACTTTATATGTTATATATACTAGTAAACATATGATATTTGATATATGTATAGTTTTTTAAAAACTATTTTTTTTTATCATTTACCGCATCCAAATACTCCCCGAGTACTCTTCGCCTAGGCCGAGTACTCGCAATTCCCCAATCGACCGACCTGGCAGCGTCTAACGACTTCTCCAACCATACTATAACCCACAAAATGTTTTAAAATTCAATTATTAAAACAAGTTTAAACCCAAACCAATATTGTAAGTTTTTTTTTATTATTATTATGATTCAAGAAACATTAACCAAGATTTCAAAACCAAGGCAATGTTAATTGCTAAACATGCCCAATATAAAAGGATTCTAAAAGAATGATGAAATGAAAAAAATAGGAAGAACATTAGAGGATACATGATATTTAATCATATACCAACAAAACCTTATATTTCGGTTGTGTTGTGTGCGAATTTACAAACGCAAAGATGAAGAGAAACTATAATCTCACCAAACGATGCCAGCTCAAATCCAAATTATTATTATTAAATTTAATAACGCATAGCAAAATGCTTCGACATCAATGTACACATAGGATTCTAATGATGGATTCTCGATAACAACCACACCAGAAGCTTTCTTCAAAACGTCTGATGGATCGGGTTATGTAACTTACACAACACTTTCACAAATTATCTTCTACGAAGTTGATAGATGCAGAAATTCTATCAACTTAATTTGTAAAACAGATTGAAACAAAATACAGAAAGCAATTATAAATTCAAGGTCAAAGTATATTGCATTCAACTGTTAAGTTTACAACACTTAGCTCAAGCACAAACTTGTTTTTTGCTAACTAACAAGTGAAGGATTATATACTAAGACCTACAATTGTATCCTTGTAAGGATACAAGGCTGGACAAAATACTAGAAACAAACTGATGCTAAAACTAGTATCTGTTATGGTCTTGACAGGCAAAGCCATATTAATTACAATTAATACACAAGACTCCATTGACTTTTACAATAAATGCCTACACTACAAAAGGCATTAAATCTTTGTTATCTCTGCAGTTTTGACAAATGTTCTGTGCTGCTGGCAATCATAAGAATGTCTTCTTTGTTGGTCTTTAAGAAATAAAGCAGCTCTGATTATTTCCTTAAGTATATGGAATCTTTGTCAGACCCAAGTCTTCAGAAGTCTTTGTATTCGGAAGCTGTTGAGCATGAAATCAGAAGCTTTGTCTTTGGAAGCTTGTATCATTGAAATATTTGGTATTCCTTGGAAAATCTTAGAGAACAAGGCTATCTTCCGAAGGTACTTGGTCTTCTGAGGAACTTAAGTTCATTCCGACGACCATTTACTTCCTTCTGGAAGATAGCACTGTTCTTCCGAGACCTTTATTGTTCCTTCAGATCTCCTTTCTTCCTCCCTTTTTGATATCTCAGGATCAGGAGCTATGGTTGTTTTCTTTGTGGCTCCACTTTTTATTTTGATCACTGAAGATATAGGCATGTTGTCATAAGACGGACTGGATGGAGGGGTGAGAGGCTCTTTCTTTGGGACGTGTGCTTCCTTTGATGCACCATACATCACCTCCTCTCCTTCTCTGATTGCAGAACCAGAGAGGGGTGTGTCAAAAATAATTCTTCCCCCAAAGCCTAAATTTAGACTTTCCGTCTGACCTTGTATCTACTCCATTGAAGGAAACTCTCCTCTGGCTATAATCTGTTTGATTTCTCTTAAATGCATGTCCATGGAAGAGTTCTTCATTGGGCCAAGCTGCTGCCGACAGAATCCATAGTTCACTAGGATATTTTTCATCTTCTCTCGGTAGGCAGCCTCTTTTTGTTTCTTTATGAGGACTGCCACAGCTTTCGATGCAGCAGCAGCCTGTTCTAGCTTCTACACCCTATCCAGCTCAGAGGCCGTTTGAGGTATCGACCAGTTAAGTATCTCATTTACATCATATCCCTTCTCCTAGAGGAGACCAGAAAGTCTGAGGATTTCTCCATCCAGGGAAGTATCTGGTCGGCCCTTCTTCTTCGGTATCCTCCTTTCCTCTTGTGCAGTTTCCTTCTCTGGGGTTAACTTCCTTTTACCTTTATCCATTTTGTTTAACCCAGAGGAGATGGATCATGTGGCCTCACCAGCTGGAAATGTTCTTTCGAGGAAGAAACCTCAAGAATAACTAGGCCTTCAGAAGCAGCTTTAGCTTCAAAGTTAAACTTAGCATTCATTACCTCCTCTAGTTGATCATCCACCTTGGAAGGTTCCTTAGTTATGTCCTTGGAGAACTCAGGATTAGAGGAGAGGTCTTCATCAGCCATTGTCCCAAGAGGGGGCACAGGTTCCATGGAGATGGAGGTTGTTTCTCGAATGGTTTCCTCCATGGTAACCTTGGCTGTAGTCCCGAAAGGGGACTGTTGGATCCCAACAGGGGACCTGGGCTCCATAGAGATGTTGGATGTGAGCTCTTTCTCTGTCTCCTTGGAAGCCCCTGCAGCTTCAGAAGAGGAGGATGAAGAGCTAGAATAATGAAAGTAATTACCCAGAAACACATCCCATTCACTATCCAATTTGGTTAGAGATGGAGTGGGTTCCTGAGCAGCTTCCTCCTCTCCTTCAGCTGGAGAACCTAACCCTATAGGTTGTACCTTCTCCCCCTTTTAGGAAGAAACTGCTGGGGAAAAGGACACCTTGCTAGGGTCAAGAAGGAATGGGTGACAAATGATTGGGCGGCGTCGCCTGAGGTCCAAGATGGTTGCATCTTTCTCTTGGACCTGCAGCCTCAGGGTAGCAACCTCAGCTTCTAGGTGGGCTACCCTGGCTTGAAGTGTAGAAATGGTGGCCGTCAATTTCTGTGCTGTGGTGCCCTCATCCACCAGAGTGGAATCGTGGGGCGATGGAGTCCTGAGCCTAGCTCTTGCACCTGCACCACCAGTTGTAGTTTCCTGGCACCCTGGGTTCCTCTCATTGAAGATGACCTCAAAGAAGTCATCCGCAATGTGAGTTGCCACAGAGGAGGTCCTATTGTCTGTACCACTGGCCTGAGGAACCTGAGAAGGTTGAGCAGTAGTGGCAGCCTCCACTGTATTGAGCCCTTCTAAGCACCTGCTGGGGTCAACCTCTGAGAATGTAGGCTCTGGGTTAGGAAACCGTGTTTGTAGCTCTGTCACCACTCTCAATAATGTTTGGGTAGTGGGAGAGAGTGGGTCATACAGAGAAACTACAGAGGGTCCTTGAGCCTGGGTAGAAGTATGGGTGGGGGGCATTGATGGGTTATACTCTCCTAGGGACCTGGGAGACAGTCCCTGAACTACAGGAGTTGCTTCATCAGAAGCAGACTCATGATGGGGGTATCCCTTTGGATATTCTCAGGTATGTATGGTGACATACTCTTAGGGCTTTCAGGCTGGATAGGGACAGCCGCTGGTTCCAAAGGAAGAACTAGTGGTGAAGCAAGAGGTGTGGTTTTCACCTTTGGGCAGAATTGTGCCCCTGTCAGTTATTTTTGCCCTTTTCTTAATGGGTTAAGAGGAAGATTCCTGAACAGCTGTAGAGAGTTGTTCAGGGGTTCGTTTGCGTTTGTAGGTGATTTTTATTGGGTGTGGGATAGAAGGGGAAGGTGTGGGATCAGCACCTGTTGGTTCTGCAGTGCTATCACCTTCAGGAGCAGGGAGCTCCATAGAAGGAAGAAGAGGAGTGAAAGTCCCAGAGAACTGAGCACTCTTCTTCTTCAGTTGTACAAAAACTTTGGAATTGAACAAAGGAATATTATATATGTTCCCAGTCAGTGAGAGGGAAGAGCCCAACTCACTATTAAAGATATGCTGCAAAAACCTGGGATACATACAAAATTTCTTGGGTGACTGTAAGCCAAGTTATTGGAAATGAAAGCAGATAAATTAAAAGATTGATTGGAGATCAAGCCATGAATAGCCGCAGCTAAATCAGAAGGAACTTGATCCCAGCCACCAGTTTTATTCGACAGACAATGAAGAAAATTATGTATGAGGTACTTATAATTATAGGACACTGTACCCTTCAAATAGGTTGTTGAAAGGAGAGGACCTTCATGCCCTATTGACCGAAAGGTCACTGCTACCTCATCCCTTGTGAATGAGACCCTTCCACCGGCATCATTAAGATGAAGATGCCGACACATGGTCTCCATAGAAATGGAGAAAGGATGAGCCTCAATGGTAGCCATAAGAGTTCTACCATTGGGAGAAGAAACAACAAAGCAAGAATGCCAAAACTGTTGGTGATGAGATTCATACACCACAGGTTTGACAGTTTGGTGCAAAATTATACCTGCTCCTTGTAAGAAAGGAGATGATAGGTGCGAAATCAGCGTCATTATCAGCTGATAGTTCCCTGACTAGGTTGTGAGCAGGTCGAAAAGCATAGGATTCCATGGAGATCGGAGAGGATTTAGGGTTTAATTTGAGAGAGAACGAGGAAATCAATTTGAAAATGGAATGGTGAGAGAAGGTTGAATGAGCGGGAGACCTTTTATACCTTCGGATGTCAGCATTTAATATAACGACACATTTAATTTTTGAGATCCGAAGTGTCAGAAAAAGGTCTTCCGAGACAGCTGTTGTACACTGGGATTCTCACAAGTTTCAGAAGGGTGCAACTGGGTTCCGAAGATATTGCTATCGGAAGAAAGTCATGAGACCAGAAAATGTTCTTCGGAAGACTGACACTTCTGATGCATATTTAAGGATGTTAAATTTAACATCTGAAGCACTTGCTTCTGAATGTTCAGAAAAGTTCATCAGATGGAATTGTGCTTCGGAAGACATCTTCTTCTAATGAATATTCATTTCTTAGACAAGCATTATTATTTAATCAGAAGATTGAGCTTCCGAAGTAAAAATCAATGTATCGGAAGAGAAATACTTCAGAAGAAATTGTCTTCTGGAGTGTGATAGCTTCCGACTCAAGGGGTAAAGAATACTTTCGAAGACTTAAACTATATTTTGAAGAGTAACTACTCATTAGAAGATAATTTAAGTTTATATTCCGAAGGATTGTTTACTCCTTGTTATCAATTCATTTATTCAAAATTAATCATACCAATGGCTGTTATTAAATACATGAATCTTCCTTCATCAAAAGCCTTGGTGAAGAGATTAGCCATATTTTGTTCTGTATCAAATTTGACTAGATGAATTAACTTCTTTTCTGCACAATCTCTGATGAAGTGATATCTGATGTCAATGTGCTTGGTCTTGGAATGCTTGACTGGATTGTTGGTTATGGAGATTGCACTGGAGTTGTCTATCTGTATAGGAGTGTTAGAGAATTCTACTCCATAATCTTTCATTTGATTCTGAATCTAGATTACTTGAGCACAGCAACTAGAGGCAGCAATGTATTCAGCTTCTGCAGTAGAAGCGGAGACACATGTTTGCTTCTTTCATTGACTATTCTGGATCCAAGAAACTGACATCCTCCTGATGTGGACTTCTTGCTGATGTTGCAACCTCCATAATCACTATCAGTATAGGCCATGAACTGAAAGTCTGCATTTCTAGGATACCACAATCCTAGGATTGGTGCTCCTTTGAGGTATCTGAAGATTCTTTTCACGGCAAGCATGTGTGAGCTTTTGGTATTGGCCTGAAATCTTGCACACAGACAAGTTGCAAACATGATGTCAGGCCTGCTTGCTGTAAGATACATCAAAGAGCCAATCATTGCTCTGTATTGGTGTTGATCAACATCCTCCCCCTCAAGGTCAACTCCTAAGGATATTGTTTTGGACATTGGGGTGCCGAGAGTTTTGCAGTTAGTGAAGTTAAACCGTTCAAGAATATCCTTGACATATTTTGATTGATTAATAAAAATCCCTGTAGAAGTTTGTTTCACTTGTAGTCCAAGAAAGAAAGTGAGTTCTCCCATTGAGCTCATTTCAAATTTGGACTTCATTAGTGATTCAAAGTCCTTGTAGAGAGATTCATTAGTAGAACCAAAAATAATATCATCAACGTAAATCTGAACGAGCATAATATGTTGATTGGATTTCTTGAAGAAAAGATTCTTGTCAATTGTCCCTATTTTGAAGTTGTTGGCCAACAGAAAAGAGGATTAAGTCTCATACCATTTTCTAGGAGCTTGATGCAGCGCATATAGAGCTTTATGAAGCTTACAGACATGATCAGGAAACTTTGGATCCTCAAATCCAGGTGGTTGACAAACATATACTTCCTCATCAATTTTTCCATAGAGGAAAGCACTTTTGACATCCATTTGAAAAACTTTGAAATTCTTGGCAGCTGCAAAGGCTAGAAATATTCTGATGGCCTCAATCCTTGCAACTCGAGCAAAAACATCATCATAGTCAATCCCTTCTTCCTGTGTGTATCCTTGTACAACCAGCCTTGCTTTATTCTTGATGACCATACCTTTGTCATCCTTCTTACTTCTAAAAACCCATTTGGTGCCAATTTCATATTTACCCTTGGGTAAAGGGCATATTTTCCACACTCCTTGCCTTTCAAATTGTAGGAGTTCCTCTTGCATTGCTTCTACCCAGATACTATCTTTTAAGGCCTCAGCAACTTTCTTTGGTTCGATTTGGGATAGAAAGCAAGAGAACAAACAATTATTTGCAACATGCATGGAAATTCTTTTTCTTACTCCTTCTTCAACACTGCCAATGATATTCTCAGCTGGATGAATGTTATGAATGTGAGTTCTAGGAATCACATCCAGTTGGGAACTCAAATCCAAGTTGCTTGCCTCAAGGTTTGGAAGTACAACTTCAAGCTGGATTTCTGGTAAATCTTGGAGTCTCTGGTTTTGGACTGTTGTGGGTTGAGTCTCTCTGGGAGGAGAAGTTCCCAGAGTGTTTGCTTCGATATAAGGGCTCCCAACTTCTTCTTGACTCTGTGGAGCAGAAGTAGAGTCACTTAGAGGAACAACCCGAGAGGTGTTGGTTGTCTCAGTCTGTGAAACTGCTTGATGTGTTGAAGTGGATTCTGCCAAGGTTTGTGTTGAAGCTATTGGCAGTTCAACACAAAAATATGCTTCTCTTGTGTGCTGAGTGGAATCCAAGGCAGATGTCTACAATTCTGGAACATACTCTTTCAAAAGATTAAATGCAGATGTGAATTTATCAAGATCAAAAAGCCAATCAGGACCTATTCCAGGTTTATTGATATCATGTTCATTAAACTGAGCATTTGCAGACTCTTCAATAATCCTGAAATCTTTGATGTATACTCTATATGCCTTAGCCTGTGAAGAGTACCCAACAAAGTAGCCCCCTGCTGATTTCTCAGTAAACTTGGCTAGATGATCTTTGGTATTCAAAATGGTGCATTGACATCTAAATGGTTTAAGAAATCCAATAAATGGCTTTCTCTTATGCCAAATATCATAAGGAGTCATACCATGTGATTTAACTACCAATACCCTATTTTGAACATAATAGGCGGTGTTGACTGCTTCTGCCCAAAAAGTTATTGGAAGTTTGGCATCAGATCACATGGTCCTAGCAGCCTCAATCAGTGTCCTATTGCTTCTCTCAGCAACACCATTTTGTTGTGGAGTCCTAGGAGCACTGAATTGTCTTGTAATACCCTTAGATTCACAAAAGGAATTTAAAGTATGATTTTTGAATTCTGTTCCTTGATCAGAACTTATGATTTTTACATGACGGTCACTTTCATTCTCGACCCTAAGAATGAATGACTTCAAGATCTCAACAGTTTCATCCTTGGTACTCAGAAAGAATACCCACGTATATCTTGAGAAGTCATCAGTGACCACCAAGCAATAGGACTTTCTACCTAGACTTTTCACACTTGTAGGGCCAAACAAATCAATGTGTAGCAAATGTAGGACTGTTGTTATTGAATTTATCTCTTTGGCATGATGAGATGATTTGTGTTGCTTTCCTTTTAGGCGGGCAACACATTTATCAACACAGATAAATTCTTTTGTTGGTAAACCTGTAACTAAGTTATTTTTGACAAGTTTATTCATGTTCTTCAGGTTTACATGACAAAGTATCCTATGCCAAAGAGATGATTCATCAAGTGAAGCTTTTGAGACAAAGCAATTTATATTGCTAAGTGGTATAGCTGTGCTCATATCCAGCATGTACATGTTGTTTCTTCTGGGAGCTCAGAGCAGAATTTGGTCATTTGGAACAACAAATCCTGGTTTCAGGACAATACATTCATGCTCAGTAAACAACATGTTATGTTTTTGGTCGCACACCTGTGATACACTCAGCAAATTATTGTTCAATTCTTTCACAAAATGCACATTCTCAAAACTTACCTTACCATTGGTTATAGTGCCTCTACCTGTGATGTATCCACCCACTGGATCACTTTCAAATACAACAGATCCTCCAAAGAATGGCTCATATTTGTGTAGGTGAGTCTTGTTGCCTGTCATGTGCAAGGAGCAACCACTGTCAACAATCCACAAGTTGCCTTTTGAGTCTTGCTTTCCCTGCACATGGTTAGAAGTGAAATAGTTTCTGATGGGAAACCAAGCCCATGTGGTCTTGGGTTTTCCATTTTCATCATTATAAGAAAATTTCTTTGAAATCATCTTTGGTGGAACAGATGATAAGCTTGCTGATGGAGCAGGAGATTGAGTAGAGTCCTTTCTTTTCCAGACTCTCTGGACCTTTGGAGTGATCAGAAGAACTTTCTTTTTCTGGCATCCATCGGAAGCAACTTTTTCCTTCTCTTCCGATGGTTTGGTTTTTGTCTTCAAATGGGGCCTTTCTTCTGATTTTCTTCTTCCGAAGGAATGGGACTTCTTGTTTTTGTCAGAAGCACTCTTTACATGTGCTTCCGATGTTTTCTTTGCTTCTGAATACTTCCTACTCTTACTTCTCGTGTTGTCAGAAGTACATGCTTCCGACGGCTTCTTCTGCTGCTTGACTGATATTTTTCTTTCGGAAGCAGATTGTTCTACGGAAGAAAAAGATCATTTGCTCCATCTTACCTTGTGGCTTCCTCTTTCTTGTGGTCTTGAATGTGTTATACTTCTTGGATTGTAGTAACATTCAGCAACATAATGATTTGTGTCTCCACACATCAGACACATTGGTTGAACATTTGTTGATTTTTGAAAGTTCTTACTTGTGGGGGAACTTGAGCTGCGCTTCACTGAATTTGACTTTCCTGACTTTAGTGCTTCAGTAGGACTTATGTTAGGATGTTTCACCTGAACATTTGATGTGCTGGCATTTCTATTTCCTGATCTAGCCCTATGTGAATTGTTAGATATATGGACAAGTGACATATTCACTCGATGATGTACTCCCAGTTTGTACATATTTAGCTTTAACAAAAGTTGGTGAGGTTTTCTTGTTTCTTTTCTTATGTTTTTACATTGATTTTTGTTTTTCAAAAGAAATTGGGGTATCATTCTCAGATGAACAACTTTAGTGTGTAGGAATAACATCAGATAAATTATCTTTTTGAGCTATCTTGTGTATATCCAAAACCTCATCAAACACAAGACTAGCTTCTGGTTTGCAACGAACCTCCACCATTGGAGTATCAGCAGATGGAGGTTCCATGTGATTGTTGTTCTCTTGGCAAAAGTTCTCAAACTTTTGCTTCAGCATGTCCTTCTTGTTCTCCTTTACATCTTCTAACCCCTCATATATCTGCTGCAAAGAGTTCCACATCTCTTTGGCAGACTTGCATTTCTTGAATGCATGTATGATAGAGTTTGGGATTGCCATCTGAATCAGCCACAGTGCCTTAGAGTCCACCTCCACCTTTTTGTAAACCTCATCTGAGTATAAAGATGGGTCTTTTGGCACGGGTGCTCCACTAGTTCCTGCAGCAGCAATGGTTGGGATGAATGGTCCCTCAAGAACTAACTTCCAGAGTTGGAAGTCCTAGTTCCTAATGAAACCCTCCATCCTAACCTTCCATGTATTATAGTCATCCGAAGTGAACATGGAAGGTTTGTTGAGAGTACTATTCTCAGTGTTATGCTTACTGACAGTTGTCATTTTGACTTAGAGGTAGCTTGAAAAACAAAGAGTAGTAGAATATAAACAACTGGTAACTTAAGAAATGGTTAGTTGCTTAAGTTTGAGAGCCAAGGCTCTGATACCACTTGTTGGATCGGGTCATGTAACTTACACAACACTTTCACAAATTATCTTGTACGAAGTTGATAGCTGCGGAAATTCTATCAACTTAATTTGTAAAACAGATTGAAACAAAATACAGAAAGCAATTATAAATTCAAGGTCAAAGTATATTGCATTCAACTGTTAAGTTTACAACACTTAGCTCAAGCACACACTTGTTTTTTGCTAACTAACAAGTGAAGGATTATATACTAAGACCTACATCTGTATCCTCGTAGGGATACAAGGCTGGACAAAATACATGAAACAAACTAATGCTAAAACTAGTATCTGTTATGGTCTTGACAGACCAAACCATATTAATTACAATTAATACACAAGACTCCATTGACTTTTACAATAAATGCTTACACTACAAAAGGCATTAAATCCTTGTTATCTCTGCAGTTCTGACAAATGTTACGTGCTACTGACAATCATAAGAATGTCTTCTTTGTTGGTCCGCAAGAAATAAAGCAGCTCTAATTATTTCCTTAAGTATACGGAATCTTTGTCAGACCCAAGTCTTCGGAAGTCTTTGTATTCGGAAGCTGTTGAGCATGCAATCAGAAGCTTTGTCTTCAGAAGCTTGTATCATCGGAAGCTTTGGTCTTACTTGGAAAATCTTAGAGAACAAGGCTATCTTTCGAAGGTACTTGGTTTTAAGAGGAACTTAAGTTCCTTCCGAAGACCATTTACTTCCGGAAGATAGCACTGTTCTTCCGAGACCTTTATTGGACTTATGGGAGATGATACAAGGACATACAAAGTTTTGGAGAGCACCAGCCTTTATGATTTTACAATGTCCCTTGCTTCATATCAATTTGGGGACAAGCATTTGCGTTTTATATAGGATTGGGTTTTATCAAACAAGTATTTGTTTTCTTGAAGAAAAAAATTGAGTTTTATAAAGTTGAGAACAAAAAATCAAACAACAAAATGAGATTGTTACCATCTTTTTTATCACTTTACACATCTTTAAAATAATTGAATAATTTCAGTATATTCATTCACGTATTTTACACACAATATATAGATAAGGGAAACCTATTACTCATGAAAGGTTTTTACTCCTCCTTACATTACGGAGGAAATTACCCTTGATTGTTTTGTTCAAATCTAATACCAAAAATAACATATTCTAACATCCCCCTCAAGTTGAGTAATGGGATCACCAATACCCAACTTGCAAAGTGTCCTTTTAAAACTTTGTCCATTCACTGCCTTTGTTAGTATATCTGCCAATTGATCTTCAGATCGGACAAATGGTAATTTAATCAAGTTGTTCTCAAGTTTCTTTTTTATAAAGTGTCGATCCACCTCCACATGTTTTGTTCGATCATGTTGCACCGGATTTTCTAACAAGCTTATAGCTGCTTTATTGTCACACGGAAGTCTGCATGCATTTTGAGGTGGTAAACCAATTTCTGTCAACAATTCTCTAATCCATAAAATTTTAGTAATCCCTCTAGCAATGCCTTTGAACTCTGCTTAAGAACTTGACAAAGAAATAAGTTTTTGTTTTTTACTTCGCCATGTAACTATATTTCCTCCTACAAATGTGAAGTAACCTGTAGTTGATCTTTGATCATTAGGATTACCTGCCCAATATGCATCTGTATACCCATTAATCTCCAAATTTCCATTCTTTTTAAACATTACTTCTTTTTCTGGTGTACTCTTGAGGTATTTTACAATTTGTGGAGCAGCTTCCATATGTTCTTTTTGTGGATAGTGCATAAACTAACTTACTATCCCGACTGCGTATGCTAAGTCTGGCCGAGTGTGAGTAAGATAAATCAGTTTCCCAACAAGTATCTGATACGCTTCTTTGTTAGTTGGTTCTCCTCCTTTTATCTTAAGCCATGGTTGACCACAATTGGTGTTTCAACCTGTTTACAATCGATTAAACCGGTTTAGTAAGGAGATCTAGCACATATTTTTTCTGAGATATGAAAATGGCATTTTCAGACCTTAGGAACTCAATCCCTAGAAAATATTTTAGAGCTGCAAGATCCTTCATTTTAAACTCATCAAACACTATTTCCTTTAATTTTACAATTTCTTCCGAGTCACTTCCGGTTAAAATCATATCTTCAACATAGATTACGAGTCATGTTATCAAGTTTTTCCTTTTCTTTAGGAATAAAGTATGGTTTGAGTTACTTTGTTTATACCCAAAAATTTTCATTGCTGTTGTAAACCTTCCAAACCATGCTCTAGGCAATTGCTTCAGACCATATATAGATTTCTTCAACCTTCATACTTTGTTGTTTTGAAACTCTTCTATATATCCTAGAGGATCATCTATATATACTTCCACCTTCAGTTCTCCATGGAGAAATGCATTTTTTACATCAAATTGATGCAAGGGCCATTTTTGATTTACAACCACAGAAAATATTACCCTGATTGTATCAATCTTGGCAACAGGAGAGAATGTCTCATAGTAGTCAACCCCATATGTTTGGGTGTACCCTTTTGCAACAACTCTAGTGTTAGTACATTTTTTGTATTAGTTTGCTTTTCAAAATGTTTAAGTTTATTTAGGTTTTGAATAGGTTCATCTGGCCCATGAACCTAGGCAAGGTTGTGTATAGGTTCGGAGAACCTAAGATATGCGTTGTAAAGGTTCGTCCATCGAACCTCAAGGTTCGGCTGGCGAACCTATAGGTTCGGTTAGGTTCGCTGAACAGATTGTATATATAGCAGGTTTGTCTAGAGGTTTGTAACTTCTGAGTTTTTGTGGGTGAGACAGATCTTATTTTCTCTGTGTGAGTTTGAAAGAACTGTGTGTTCTTGTACATTTCATTGTACTCAGATTATTATATGCAATGAAATGATGTTTTATAAATGATTGTTAGTCTTTGATTCATATAGATCAAATATAGATTCCGCATATATTTGATTGTTAATAGTATTCCGTTGAACGATCAAGACCTAATCTATAGTGGTATCAGAGCCAAAGGAGGGGTTCTATACAAGTATTTTGAAGAACTACAATCGTTTTAGAGATAAAGAGATCAAGAGATGGATTAAAATTCGATTTTCTTCGTGTTTGATTGCTGTATTGAGAGTGTTATCATCATCTACTGCTTTGGAACATCAAAATTCAGAAATTTGTGGCTAAAATTTGTAATTTTTGAAGGATTTTTATTGAAATTTTGAAGGTTTTCCCTCCAAAATTTTCAAATTCTGAAGACAGGTTTGGGAGCCGAACCTTGGTATAGCTCAGGTGTTGTCTGAAGCATAGGTTCGCTGTTAAAAGTGATTTTTGTTGAGGTTCGTGTAGAAATTTTGAAGAGGCTCGTTTCAAGGTTTGCTTACTGCTGAGGTTCTTTGATCAAAGTTCTCTTGAAGAGGTTCGCTGGTCAAGGTTTGTCAAAAGGTTCGTTGGACAAGGTTCGCGAGATCAAGTTTTGTTTTAGGTTCGTGAGATAAGGTTCATGGAGATCAACGTTTGTTGAGGTTCGTCTGTTTTTTAGGTTCGTGGAGTTAATTTCTCAAAGGAGGTTCGCTGATAGAAAATTAGAATCATTGCTGATATGTTTGATGTTGTTGCTGGTCAAAATTCTAAAATACAGAGTATTTTGATTAGTGAAACTGAGTCAGGAAGCACAAATAAAGTTCCCAAACTACTTGATTTGACCGATTATGAAAACTGGAAAGGTCAGTTTGAAACACATCTCAATGGAACTGACACAAATCTTTGGGAAAGAATTTTGTCACCATATGAAAGACCAAAGGTGGTGGGGACAGATTTGGATCAAACTCTTGAGAGATTGGATATTGATCACAGAAAGAAATATGATTCTGAAAAGAAAGCATATTGGATGTTGAGTCAAGAAATTCCTAATCAGATTCTACAACAATTTATTGAACATAAAACTTCATATGGTTTATGGAATGCTTTGAAGGCAAGAATTGAGGGAAACACCAAACTCAAGAAGATGAAAGCCACTGATATACGTAAAGATTTTGAAAATTTCAACTTTATTGGCAACGAGAGTCTTGATGTAACAGCAAGTGCCAGATCGTCCGGCAAGTCCGTACGGTATGTGTACTTTCACTGTATTCTATGTGTACATACGTAAGCTTAAACAATACTTGTATTAACAGAATCCTAAATACAAGAAATCGTTGTACGTATTTTCGTATAAACTTAAATACATTAAGTACAACGTACAATTGAAACATTAGTTGTGTTTATTAAGTGAAAACTTAATTACAGTTAACACAACAAATCATGAGAAACAACGGAATTCAAACAATATTCAGAAACATATCGGTTGCGATCTGATGTCCACAGATGACAGGAATCAGATGACCGACAATTCAGTACAAAAACAGTGTGAAATTATGATGTATAGTTGAGTCCGACAGTGAGAAAACACAATTAAAGCATAAAGCAGTGTTATTTCAGAATGACGAACTGACAGTGTGTTTGCGTGAATGACGATTCACACAAACATATCTGTGAGTTTAGAATTCTAAAATAATGACTGAAAAGTAGAAAACAAAAGTCAGAAAGCAAAACCATCATCGTATTCGTTCGGGTGACGATTCCAACGAATTACGCGCGAAGGTTACGTGATCTGACGAAACGACAACGAAAACATGTCACGAACGAAAATAATATAATAAAATTAAATAAATAACATTTTACAATTTTGAAACTCATCAAAATAATTAAATTAACCTACTTTATTTAAAATATTTAAATTACGCGTAAAAATCCGGTTACGCGACGAATTAACGAACCGAGCAACAAAAACGAACCCGAACACTCTCGGGGTATAAAAACTCAAGAATGAGAGTTTTCTCTCATTTCTTCACCCTCAACCTCTCTCCAAACTCAAAAACCCGGTTTCACCATTTTAGGGTTTTCTCAAGCTTCCAACCTCCATAACTTTCTTGTTTCTCAACCAAATTGAGTGATTCTTTCGCCCACGCGTAGCCCTCGACATTCTCTACAAGAAAGTACAACAGATCTAAGCTTTACACCACTGGAATCAAGGTAAAAGTTCGGTCAAAGTTCACGATTTTTAGGGTTTTCACCCTTTGTGTTGTTCTTGAACTTTGAACGGGTTTTACACCACCATTTTAACTCCACAACCTTCAAACACTAAACACCACATGTTCCTGCCCTTGAACATCGCCAAAACCACCCCTGGATCATACCCTTCGGTCGACCATGGACCAGGTGGCCGAATGAGGCTTTGGTCGAATGACCAAGCCCATTCGCGGCTTCTTCTGCGAAACAGCCATTCGCTGGCCTCATTCGACCAACCCCATTCGTCACTCCCTCAGTCGCCACCCTGGTTCATTCGTGGGACACCATTCGACCGCACCACCTTCATTCGATGCTTGGGCCATTCGACAAAGACCTTATTCGGCCAAGGCTCTTATTCGGCCAACTATAACTCAACTAGCCTAACACATGACATGGGTTATCACATATAATGCATGGCTAACAAATCTTTGACCCCAACAGCTTAGGTCCATTTCCCCACTAGATCAAGAGAGCTAGCCACCTTATTCGGCCGCTATCTAGGCCCAAAACCTAGCTAAGGAGGCCCAACAACCCAATAACCTGGCCCAACACAGGCCCAAGCTCTATTTCAGTTCAACTTGACCCAAAATGAGTTATTTTGATCATAAAACCTGTTTGAAATGAAGTTGGCCCTTGGATACAATTCACACATACATAATTGGGCCACAATTTCCTTGAATTGGGCCCACAAGAGTTCCGGCCCAATTGATCCAGGCCCATGTTGGCCCAACACTTATTGTGCTCAGGGCCTGAGAGAAATCCCTTGGGGCCCATCTAGTTTGGCCCATGGCTCACAAAATGTGATTCAAGGCCACCATTTTGGCCAAAAGCCCAAATTCAAGGCCCATTATTGTTTCAGCCATTCTAATCCAGGCCCAACTTGGCCCATGAGTTCTTTTGGCAAAGGCCTGAGACAAAATCCATGGGGCCCATCAATATCTACCCGAGGCCCACAAAAAAATTGATTCAAGGCCCATTTTGAGGCCCTTGTCCTTCCTTTTGGAGCCACTTTGTCATTCCATTGGTCCACAACCCATTTCTGGTCCAAAATCAATTCCAACAGTCTTGTATGACTCTAGACCCAACAAATATAGCCAAGGCCCACCTTGGGCCCAATAGATTCCTTGGAGGCCCAAAACAAGGCCCAAAAGGCCACTTGAACACTAGTTTTTGTAACTTTTGGCAAGGCCTTCATGATTCAACACCCAATATCATTGGCCCAACTTAAATTGTTGGCCCACATGACTAAAGAACTATCGTAACTCTTGAACTCAACACTAACAAGCATGATAACTAAGGGATTACTACCGAAACGGCAATTTTTGCAATAAGGTCTTGTAACTTATAACATGATTTCATGAAACCACAAATGGGCTTTGATACAAGCTATATAAGCCAAGAATAAATCAAATAAAGTCTATGGATTTCAAGAAACGATAACAAATCAAGATGGGCCAACAGAGACCGAAGACTTTAAGTGTTGGCCAAAGCTTATGGCTAACACATACATACACATAAAATCACTATAATTCATACTAATAAGTTACGAACATCGTGAAATTAATACAGGATCGTGAAAATACAATCAAGTACAATCAAGAGCGCGTACATTCTTGTTTAAGCTAAGTCAAACACAACAACTACAAGGTGAGTTCATATGCCCCTTTCACTTTAAATCTTTACTGATTTTAACTCTCGGGGCTGAGAAACATGTTTACTTTTATTTATTTAAAGGTTTGCTTAACATGTTATTTATACTTTGATTCTGATAATAATAAATTGTTTATTATCGCTTATCATTGTATGCATGCTTGTATGATTATGAGATAACAGGGAAACTCATATGATTATGATAAGATGATTCTTAATCATCAACACAATATAATAACTTAGTTATAAGATTTAACTTATAACACTTAGTTATTTCTACACAATCAAGTACTTAAACAATATACATTTAAATGTAAAACAAGAATATTCCCTCATGGATGCTTTGGGAATACATGGATTCAGTAAATGATGGTCATGATAACGTAACTTCATGGGATTCTTATCATTTACAGTAAATGACGGTCATGATAACGTAACTTCATGGGATTCTTGTCATTTACACATATTTAACATAATGTAATAAGACGAGTTCTTATTCGACTTTGTTAAACATACGAGAACATTCCCACACGGATACTTTGGGAACGCATGGATTCAGTAAATGACGATTCTTATCATTTACAGTAAATGACGATCATGATAACGTAACTTCATGGGATTCTTGTCATTTACACCCGATTATCATAATGTAATAAGACAAGTTCTTATTCGATTTTGTTAATCACATGAGACAATCCCACACGGAAACTTTGGGATCACACGGCGGGATAGGAGAGAATGAAATGCATTTTAATCTGATTACGTGAGGATTTAAAATGGATTCCATTCGGATTCTATACGTTGCATTTGGAGACATATGATGAACAGTTAACTAATACTTTTAATTAAATTAAAAGTGTATCATAAAAGTTAACCTCACAAGTAATAGAATAATATAAGGATCAGATTTAAATAATCTAAATTCCTTAATTTGATGAGGGTTTATCAATTCTTCGGTTTGATGACTAAACCCCTCTTACTATATTATTATTCTACATATGATTATACAGCGGACAATTCGGATAGTTGGGAAATGGATATCTTTAGTTGTATCGCAAGTGGTGTAGAACTTGGTTGAGTATGTGGTGGGATAGAGTCTGGGCTTGACCCTTTCGTGATTCCCTATATATAAGCATACTTAGTTAGGTGATATACTACTTGTACATATAACTAAGGAGAGGCCATTGGGTGGAACAGGTGAAACAAGTATACAAGCAACAGTTAATACATTGTGAATGTGTGCATGATCAGTTCAATGGTTTTCAATGTACTTACTTATGAACTCACCAACCTAGTGTTGACTTTGTTTAAATTACATGTTTTCTCAGGTGACGGACAGGTGTAGATACTATATGCAAGTGTTAAGCTAGTGGGCTCATAGAAGACCTAGCTTTCTTTTGATTGCATACATTTTGATAATGACAGAACTTTGAATCACTTTTGTATATCTTGTACAGATCAAGATATAAACTCACTGATTCTTTTTTATTAGATTTACTTAGTTAAATTATGAAGTACAATGTAATTTAACTCTGTAATTCTATTTCATGTCATGAATAGCATTTCTCACTTATATCTCATGTGCTATGTAAACAATCTGATCATTTGATTATCAACACAATGATATCGCGCCCCGGGAACTTTCCGCCCGACGGGAAAACACGATCCGTTCCCGCCGGCCTGGGGTGTGACAGATTGGTATCAGAGCCATGGTTATAGAGAAATATAGGTCATATTACTTAAACGGTTTGGCCTAGACTATAACCTAGGGACCCTCATGTAGAGTTCTTACGATATAGGATTCTATTTGCATATGTCTTCTGCTTCTGATCACTGCACTAACCGATTTTCTTTCGGTTATGATCAGAATGCCGCCACGAAGACAACCACCTCTATTACCGCTGACTCAAGGTTCAGCTCCGCACTCTTCGACACCGACACCGCCAGACTCTCCTACACAAGCACCTCCACCTCCTCCTCCGCCACCACCAGCGTATCAGTTGGACCCTGCTACTGTGGCACTGGCTACTCTTCTTACAAGCCAACTGAGGGAAGTGATTCCAGAGATGATGAACCGGATCAACAACAACAACAGTAACAACGTTGCTAACTCATCTGGAGAAGGCAGCGGTAACACCAGACAGAGTCAGGACTATGCCTACAAGAACTTTGTAGGCTGGAAGCCACCCAGTTTCAGTGGTAGCGAGGGTGCAGTCGGACTGATCCAGTGGATTGAGAAGATGGAGGCTACCCTCGACATCAGTGGCTGTCCTGAACAGAATAGAGTAAAGTATGCTGCGGGATCATTTAGCAAGCGAGCGTTAACTTGGTGGAACGCTCAGGTTGCAATCAGAGGTCGAGATGAGGCTCAGGCTATGCCTTGGGACGACTTTAAAGCTATGCTACGGGCGGAGTTTTGCCCGAGGAACGAGTTGAAGAAAGTTGAAACTGAGCTGCTCAACCTGGTTATGATTGATGGTGGGCATCTGGCTTACACCACAAGATTTCATGAGTTGGCCACTTTAGCACCTGATGTGGTGCCGACACTTGAGAAGAGGATTTAGCGTTATGTTGGTGGATTACCGCCCAGTATCCGAGGTCATGTGATTTCTGCTCACCCTACCACCATGGAATTAGCTGTTACACTGTCAGCATCCCTGACAGATATGATGATTGCCTCTGGAGCATTCAAGAAGGAGGCTGAAACAGCCAAAGCTGGAACTTCAAGGAAGTCAGACAAACGTCCGGCTAAGAAACAAAAGGTGGCTAGAAACTTTGCTGCCACTACCCAAGCTCCAATGCGCAACCAACCACCACCATTGGAGATCAGGAAGCCATACACTGGCACTGCACCTTTGTGCAACTCATGCCAGTACCATCATCTACCAAATGTTCCGTGCAGACACTGCACCAACTGTGGAAGATTTGGTCACACAGCAAACTACTGCAGGAGTCAGAGGACTCAGAACAGAAACAACAATGCAGCCACTGCTGCTGCTGCTGCTACCGATCACAGGTCTTGCTACAACTGTGGTGAACCTGGTCACTTCTCTCGGGATTGCCCTAAGAGAAATCAACAACAGGCTCAAGCACCAAGAGGAAGAGCCTTTCAGATCGGAGCAGCTGCTGCTAGACAGGACCCGAATGTCATTACGGGTACATTTCTTCTATCTGATTTTTATGCATCTATATTATTTGACACTGGTGCGGATCAGAGTTTTATCTCATCCGATTTTGCTAGCCATCTTAATCATGCTGAGGAATCATTAGACTCCCCTTATAGAATTGAGATAGCTAATGGCAAACAGATTACAGTTGACACAGTATTTAGGAATTGCCCATTAACACTTGGTGATCATACATTTTCCATCGACTTAATACCGATGGAGTTGGGCAGTTTCGATGTCATCATCGGAATGGATTGGCTATCTCTTAACCGAGTTGAGTTCATCTGTTCCGATAAACTATTACGTATTCCTATGGAGAACAATGAAGTCTTGGAGATTCGTGGAGATCAAGCGACACGCAGTGTCAAGATAATCTCGTGCATGAAAGCTCGCAAGTGCTTACGGAAACAATGTGTTGCATTTTTAGCTCATGTGATTCAGAAAGACAAGAAGACAATCAAGATTCAAGATGTGCCAGTTGTTAGAGATTTTGCAGAAGTATTTCCGGACGATTTACCGGGACTGCCACCTGAGAGATCAGTACAGTTCCGAATCGATTTGATTCCGGGAGCAACTCCGGTAGCTAAGTCTCCTTACAGACTCGCACCATCGGAGATGCAAGAGTTGTCCAACCAATTGCAAGAACTTCTCGATAAAGGATTCATCCGACCGAGTTTTTCCCCGTGGGGAGCTCCGGTTCTTTTTGTCAAGAAGAAGGATGGAACTTTCAGAATGTGCATCGATTATCGAGAACTCAACAAACTCACCATCAAGAATCGGTACCCGTTGCCGAGGATTGATGATTTGTTCGATCAGTTACAGGGAGCACAGTACTTTTCCAAGATAGACCTGAGATCAGGTTATCATCAGCTCCGGATACAAGAGGAAGACATACCCAAGACGGCTTTTCGTACCCGATATGGTCATTACGAATTCATGGTGATGCCATTTGGATTGACGAACGCACCGGCTGTGTTCATGGATTTGATGAACCGGGTGTGCAAGCCGTATTTAGATCAGTTTGTGATCGTCTTCATCGACGATATACTGATTTACTCAAAGAACGAGAAAGAACATGAACAACATCTCAGGACAGTTTTGGAGCTTCTGAAAGAAGAACAACTCTATGCCAAATTCTCAAAATGTGAATTTTGGTTAAGGGAAGTTCAGTTTTTGGGTCACGTGATTAACAGTGATGGTATTCATGTGGATCCTGCCAAGATAGAAGCAATCAAGAACTGGGATGTGCCTACAACACCGACGGAGATCCGATCATTCTTGGGATTGGCAGGTTATTACAGGAGATTCATTTCGAATTTCTCCAAGATAGCCTTGCCTCTCACCAAACTCACACAGAAGTCTGAACCTTTTGTGTGGACTCACAAACAAGAAGAAGCATTCCAGACACTAAAACAAAGATTGTGCAATGCTCCAATTCTAACACTCCCAGAAGGCAGTGATGACTTTGTGGTTTATTGTGATGCTTCCCATCAAGGACTCGGATGTGTTTTAATGCAACGAGACAAAGTCATTGCTTATGCCTCACGACAGCTGAAGATACATGAGAAGAATTACACGACACATGATCTTGAACTGGGAGCTGTTATTTTTGCTTTGAAGATTTGGAGACACTACCTTTATGGTACCAAATGCACTATCTTCACAGATCACAAGAGTTTACAGCACATATTTGATCAGAAGGAGCTTAACATGAGACAGAGACGTTGGGTTGAGCTCCTGAACGATTACGATTGTGTGATCAAATACCATCCGGGCAAAGCAAATGTTGTTGCAGATGCTTTGAGTCGGAAGGAAAGAGTCAAACCCTTACGCGTTCGCGCCATGGGAATGACAGTGCAAACAAGTTTGAGAGATCATATTTTACAAGCACAACAAGAAGCAGTGGCAAGAAACAATCTGAAACGCGAGCTTGATTGTGGAGCCGAGAAACATTTCAAGCCAAAACAAGATGGAGTTATCTACTACCTGGATCGTGTTTGGATTCCAACATTAGATGAACTTCGAACACTCATACTTGACGAGGCACACAAGACACGTTATTCAGTTCATCCTGGTGCCGATAAGATGTACCAAGATCTTAGGTCATTTTATTGGTGGCCGGGTATGAAGAAAGACATTGCCACTTATGTTGGTAAATGTCTCACATGTGCTAAAGTCAAGGCTGAACACCAGAAACCTTCGGGTTTGCTGGAACAACCAGAAATACCACAATGGAAGTGGGAACAAATAGCTATGGATTTCATTACCAAGCTACCCCGCACTTCCAGCGGATACGATTCTATTTGGGTCATCATTGATCGATTGACCAAGTCCGCACACTTCTTGCCGATCAGAGAGACATACAAGATGGAGAAACTTGCAAGACTATACATTGATGAAATAGTAGTGAGGCACGGTGTGCCATTGTCTATTATTTCTGACCGGGACAGTCGATTCACTTCGCGGTTCTGGCAATCATTACAACAATCCTTAGGGACAAGTGTTAACTTGAGCACTGCTTATCATCCACAAACGGATGGACAAAGCGAGCGCACCATTCAAACCCTAGAGGATATGTTGAGAACATGTATCCTAGACTTCGGTGGAAGTTGGGACACACACTTACCACTCATTGAGTTCTCCTACAACAATAGCTACCACAGCAGCATCGGATGTGCTCCTTTTGAAGCACTTTATGGTAGAAAATGTCGGTCTCCAATTTGTTGGACCGAAGTGGGAGACAACAGAATAACTGGGCCTGAACTTATTCAGGAAACTACTGATAAGATAGCCCAGATACAAAGACGATTACAAGCAACACGTAGCCGCCAAAAGAGTTACGCAGACAAACGGCGCAAGCCTTTGGAATTCGATGTGGGTGACCGAGTCATGTTGAAAGTGTCCCCATGGAAAGGCGTAGTTCGTTTTGGGGCTAAGGGCAAACTAGCACCTCGGTATGTCGGACCATTTGAGATTACTCAACGTATAGGTCCTGTGGCATACAGACTCAGACTCCCTGATGAACTCAGTGGAGTACACGATGTGTTTCATGTATCAAATCTCAAGAGGTGTCTAGCAGATGAAACATTAATCATACCATTGGAAGAGATACAAATTGATGAACAACTACATTTCATTGAGGAACCTGTAGAGATTATGGAACGTGAAGTCAAGAGACTGAAACGAAGCCGTATTCCTATTGTAAAGGTTCGATGGAACTCCAAGCGTGGACCAGAGTTTACCTGGGAACGCGAGGACAACATGAAAGCAAAGTATCCCCATTTGTTCGAGAATTGAAGCCCGACTTTGATGCTTAAATTTCGGGACGAAATTTCTTTAACAAGGGGAGACTGTAACAGCAAGTGCCAGATCGTCCGGCAAGTCCGTACGGTATGTGTACTTTCACTGTATTCTATGTGTACATACGTAAGCTTAAACAATACTTGTATTAACAGAATCCTAAATACAAGAAATCGTTGTACGTATTTTCATATAAACTTAAATACATTAAGTACAACGTACAATTGAAACATTAGTTGTGTTTATTAAGTGAAAACTTAATTACAGTTAACACAACAAATCATGAGAAACAACGGAATTCAAACAATATTCAGAAACATATCGGTTGCGATCTGATGTCCACAGATGACAGGAATCAGATGACCGACAATTCAGTACAAAAACAGTGTGAAATTATGATGTATAGTTGAGTCCGACAGTGAGAAAACACAATTAAAGCATAAAGCAGTGTTATTTCAGAATGACGAACTGACAGTGTGTTTGCGTGAATGACGATTCACACAAACATATCTGTGAGTTTAGAATTCTAAAATAATGACTGAAAAGTAGAAAACAAAAGTCAGAAAGCAAAACCATCATCGTATTCGTTCGGGTGACGATTCGAACGAATTACGCGCGAAGGTTACGTGATCTGACGAAACGACAACGAAAACATGTCACGAACGAAAATAATATAATAAAATTAAATAAATAACATTTTACAATTTTGAAACTCATCAAAATAATTAAATTAACCTACTTTATTTAAAATATTTAAATTACGCGTAAAAATCCGGTTACGCGACGAATTAACGAACCGAGCAACAAAAACGAACCCGAACACTCTCGGGGTATAAAAACTCAAGAATGAGAGTTTTCTCTCATTTCTTCACCCTCAACCTCTCTCCAAACTCAAAAACCCGGTTTCACCATTTTAGGGTTTTCTCAAGCTTCCAACCTCCATAACTTTCTTGTTTCTCAACCAAATTGAGTGATTCTTTCGCCCACGCGTAGCCCTCGACATTCTCTACAAGAAAGTACAACAGATCTAAGCTTTACACCACTGGAATCAAGGTAAAAGTTCGGTCAAAGTTCACGATTTTTAGGGTTTTCACCCTTTGTGTTGTTCTTGAACTTTGAACGGGTTTTACACCACCATTTTAACTCCACAACCTTCAAACACTAAACACCACATGTTCCTGCCCTTGAACATCGCCAAAACCACCCCTGGATCATACCCTTCGGTCGACCATGGACCAGGTGGCCGAATGAGGCTTTGGTCGAATGACCAAGCCCATTCGCGGCTTCTTCTGCGAAACAGCCATTCGCTGGCCTCATTCGACCAACCCCATTCGTCACTCCCTCAGTCGCCACCCTGGTTCATTCGTGGGACACCATTCGACCGCACCACCTTCATTCGATGCTTGGGCCATTCGACAAAGACCTTATTCGGCCAAGGCTCTTATTCGGCCAACTATAACTCAACTAGCCTAACACATGACATGGGTTATCACATATAATGCATGGCTAACAAATCTTTGACCCCAACAGCTTAGGTCCATTTCCCCACTAGATCAAGAGAGCTAGCCACCTTATTCGGCCGCTATCTAGGCCCAAAACCTAGCTA